>CM070545.1:76220868-76820868 GCA_036346405.1 Phyllostachys edulis | reverse complement strand
GTGACATCTTGGCCGATATGCGACAAGAAGGTTTGATCTTATTAGTAGGGACGGGCTAGGCGGCCGACGACGTGAAAACAAATTGTGGAATAAATTTTTTGTTACATATGATAATATTTTTTTCTTCTTTTTTTATCTTCACCTTTACCCTATTCTTATCGCAGCCTCTGTAAAGAAGATAAAAACTGTATCGGACGCTCATGAAGAGAGGGCACAGGAGGAGAGGATTGCATGAGCCACTACTTAAAATACACTTATTTGATCTGGTGTCTATGCAACTTGTCTAGCATGTGGTACAATACGGTATTAAAGAATGACATCCACATTCTGACAAATTAACAAAGAATGTCCTATTTGATCGGGGTACATGTGATAATTACCCCCCCTCCCCCGACCGTGCTGCGCTGTGATTTCATGTGAAAGAATCTGTGGAAATTTTTTTCGTACATGTGATAATACATTTTTGGAATAAAATTCCGTGATTTCATCTGAAAAAATTTGTCTGAATGATTTCGTGACATCTTGGCCGGTATGCGACAAGAAGGTTTGATCTGATCAGCAGGGACGGGCTAAGCGGTCGACGACGTGAAAAAAAATTGTGGAATAAATTTTTTTCTTACATATGATAATATTTTCTTCTTCTTGTTTTTTATCTTCACCTTTACCCTATTCTTATCGCAGTCTCTATAAAGAAGATAAAAACCGTATCGGAATATTGCCGTGAAGTCGGAGTACGATTTCCTCTACGCCCCAATCGACTTCGAGTACCAATAATATTTTCCTTCGTGCTTCGAGTAATACTAATTGTACTACTACTTTTACTATCTACAATTTTTGGTTTTGTATAATCTGATCACTCCCTGGGGATGTGAGGGTGTCATCACCGAGCGAGATGATGGCGACGGTGGGATTTGGCATGTTGTGGAAAGTATTTTTAGCATGTTTTAAAAAATTCCTCAAATCGATTATTTCATTTGCATACAAATAGTAGTCTTAAAGGAATTGTAGAGAAAAATGAAGAACATATAAAACTCTAGAAAACTTACACAAGAAAGTACACTGTATATGGAGCCTTAAAAAATTCATAATTTTTAGAGATCATTTTTTATATTTAGAAATTTCTACAAACAGTAGCCTTAAAGGAATTTTCGAGAAAAATTCAGAACATGTAAAATTATGAAAAAATGACACAAGTAAGTACACTATGTCAATAGCCTCCACAAAATTTTTCATAATTTTTTGAGCTCATTTTCTATATTTAGAAATTCGTACAAACAATATTTTTCTGGAGGAGAGAGAATGAGCAGAATGAGGTTAATTCCGTGCCCCTATGGCCAAGGGTATTTCCACGCTCCAAGGGCACAGTGACAGTATGCCCGGCCCTCAGGGGCATGATAGAGGCATGTCTAGCCCCCAAGGGCACGAACAAGCCACGTGTCGTATCTATGCTTGTCCGTGGTGCCATTTTTGTGATTGATTCGGAGAAGGACTATTTTTGTTAATTCACACGCCAACAATACCAAATACGCCAAAAACTCGCTCACCGCTAACACAGATTTCATTGGCGAGGGATCACTGCTAATGCAAATTTCGACGGCGACTACTAGCTCGGGACGCTGAAGATGAATGCGAGGCTCGCGGAGACGTGGGTTTCAGCATTAGTTCAACACGCCCGCGCCATCAGTCTTAGAGCATGTACAATACGTGTGCTTAGAGAGGTGTTTATGTAAAAAAAGGTTTATTTTTGCCACGTCGGATGGTTTAGCATAGAGAAAGCGATGCCTTGCTGGTGCTTCGATGCCTTGCTGGTGCTTGTGCGCGTAACCACCTTTCGTTTTTAATCGATGCTCTCACACTCGCTGCTGCAGAGGGAAATATTCCCTCGCCAGCTACTGGAGTCCAAAGTGAGAGAGACACGCTAGCTGCGGCATGTATTGATGAGAAAGAGTCCAAGTCTTACACACTATTTTATGCATAGGTGACGAGCTAGTACTACTCAGCTCAAGCTCACCTCGTTTTTTTCATATTCCAGAAGGCAAAAAAAAAACTGAAGGCTTTGCATCGTAAATCACATATGCTTGTATCAATGCCAGTGAAATTTTGCTCGGCCGATTTTCGCCAGTTACCGCCGGTAACCGGTGTTATCGGCAGGGTTCGGTAAAATTCAAATCAGTCTTGAAATTTTCGGTTTTGATGAATTTTGTCAAAAAAATCGAATTTGCTTAAATTTTGTTCGATTTTGATTTTTTAAATTTAAAATCCCAAAATTTCAAAAAAAAAATTGAAAATTTCAGCCAAAATTGCCGATTTTCAGCGGTTACCAGCCTTACCGGTCCCCCGTTAAAAAAATCGAACTGAAAAAAAAATCACCGATCAATGCTAAGTAGATAGTTGACCATTTAAGCACCTATATGGATTAATTTGCATTAGAAGGGATAGTTTTTATTCAAGTGCTTAATGACGTGGTAATACCCTACCTCTTTAAGCACCTATGCATAAGCACTTTACGTTGTACATGTCCTTGTAGAGCAAGCAGTACAAGCTATTGCATTCCTAGTGGAGACATCGGTTTGGCTGGGAACTTTTGTTTCATTTAATCTATTTTTAAAAATATTATAAAGATAACATCTCTCTAATTTTATTTTCAATTCTGACCTCTTTGGTCACGCCACAACACGTGGCGTGAAAAAAGCATATTGTCACGTCACAGGCCTCGGCGTGACAAATCAGTGATGTCACACTACTCATCTAGACGTGATAGGATTTAGCCCAAAAACAGACGCGTGTTGGCTTAGAGGGCTATTGTAGCAGGTTTGGCCACACCGTGGTCGGTAACGTGACAACACAGTTTGGTCACTTCACGAATCATGGCGTGACTAAAGGGGTTAGAATTGAAAATAAAGTTAGAGAGATGCTATCTTTAAAATATTTTTTAAAAAATGGATTAAAAAATATAAAAAAAAAACCTTTGGCTGGAGAATCCTTATTCTCTATCACGTTTTCTTTTGTTCTTCGTACACAAGCCGGATAAGAAGAGAGGCAAGAATACTGTGTGATATCATTCTTTAAAAATGCGGATATCATACTAGGAGACTACAATTGCTCTGTTTTTTCTCCTACACGGAAGATCTAACCGTTATAACATAGGTGGGTCATCCAATAGACACGCAAGACATTTTCTTTTTCTCTCAATTAATGAGAGAATTTCTATATTTTTTGCTTTTTTTATTGAACGATTACTATGTGATTTTCTGACCCTCTAAAACGAAGTAAGTACATTTAATCTCGTCAGTTGTATGTAGATATATATAGATACTAGCAGCTCTCCCGCTATTACTTAAAGAGAGAGATGTATCAATGTTCAGCGTGGAGAAACTGAAACCCGCTAGGGATCCCTGAGTTTAATCCATGTTGCCTTCTGTAGTAGCACTAGTTTTTCACTTCTGTGACATACATGTAGAGAGCAAGTCGTACATGTAGAAAAATGAAGTGCACTGCAGATCATGTTGGCTTACGACAGCTTGGTAGTTTCAGGCTCGAACATTGCTCGCTGTCTGACATGCTCTTTTTTTTTTTGTGGAGGGAAAACAGTAGGAGAGGCTCTCTGTCTTGCATGCTCATCTGTCCAGGCAGCCCTCTTGATCTGCAAATTCACGATTTCCATTCACAATCACCAGATGCGCGCCATGGATTTGGACATCTTAATGCTTGTCTTCTTCTGAACCTAACTATTATAGGGCACATTTAACACTTACGCAAGAACAGAAACCGTCGTCTGAAAAAGAAATACTACTATTTCTAGACGAAGTCTTCTGCTCTAAGAAGACATAAATTTGATACTACAAATTAAAGTAAGTTACATGTGATTAGTGCATCGCGCAAGGAATATATATTATTAACAAAAAATATATTAAGACCGGTGAATACTTAATCCATGAATCCGACACATTAGCTACTCAAAAAATGTAGTGATAGAGATACAGATATAAGACAGGATCTATTTTCATACATCAGCAATTTGTAAGCCAAACTCCTTATAGATTATAGACTAGTCGCCGGATTGACTAAACCAAGATAATGCAGTTTACCTATCATGCCAGCTGAACGTTCCAAACTTCCAAGTACCGATCGGTACACTCGACTCGGCACCGTTGTTGCTTAAATGATCTATCGTAAGATTATATTACGAAAATGACATACCAAAAAATGAAAAAAAAAAACAGCCAGAGAGGTAAAGTGTAAATCATTTATGTAGAAGAAACATACTTGCAAGTTAATTGTTTCGTAACGAAAAAGCACACGCCAATGATGATATAGCACAGGAGGAGACTCCTTTCAGATAATGTTATTGTTGGGACAGCCTACATCGATTGTGGGAGGAGACAACGTAATTTATAAGGTTGGAGGAGTATCCACCTATCAGGATTTAGCGGGTGGATGCTTGGTTCAGCGATCTGATGGCACCGCGCAACAGTTATGATCGATCCTAAACTCACTAAATTAGATTCTTTTTTCGCATACGGTTGACACAATAAGATAAAAATTCAATCACGATTACTAAGGAACTCCTCCTAATTTATTTGAACAGCAATTTCCAGTAACTGAAATTCCATTTTCTGTATCTTAAAAGACAAGTGTACCCGGAGGGTGAATGCTTCAGCCTTCAAGTCAAGATCTATTCGAATCCCCACGATCCAAACCACAAGAACACTCAATGCAACCCACCACATTTGGCATATAATACCCACCACGAACATCGTAATCTGGATTGCCGACCCCAAAGCTACTCTGACGGTGATGCCCATCGTTCATAGCCAATTAATAAAAAAAAGGATATATTCATGCCTACATGGACATGTCTGCACGGCCGTGCAATTAGTTTTGTGTTGAATTTTCTCTGATTTTGATATTAATTTCTTAGGTTCTTTTCTCTTGTGACAGCATCAGGTGTACTTGATATTATACCTGACTCTCTAGTTGCACTACTAGCACTAGCGAGTAGCTACTACAAGTTAAACAAGCTTCACTTGAACATCAAACAGACAGGTCAGCATCGATATATACCACAACATATCTTATTAAGCTGCATAAATGAGGCGAAGGACGTTCATGTACATAGGGCTGGACGCATATATCGCTAACCTTATTGCATGAACAGCCTAGACCAATACAGGTAATAAAGATAAGTAACACTTTGACATGCATTTCGGGCGACAATCGACGCATTCTCTCGGGGACTCTGATCATGGGGGTTTCACCTCCTGAATGGGGCAATGTTTCTTCGCACATGAAGCTATCGGCACAAATTACGACAGCTATGGTAGTTTCAGATTCGAGCATTGCCTGCTGTCCTCCATGCTGGTTTGTTCAGGCAGGCCTCTTAATCTGAAAATTCACATTCATCGGATGCACATTGCGGGGTTGAAGATCTTATTGCTTGCAAAAGCAAAAAAAAAAAAACAATAATGATAAAAAGCTTCTTGTTCTCATGTGGAGCTAGCTAATTGGGCACATTTATCTCTAGACAAGAACAGAAGTGGTTGGCTGAAAATAGATACTATTTGTAGTTGACAAGCCCTCTGTGTTCTAATTTCTAAAAGGACATATAATTTCATATAAGTGATTGGTGCATCTCACGAGGCATATATGCTATTGCGAGATGACATATTAAGACCCGCATACTTAATCAATCCATGAATCCGACACATTAGCTACTCAAACACACCAGCTGTTGCAAAATCATGAAAAAAAATATAGTGGTGGACATAGACAGATTAGACAGGATCAGTATATTTTTCATGTCATCTGCCATCTTTGTAGTCAAAATTAAAGACCCCTTGCCCTTCTTAAATAGTCACAAGTCTTTGGAGTAAGCTATAGCAAGATAATGCAGGCTTACCAGTTATGCGACCTGGACGTTCATGGGACTGGTTGGTACAACCAGCAGGGCGCCGTTGTTGTTTGCGTGATCTGCCAATCAAGAGATGTTGTGAAAATGTTGTACGATCAAGTGTAGATCTGTGTTACTGTTGGTAAAACAAACATACTCGCAGGTTGCCTTGTAACGTAGAAGCATGCGCCGATGACAATGTAGCACAGGAGGAGGATGACTCCCTTCAGGTAATGTGACTTTCCATCCTGCACATCAAACTCACTAAATTAGAATTTTTATTTATTTTTTGCATAGGTCGAGACAACAAGATCACAATCCAATCCCAATATGTTACTAATGAATGTTAGATTTAATTCTTGATCTTAACCTGATGATCAAAACTAACAGAATCGCATATGTGGTAATTGCAACACACAATTCAATCTGTAAACACGAAGCATACCTGATGATGATGCCATTATTCGTCGTAAGATTGATCAGAAGTAGCAGATGAACAGATGTTCAATCTATCTAGGGTTTGGTCTTTCCCAGTAAGAGGTAAGCCACAAACTCCAACTACTGATGGGGATAGGTGGTATGGCGAGAGTTACCCTGCTGGGAGGACCTGACCCCTATTTATAGCCTTTTGGCATAGAATCCTATCCCGTCCCATAATTAGAGATAAATTCCAAATAGGTCTCTACACAGATTTAAAATCCAAGTCCATATTTATCCTTAACAGATACGCTGGCTCTTAATAATATTAATTGATCACTTTATATATTTGAGCCAACCAAAATAGATAGCTGATATTTATTTAAACTCATGTGGGTCCACATAACGGAAATTAATCCAACAATCTCCCACTTGGACCAAATGAGTAAATACATATCAAAAACTTTATGAGCTCCAAAAATGCTATCTATGTCATAAGCATCTTTAAACCAATCCGGTCCATCAATTATATCAACATAGGATCAAAGCGGTCTTTGTCACTTTAAAGCGTAACTAAACCCATCAATGGTCACATATGTCAACATAAAAGAACGACATGGATCAAATATGGATGTGTAGCATGGAAATTACATGAAATGTGATCATGACATGCCTATTTCCAACAGGTCCAACTTTATACCTTATGAGATCAAAACATCTTCTCAGAACCAAAAGAGAAGACATGAATTCAGAGTAAAAGAACATAAACTTTATTTCTCTAAAGAATATAACTGAAGGTCTTTATACTAAATTGATATTGTCTCATGAGCATAAGAAAAGAAAATTACAAACTCCCACTTGAACTGAATTCCATAAGTGAAACCACACCCATATGAGCAACATGCTCATGGAACACTTTAGGTGTCAAGCCTTTAGTGAACGGATCCGCAATCATGGAGTTTGTACCTATATGCTCAATTGACAATTTGCCACTCTGAATTCTTTCTTTCACAACTAGGAACTTAATGTCTATATGCTTAGACTTTGACGAGCTCCTATTGTTGTTAGAATACATAACTGCAGACTTGTTGTCACAATACAACTTTAGTGGTCTCATCGACCGATCAAAATTCGCACCACGTGACAAAGTTCTCGCAACCATATCCCATGATTTGAAGCCTCATAGCAAGCAACATACTCACCGCCATTGTGGATGGGCAACGAGCAGTCGCTTAGAGCTTTTCCAGGAAACCGCACCTCCACCAAGTAGATAGATGTAACCTGAAGTGGATTTGCGAGTATCTTGGCAACCAGCAAAATCAGAATCAGAATACCCAATGATCTTCAACTGATCTGATTTCCTATATGTGAGCATGAAATCCTTCGTCTTTTGCAAATACCGCAACATCCGTTTTGCTGCGACCCAATGATCCAATCCTGGATTACTTAAATACCTACTTAGCATTCTAACAATATATGCTATATCTGGTCTAGTGCAAACTTGAGCATACATCAAGCTCCCTATCAAAGATGAATAGGGGATGTTCTGCATTTTCTTAGCCTCAAAATCATTCTTAGGACATTGGCTAAAACTGAATTTTTCACCTTTGGCCACAGGGGTATCTAAAGGTTTACAGTTCTGCATGCCAAATCTTTGCAATACCTTATCGATATAGTTCTTTTGTGATAATCCAAGTACACCTTGAGAGCGATCTCGGTATATTTGAATTCCTAATACAAAAGAAGCATCACCAAGATCCTTCATCTCGAAATTTTTAGCAAGAAATTTCTTGGTTTCATGCAACAAGCCTATATCGTTACAAGCAAGCAATATGTCATCAACATATAGAACCAAAAATATGAACTTACACCCACTGAATTTATGATACACATAATCCTCAACTGTATTTACCTCAAAACCAAAAGAGATAATAACCTCATGAAATTTGTGGTACCATTGCCGGGAAGCCTGTTTGAGCCTATATATGGATTTCTTTAATTTGCATACCATTTTCTTCGGGTCACCGACCACAAAGTTTTCTGGTTGCACCATATAAATCGTCTCATCAATGTTTCCATTTAGAAACGCTGTTTTTACATCCATCTGATGAAGCTCAAGATCAAAGAATGCCACAAGTGCCATAATGACCCTAAAAGAGTCTTTTGAAGAAACCGGAGAGAAAGTCTCTTTATAGTCTATGCCTTCCTTTTGAGTATATCCTTTAGCAACAAGACGAGCTTTATATCTTTCCACATTGCCTTTCGAATCCCGTTTGGTCTTAAATATCCATTTGCAACCAATGGGTTTCTTTCCTTCTAGCAATGGGACAAGATCCCAAACGTCATTGTCCTTCATGGATTTTAACTCTTCATTCATGGCATTGATCCAATTAACTGAATTTAGGCTTTGCAGGGTATTTTGGAGATTGATAGGATCTTCTCCCAAAATTTCACTACAAGCCTCATTTTCCTGAAGAAAGATAATGTAATCATCAGAGATTGCACTTCTTCTTTCTCTAGTGGATCTCCTTAATGGCACTGGTTCTTGAGGTTGATGAGTTTGTTCTTTTGTAGGAACATCATTTTGTGGAGGAACCTCATGGACATTATTTTGAATTATATTTTCCTCAATAATACTAGGTAAAATAACCTGATCCTGATCATTATTGGGAATAACCAAAGGAAGAGAAAATAAATCCCCTTCAGAAACTTCTTCAAAAATAATGTTCCTAACCATATCTCCCCCTTCAAACTCAACATCCTCAAAAAACCGGGCATTTCCCGTTTCAAAAATTGTCTTAGTAGTGGGATCATAGAATTTGTAACCCCTAGATCTTTCAGAATAACCAACAAAATAGCTACTAACAGTTCTTGAGTACAATTTTCTTTCGTTAGGCCTGTACGGCCTTGCCTCAGATGGACATCCCCACGTACGTACATACCTGATGCTAGGCTTTTTGCCTATCCATTGTTCGTACGGGGTTTTGTTAGTTGATTTAGTTGGTACTCTATTGAGTAAATAAGCTGCAGTTTTCAATGCTTCTCCCCAGAGAGACTCTGGTAAGGTAGAATGACTAATCATACTCCTCACCATATCCTTAAGAGTCCTGTTTTGCCTCTCAGCAACACCGTTCATGCTAGGAGATCCCGACATGGTGTATTGAGGGACGATCCCGCATTCCTCTAGGAATTGAGCAAAAGGTCCTAGACGTCGTTCACCTGATCCGTCATTTCTGCCATGGTATTCTCCACCACGGTCAGATCGAACGGCCTTAATTCTTTTGCCAAGTTGGTTTTCCACCTTAGCCTTAAAGTTTTTGAACACATCCAGGGACTGTGACTTCTCATGAATAAGATAAATATAACCATATCTCGAGAAGTCGTCTATGAACGTGATAAAATACCTTTGGCCATTCCAGGAAGCCGTAGGGAATGGGCTGCAGATATCTGTATGTATCAGTTCTAAGACATCTGAAACTCTATTAGCACTTAACTTCCTTATGTTTGTTTGTTTCCCCTTTATACAATTAACACAAATGTCGAAATCTGTGAAATCCAGGGGATCCAAAATTTCTTCTGACACAAGTCTCTTAATTCTCTACATGGAGATATGACCTAAACGCTTGTGCCACAAGGAACTTGATTTCTCATTAGTAAATTTTCTCTTTATACCACGAGAAACCGTATGCAGGACTTCATTATATGAGGCAATAGTATCAAGCAAATATAGGTTGTCATGCCAAATTAAAGAATGGTACCAACTTTATTGGAATTCGAAAAGACTAAATAAACCATTTCCGAAAGAACAATTATAACCTTGATTTGTCCAATACGTAAATAGAAACCAAATTCACCTAAAGGACGGTACAATATAAGTCTCTTTCAAATCCAGATAGTATCCTGCTTTTTAACAAAGAACCTAAATGTGCCTATAGCCTCAACTTTCACCTTCTTGCCATCGCCCACATAGATGAATCTTTCAAAGATCACTTGGCTTTCGCGATTCAGCAACCTGCGCATGGACACACCGATGTTAGATGTTGCTCGAGTCTAACCACCAAGTGTGTTCAGGCACAGAAGTTAAGTTAACCTCAGAGCTAACCATAGCAAGGATTATACCTTTCTTAGCACGCCAAGTGTGATATTTAGCACAATCCTTCTTTACGTGACCATCCTTCTTACAAAAGAAACAAGCCACTTCAGGACCTTGTTTATTCTGTTTCTTCTTTATGGATAGGACACTTGCAGCTTCTTTGCTCTTCCTCTTGTTATTTTTTACTTTAGGGGTCATAGCCAAATGAGCACTTTCTGTTCTATCTTGTTTCCATCTATCCTCCTCTTGCACACAATAGGAGATGAGCTCATTAAGGGACCACTTGTCCTTTTGACAGTTATAGCTCACTTTGAACTGATTAAAGTGTGCAAGAAGGGATATCAAAATTAAATGCACGAGCAAATCCTCATATAGCTCTAACTTGAGTGCATTTAATTTCGAAACAAGATGAGACATTTCCATAATGTACTCCCTTATGTTTCCTTTACCCTTATACTTCATTGAGATAAGTTTTGCCAAAAGCGTACTTGTTTCAGCCTTTTCGTTTTTGGCAAACCTTGCTCAAGACCTGTCAAGGAAACCCTTAGTCAGAATGGCCTATTCGATGTGTTATCCCGAAAAACTTCCTAACAAAGACGCCTCATGATCATAAGACTCATGCGATTTGAACGATCCCACTTCTCAAACTCCATCTTTTCTTCAATAGAGCTGTTAGCCACAAGAGTAGCGGGTTGTTCTTTACGAAGTGCAAGGTCTGTTGGAGATATGCCCTAGAGGCAATCATAGAGATGATGATATTTCATTGTATCCATGATTTAATAAATGTTCCTTGAATATTACCTTTGTGTTGATTAACAAGTATGTGACTTGTTTGTGAAACTCTTTACTTATATGGTTATTCTAAAGTTGTCCCTAGTCGGAGTTCATGTGAGGACACACGTGAATGATGGATTAGCACATGTATCGGTTGATGACCATGTTTCACGTGTCATAGACATGGAGATGTCAAACCAATAATGTGGACACATGTTTAGAACATGGGGTTGGACCGACCCAACATGAGACATAACAATTATACTTATGGTTCTCTCTACACAATGTGTACGTCTTGTCCTTAGACACGAGATTGTCGCATGTACTTGAGATGTGAATCGACCTACTTAGGGGCTATCAAACGCTACTCAGAATCGGGTAGTTATAAAGGTAGCTTTCGGGTTTGTCATGAAGCATGCTGCGAGGCATGGTCAGTCGAGATGGGATTTGCCCCTCTCTACCTGAGAGAGATATCTCTGGGCCCCTCGAGTGATCGGATCCAGAAATGCATGGCCATGCTACTTAAGGTTAAGAGTTAACCTAGTAAGGGATTCCGGATCATAGGATCGAGATAGAGTGGTCACTTGGAGCTCGAATAGAATATCGTGAGGAAAAGGGATTGGCATGTACATAACGTTGTGATGGTTCGTCCGATATGATCTTTGTGTATGCGTTTAGGAGTTGGCACGCCTTGCTAGAGGCGCTACCAACTATTGACCAAGTATGTATACTCGCGTCATGTTTAAACATACGTGAACCTATAGGTCACACACTTAAGAAGTGAAGCCTAATTCGGATTGGATCCGAATTAGATTGGGCATTGGGTCCTAATGGGCCTCTATTAGTAGAAGCCCATTGTAAGGACGTCTATAAAAAGGAGGGCAAGGCCTGAGGATTGGTGATGAGTTTTTCGTGATATCCTCAAACCATGGCCGCCACCCTCCCACGCCCTAGTCGCTCGCGGATCTAGTAGTCCAACGTCGCTTCCTCCCGTGCGTGTGGATACCTTTGGGCGCCAGATCGTGGCGTTTGGACGAACCGCAAGAGAGGAGGCAGACGTGGGGCCGCGACAAGGACGAGGAAGTAGTACGACTACTCTACCCCGACGTCTTTGCATCAACTTAGTACGACTACTCGCCTGACGCGTCTTTGCATCAATTCCGCTTTCTGGCGTCTAGTGGTAAGACCGTGATCTATAACTGCAGTGATCTTGGTTTACGGGTAGAATTTTTTTAATTTGCGCTAGTGTAGCCTACCCGTAGCCCTTCAAGGTCTAGATCCATTACCCCAAGAACAATCGAAATGTTCTCTTTCCATTCTTTAAAATTTGCACCAGTAAGTATAGGTATGGAATTGATGCTAGCAGAAATATTGGAAGCAGAATTTGCAGCTGAAATAATAGAAATTAAATGCTCACATCAAGACATGAAGGATAAACTTAAAGCTTGATTCAAAATTTGGTATATACCATCACGCAAGATACCTAGTGCTCCATTAATATTTAGTCTTTGGACAGAAATATTAATTTGCAAGTGGTAACCTTGATGTGGCAAACAAATACTAACAGTAAATCCTGTCAAACAATATGCCTTACTTTGGTCCGACTCATTGTTCACATGGAAACTTGATGACTGTTACGTATTTATTGCCACAGTTGCATATATAATTCGGCCAAATATTGTCTTTCCTTTGGGCCAGTCAATAGATGCATGAATTATACATACAAAAAAAATGCCTAGTTGTTCTGAATAAATTAACCTACATAACAGAGGTTGCTTTGGCAACATAGAATTTCAGTTAACCCATGCAGAACACTAGCTGGCCAAATTTGAATCAATTCAATCATTATTTCATTGAGTCCACAATTTATACTACAATGCAATTATGCAAAGGCTTAGTCGCAAACAAACTTTAATGCAGAAATTTTAAGCTACAGTAACTTAAATCTACAAGGGCTAAACTGAAGTTGATTATACCAGTAGCAACGGATTATACCAGAAACAGCAAACCAATTGATCCACAACTAAGATGAATTGAAGAGCATGAATAGTCTTAAGATGCATCTCCCAAATTCTTCATTAACCTTATGTAGGAACAATAATGTCCTAACCACATCTTGATTATAACTGATGACAGCAAGATTAACAATATTGCAGTTGACCAATTCTATCGAAGCAACAGACAAAAAGACAAAGACAAAGATTCAAATGATTGAACCAGAAACAACATATGCTAATCCTGAACTGACGAAATCTACTCAGATGGATACCAAAATTGCACATCAGACAATATAAGCAATATTGCAGAATAACCAGAACCTAGATGAACTTTTGATGCATGATCAATCCAAGTGAAAAACATGTAATCTCATAAGCTTAGTGCCTCCATAGACCAGAAGCTGAGGCAGCAGAGAGCCCGGAGGGCGTCGGGAGCCTGGAGGGCCGCAGCGCAGAGGCGGAAGGAGACCCGGAGGCGCATCGCGCGGAGGCGGCGCATCCGGAGGTTGCTCGGCGGAGGACGCAGCGAGAAGCCCGAGAGCCGCTCGGTGGAAGCGTGGAAGAGCCGAAAGGCCGCACGCGTAGGGCGCGGAGATCTGAAGGTCATGGCGCACGCAGGGCGGCGGAAAACCAAGATGCCGCTTCGGGGCGCGGAAGCCTCAGCTCGCTCGGCGCTATGGATGCGGCGGAGGCCCGAGCCGGCGACGAGGCCATCTTGAGGCGGCGAGACACCAGCCGGCGAGCCCGTGGTCGCGGAGCCGAAGGCAAGCGTGGGCAAGCAAGAATGGCGAAGGTCCGAAGTCGTCGCAGCGGTTCTGATGCAAAAAACGATCCCACCGGGAAGGGGAAAGGTGCGCAGTAGCAAAAGCTAATGGGAAGAAAAGAAAAACCGATCCCATCTAAACCGATCTGATGCGAAGGTAGCGGCAAGAACTGATCCAATCTATTTGCCGAAGCGGATGATGCAGCCGAACAGATCCAAGCAAGGGAAAAAAGAAATAACAGATCTGATATATTGCGCTGCTACGGAAAGGAACTGATCCGAAAAAAAACTCCGGAACGGGTTGCAAAACACATACGATGTTCTGATACCAATTGTTAGATTTAATTCTTGATCTTAACCTGGTGATCAAAACTAACAGAATCGCATATGTGGTAATTGCAACACACAATTCAACCTGTAAACGCGGAAGCATACCTGATGATGATGCCATTATTCGTCGTAGGATTGATCTGAAGTAGCAGATGAACAGATGTTCAATCTATCTAGGGTTTGGTCTTTCCCAGCAAGAGGTAAGCCACAAACTCCAACTACTGATGGGGATAGGTGGTATGGCGAGAGTTACCCTGCTGGGAGGACCTGACCTCTATTTATAGCCTTTTGGCATAGAATCCTATCCCGTCCCATAATTAGAGATAGATTCCAAATAGATCTCTACGTAGATTTAAAATCCAAGTCCATATTTATCCTTAACAGATACTCTGGCTCTTAATAATATTAATTGATCACTTTATATATTTGAGCCAACCAAAATAAATAGCTGATATTTATTTAAACTCATGTGGGTCCACATAACGGAAATTAATCCAACAATGAACTCCTGCTAACTGACTTGAAAAGTGATTCTCAGTGATTAAAATTCCATTATCAGTTTTTATCTGAAAGATGCTTGAGTGTACCTGGAGGGTGAAGGCCGTCACTAGCACCGTGATGAACAGAGAACCGGTCTCCAGCAGCTTCAAGTCAAGATCCATTTGAACCCCCATGACCCAAGCCACAAGGACACTCAATGGCACCTGCCACAATTGGCATACAACGCAATCCCATCATGATTTGGTTAGTTCAAGGGAATCAGAGCGGAAGGGAAGATGATGTACTAGTATCTGTATCTATCTGCTGGTTGTACTTAATATACAATACCCACCACGAACATGGATATCTGAGTTGCCGACCCCAAAGCTACTCCGAGGGTGATGTCCTGCATTGATTTGCAGTCAGTTCTCAGTTGGTAACTCTGGATGGATTAGTTCATGCCTCCATGCATGGACATGTCAGGAATTAAACCACAAGAGATTTGGGTATATTTCTCCCTTGTTGGATACATGTCGCATACGTACCAGTTTGTTCTTGAGGGCGAAAATGATGGCGCCGGCGTGCTCCGCCGCGTTCCCGACGATCGGGAGCAAGATGATGCTGATGAAGCTCACCGACAAGCCCCAAGAGTGCGAGGCAGCCTCGATGGTGCCGACGACGTACTCGGACAGGACGGAGATGACCACGGTCATGAGGATCAGCCAGAAGAGCGCGCTCCAGAACCCGAGCGCCGGCTCCTCGGCGAACCCTCCGTCGTCGTCACCATCGACCTACGTACACCACCAATTAACCAACTAGTGCACTAAAATTAAGCACTACCGTACAGTACGTACCTCCTGTGGCTCGAATATATGGCGGTGCGTCTTCAGCTGGAAGAAGAGGTATGCGCCGTAGGAGAGCAGCATGGCCACGCTGCAGGCACGGGAGAGCTCGAGCCCCGTGGCGGCGGCGGCGACGGCGTGCTCCCCGGAGCCCACCGCGTAGCGCAGCATCAGCGGCAGCGACTGGCACAGCACGCCCAGGATCAGCATCCCCGTGCTCACGTCCGATTGTGCCTGCACGCAGCATGCACAGACCAAATCAGGCAAAACTAGGCGTGCGTGCGTGCGCGCGTGCTCTGATGCACGTACCCTGTCGTATGGCTGGTCGGCGCCGAGGTTGGCGAGGCCGCCGCAGAAGAGGGAGGTGCCGAGGACGAGCAGCAGGTTGGAGAGCACCGAGCCCAGCAGTGAGTACTTGACCACGTCGATCTTCCCCTGCATCAGCGCGAACAGCGCGATGATCAGCTCCGTCACGTTGCCGCACGTCGCGTTCAGGAGCGCGCCCACTGCGATATTACACACGCCATGCACGCAAAGCACGGAATCAACAAAAGGCTAATTTCTCTCCAACAAAAAATTCGTGACACTAATCGGGGCACTGTAAATTTGTTTGTAGGACTAACGGTACGGAAATCAATATGTTTCCTGTAAAATTCCTGCGTTTAAAGTGGAGCAGTTTGGGAGGGCTGCGACTTACCGGTGGGGCCAGTGTAGAGTGCAAGCTGCCTGCAAGGAATTACCAGCAAGACACACATTAAAATTTCGGCACACAAGTTAGGGAAGCTTCATTTAAAAGGGGGTTTCTACCAGCATGATGTTATGGGAAGAGGAGTAGGAGCAACTGCTTACTCTGTCAGGAAGCTGACTCGCTCGGCGAGAGGAATGAGGCCGAGCATACTAAGCACGAACACCCATACCTGTCGAGATTAATTTTAGTACTTGGCAAGCAAAGTTAACACATTAATCACACAGGTGTATACATACACATGTACATTAAATTCAACTAAGACCGTGCAATTTTTTGAGGTGTAATGGAAGGTAGAACAAACCAAATACCTGCACCATATCATAAAACAAGTAGACTGCAGTGGTCACTGGTCAGTTATGCTAATTGCTATATGTTCATTGTTGAGAATCAATGTAGCGGTAGTATAGTTATTCTAAGAGAAAATTCACAATATTTCACTAATTAACTACATGATTCACAATATATCACTGATCGTGAGGTTGATATGTGGTCTCAAGCTCTAAATGTCAGTGAGACACAAGTGACATGTTACGAAAATTTGAAGTTATTCAATAGCATGTTACGAATTGCCCCTTATTCTAATGTTATATTCTCTAACCACGTCTTTAAATCTAAGTAGAAACGAGAGTCGAACTTATGCTCTTAAGTCTTAACCGTCGGACTCTTTCCGCAGATTGCAAAGCTAGTACTACGTAATTAAACCATGATTAATGGATGAGACCCCATGATTAATTACAAAAGTCCTAAACATTTTGTAAAAAAAAAAGTTACATGGATGACAACTTGACCAAACGCTGGGTGAAGGGTTTCGTTTCGTCATGTCTCGGCCGCTGTAGCAGCAGAACCTTGTCGTTTACTCCTCGCTTTGTGCACTTGGTTGGCATGCAAGTGGGTACGTGTCTAAAGTGGAAACGCATCCTCCGCCAGTACTCAGTAATGTCACGGGTAAACAGTGTTATGATATTGTGTACGGGCTGTCTGATCGAAACCGAGAGGCTAAGATCTAGGCTCGCACCGTTCCTCAGACACTGTAGCAATTACTGTAGCAGAAAACGGTACCATAGGTGCTGTCCATGATTGCTGTAGCATTACTGTAGCTCTTGCTCTGAACCGTTCTTTCCGAATCTGACAGCTCAGATCTACATAATGTTACGGCACTACTCACCCGTGATATTACTGTGTAATGGTAGAGGATGCAGTGCAAATTTGGCTGGCAGCCCATAGTTGCAAATTTGCAATAAGTTTTACGTAACGGTTTTGCTAAACAACTTCCATTTGACTGTTTTCTTCTGTAAAAATAGTCGAATTTTTATTCATCGAATATGCTTTAAGATTTACACTTTTTCTTATCTGATGAAATGGGTCTAAATTTATTACAATTTTTTATTCAGAACATAACGGTTTACCACATTGTCGTATTTTATTGGTATATAATTTCATTTTTGTCTTTGTTTTTGCTTAATCTCTCAAAGTATATGTTAGATTTTGAATTATGTGATGGAAATATGAATTATTAAGACTTTCGAGAATAATTACAATGACAAAAACAAAAAATCCATAAATAATTTACTATAAATTATATATAATGAAGTTATAAATAAATTAAAGTTCGACTGTTTTTACCGAGAAAACAGTCAAATCAGTATAGACTAAATCTCTACGTAAAGGTATTCACCAAAAGCGCTAGGCGACAAACAAGCTTCAGTTTTGCTGCAAGATTACGCTTTCCTTTACAGGTTCCAGGCTCTCAGCGCAGAAATATCGTGCCGAACGGGGCAAAGGCTCTGGCTCTCCAGAGCAGTACCCGTTTCGGGCAAGATTCTATTTCAGAGAGGAGATTAAGAAGCAGCAATGGAGAGATTTAAAGCTCAAATTTGAACACAGATCTGAACCGGCGGGTGATGGGTGAACTCGAATTTAAATCAAAGGTTTACACGTGCGCCATGCGGTTTGATTATCTCCCCCCAATTTTTAAAGAAGATGTGCGTGGCCACGTAACGCATGTAAGGCACAGCACTAGATTACTATACCTATGACATGCATGTTTTACCAAGACTAAGGTAACCATTCATTTTCATTTCATTCCGCAACAAGTTATATAGCAGTACAACCTTTTAATATGTACATAGACGTCTGTTTCGTACGGGGAGTATCTACTTCCACTTATCATATACCACTTAAATATATTATATTTTATTTATCATTTTAATATACTTAAATACTAATTATAATATACTCTAGCGTGATTTGATTGAAATTTTTTTTATTGGAACCATTTATAAAAGAAGTATATATATACATAAATTTTAAATTTTGCTATTAAAAGTACAATTTGTTAAGCTCGAGTACGTTGGCCACTTTAATTTATACCACAGTCGCACGTAGCTATAGCATACAAATATATTATTTTAAAAAGAGAGAGAGAGAGCTCTTGGAGTTGTACAACAGGTCTAGTGTGAGTGGGCAGTGCCCCATGTGACCGTAACTGACATGAAGGGACGGACTATTAAAGCTACGGACGGACTATTAAAGCTACAGGACACAACAGAAGAGACCAGAGCGGACTAAGGCAATTAAAAGATTAGCAGGCGCTGCGTGGGCCTGGCTAGTAATCTGCCACCTGATGACCTGATCACGATAGCGTTGGGAGCGAAAGAGAAGAGATAAACGATAATCGAAAAGAGAGAAGAGAGAAGAATCCGAGAGACAGAGGTCAAACGGAGGGACGAGGAGAATGTCGTCCCGCCGCCATCTCCCTCTTGTCGTTTGCCTAGCTAGCTTAATTACTTCCTTTCCTTAATTCCTCGATCAGTCAGCAACATCAACATGTTCTAATAGCTACTGCGCGAATCCAAAGCATAATTAATTGGGAAGAGATCGCTGGATGCATGGGTGGATGGACGTACGTACGTACCTCGCCGAAGTGGGCGCACTGGGCGGCGACGGCGAGCGGGACGGCGAGGAAGAGGACGGCGAGCTTGGTGCCGAGGAAGACCTCCTGGAGGTTGGCCAGCACGGGGCGCAGCGGCGCCACCGGTACCTTGCGCACCAGCGCCGCGTCGGACTTCTTCCGCAGCGACGACGACGACATGCTGTGCGCCGTCCGCCAGTGCCCGCTGCTGCCGTGCCGCGCCGGCAGCACCCCGGCCTCCATCGCCGCCGCGTCCATCGATCGATCTCCAGCAACTCGATCCACTACAACTCCCTGTTCCTCCTCCTGCCTAGCTAGCTTATTATCTCCCTAGCCTACTACTACTACCGGCCTGCCACGAGGAGCGCGCATGTATATGCTACGCGAGCAGAGGAGGCGGGCAAGGCGCCTGGACTATTATTCCTGGATGAATGACTGAATTATTCATAATATATAGGTCGGGATTAATCTCGTCATCTCCTCATCTCATCTCGCCACCAGATATGACACGCCTGCAGCATTGATGAGACGAAGCTTCCGCGAAGCTTCGCGCACGCCGCTGAGCCCAACTCACACACCCAGGCCAGCCAGCCAGCCAGCCCCCTTCGCTGCGCCGCATCCGTGGGACGCCACGGAATGCTCCATCTGTTTGGTCGGCTCGTATCGTGTCTGCGTATTCGGTGCAGGGAAAACAATTTGGTTTTGAAATTTATTTCGGAGGTAACGAAATTTCGGTTATAATTTCGGTGATTTTTCAAATAGGTGCTTGAAATTTGTCCGAATTTTGTCCAAATTCAAATGTTACCGAATTTAGGACGTAATTTGTCCAAATTCAAATGTTTTCGAATTTTTTTTGAACGAAATGCATTTATTTCAGAGGGTAACGAAATTACCGAAATTTTGGCAAAATTGTGAATTGTGGTTCGGTGTTCGCTATCCGTTTGCACCTTGGCAATTTCGGCGGCGGATCTGATGCCAGCTATATCCGAGCATATCTGCGTGTGTGTACATCCATGCAGGGGCGGTAAAGTGCAATTTCATTTAATGGGAAGATTAAATAGTACTAACGACAACAATATTTTTTAAAATATACAAAGTTATAATACAAATTTATCGAAGCACGTGCCACACCCCCTCTCCCTCCGCCCCTGCATCCATGGACAACATCACAGCATGCACGCAGGTTAACGGATGCGTGGAGACATGTTGTACATGCATAGGCGGATGTGCTTGTAAAATGGAAGATGTTGCCAGCAGCTGCTGGTCGGGATGGAGGCCAAGGGAGTTTTTTTTTCTTTTCTAATTTGATACTGTTTATGATCCTAATAGCAATCGGTCATCGGTCAGTCAAAATTGTAAAAATAACACAAAGTCCATACTCCAGGTGCACGGACTTCTCCTCCGCGCGCCACGTGTCCTGAGTCCGTACCCCAGTGGGTACAGAAGAGCTTCCGTGCACCACGTGCCCCACACGCACAGACGAGCCGCGTCTATGCCCCAGGCGCACTGACTCACCGCTCGTCCGCGCCACGCCACATCGCACCGACCACGCCGCGCGCCGTGCCGCCGCAAGTCTGCGCCTTCGCGCTACACGCCGTGCCGCCGATCTCCCTCGCTGATGAGCCCCAAGCCAAGTTACACGCGTCATCTCATGTCCCCCTGCGTACTCCACCTTTTCCCCTCTCCATTTGGCCGCTACGCCGCCATCATCTTCTGCCACGCCAGCGCCCCGCCACCTCGGTTCCTCTCCGGCCTCCCCGAGTCACCCGGGACGCCTCCCTCGTCGGCGCCGAGCCTATGCTCACGCCAATTTTCAGCGAACGCCGCCGAGCTGCCGCCGCTGTTGTGTGCCTGAGCTGCTGCCGCCGCCGCCACCATGCCGCTCCACGCGTGCCACCATCACCTGGAGGACCCCCGAGACATCGCCGTTCCATTTTGCCCCTCATCGGCCGCTCTCGCGCCGCCGTTCGCCGCCAGCGCCATGCGCTAGAGCCACCGCCGCCCCTCCTCTATTTTCCTCCTCTGCTCCTCCCTCTCGCGGGCCCATTGACTCAGTGCGCCTGGGGCACAGTTACGGCTCGTTCGTGCGTCTAGGGGCACGGACTTGTGACATGTGGCATGTGGAGAAGATGTTCGTGCCTCTACGGGATGGACTTGATGCTATTGAGGCCGTAAACTGTGTCAAATTAGCCTGAAACTCAGGCCAAGGCGTTGTTGCGGTAATGCGTTAGTTGTATCCTAGGATTAACTAGTACTAGAAAGTAACCAAATGGGGCGCTTGTGACTGTTGCACACCGATGCGGTTGTGGCTGGTGCACACAGGTAAGAAGGTTCTAGACGAACTTTTTTTTTTATAAAACATTAGGATTTGAACTGCTATACTGTATAAGGGAAATCTTTAAAAAAACAAAAGATGCATGTAACAAAAATCAACAGAGCACAATTAATAAAGTAATATAAGATACAGTGACATGCTTGAGCAGCACGTCTCTCATTTTAGGGACAACAAATCTAAATCTCACAATTGAATATAAATAACAAACTAATTTTAAATGTAGTGATATGTTGGATCATTACATGTATTTTTCAATTTATGTGGGAAAAACAATACTTAACAAAATATTGGTCCTGTTATCTACAAATAACAAAAGAAAAGGCATCAATCTAACTAATTCAAAGCACAAAGTCATGATAGAAATTTACCATGAACCTGATTGGTTCAAAGCACAAAACGTGCAAAAAAATTTGGCTAAGGGTCTTTTTGGAACATAGGATTTTCGTAGGGATTCAACAGAAATCTATGCATACCACTCTATTATTATGGATATCATCTTATAACTACAATGGTAATTATGAATTAATCTTTTGTCATCACAAACAGAACTGTGCTCCACTCACCAGATTACTCGCTCCCCTCTCTATAAAATCAAGAACCAAGCACAAGTAAAACCGACAGGTTAGTGAAGAAGCCCAAAAAATTACAGAATTACATTTACAGGGATCTGAAGATCTTTAGAGATGTGGCCATGCTATGCATGAGCCTAGAGGGGGAAAAATGAGGCATAGATCAAAACTACACTACAGCCTAAACACAGCGAAACAACCTCATTGTGCTTCTTGCTTATGGTTTTGACTTATTTGTCTTTGTTGCTTGCAGACATCCGTTAATCTCTTCGTTAGCCAGCTCTGCCTATTGCCAATTTGTAGAAAATAATAATGCATCTTGCTTATGCCTGACAATGTTCAAAACACAAAATTGTACAGCAGTGCAAGAGCATCTTTGCTATACCTCTGTAAATCCACTCCTTGGCATCTTCTTGTAAAGCTGTCCACAAGCTGGTCCGGCAGTCTGCAAAAGACTTAGCTTCAACTTCATCACATGAGTCGGTATTCATGTAGATCAACAGAACTCCAGATAGGTGCAAGGTCACAGCTGAGTAGCAAAGAATAGAACCATATGGCCACTGTATTTGAGCTAGTTGAAGAAATATGGAGCCTCAAGAACATCCTTCAGATCAAAATCCCCCATCTCTGGTAATGGTGGAAATCTTAATGTAGGGAAAGATTTCTAAAAGTTCTCCAACAACTGCATAAAAATTATTGTCAATTCAGAAACTCAATGCAATGGCGTGGATCTAACTTGACGAGGATCTAATAATCCTCATTTTATCTTTTATCTATAATTCTTATTATAAGTAAATATGATGTCATGTGGTCCCTGGGTATACCCCTTAAATCTACAAGGGAGAAGCCTACTAGGTGGTCGTAAGTTTTTCTACGACCACCCCCATAGTCGTAAGTCTTGCTACGACTATCTTATGGTCGTAAGTTCTTCTACGATCACTGCCCAGTCGTAGGTTATTCTACGACTACCCTATAGTCGTAAGTCTTGCTACGACTACCTTATGGTCGTAAGTTCTTCTACGACCAGGTCAGCTACGACCACCTTACAATCAATAAAACCTACTGGCAAGTGGGTCCAATTGATTAAGGAATCCAAACAGTCAACATACGCTATTATCATGCGAAATAATACCCAATCATCTCTGACAAGTAACTGCCAAGCGGCATAAAGGAGTTACCATCCCGATAATTACTGCAAACGTGCGTCCGTTACTAGATTGAAGGAGGCGTCTCTTCAGCAGGAGAAAACAACTATTCCTTCACGACTATATAAAGGCAACGGTCAGAGAGGGAAAGGGGGGACAGGGCAATCGAGGCGTACACACACGCTATCGAGGGCTATCAGGAAGACAAGTGCTATCATCTGTAATAGTCTTAGTTTTTCTCCTGATTGTTCAGAATACACTCAATACCATACACATACAGGAGTAGGGTTGTTATTCTCTTCGGAGAAGGCCTAAACCTGTATAAAAATACTCGTGTCAATATCTCTGTGTGATTCTATTCTAGAAGACCCCCCGAATCAAACAATCTTTACGTAAGATCGGTTCTAAAACACCGACATAACTGTTGTACGTGTGTGGTAATGCTCTAACCGGATTTATTACTTTTTAACCATTAGGATTCGACATGTCATAGCACATAGGACAAATATTTTCAAAAAAAAGATGCATATAATAAATATGAACTGAGCATAATTAATACCTAGACAATTATGGTAAGGGTAGCATCACAGTACATGTATTTAATTGAAACATTTGCTAAAAACTGCATGCTGTTTTGTGTGAAAAATAGAGAAGGAAAAATTGAAACCTACACTTAAGAATAAGCTAGAGTGGGGAAGCTTAGACATTTTGGAGGCCTCCTGTGCATTGTTTGAAGACCTTTGAGTATATGGATTCTGCACGTGCATTTGCAATCTTTCATTGATTCCCATCTGAATTGTATGCATAATCGATCTTAGACCAACAGTCTCTAAATCGAAGACAATCTCAATTTCTGAGAGGGCAGTATCTACATCAAACCGTCATAAATAGTTTTTTAAAATCACATCATGTAATATATCTCCATCTTTCTCTGTGTGCAAGCCAGTCAAGCGTAGCGAAATTTTAGCCTGTTTATCACTCTGTAAGAATGCAGTTTGCAAACCCCCATCTTTGACAGCCTGAAAAATATTATCTTTGTTAATGGAAGAAGAAACATACTTAATTTCCCTTAATGAGGTTGTCAATCAATGGGGTGTCCTCTATCAGCAGGTAGATTTTGTAAGATCTTCTCAATTAAGTTTGCACAATCAGTACATGTTGTTCTTCCTACTCTAGATTGTTTTGACAAAGTCTTCTATGACTTTGGTCAAGGATAGCAAAATCGGGAGAATCTCCGCCTCAAACCCGTAGCTTGTAGATTTTTTTATTATATTCTCTATCCGCATAAGGAACTTCACAAAATAAAATTGCAATTGCTGAAGCTACCCAAATAAGGTACTAAACACGGGAAGCAACTAAGTTTTTTAAGGGCAAAGAGTATGTAACAATGTAGTATGGAAGCTAAATCATCGCAGAACATCTTGAAATTAAAGGTGGGACAATTTCATTAGTTTCGTAAACCATTGTACCGTAAGGCATTATGCTCGTAAGAATGCATACATTTTCGCCTTTGTTTATTCGCTTAGCAAGAAGGCTCTACATAACAACTTGCCATATCCTTGCACCTTTGTAGTGTAGTTTGGTTGGCTATCCGAATGGGGAAACAAATTAATGTAGGAGCTCTACTAATGTATTTTACAATCGTGAATCGCAATAAAGAAGAAAGCAAGAAAGCAAGAACTATGGACTTACAGGATCCACTTTTTCCACGTCGTCGGTGAAAGATGATTCGTCAGAGTATCGAACCTTGACCTTGTTCCAATTGTAAAAGTTTGTTTTGATGATTGCACGCATAATAAGAATCTCAATTCATATAGATTCTAGGCGATCTGAAACCTCGAATTGCTAGAGAACTAAGGAGATATAGTACAAAATAATTTTCTCCTCAAATCAATTGTCAAACTAAGTACTGGTTGCATTTTGGGATGTTGCTCAGATTTCAGAGCAAGCAATGCTTTGCCATCTCCTTGGATGAACCTAATTGAGTGCGCTTATGCTCCAGGTAGGGTGCAGCATTGATGCACCATCCTCCTCTCTATTATTTGCATAAAGAATTTAACTGAGTACTATCTAGCATTTTAGGCTCTAGTAGCACAAGTGCACTAAATGGAATAACATAAACTCTACCCACCTATGCAAACTTGAGAATATCTGGAGATGATGAAAAAAATCCTCGAATTGGAAAAGAAAATAGAATTAGGCATTCACATTTTTTCTCATTTTTTGTGATCTGATATAATCTAATGGAAAACTATACAGCTATTATAAGGCAAAATAAAAAATTATGACAAAAAGGATAACTGACGGTAAATGTCACATGTGACTGAACATTTTTTTTTGTTTTACCTTTTTTACTCCTGAAGTCAGCACACTTTAACCGCAACGCAATACACTCTAAGGCATGGATGAAATTTGACAACCAGCTTTGCTTCCACTTCTACTAATTCTTCCAAACCACTGTAATGGAAGTTTGTCAGTTACTGCCGTCATTTAGTAAAACACCGAACACGTAAAACATGTAAATAGTTAACTAAAATGCAATTAAATAGATTAGCACCTATCTTCTTTTGAAACCTTCCCACAATGACCAAATGCCAAACATAAAGAACAGCACAGTAGTCACCTGAGGAGTCCATTTACATGATATCTGTTCAACATAATGCTGTCATTCATAAAACTTTGCAAGGAGGTATACTGATTAGGCATCTGGAAATGATGAAAAAATCTTAGGATGGGAAAAGAAAAGAGAATTAGTCATTCACATTTTGCCTGGTACCAGAGCGAGTAGCATAGCTGGGTTAGCTCACAATAGCACTCGGGGTCGGCCAACTGCGCGCAGTCGGCGACCTCCAACATGCTTCCCGGCGCGTGAGGAAGTCCCAAGCCCCGTCACGCCATGGCGATTTTGAGCACTAAAATCCACCACACAAAGCACATCAGATCAAGAAATAAACCTGTAAATCAGAAGACAAATCAAAAGAAAAAAGAGAAAATCGGAAGTAAATCGGAAGGGAAACCGAGGGAGAGCTTGAGGAGAGTCGAATCCCGGTGAACGGAAATGAAACCGCGACTGACTGGCGTAGATCTAACTGGTGGGAGTCGAGACGGCGGGCCAGAGGCCGGCAGTGGCCGATCTGGACCGAGAGCCAGAGACAGCAGCAGCGGGGGAGAACCGGGGAAGTGGTGAAGCATAGCACGAGCTGGAAAGGGAAACACACGGGGGAGCGGCGGCGACCCGTCGGATGGGGACCAACGGAGGGGGCAACGGCGGCAGCGGCTGGGGGACACCGACGCGCCTGGGGAAGAAGATCGAGGGATCGGCGGCAGAGGAAAGGAGGGGGGAGAGAGACAGAGCGAGCGGCTGGCGGAAGAGGAAGAGGAACGGAGCGACCGACTGGCGTGAGAGGAACAGGGAAAGGAGCAAGAAGAGGAGCGTCTCGTGGAAGAACGAAGAGTCCAAGCAAAGGCAGTGGAAGAGTAAACTGAGAAACGAAAACGGGTGGGAGCCGAGCGGCGACGTGGGACACGGTCGACCACAACTTTCCATGAAGCGCATCGGTCGATCGTGCAGGTGTCGTTCGATCGGCGCGCGATCGAAGGGCCCCAAGTTTACGGGCGACGTGTACGCGCAGGGAGCCAAGCTTTCCTTCAGCTGTTAAATAGGTTAATAACTAAACGAGAGGATAGTACCGTACTTGTTGTGTATACATGTAGTTTGAGTTGTGCTATTACGGAAAAAAGTTTTCATCACTTTTCTATTCATCCCCATGTCGAATTAGCTAGAGCACAACTAGCCACTAAATCGTTCAATCATGCACTGCCAATGTAAATGTTCCTACTTCGTAGATCTTGATCCATATTGATACAGGTGCCAGGTAGGTAGGGTTTGTGTGTAGCCGCCCTTTTTGGCATAGTGATAACAACGGAATGAGATGTATTAAAGAAGTAAACGCAGAGGATGAACGATCCTCAACACTATTAGGATTATCTCATAACCGTCATATTGGAATTTAACAGCTTAGATCAAACGCAGCATCTTTGCTACAGTGTTATTACGTCTTGCTACAGTGCCATGTAGAGGATCCGGTTCCAACAACCAACCACCTTTGGAGGCTTGGGAAGGACGGCTCACCACCTCTTGCAATGTAATAACATCGGGTGTTTTTCTTTATTTTGTTCGATCAATATATGCAGATAAGTGGGGGAGAAGACATTGAGCTACTTAGAAGTCGAGGAACGACAATAATCAATAAATTAAAGGGACCTTAGAAGAACAAAACTGGAAACATTTAAACAAAACAATAAACGGAAGTGTGTGTATATATCACTCGCCTTTCTTTTTAGGGAAAATGGGTTCAGTAACATCGCGTTCGGTCATATTTAGAGGAACGGCATCACTTTCGTAACGCGCTGCAAAATAACATCACGAACGCTTGAAAATCATATAAATGACTTTACCGTCAGTTTTGCATCTGTTAGCTGACGTTGCACAGATAAAAAGACAGGTATGCCCTCAAGCTAAAATGCATCTCGATTCTACTGTCATCCCTGCTGATGGCCTCCTCCTCGACTCCCACCCACGCCACCACCCCCCTCCTCCCCGTACTTCCTCCCCTCCCTTCTCCGCCGCCCCATTTCCGCTTCGTGCCTCCTTCTCGCCTCTATCCACTCTAGCCGGCGGCCTCCTTCTCGCCTCCCACCCACGGCACCACCCCGCTGCCTCTCCCTCTACCACCCCCTCCCCTCCTCGAGCTTTCTCCCACAGCAGCGGTGGCAGAGATGGAGACGGCGCCGCTAGCCAGCTTCCTCGTCCTCAACCTCAGATCCGGCAATGGCGATGGCTCCCAACCAGATCCCGCGGCGAGGAGGAGGCGGTGGTGGTAGTGTCGGCGCGAATGGAGGGGATGGAGGAAATTCGTCTAGTCGACAGCCTCCTTGTCACTGACCTGGTCTGGCGGCAGTGGATGGGCGTGTGGCTTCCTCAAGCTCGGCGGCGCCCTCCTAGATCTCGCGACGGTGGTTGACGTTCCTCGCCGACCTGCAAATGCCGCCAGTGACGCTGATGTCTGTCTCGTCGCTGGACCTGTCAATCGACGGGATGGGCGGGCTGGCGCTTGGCGGGCTGGCGCTCGGTGGCCCGTCGCTCGACCTTGACCTCCTTAGCGGGGGCTCGTCGGGGATGACATTCCAGCTACCAGCACCCGTGTCAGACATGGAGCGCCCCATGATGGCCGACACGACCACTCGGGCCATGGATGAGCTGATCCGACTCGCGCAGGCCGGTGACCACGTCTGGGTCAAGAGCCCTCAGCGGGGATGGGTGGGAGATGCTCAACGTCGATACCTACGACAGCATCTTCTCAAAGCCCGGCAGCTCATTCCACACGCCCAACATCAACGTCGAGGGGTCCCAGGACTCGAGTCTTGTCTTCATGAGCGCTGTCGCTCTCGTCGGCGTGTTCATGGATTCGGTGAGCCCGTCTCGCTTCAAACCGCTCGATTGATTGCTCGCTCCCATGACGTGTCGTGCTGAACTGCTGATTGATTGTTGTTGCTGAGTAAGTGGATGGAGTTCTTCCTAGCAAATTTGGGTGCGGAGCTGACTGCTCCACGACGATGAGGCCGAACCCGAGGCAGGCCAGCGAGGTGATGATGCCGTCCAGGCTGGACAGGTAGAGCGAGCGTCGGCCGATGCGATCCACAAGCAGGATGGCCGTCAGGATGAACGCCGCCTTGGTCACACCCACGCCGATGGTCGACACGATGATCTCGTTGCAGGAGGCGATGTTGGCCACCTTGAAGATGTGCGGGTTGTAGAGCACCACGGCCTCGATGCTGGTCAAGTGCTGGAAGAAATGGACGCCGACAGCGGCCACAAGGATGCGACGGACGGGCGGCGTCGGGAGGAGCAAGCCCAGCAATTCGTTGAACTCAGAGTTGACGAAGGGCAAAACAGACATCAAAATTGTATTCTCTCACATCATACCTCCTTTCTATTAAAGATGGATGGAAAAACTGACGGCAATATCATTTCTATAATTTTCGGGCGTTTGTGATGTTATTTTGCAGCGTGTCACGAAAGCGATGTTATTCCTCTAAATATGATCGAACGCAATGTTACTGAACCAATTTTTCCTTCTTTTTATTGTGTCATTTTATATATGCAAGACAGTCCAGCTAGATGCTCCATGTCGATCGATACAGTAATAGATGTGTAGCATTTCGTTTTTGTCTAAAAGAAAGTACTTGTTACATTTTTTCCATTATATAAGTTGAATTTTTATCACAGATAATTAAATGTAGAAGATGGTGGAACAGATACTTTATTTCTGCTACGCACGTGACCGTGTCGTTCTTCCCAGGGAAGTACGCACATGAGAAGGAGACCAGAAAACAGATAGGGTGTGTTTGGTTGTCTTTATGTCTCTAGCCTGACTCGTATGTGTCATTCAGACTGAACCTAACCAGGCTGAGTGGATGCAATGATGAGTTGTTTTGTTGTCTATTTCTGTTGGGCCAGGCTACGCTGAGATTTTGTTTGGTTGCCTGTATCTGGCGCGGGAGAAGGTGAACAGACTCACGAGCGTTGGCCAGTCTGCATGCGCTCAGCCTGGCTGAGGAGGAAAACTCAAATCGAGTGTTTCCCTCGGACCTGGTCCGAGAGAGAATCTTGCATCCACTCAGCCAATCTCACCCACCTAACCAGGCAACCAAACGCCCAAAAATTTGCATCTACTCATGTGAGCCAACCCCATACAGTCAACCAATCACACTCATACTTTATTTCTGCTTGACTTCAACCAATGATGCGGCAAACCATCTTATAGGAAATAGGATTATAAGATGGTTTGGCTCCTAACACAAGAAACTAATAGGTAAATCTTTATCTAAACTGGAATAAACAACAAATCATATCTCTGGAAACAAACTAATTGAACGATAGCCGAATGCCATCGCCCACCTCCTCCTACGCAGCTAGCACTCTGACGTCTAGGGCTGCTGCAGCCGCTATTGGGGTGGGCCTCTTCAGCTGTACCGAATTCCCCCTCTTCTCGCGTCGAAAAATAATCCATCCTCGAGCTGGAAGGTTGGATAGCGCCGCTTGGATTCTTCGGCATCTTCCAAAGTGGCCTCGCTGGTCGGCTGTCTGTCCCAATGTACCTGAGTTGGATGACATCCCGGGCACAGCGGCTGCACACCATGCGCACGAGTGTGGGCAAAACACGACCATGATGCAAATTGGGCAACGCCGGAATCCGGCGGTGTTCCATGAAACTTTTTTAGGACGCGCATAAGGAACACGTTGTGGATGCGAGCATCGGTAGGCAAGGCTAGCTTGTAAAACGCCCCCTAAATGGCATTGTTCTGGCCGGTATTTACAAACTTAGCATCCCTCATGTTGTACTGGCAAAAAATGGCAGCACAGACGTGCCTCCGTCCGTCACGTGTCCTGCACCGTTCTTCCTTAGTCCAGACACGCCTAATGTCGTGCGCCCATAGCCCGGATTCGTGCGCACCCGACATGTGGCTGCTTAGGACATTCCTCGTCCGGACATGGCCTTGTTCACGCGCCCCTTGCTAGTACGCGGAGCTGCCGCACGCCCCTAGGCTAGACAGCGCGTGTCCGCGTACATATCGCCCAGACGCACGCTGTCATGTGCCCCTGGCCCGGACTTGCACTGGCCAGCTATGTGTCACCACCCGGAAGTCGCTGCCGTGCGCCCATACCCTGGACGCGTGCTGGGCTAGGCACACATGCGTCGCCTGGACAGCAGGCAATGTCGCATGCCCATGGCCCGGACGTGGCCAGACGCGCCCTCTCGTCCGGGCCTCCCTGCCTCGGTCGTGCTACCTTTCCTATGCGTCTGCTTTATTCCATATCGTACGTCCGTCTTTCATGCCACACATGTCACGCACGGACAAGGCTATGTCCGGCCCCCTCACCCAACACCACCACGTGGCCCGCTCCGCGTCCGGCAGTGCCTCCGGATTTTCCGTTGCGCTGTTTGTGGGATTTTTTTTTCGCGGGGCTATAAATACCGCAGTCGCTCACTCTCTGAAAGCATCTAGATCCTTAAAATTAGTTTTGGTAATTAATGTCAATATTGTATTAAGGGACTAATATGTGTGTTAAGATGTTTTTAAGGATTAAGTCCCAAAGGATGAATGATGACATGGTAATGGCAATGCAAAGGTGATAAAGATTGACTTGGCTCAAGCAAATGTATCACATAATCTAAGGATCCTTTTATAGTATTTTACCAGTCTTGGTGTTTGGAGAAAAGACTAGGTTTGTAAGATAAACGTCGTACTATAAAGAGGGATCATAACTAGTAGCTTGAGAATCTAATTCTTATGCCATTTTGATCAACTAGGAGTCATGCATTTTATTTATTTCTGCTTCTGGAAAACTGTTCAAAAAAATCGGTAAGACCACAAGTATTAAGCGGTATTACCGTAGGTCGGTAATACCGAAATATTCATGGCAGTATGTATTTTCCAGAGAACATGTTTTGGATGATTTTCTTGAAACCCCAAATTTGGTATGACCGCAGTATATGAGCGGTATTACCGCAAGTCGGTAATACCGAAATAAGTGGCGGTGTGTTTTTTTACAAAAACATGTTTTTGTGAGCTTTTCTTGAAATCCTGATATCGATATGACCGCAAGTGAAAAGCGGTATTACCACAGGTCAGGTGAACGTTCGGACAATCCGAACGTGTGGTCCGATCGTGCGGTCCGAACGTGTTTTAAGTGCTTTTGATTCTTTCTGAGAATCGGTATGACTGCAATTCTTCTGCGGTATTACTTCAAGTCGGTAATACCGAGTTTTTCACGCCGGTTCATTTTTTCCAGAGAGGATGCTTTCTTGTTGTTTTGATCCTCTGTAAATCGGTAACACCGATATAGCCGAGCGGTAAACCGCTGGGCGGTAATACCGAATTATAGTTGGCGGTAGTACCACACCTTTATCCGTAACAGCTAGTTCAGAGCATTTAATGCGACTGTTCCGACCGTTATTCCTGAAATCGGTAATACCGGTTTTTAACGGCGGTATTACCGCAAATCCTGGTTTTTTCAAGAAAGTGGTTGTAACGGCTAGAATTGTTGGTGAGTAGTATAAATACCCGCCACCTCACCGACGCCAAGCCCGTCTCCCACCGCCTCTGCCTCCTGGCTTGGCAAGCGTTGCCTCCTCCTTCTAGCTATGATTCCTCCTCCTCCTCGCTCGGCTCCCACCGCCGCCTTGCGTGCCTCCATCGTCGCGGTCGCTCACCCAGCTCCCGCCACTGTCGCCACACCCGAGGATGAGGAGGAAGGAGGGATTTGGGAGGAACTGTTAAAATGGTGTTAGAGTGTAACAACCTAAATTTGGTCCAATTTAAAATCTACATGAATTTCATGAATTTCAAAAAAGTTTGGTTGCATTTCAGAATTTCAAAGCCTTCCCTTGCAATTTAAAAATTTTAAAACAATTTCCTAGTGTGAAGAATTCAGAATTGCAAAAATCTAAAAGTTTAATTGCATGCAAAACCATCTCAGCATTTGAATTCAAATTTTCAAATCAATTTTGAATTGCAAATTAGAAATTCAAAACCAATTTCTCCCTCGGGCCGAATCCCCATCGCCGGCCCGCTTCCCCTCTTCTCCCTCCCTCTTCCCGTGGCCCAACCAACATGGGTGGGCCCAACCATCGCCCTCCCCGCCTTCCCAGACTAAGGTGCTATTTGGTTTGGATCCCTAAGTTGTCAAGCCTCCTATGGCAGTTTGGATGAGGTGGCAGCAGCCTATTGGTTGCATTAATAGCAATAAAAGTTTGATTAATCAGTTTTAAATGATTAAATTTCATAAACTAAGTATCTGATTTGTGATCCGTTTGAACCGTTGTGTTCCTTGTCATTTTATCAACAAAACAAGACCCATGCTGGCATATTTTGATGCAAAAAAACATATATGTCATACGAGTCCCATGTGTCATACTCATATTTTTGGCATGGTTGCAATCCAAACACATCAATTTTGGTATTGCCCGTGAATTGGTATGGCTACAAACCAAACATTATTTTTTAACCTAGATTTTAATATTGCCAAAATTTTAATATAACCACCTGGATTCACAAACCAAACAGCCCTTAAGGGCATCTCCAATAGTTTGTCTCTTAGGTTGTCTCTAATACCCTCCATGTCATCTTGAGACAATATTAGAGACAACTATTCCAATAGTTTGTCTCTTAGATCGTCTCTAACACCTTCACAAGCATTTAAGCTTTACATGAATCAAATAACCATACCGATCAACACTAACTTCAATCTTTGTGACCTATATGTGTTGTTTGGTTACATCTATATATATAAACAAACAGCAATTCTAACACAAGCCTCAGAAGCATTGAAGCTTTGCATGATTCTAACCTTAGAACTGAACAACAAATCGACATATCATGTCATACATCATCCAAGAGACAACAAACCATACAAAGTACAGATCAATGGCTCATCACATAGTTGGGAATGTCCTTTACAATGTGCCACTTGACAGGGAAACAACTCCGTCCACTTGTCTTGCTACCAAGATTCCAATTTGTCTTGCTAAAATCAACGACCAACCATCTCGGCTAGACCAACAAAGCGTCACCGGTGTTGACCTGAAAAATTGAGGAAGACCAATAACATCAACATCCAATCATAAAGGTTGTTCACAGTGAGAAAACAATTAAGCCATACATGTGTGATCCATACCAAAAGCCCGATCCATATGCATTTGCGATTGTACATTCCACTACTAGAGTATATCGAACTCATGAATCCGGTGATGGTGGCCCGACAGAAGCGGCTTTGGAAGCATCCACCAAGACAGTCAGCGATCGGCATTGCTGTAGTAGAAACCTCCTCTTGTGGTGAAGGAGCCGATTTGCTAATTTTACACTTGTATGGTAGCCTATTGGCGAGAGGTGCGGCGATTGTACATGGATGGATACCGTAATGACGAGATCCATAAATCGACCATCATGTCCGGGCACAGCCACACCATATTGAGGATAGCAGTACATTTCCCCATAAGCACCCTGAAGAAACCAATAGAGTAAACCAATTCATCCAAATACACTTCCCAGCCATTACAATCTTCACGATGCTTTACATGTGCTGGCTAACTTAAGAGGGTCGTCCATTGGATTGAACCAACAGGGTTTGGATTCACCACCACGCCATTCAACGCACCATTCAGAGCCGCCGAGACCTGAAACGTGATTCGAATTCAGTCACTGAAATGACACTATAGCATTGCATAGTGATTCAACGAGATTGTAGAGGAAAGGTGGACCATATATACCTTCTCCTTCGCCTGTTTGTCCTCACCGCCGCTTTGGAATCGAGGACAACTTGCGGAAAACCGTTGCCTCTGCAAAGAAGACCGTTAACGGAAGTCGATCCAGACGCTTCCAAACACATACCACAAGATCACGCACTCAACATAAAATTCTAAGCCTTGGAGCTGAAACTAGGAGCGAAAAACAACCAAAACCACAACAAAACCAGAACACACTACACGCTGTGACTGAAATTGTAAAGCTCATCCAATCGAGGAAACACGAAAGCACAAAAAAAACTCATAATTCTCACGAGCAAGCCCATTTCTAATCCACCAAAATGCCAATGAATCGCAGAGCGAAGAAACCAAACTAAGCACCGGGAGATCCAAACAGTGGTTAAATCCCCACCGAAAACCCTGGAAAAAAGGTCTCAAGACACGCAAACAAATCGGGAAGAGAGCGAATCGGTGAGAGTGGTGAGGATACGGTCGTGGCGGGGGGTAACTGGGCCATCGAGATGATCCGTGGTAGCAAGGGCGATGTGTGCAAGGCCAAAACCCAGAGAAACCCTAGCGAGGGGAGGCAGGTGGTAACTGGAATGTCCTTTACAATGTGCCACAACTCTAGACTGACGAATCATCTTCAAATTGACGCTGGGAGATATAGAAAGAGGAACTGGGGATGGGGATAGAGGAGATGGAGTGGCACTGGGAAGATGGAGGCGTTGGGAAGATGGAGTGGCGCAAGAAAAAAGCTTCGCGCGGGCAAGGAAATTTCTTTGCGCGCGCAGACGAAAGAACTTCGCGCGGGGAAGGAAAAGCAGATGGGTGCGCTGGATCCGAGCGAGAAGAACGAAGAACGCGTGAGGAAACGACGAGCTCTCCAACAGCAAAAATGTTCGACGCTAGCGCCTTGTTTGCCGTGCGTGCCCGTCGCGTGAGGAAATGACGACCTCGTTCTCTCTCATCTTTCTCTCCCATCCACCTCACCAAAAATCCAACATGACATCTCTTAGAGACAACTAAAATAAACTATTAGAGATACCCTAAGTCGGCAGAACATGCCAACCAGTTTGCTCACTAGATGTTTTCGGTAACTTCGAGCTGTAATCTGTCCATGGCCTTGGTAGCAAAACTCAAGTTGACAACTTAGATGAGTCAAAAGCCAGACTACAACTAGTTGATCGAGACAAGTCGGTTCTGTAAATAGACTTGTACCTCTCTTTTGTAATGTACGTGTATGCATGTGTACGAGATTAATGTAGTACATGGTTTTGAGTTAAACCACTTCTTTGCTCTCTTTTACTTTATCTGAAGCAGTTCTTAGAAGCGTATTAAGTATAGGACAGTCTCCCTGAGAGGGTTTGTAAATTATTGTGCACTGCATTTGTCATTATTACTATAATCATAGTTAATTACTCTTAATGAACAAGTCCTAATTATTATAGTTTGTAGTCGTAGTTAAATAGATGTAAATAATTTAGTCGTAGTTTATTATAGCTTATTATTAAGAGATAATAAATTATTCGTAAGTAACGTATCGGTAAGTAATTAGTGCTTGATAATTAGTGCTAATTAATTAATCGTAATTGATGCGGCGCGAAGACTAATTTTGATCATACTTTTTTCCGATTCCAAAAGGGGCGTGCATGTATCTTGGGTGTAACAAATAACGCGCCACATTTAATTCGCAAATTACAAAGTGTATTCTTAAATTTTGTCCTTTTTTTCAAATTTTAGATTGCAACTCCACATGAAATTGTGACTCCCACCCGGTATAGGGTTTCGTGATTACATGTGAACCTCGGTGTTTTCTAATTTCATGTTAATCCAAAACCGATCTACTCCGACAATACACATATAACATGTAAAATATGCATACAGATATAGCACAATAAAAGCACATAACATCTATGTAGTGCAATTATGTACATAATACAATATGGCTCAGTCGTCCGAGCCACTCACTGCTCGTTGTGTCTGCGTCTGCGTACGCATCCTGGTCTTGCGTCGAGTATATCCCGTGGGATATGTTAACCGGTCCGGAGAGCGTGTATCGGTTCGGATGGGATACGGAGATCGTCGAGTGGGCGCAGGTGCATCACCAAGCCGACTCTGGCTCAGCTGAGTCTGTCCAACGTCAATGCCGTCCAACTGAGTCATGCCAAACTGGTTAACACCTGCAATCATGTCATTGATGAAGGACTCAAGAAATCCACGACTGGATAGTCCAACCCCAGGTACACTGCCTGCAAGTCTCTTGGTGCAGAGGAGCTCTGGCCTTGATCGTGTGATGTGCCAACGACTCCGGAGGAGCTCTGCCCTTGGTACGATACTTTGTATTGGTCAACGTACAACAGGGGTGGGTGCCTGGGTATCACGATCCAAACCCTGGCGCCGTGTACTGCTCCCCGGCAGTAGCTGCGATGCATGTCTCCTCATCAGTTGACAAATGACCATTGCCCCCACGCTTAACTGAAGGCTGCAAGACAGAATTATGTTAGGCTAAATAAATATTCAGGACGTGAACCAAACATCTCGTACCTCCCGGATGTGCAGTACGGAAGACCGAGGGGGAGCGCCAGTCTAAGTACGGGGTGCGGATGGCAGAACTGATGCATCCCGACGGACGTGCGGCTGGAGGACGACATGATGTTAGCATAAGGTAAGGCGTAATAAAAAACAGGACATAAATTTTTACATAACTTACCTCTTTGCCGATCTGCAGCGCGGATGACCGACGGGAAGCGCTACGACGTCCGCCGGTCTGACTAGGTTGTGCCAACCTAGCAGGTGAGCACAGTCGGCCCACTCGGTGCGTGGCAAGTAGGATGTCGTCTCTAGAATGATTGCAGTTGAAGTATGGAGATGATGTACCCAAAGCAAATAGATCATTTCCCTCTACCATCCTCTTGGTTTTACAACTTTTTTAATCTTTGTGTATGACCAAAATACGTCTTATATTTTAAAACAGAGGGAGTAGTTGCTAAAATCTAAATTTACTAGTTGTCACCACCTAGATACCGACAATTACTAGTAGATTATATTTTTCGCTAGTTGCTGGTATCTAGAGTTGCTAGGTGCACTGAACCGGTTACTCAGCAACAAGTTGCCACACCCAACTAGGAACCCCGTACAATTATTGCAACTAGCAGCCTCGTAAATTATGAGTCAGCAACCACCAAACTGCTGGTTGCCAAAAATCCCAGTGTTAATGTCTTGGAAATAAGAGAGAATAGTATCGGAGGGTGTTTACTCATAAATATTGAAGAGAGAGAAGATAAATGAGGGCAAAAGAGAGAAAATGTCATTAAAGTCGCATGCACATCTTATATTTTGAAACAAAACTGAAAAAAATATATGCCTTATATTTTGGAACAGAGGGAGTAGTAACTTTAGGTGTTGACAACTATGCATTTAAAATTTTAAACTTATCTACATCAAAAAATTTAAACTTATCGTTATGTCATCAAAACATGCGCAATATAGATCTTGTTTTGTTCAGTCCGTTGTATCAAACACACTGGTTTAAACAGAACGCAAAACGAACACTTGGTTGAAGAGACACTCATTTAAAGATTAAATGACGAACTAATACAAACTCTAACTCGAACTCAACTACATGCTGACGTCACACTCTACTTACCAAACCGTTTTAAGGTCTGCTTGGTTTGATTCCTCACGGGAATTGCCTGGCGGGAAGGTACGCCGGGTTGCAGTCGGGACATTGCTTGGACGGAGGCCTCGTTGTCAAGGGCGGATCCAGTAGGGGTGCCGGGTATGCACCGGCACCTCCAAAATTTTGAAAACATAGTAGATATCAAATCTTCAGTATCTCATATTCAGCGTAGCCCAATTGCTAAATCACAGGCCCAGCCGGTCCAAATCCTCTCCTATTCTCCAGATCTCCCCGTTCCCCAGTCGGCCAATCCCCAACCCTAATCTCTCCTCCCCACTAGCACTCCCCACTCCCCAGACCCCGATTTGGGAAGCAACGCACCGGAAGGGAAGCAGCGCACCGGAGTAGGCCGTCGGCGGCGTGCGGCACGGGAGGACCGGAGCAGGCACCACTCACCAGGACCGGGACCGCAGGACGTCGCCGGCGCGTGTGAGGAGGCTGGGGCCGCTGGGTGCTGGAGCCTGGTCCGCCTCCTCCCGGCCTCCGCCTCACCGCCTGAGCCCTAAGGCCTGACCCCCTGCTGGCCTACCCCTGGTCGCCTCGCCTACCGCCTGGTCGCCTGGAGCTGGAGCAGTTGGCCTGGAGTGGAGATTTAATGACTTGGAGAGTTGGAGTAGAGATGGACTATTGAGGCAAATTTAATGACTTGGAGTGGCCGAGTGGAGATGGACTGCTGAAGTGCTGAGGCTCTTTTAATATTTTCTTGGTAAGTTTCAATGTTTGTCTTATTGTCTAGTTCACTAGTTGTCTTGATAGTTTATAGTTGATAGAATGAATGAATGATAGACCATTAGACTATTTAGCTAATGTAGTAAACTAGTAATGTACTAATTTGAAAATCTTGTTATGATATTTCAATGTAGATTGTAAAGACATGAAGAGGATTAGAGACATCCTTTATTTTTTTTTTGGGATCGCGAAGTGAAGACAAAGAATATTTCATCTTTTTCATCACCGGCTGAAGGGGTCCAGGGGGTAGAGGAGACTCAAGAAAGTAGAGGAGGAACTCAAGCAAGTGGGAATCAATTGACTTCTTCTTAGACGGAGAATATTGATGCTGTATGTGAGGACCCCGGTTTATTAGGCTTGTAATACTTAGTCATCCATTGACCCTAGCATTACAAACGGAATAACCCGAGTCTTCGAGATATGTATACTTCCCAGAATGCAGTATACACACCCCTTTATAAAATAATGCATCGATTCCATTCAAAACATAGAACCAAAGCACGACTAGAATAAAAGACATACATAATATAGAGAGTTATTACAAAAGGGGCCGACCGGCCAAATACAACTAAGAAAGATAAACACAGCAGAAGCAAAAGCCATAAGATAGCGATAAACAAAAGAGAGCCACAAGGTTTGCCTTTAGCCCACAAGGCAACCGACCAAGCCGCCTAGCTAGACTCCCAACCGCAGCACATCTCACAAAACTAAAGCTTTATGCAAGCTTTATTTAAGTGGATGAGGCTTTGGACTCATTTTAGCATAAAGCAAGTTTTCATTTGCAATAATGTAATAGATTGAAAGCAATTTGACAAAGCATTTTTAATTGTTGAAGTAACAACGATACAATAATAATAATAACAACAAGAACAACACGAAGTGACTCACCCAAGTCACCACAACAATAGCATGAATTACCCAATTCATACCACCCATCAAGTTTTAATTAAGTGTTTAGTCTAGTTCTTGCGGAAATCACCAAGCGTGTCCATAACCTAGGGCGAGGCTATTCAATAGTTTTAACCTGCGCAGGGTGTACCAATGTACCCACACGCCTGCATCGCTTTTCGCCACTAGATTAAGCACACTTCCTTTGGTATGCTTACACGCTAAGTCCCACGAGACATTTCCAATGGATGATACTAATTAAGAGCCGTAGCCCACGGGGATAAGGATACATTAACCAGCCTATGGCCGATCTGTTAATGCTCCCCTCCCAACACCACACACACACACACACACATTTTTAACACACCCACCGACCAGCTCATAATTAACACCTCCTAAAGTACTTAGTCAAGAGAGGTCCCATATCCCCCTCGTGTGGTTAGCACACAAAAGTGCTTGGATCAATGGTGCAAGTAACTCGGTCCTTGGGGACTTAGGCACCATTCCGTTCACACCCAACAGATCACACCAACATCCATTGTGCCCAAGTCAATAACAATTTTGTTTTCATTTTTTGTTTATTTGCAAAGTAACAAGCACAAGATGGACATAATGAAATAATAGTTTTTGTGTGATCAAGGTCATCGACATAATGTCGACAACCGCCTATTTCTACTGTTATCTAAGCATTTCTAAGCATTATCAACGTAAACTACTAAGTGATAAGAGTCCATCCATCGAACTCTAAATCACAGCAAGATAATCCTAGGCTTAGTAGTAGAGAATGAACATTTACCTACAGGATATGCATTTATAGGCTCAACTAATCGATATTTTTAACACAAAGTAGCATGCATACATACAAGTGAAACAAAGTATTAAACTTTAAAGTAATGGGACAATAACGGGATATGATCAAACTGCTTGCCTTGCTGGATATGCTCAGTTTGCTGCAGAGGTTCGCTCACGTGATCAACACACTCGTCGACACCTAAACGAAAAGGCGAAAAGAATCGATAAGAACGATGAAAACCAAGAAGACAGCATAGCAAACATGCTCCAAATGCTCTGAAATTTTTACAGAAGCAAGAGGATGATTTTTAGAGAAATTAGCAGCAAGAACCAATTGATTTGGATTCTCAATGCAAAATATATGAGCAAAACAATTCTGCTCAGCCTCTAAAAATGCAAACTACAACTATTCACATAATTAAATTGTTTAGCAAAAATTTCTAGAAAGGTGGTGCAATTGAAATTTTTACATTAAAACAAGCACCTCATAAGATGAACAACCCAATAGGATTCATCTCATTTGGAGCTATGATGCATGTTTTATGATTTTTCAAAGATATTCAAAAGAGCACAAATAAAATGCTCCCACAATTCTTTTGAAAATCGTGACATTCCTAAATCCTATTCTAACATTTAGTGCACTAATATAGGAAGCCAACAAAGTTGGATTCACTCAAAAATGATCTATAGAGAATTACTTATGCATTTTACAAGTTAAATGAATTTTTAAGGTGACATTTAAAGTCTATTTCTAAACTAAGTTGCAAATCCATTTTCTGGAGCTGAACTAAGCTCACAACCATTTTGAGATTAGAGCCCAGATCAAACCAGAGCTAACAAAATTAGAATCACCTCATTTGGATTTAAAATGAAATAGTTATATATTTTACAAGTTCATTACATTTTTCAGTTTACCAAAAAGAGCTCTCGGGATTTCTAAAAACCAAAATGACAGGGGAGGACATGAGCCGTTGATCCTGGATCGGATGGCCCAAGACCTCCCAGGGAAAACGCGCACGTGCCTGCGCAAGTCCAGAGAACATGGGCCGTTGATCTTGGATCCAACGGTCCATGTCCTCCCGGCAACGCGCGCTAACGGGGAAGGAGGTCGTGGCCGTTGATGCTGCATCCAATGGACCAAAACCATGGAGGGAGGACCGGGACGGTCCAGATCTAGTGAGGGAGGACCATAACGGTCAAGATTTACACGGGGAGGTCCTAGATAATAAGATCTAACCGAGGGGAGGTCCGGACGGTTCAGATCTCCATGGGGAGGTCCTGAACGGTCAAGATCACAAGGAGGGAGGTCCTGGGGGTTGTCCTTACAAAAGACCAGGGGTGATCTTTTGCAAAGAGGACCCCGAGGGGAGGTCGTTGGGGTGGTCTTTGTCAAAAGTCCACAGGGTGGTCCTTGAGCAAAGAGGTCCCAGAGCGATGCGCGCGCGCGGGGAGACTAGGCGCGCGGGCCTTAAATACGCGACAAGGGACAGGATCTAAGGCATTAATGGCTAACCCGAGATTACCAATGATTGACGCATTTAAGGGGAGGATCTTTGTCCTTAAACGACAACAGCACCGCTGTTTCGTCCGACAAAATTCCGAGCGCAAAGAAGTGGTCATCGCCGGCGATACAGACCTCGCCGGCGACATCCAAGGACACCACTGAGTGTGCAATAGCCTTGCGCACCCAATGGACCTACTCTCAACGGCGGCCGCGGCCTAGAACGCCGACGAGCCGGAGAGGAGCAAGATGACCAACACGGCCAAAAGACAAAAATTGAAGTAAAGCTCCGCAACAACATACAAGCGGGTGCCTAGCATCTAAAGGACTACCAGGACGTTACCTGGAGGTCTTGAAGGTGCTGAGGAGGTCGGAGGAGAGGAGGACCGGCGATGGTGAAGAAGGGTGCTCCACGGCCAAAAGGGGAAGTCCTCCAAGCTCCAAGCTCCAAGTCAGGCCAACTCTGAAAACGTCCCAACCAATAAGTCAGGGCTTTTGTCAAAGAGGGTAGTGGCTCAACTGGAAGTAAGGAAATGGAGAGGAAGTCATCGGGACATCAAGGCCACCAAGGAGCTCCAAGCTCCAAAGAATGGCGCCAAGGGAGGTTCAGGGAGGAGGAGCTCAGCCAAGCACAGAGAGGCAAGGCAAAGCTCGAAGGCGTGCAAAGGAAGCCAAGGGAGGAAACCAAGGGAGGTCTTATACCCTGGGAAAAAGAGGTCATGAGCCAAAGGTTAAGCTCATGGTGAGCTTAGCCCATGGCGCGGTCCATGGCTTGGACAGGACATGGAGGTGATGGGGGTAGGCTAGGGCATGGCCTAGAGGTGGAAAGGCACTGACACGCATTAAATGCGCACAGGCACAGAGCAGTTGGGGACAAGATAGGACCTGCACACCCACTGCCATGGCGCTCGCATGCGTGACAGAGGAAGGAGAAGAACAGGAGCTGCTCTCCACCGTTGGATAAGAAGGATAGAGAGGTCACAGCCCTAGATCTGAAACGGTATGATTTAAATGAGAAGGGAGGAGGTCACAGCCATTGGATCAGGACTGGGGAGGTCGTGACCACAAGATCAACATTGCGCGGAGGCACAAAGGAACGTGGAGGTCATAGCCGTAAGGGCACGGTTGCGAACAGGAAAAGGAGGTCAGGCGCTGAAAGGGAAATAGGAGGTCCTGGCCGTTGGATCTGAATCCAAAGGCGTGGACCTGATGGGGAGGACTTAACGATGCGCATGATACAGCCAAGGGATGTGGAGGTCGTGGCCTTTAGATCTGGATCTAACGGCTACGAACTCAGGTGCGGGAGGTTTGGGCGGTTAGGCACAACCCAGAAAAGGCAAGGGGAGGTTGTAGCGGTTGGATCTGTATCCAATGGCTACGAGATGAGAAGGGAGGTCTGATACGCTTGAAAGTGAGGGAAGGTCGTGGCCGTGGATTTTTAATCCAACGGCATAAGACCTCGTGAGGGTGAGGACAGGTGCACTTGATAAGGAGGGGAGGTCGTGGCTGTTAGATCTGATCCAACGGCTACGACCTCGACGAGGTGGGAGGACCTCGCGGTGTTTGACCGCGGCAGAGGTCGTGGCGGTTGGATTTTAATCCAACGGCTATGACCTCACGCAGGTGGAAAGGAGGTCTGATGAGTTAAGGATGCGGTTGGGTTTGACCAGCTTTGGAAAGCGGCTCAAGCCCAAGGAACAGTGCATGTAATTGAGTTTGAATTTAACAGCTGAGACTTTGCAAATTTATTTGAGATAGAAAATCAACTCCAAAATTTATGAAATTTTAACTGGAGCTTGCTGACTTTAGGATTAACCTTTTATAAAATTTCCAGAGGTTTTTGTGCACTGCATTTTTCTCCAGAAATTTCTAAAGGCTGTTCTAGGGTTTGATTTACCTCCAAAATTTATCAAACAAGTTTTACAACTTATGATATTTTTCAGAGGAGTCCCACATCAACTCTAGAACCGAGGGAAAATATTTTCCCAAGTTTGGCACAAGATTTGTGACAGGTGGAAAATGGGTTTGACTCTTGTCAACAAGAGGTTTGTGTTTTGGGATTCCACCACTCTTGGACAAGAATTATAGGTGAGTTCCAGAGTTTCAAGATGTGAGAAAAAGTTTTAATTTCTACACATTTTCTTACATTTGAAACACACACCTATTTACATATTTGGGATGTTACACTGTAATTGATGTTGTGGTTGCTGTCAATGACCAACCCCAACCCCAGCCGAGAAGCGCAGGAGCTTCAAATACACTTCCCAGCAGTGAGGAAAACATTTATGATATTGAGCTTCTTCCACATGATCCAAGGAAAAGGACACCCATCACGAGCTATGATGTCAATGATCAAGATGCTGTTCGGAGAGGATATATTATGAAAGGGCCATGCCAACCTTATACACATGATTTTCCTATCAGAGAAATATCAGGTAAAAGACGTCACTTCAGTCTTAATTAGTTTGATAAGTACCATTGGATTGAATATAGTGTCGAAAAGGATGTCGATTTTGCTTTGTTTGTTATCTGCTCAAGGAGAAAACTGGGGGGTGATAGCTTTGTTAAAGGTGGTGGAGAAATTGGAATAAATATGATGCACTTGAAAAACATGTGGGTGGTATAAGAAGTGTCCATAATCAAGCTCAAGAGAAATTTAACTTCTTTGTGAAACCAAAACTTCAGCTTGCTCATGTTATTGTGAAGCAAACTAAAGAAGACAAGCGTCTTTACAAAGCAAGGTTCAGTTATTCACTTAGATGCTTGAGGTTTATTTTGCGTCAAGGATTGGCATTCCGTGGACATGATGAAAGTGAACAATCTAGTAACAAGGGAAACTTCCTTGAGCTTTTGAAATGGCTTGCAAAAAGTAATGAAGAAATTAATAATGTTGTTTTAAAAAATGCCCCTGGAAATTGCATCTTGATTGCCCATTCCATACAAAAGGAAATTATTAACTGTTGTGCCAAGAAAACTACTAGACAAATAATTGAAGATATTGGTGATGACCACTTTGCAATTCTAGCTGATGAATCAAGTGATGTATCCCAAAAAGAACAACTAGCTCTTTGCTTACGTTATGTTGATAAACTAGGAAGGGTATGTGAGCGGTTCCTTGGAGTAGTTCATGTAGCTGATACCACTTCTTTGTCACTTAAGGATGCAATTGAGTCTTTACTTATTGATCACTCTTTGAGTCTTACTCAAATCCGCGGGCAAGGATATGATGGGGCTAGTAACATGAAAGGCGAGACTAAAGGGCTAAAAACTTTGATTATGAACGAGTCTCCTTCTACTTATTACATCCATTGTTTTGCACATCAACTCCAATTAGTTCTTGTGGCTGTTGCCAAGGGCAATGCAGATTGTGTTTGGTTTTTTGACCAACTATTAAATTTGCTAAATGTTATTGGAGTTTCTTGTAAGCGCCATGAAATGCTTCGAGACACTAGAGCTTAGGAAGTTTTGGAAGCACTAGATTCTGGTGAAATTGAAAGTGGACGAGGGTTGAATCAAGAGATAGGGTTGGCTAGGCCCGGTGACACGCGTTGGGGTTCTCATTACAAAACTGTTTTGCACATTATTGGTTTGTATTCTACAATCCGCAAAGTACTCATAAAGATTGAAAAAGATCCCTCCCTAAAGAATGAATGGGGAAAGTCCATGCTATGGTGGCAGCCTTTGAATCATTTGATTTTGTTTTCATGGCAAACTTGATGCTAGTCATACTTGGGTACACAGATGATTTATGTCAATATTTGCAAAAGAGGGACCAAACTATTATTAATGCTATGACACTTGTTAATTTGGCTAAGGACAGATTGCAACATATGAGAAGTCATGGCTGGGAAGATTTTCTTTAGGAAAAAGTTACATCATTTTGTATGAAACATCGCATTAAAGTTCCTGAGCCAAATAAGAAATATGTGCCTTTTGGAAGATCAAAGCGCTTTTTCCCCAAACAAACAAATGATGATCATTTCAAAAGGGAAGTATATCTTGGCATCATTGATAATGTTCTTCAAGAGCTTGACAACCGGTTTGACAAAGTTAATATGGAGTTGCTTGTGTGCTTGTTTGCCTTGAATCCTCGCAACTCATTTGAAGCCTTTGATAAGGAGAAAAATACTTAACCTTGCAAATTTTTATCCCAAAGAGTTTTCAAGTACAGATTTGATGAGACTCCCTTTTCAACTTGATAACTTCATTGATGACATGCGAAGTGATGATAGGTTTAAGGACCTTAACAATCTTGGTGACCTTTTCTATTAAGCTTGTTGAAACAAAAAAGCATGAAGTTTACAAGTTGGTATACGTGCTTCTCAAATTGGTATTGCTCCTACCGGTGGCTACGGCAAGCGTTGAAAGAGTATTTTCCGCTATGACTCTGTGAAGAACAAGTTGAGAAATAGTACGGGCGATCAATTCTTGAATGATTGTTTAGTCACATTTATTGAGAGGAAATTTTTTTTGAAGGTTAATGAAGATGATGTAATAAAACGTTTTCAAGGCATGAAAACGCGTAAAGTAGTACTATAATTTCTTTGCATAGTTGCATATTTTGTAATTTTCTATTCATGTAAGACTTCATTTGAACTATTTGCATTGTGCTTTTGACAAATTTGGAACCTATGTGCTGGATTTATGATGTTATGGAATTATTGTATAAACTATAGAATTGTGAGTGCGAAGTGTGCACCCCCACCATCTAATTTCTAGATCCGCCACTGCTCGCTGCCAGGCGTGGGAAATGAACGCCTGGCTCCCACGCCTGGTAGACAGCTCCCTCTTATTACTTTTTTTAGTTCTCTCTCTCTCTCTCTCTTTTTTTATCTCCAGACACGTATTATCAACCAAACACTACATCTTCAGGTTTGCCTGACCAGGCAAAAATCATCAGCTTCTCAGGCTACTCTTAGGCACCACTTTTTCTCACGCACGGCTCTCAGGTCTCGAACCAAACATGCCCTTACTCGCTAGCTATGAACATCGCGTGGCTCCCCTTCAGCTAGATCTGTTCATGATGGTCCATCCTGAGCCTGGCCTGAATTCTTCAGGCCTAGGGCTTGATTTTTGGTCGGGTGCTTTACTAAAAAAAAGGTCGATTTAAAGCAATAAAAATAATAATTTTTATTAAAAAATTAAAATAATACTATTTTATTGGGAAAGCAATTTTCGGGCCAAGGCTTAAGGCTGGGTTTTTTCAGACTCAACTTGGCTCAGAGTTTGAACAGATCTACTCCAAGCTTCGTCTGGTGGCGCTGCACGTGATAGGGCGGTTGGCGTAACACACGACCAGACACGGAGAAGGGTGATCATCTTTTATCTATAGTGTTTTGGTCTGTCTGTCAAATATACAGTTACACCAATGTGCCCCCACATCGTATCCTGTCCGTTGTGCCCACTGGCCTCATGAAATGGAGCATAGGTAACCCCAGAGCAGTATAAGGCTGCTCCCAGTGCTCCACTCTGGCTAGTATCTTAAGCCTACCATGTAGGCAAAATGATGATACATCACCATAGTTAATAAAGAGATAGGGTACTCTAGTATCTAATCTGGATACCGGTTCGGTCTCAAAATTCAACGCATAAAATTTATTGTGATCGATCCCGTGCATTGGGAAGATCATGCATGTATTGCTTTAGTATATGCTACAAATAGGCCACAATGCTCAAATACTATTAAAGATCATGCATGCAATTAAATAAAACAACCTAAGATACTACACCATAAGAAATCATATATTAAAAAAATAGTATCCTAACACTCCTCATACATTAAAGAAACTACATTAGAGCATCTACAACAATCCACCTCAGCTGTTACTAAGAGGTTGCCACTCAGCTTTTAGATGATGTGGAGGAGAGAAGATGAGGAGAGAAGGTGAAACTGTTTCTACATGAAGAAACTATCAGATTGTTAGTACCAAGACATAAGAAACAACAAAAAACTCTATTGGAGGCTTAGTTGTTACCTAAACACTCATTTTGTGGGTCCCACTGCCTACCACCTACCAATAAGCTTGTAGCAATTAAAGTCTTAGGTACAAGCTTAAGAAACAATTCATTGGAATGATTGTTTCTTTTTATTAGATTGAGTACTCTATCTCCTTTTAGTAACAAGTTAAGAAATAAACTATTGTAGATGCTCTTAAAATTATGTTATTAGCTCTGCTTTTAACCGAAGATACTTCGCTTTTTTTAGGCAGGTAGTTGCGCCCTACGCGGCTGTGCCATTACTCCTGTCAGGTTCGTGCATGGTCCAGCCTTTTTTTTGGAGGGCGTGCCGGGCTCATCTCTGAGACTCTGACGACGCCGGGCAAAGCGAGAAGCAACGCTTTTGGCCGCATAATCTCCGACAAAAGCAGAGCTTGGCTTCATTTTTGTTAAGGGTGTGTTTAGTTTGCTCGTATCGAGTGATCCAGGAGTTGGCTCAGGAAAAAAGTTGTTTATGTGTTTAGATGTTCAAATGAAACCATTTTATTTTAGATGGTAGGATATAAATTTATAGAATATTCTCTATGAATACTGAATTACCTTATTAACTAAAAACAATAAAACCATACGGTATAAAACTATCTCATCTCATTAAAATTTATTTCACCAACCAAACACAACCTAACTGTTTGATTGTACTCTGTATTGACTTATACCCTAGTTTATCGTTGGTTCCTTTTGTACCTTAGCCGTTCTTTTTATTTTATAAAGCGAGAATAATTGGCCACTGTAATTACCACCCTGGCGGGTGAAGATCCTTCGTCCGTTCCGTTTCAGAAAAAAGAAGTAAAAAATCCTGTCTGCAGCAACGTGTAGTAGCTCATCTTTGATAGAAAACTAAACAGTTATCACATATTTTTGCCAAAGGTTGTAGTAGCGATCCAAACAGCTATAGTATAAAACTTGTCATACCTAACGTTAGTCGTGACTACCAACCAAACAATTTGATTTTGCTACACCATTAGGTCAGCAACATGTGAGGCTAACGTCATGTGAGGCTAACGCTAGACGTGGAAAACTTGGCTGCCAACCAAACATACTCTAATTGCTTCCGCGACTACTACTGCAAATCGGTACCGCAGTGAGTTGAGCATTGTGGCTGATGATCTAAACCATTGATTTCTTAATCGCACGCTAACTGCAGTGAGTTGAGTACGACAGCCGTCATTTGCTAGCGCTGGCCATTATTAATGATTTGGTAGCAATCATTGGTGGCCACGATTAACATAGTAGATCTGATCGATCGACAAAATTAGCATTTCGATCAGCTCATCACTGCCCCTCATCGTGCTCGTGCAGTCGTGCTCTCGCCTCGTCTGCCTCTCCCTCTCAAATCATTTAGGTTAGGGATGGTACGTGTCAGCGGGGGCTCTCGAGTCTGGTCCCTCGAGCGATAGGCGTCAGAGATCCGGGACAGATCATCGTCGCAAAAAGCGTCTTTTCGGGCTCGGCGAGGCAGATCTTTACGCAGATCAGATGACCTTTTTTCTCTCTCTTTTTTCTTTTTAAGAAAAGGTAGATCAGACGGTAATTTCGGGTCTACACGGAACAGCAATTAGCTCATTTTTCGCAGATTTTTTAAACAAATCTGACGGTACTTAATTACACGCTACAGGCTCGTATGCCATACAGATAAAGATAACTGAAGTTTTTGCTACACAAACCATCGTCACTGCCGTGGTGTAATGGCTGTGTGTATCTTTAGTTGATACAGGGATCAAAAGTTGTACTTTCATTATCTAAAACAAAACATCGCCGCTGCTGTGGCGGACCCATGTTAGAATGAAGGAGGTGATTATAGGACTCTAATCTTCTTCTACCTCTCGATGACTGTGCCACCGAGGGTACCTAAGGTCCAGCCTAATGAGGACATCTCTCCTATGGATACAACCACTACTCCTCAGTCTGAAGTTGTACAAGAACCAATTACTAGAGCACGTGCACGACAGGTGAATTATTAGGTGAGCTCGTTTCTAAGAGTTCATAGTTTTCTTATTGAGGATGGATTGCTACCTAATTCATATGATTTTATTCTACTCAGGGAACCAAGGTGAGGGGAGCAGCACTACTACCACAACAAGGCCAGGCCGATTCTATTTCAATCCAAAACCAATTCAGAGTCAGCATGACAGCAATGACTTAAAACGATCATAAGTTTCTCATACGAAGTTCATTGGAGGTGTTTGAGTACTTGATGGAAAACTTACGATAAGACCTTCCCAACAGATCTGGCCCCATCTTCATATTCATTGTCTACACATCACAATCGTCAAAGAGAGATGTTATGTTACCTGTTGGGCTAATTTGGGCCTTATAATAGTGTTAGGATTCGAGCCCAGGTTGTGTGCACTCTCCCTAGTGGCGCACAAACCCTAGGCCGACCTCCTCCTGGCCATCACCTCCTTATAACCTGTATGGCCACCACTTTTAGTCCTTAGGTTTTGTTTAGATCAGTTTAGCCCGTGTGTGCAACTCCACATTGTCTCTTGTGTCGGTTAGACCAACAGATTCGTGTTACAGAACCTCAATTATTCTTATGTGACTTTTATATCTAGCAATTTCCAGATTGCTCTTTACTTGAATTTTTGCTTTTTCTTTGATTGCTTGCAGAAATTGATCTTCGTGATTAGGTCAATCGTCGTTCTTAGCGAGGTTGATAACGACAAGAGCATGGTTTAGCGATTGTTGGACGGTTTGATTGAGTTTTGGTCAAGTAGTCTCGTCGTTAAAGTCACTCTCTACAAATTGAATTACCATCCACCCAAAAATTGAGACCAATCTTACATCACGGCTGGTGATAAAGGTTACTTCCACCCTAGCTGCCCAGCTCCTGCCTCACTGCCTTGCTCTTCCAGTAGGCACAGTACTAGCTCATCGCCAGTTCGCCGGTACCCACCCTTAGACTGCTCCCAGTGCTCCACCCTGACTGGTATCTTAAGCCTGCCATGTAGGCAAAATGATGATGTGACACCATAGTTAATGAAGAGAAAGAGTACTCTAGTATCTAATCTGGATATCGTTTCGGTCTCAAAATCCAACACATAAAATTTATTGTGATCGATCTCATGTATTTACGTTTGTGCGTGTCAACAAACATGTATTGCTTTAGTACATACCACAAATAGGCCACAACGCTCAAATACTAGTAAAGATCATGCATGTAATTAAATGAAACAGTCTAAGATACTCTACCATAGAAAACCATACATTAAAAAGATAGTATCCTAACACTTCTTATACACTAAAATACTACACTAAAATATTGTCTATTAAGAACAGCTTAACTACCTTTCTTATACCACACCGCCAAAACCGCTACCATCACTAATAAAGGCTGTAGGTGCTACCATCGCCTCGTCGAGAATTGTGTTTTTCCCAAAATAAACAATTTATTAAAAAAATTACGCATTATTATTGTTTTTACAAAACTAGGTCTAGTGGCTGTCAGGCAGTAGCTGAGTGTTATTTCTGTTAAAAAAAACCACGATATGTTTTTGTAAAATGATTAAAAATGGTTTATTAAAAAATCCCTCGGCGATGGATGTTACCGGCTATCAGCCTGCATTAATTAGAGCTGACCCCTGACTCGGTGCAACCCCTAGAGGGAGGACACGTAAGAATCAGAATCTCCCAATAATCCGGTGAACGATGCATGCGTGTCTTTGGCTCTTTGCTACGGACCGGGACGTTAATATGCCGTGGCCTGCTCGATCTACTCTTTATTTACTTCTCCGTTCCAACATAAACCTCTATAGTATCGAGAGTTTCTATTTCAAAATGTTTGTGCACTAAGAAAATCAAGAGCATGTTATTTACCTAAACCTTTATTTAAATATTTTGAAAGGGGTTAAATTATTGTAACATGTCATTTAATAGGGATATGCATAGTCATTTCTCAGTAACTTTTTCTTAGGTTAAGGCATCCTTGGTTCGTACGTATGGTGTGCTTATGCTGTAAACAAATATTGCGGAGGGAGTAGTCTTTAGCCTTCTTCTGGCCAGTAGCACCTAGGCTAGTAATGTATCTTCGGGAAAAAAAATCAGTGGGGGAGGGCCTTGGGGGAGGCCCCTCCCCCACCACCGTTGATCTTCTCTCCCCTCCCCTGATGTACGGCTCGGGGGGAGGGCCTCCGTATCTTCGGGTCCACACAAGCAGGCTGGGCCGCACTAAGTTCTACGCCCACACGAGTGTACACCGCTTGTGCTTCTTCTTGCTTCTCAGTGCCTGCCTTTGCACTTGGTTGGGTTTTGGTAGAACTTATTGGAAATCATATCTAATCAGGGGACTGACGGCTGCAGGTTGCTCATTCGGTCGCGAGAGAGAGTACATTCTCAGTGCCAGAGCAAGGGTAAAATACTTCTCTCTCACGGTGATTTGCCAGCTCAGTCTTTTCTGTTAGTAAACGACTAAATGAACTTCGTGTGTAGAGTGAATAGCTTCTACAGAGATGGAGCAACAAAATGAGAACATTAACATTTAACCTTACAAAACTATGGATTAGAGATGGTTAAACTAATCGTTTTTAGCCTAAGGTGTGGTATAAACTACTAGTTTCTTAACTATACATAGAGATGCCAAAACGAACAGAGATCATGCGCCCAGGTTGACCAACATGAAGCCTCGGCATGTCATTATATTGAAAATACAATAATATTTTATTGAACTACTAGCCTCTTAACTATACATAAAGAGATATTAAAACGAAAGAGGGTCACGGCCTAGGTTGGCCGACATAAAGCTCCGGCATAGCATTATATTGAAAATACAGCAATGTCTCATTGAACTATAGGCACAGACGTATTCGTCAATCGTCAGTCTCACACAAGTGTCTTCCAGCCGCACACAAGCTGAACGCGGGAATTCTGTATAAATTTCGCGGGAGACTATATAATTTCCCCCGGAATCCTGTAAAATTCCCTTATTCCAAAATGTCTTTCTACAATTATTTTTGTCGACCAAACAGAGTTGCGCAACGGCAGATGTTCATTTGCTAGCCTCCGCCGCCGCTGCCTGCAGCTCGGCTAGCCTCCTCTTGCCCATCTCGACCAGGCGGTCGACCGGCGGCATGGCCGCCTTGGCCGCGTCGAGCGCGCAGAACCGCTCAACCCACGCGGCCAGCAGCGGCGTCCGGGCGGGGTCGACGATCTTGAGCCCGAACATCGGCTCCGACGCGTTCATCCCCGGCACGAACCCGCCGAGCGCGACGTCCACGAACCCCACGGCGTCGCCGCCGAACCACCCCTTCCCCCCGGAGCACTCCCTGAACGCCCCCTCCAGCGTCGCCGCCGCCGCGAGCGTCTGCGCCACCGCCTCCGCCTTCTCCTCCTCCGTCTTCGTCGTGAAGATCCCCACCCAAGAGCTCAGCAGCTGCACGACGATCAAATCAACACACACGAGCGCAATTCCTCCTGGCTCGGTCGATCTGGTCAAGAATTAGTCAAGCGGACGCGTGCGTACGTACCTTGTCGTCGACGTAGGCGGCCCAGAAGCGGGCAACGGCGCGGTCGTAGGGGTCGGCGGGGAGGAAGGCCGGGCCGGCGCCGGGGAAGGCCTCGTCGAGGTACTGCACGATGAGCATGGACTCGCAGACGGGCTTGCCGCCGTGGAGGAGCACAGGGACCTTCTTGTGCACGGGGTTGGAGGCAACGAGGAGGTCGCTCTTGTTCTTGAGGTCCACCTCCACGTACTCGTACTCCAGCCCCTTGAGGTGCAGCGCGACACGCACCCGGACCGGGAACGGGCTCGCCCACGTGCCCAGCACCTTCAGCTCGCCGGCTCCTCCTCCTCCAGCTCCAGCTCCAGCTCCGGCCGCGGCCATCGGTTCCCTTGTTTCCGGTGATATTAATCAAGATTTTTCTTTCCGGAGACTGGTGAGATGTTGGGTATGGTCAAAGATTACACGATGAGGAGTTAAGGACCGGATATTTATTGATCCTTGAACGTGTTGGATATTTTGAGGGCATTTTAATAATTTCTTAGTTAGAGAAAAAGAAAAACAAAAGAAGTGTGGCCCACCTGTCGATTGAAGAAAGGGAGATAAGGTTGGAGACCAAGTCTCCAACCCTATCGGTTGGCTGCCTCGTGTGCGGTTGGGTGCTCCCGAGTGAGGCGACGGCGCAGGAGGTGTGGGCTGGCCCAAGCGCTTCGGGCATCGGTCGGTTCATAGCCACTGAGTCGTCGGTTTTAGCTCTCCTCTTCAATCTGCCTGCTTCTCTTTTATGGACCCCGAAATTGAGTAAGTTCCTTGTTCGATTTGTGGTTTCTTCTTCCTCTCAGATTTGGGTTTGGTTTTGGGTCCTGATAGCTTCAGCGCCGCCATACTTGTTTCGGCTCTGTCGGTGGTTAGGCCGGAACCCTCCTCCTTGCACATCTCGTTGGCTCCCTCTTACGCCCTTTTTCCTGATGGGTGTCCTATGAGGGTTCTTGACCTTGTGCCATTGGAGGCTTGTTTCGGTGTACTGTTTTTGATGACAAGATTTGGCATCTATGATGGTCATTGCAGTGCAATTGGTTCAACGATAATAGCCCAAAACTACCGCTAATTCAACTAATATTTTGTTTCGAATCGAAAGGCAGAGTGGCTTCAAAGACCTCCTGAGAGGTCCTGGACAACCTGTTCAAAGACCTCCTAGGAGGTCCTAGCTTCAAAATCCACCCGAGAGGTCCTGACGACCTCTTCAAAGACCTCCTTGGAGGTCCTAGGGGACATCCTAGGTGATCCTAGACAACCTCTACAAAGACCACCAGTACCGGAAGACCACCTTGCTACAGTACTGGAAGACCTCCTCACATGATGACTAGAAGAGCTCCTCATTCAAAGACTTGGTGAACAAGACTGAGCAACAATACTTCAAAAGACCTCCTTGGTGAACAGTACTTAGAGCTACAGTACTTCAGAAGACTTCCTCGCTATAACACCTCAGTGAACAGCCTGAGAGGTCCTAGACGACCTCCTCAAAACCCTCCTGAGAGGTCCTAGATGGCCTCTCCAAAGACCTCCTAGGAGGTCCTAGAGGACGCCCTGGGTGATCCTGGAAAATATCAACAAAGACCTCTTAGGAGGACCTGGAGGGTAGTCTTTGCAAAATGGCCAAAAGGGTGGTCTTCGCAAAACAGGAGGTCGTGGCTCAAAAGGGTGGTCCTTGCAAAACATCCCAGAGGTGATCTTTGCAAAGTAGCAGGTCGGGAGGACAAGGAAAAGCGAGGCTAGGATCTCTCCAGGAGCGTTCACGTGGCTTCGTCAGAGCCGCCCAAGACCTCCCCAGAGATACTCGCACGCCTTCATCAGAGCGCTCACGTGGCTTCATCAGGACCGCCCAAGACCTCTCCGAGAACACTTGTGCGCTTTCATCAGAGCCGCCCAGGACCTCCTCAAGGACGCTCACGTGGCTTCATCAAAGCCGTTCAAGACCTTCTCAGAGCTGCTACTTTCATCGAGGCCGCCAAGACTTCTCGAGGCGCTTCTGCTGCTTCATCAGGGCTGTCCAAGACCTCCTCAGGAGCGCTACGCGGCTTCATCAGGGCCATTCAAGACCTCCTCGAGAGCGCTCGCGCGCCTTCATCAGAGCCACCCAGGACCGCCTCAAGGGCGCTCACGTGGCTTCATCAAGGCCGTCCAAGACCTCCCTAGGACACTCGCGCGCCTTCATCAGAACCACCCAGGACCTCCTCAAGGGCGCTTACGTGGCTTCATCAAAGCCGTTCAAGACCTCCTCAGGAGCGCTACGCGGTTTCATCAGGGTCATCCAGGACCTCCTCAGGAGCATTTGCGCGCCTTCTCCAAGATCTCCTCGGGAGTGTTACGCGGCTTCATCAGGGCCGTTCAAGACATCCTCGGGAGCCCTCGCGCGCCTTCATCAGGGTCGTCCAAGACCTCCTCAGGAGCACTCGTGGTTTCATCATAGCCGCCCAGGACCTCCTCAAGGGCGCTCACGTGGCTTTATCCGAGTTGTCCAAGATCTCCTCAAGAGCGCTCGTGGTTTCATCAGAGCCGCCTAAGACCTCCTCTAGAGCGCTTACGTGGCTTCATCCGAGTCACCCAGGATCTCCTCAGGAGCACTACGCGGTTTCATCAGGGCCATTCAAGACCTCCTCGGAGCACTCGTGCGCCTTCATCATGGTCGTCCAAGACTTCCTCGGGAGCGCTACGCAGCTTCATCAGGGCTGTTCAAGACCTCCTCGTGAGGGCTCGCACGCCTTCATCAGGGTCGTCCAAGACCTCATCGGGAGCGCTACGCGGCTTCGCTTCATCAGGGCCGTTCAAAACCTCCTCGAGAGCACTCGCACGCCTTCATCAGGGTCGTTCAAGACCTCTTTAGGGGCATTACGCAGCTTCATCAGGGTCGTTCAAGACCTCCTCAGTAGCACTCGCGCACCTTCATTAGGGTCGTCCAAGACCTCCTCGGGAGCTCTACGCGGCTTCATCAGGGCCGTTCAAGACATCCTCAGGAGCACTTGCGCGCCTTCTCCAAGATCTCCTCAGGAGCGTTACGCGGCTTCATCAGGGCCGTTCAAGACCTCTTCGGAAGCACTCGTGCGCCTTCATCAGGGTCGTCCAAGACCTCCATAGGAGCGCTCGTGGTTTCATCAGAGCCGCCTAGGACCTCTTCAAGGGCGCTCACATGGCTTCATCAGAGTCACCCAGGATCTCCCCAAAAGCGCTACGTGGCTCCATCAAGACCATTCAAGACCTCTCCAGGAGCATCCGCGTGGTTTCATCAAGACCGTTGAGGACCTCCTCAAGACCTCCCATGAGACTTCCCACCAAGTGTCCAAGACCTCCCTCCAGGAGCTCCTTAAGGGAATTTACGTGACCAGATAGGAAAGATATGTCAATTATAGAAGGTTTGGATATCGTAACCGAAATATATCTGTAAATATTTGGTTCGGTTTAGGAGTCCTGAGCTTCCACAACTAAGACCTGCCGCCCTTTAAATAGAAGGGGGTCATGGCCGATTAAATCATCACCAATCGATCAATACAATTTGCATCTACTATTTTTTTCTACCATAGCTTCCCTGTAGTCCCGTCCTTTTTTCCAATCTTTTCTGCTTCCCTGGCTGGGTTCAAAGACCTTGTCAGGACATCGCCACCGCCTCAACACCACGACTAGCTCTGCCTAGGTGTTGTGCGCTATGGTTTTTAGTGAAGTTGAATCCTAACGTCACGTGGGTTCAATTTTGCTGGTATTCATCAAATCGTGTGTTGGTTCTTCTTCGTGTCATATTTTTGCGTCAACAACTGTAACATCCTGGTTTTTCTGAGCCTTTTTGAATTTTTAAAATAAAAAGAACCATTTGGTTTTATTGCAGTTCCAAAAGCTTAACCTGAGTTTTTAGAACTTAGAGTGTTTAAAATGACTAAGCTAAACTTCAACTAATCCTAAAGTTTGGTTCGTTGGAGCTGTTAGAGCTCTTGTGTTGATATCCCTCGCCTCAGCTTGTTCTGCTCTTCCCTTGGCTCAACCCTTTCTCGCTAGACTTCCCTCTTGATTGGCCTCTAGTGATGTTCTCCTTTTCTCGTCTGCTCGGACCTTCCCTTACCTTTTGGAATTCCTCTCTGTCCAGACCATCCTTTGGGTCAAGACCGCTCTCTTAATCTCCTTTTGGTGGTTTGGACCTCCCCTGAGGTTCAGACCTTCCTTTGTGGTTTAGACCTCCCCACGTCTAGATCCTCTCTCTAGACCTCCTCTCTGGTTTTTCTCTGGTTCAGGCCTTTCCTCTTGTTTGAGCATTTCCTTATGTCCATACCTCCCTTCTGTCTGGACATGCCCTTATGTCCAAAATCCCCTTGAGCTGGACATTTGCCCACGTCCAGATCTTTCCTTCTCGATCAAACCTCACTTGACCCCTCTATACCTCCCCTCATATCTTTGGTTTGGATTTCCTTTAGTCCAGATCACCTCTTTGTTGGTTTGAATCTCTTTATGGTTCAGACCTCCCCTGTGGTTCGGACCTCCCTCCTTGTCCAGACCACCCCTTCGGATTGACTTCCTCTTGGAACACGTCCACACCGTGGCGTTTTAGCTCGGGTGTGTGTTTCAAATGTCCTTGATTTCGAAATTCTAATTTTGGGTCGAATTTCCCCTTCGTTTGGACCTCCTTGAGTTCATTTGGACCCCCTTGTGCCCATCTGAACCTCCTTTGAACCTTTCCCGTGTCCTTCAAGACCTCCCCATGCCCTCTAGGACCTCCTCCTTGTCTATTTGGACCTCCCCGTGTCCTTCAGGACCTCCCCATGTCCTCTAGGACCTCCTCCTCGTTCATTTGGACCACCCCTAGGTTCACCTGGACCTCCCTTATGTCCGTTCAAGCCTTCCACTTGATCCAGACCCCTATCGCTTGTGTACCGTTCGATTTGCGTTGGACGGTTTGATATTGTTGAGACGCTCAATGGTCCGAACGCCCCACCCTCTCGAGCCCTCGGATCGATCTTTGCCGACGATCCGACTGCAGAGGCATTGATCCGGTCCAAACGTCCCAATCATTTTGGACCGCCCGATCCAGTTCAGTGGCTGAGATCTAGCGTTAGCTCTGATGGTCCGAACGGCCCAATCACTTTGGTCTGTTTGATTGAAATCCAAGGGCTCCCGCTTCTCGCTCTTATCTCGCTATCGCAGACCTCCCTTTTGTTAGATCTGACTGTTAGGATCTCCCCTTTGGAGATCTTAACCGTTCAGACCTCCCCTTTGTTAGATCTGACCGTTAAGGCCTCCCCTTCAGAGATCTTATCTGTTCAGACCTCCCCTTTGTTAGATATAACCGTTAAGACCTCCCCTTTGAAAATCTTAACGATTCAGACCTTCCCTTTGTTAGATCTGACCGTTAAAGCCTCCCCTTTGGAGATCTTAACCGTTCAGACCTCCCCTTTGTTAGATCTGACCGTTAAGACCCCCCCTTGGAGATCTTAACCGTTCAGACCTCCCCTTTGTTAAATCTGGCCGTTAAGACCTCCCCTTTGGAGATCCTAACCGTTCGACCTCTCCTTTGTTAGATCTAAGGGTCCAGACCTCCCCTCTGTGGATCTGACCATTAGGACCTCCCCTCTATGGATCTGACCGTTAGGACCTCCCCTCTGTGGATCTGACCGTCAGGACCTCCCTTTTGTGGATCTGACCGTCAGGACCTCCCCCTTGTTGATCTCGTTTTAGAGATCTAACCGTCAGGACCTCCCCTTGCTTTTGATCTTGGCCGTTAGGATCTCGTTTTGAGGGTCTAACCGTCAGGACCTCCCCTTGCTCTCAATCTTGACCGTTGGGATCTCGTCTTAGAGATCTAACCGTTAGGACCTCCCCATTGCTTTTGATCTTGACCTTCAGACCTCCCATGAGCAGGTCTTTTGCACCTCCTGTCCATAGGACCTCCTCATTGTTGTGTCTTTTGGACCTCCTGTCCATAGGACCTCCTCATTGTTGCGTCCTTTGGACCTCTTGTCCATAGGACCTCCTCATTGTTGTGTCTTTGGACCTTCGGTCCTATGTTTGGACCTCCCCCGTAGGTGAGGACCTCCCTTGACCTCTGCGGGACCTCCTCTAGGTCTCTACAGGACCTCCCCTTGAGCTTTGATCGGTCCCAATTATCAGTCACGCCCACTTTCTTTATCCTTTGACCATGTTCTTGGCACCCGGAAGTCTTCAAGCATTTAATGCCTATTGTGTCACATTAGATGCTATCACCTTTTTCAGTCCCCGTACCTCCTTTTTGTCATCTCCATTACCAACTCCCATCTTTTCCTCATCTACTCTTGACCTCGTGTGCCTTTGGACCTCCCAGCAGCTCTGACAATATAAGCTTGGGCAGCCCTTCCCTTTTCACCTTTTTCCCTATTTCTACTCCCCAGCTCAATCGACTAGTTCTTAGACCTCCCTCCAAGCTCTCTAGACCTCCTCTCCTTAGCTTCGGACCTCCTCCAGCAAGCTCCTTGGACCTCCTCCTGATCACCTAGACTCTTTGTTGGTTTTATTTTGGAGTTTCATTGGATCTTACTTGAGCTCTATTTGAGTTGTTTTGTTTCCCACCGTGTAGATCATGAAGGCAGTGAAGAACAAGGGTTCCTTGAGGAAGAAGAAGACACTCAAGCCTTTGAGCAAGGCAAGTTACACCCTTGACCATGTTGCACCCATTACTTCAAATTACTATGTTCTGTTTCAAAGGTTTATGCATGCTTATTTTATTTACTTATTTTAATACCTGTCTTTAAGTTCGTAGTTATGCCCAAATCCTTTGTATGGCCAATCTTGACATTGAACCAAACATGTTGTCACCCTAGTTAAAAACTGGTTAAAGGCAATAGCATGAACTAGAACCTTTTGGAAAGGAAAAGCTTAGTTGTGCCTAGACCAAAAGTATTTGATTTTGGGAAGTTTTATCTCCATTGACCAACTGTTGTTTAAAAATGTTTTGGCCATGGCATTGGGTTGTCATGGAGGTATGAAAATGGTGCTGGGGAAGCAAAGAAATGGAAAATGGATTTGGTCATGGGTGAATCTGGTTGTTTGGTGGGTGCATGTCTATGCATGGGGGTCGTGCTATCCGATGCCCCAGGGTTGAGGTTGTTGCCCAATTCAGTTAAGGACCGGTCTGTGAGCCACATCTTGCTAGCGACCATCATGCAACCACATGTCCTGTGTGGGCAGGACCTGGCCAAATAATTTGCAAAGTTCCATCGCGGTCGATCCTTTGGATGCGGTGGGTGCCTCGCTGTGTCCTCTAGGACCTCCTCCTTATCTATTTGGACCTCCCCATGTCTTTCAGGACCTCCCTGTGTCCTCTAGGACCTCCTCCTTGTCTATTTGGACCTCCCCGTGTCCTCTAGGACCTCCTCCTTGTCCTTTTGGACCTCCCTTGCATTCTTTTGGGACCTCCCTCGCACCTGTGCGAGCCTACCACTTACTTTTGATCTTTATCACATCAGGGTCGTCCAATGCTTATTGGGCGGCCTGATCTTGGGGGCACGTTCGAATGGTTCGAACGTCCCACTCCTTTAGAATCGTCCGATCCATATTGGACGACCCCGATCTGTTGGAGCGTTCGCTCGGTCCGAACGGCCCAATTGCCTTGACTCGTCCGATTGAAATCTAATGGTCTGCTTCCACTGCCTTATCTCACTGGCCAAGCAGACCTCCTCAAGCAAGACCTCCCTTGTTAGATCTCGACTGCTAGGACCTCCCTTTAGAGATCTTAACCGTCTAGACCTCCCCCTTGTTAGATCTGACTGTTAGGACCTCCCCTTTGGAGATCTTAACCGTCCAGACCTCCCCCTTGTTAGATCTGACCGTTAGGACCTCCTATTTGGAGATCTTAACCGTCCAGACCTCCCTCTTGTTAGATCTGACCATTAGGACCTCCCCTTTGGAGATCTTAACCGTCTAGAGCTCCCCCTTGTTAGATCTGACCGTTAGGACCTCCCCTTTAGAGATCTTAACCGTCCAGACCTCCCCCTTGTTAGATCTAACAGTTAGGACCTCCCCTTTGGAGATCTTAACCGTCCAGACCTTCCCCTTGTTAGATCTGACCGTTAGGACCTCCCCTTTGGAGATCTTAACTGTTCAGACCTCCCCTTGATTTGATCCGACTGTCAGGACCTCCCCGTTGTGGTGTCTGTTGGACCTCCTGCCGCAGGACCTCCCCCTCAAGCTTTGAATGGCCCCATTTGTCAGTCACAACCTCTTTCTTTATCCTTTGACCATGTCCTTTACGCTTGGAAGTCCTCAAAGCATTTAATGCCTGTTGTGTTGCATTAAATGCTACCATCTTTTGGCAGCACTAGGCTATCTTTGGTCCCATCTAATACATGCTCCTATCATTCCTTCACCAACTCGTGAACATGTGTACCCTTGAAAATCTGGTTGGCTTTGGCTATATAAGCTTGGGCAGCTCCTCCTCTTCACCCTTTTCTCATTTCCACTCCCTGGCTAAACCGACCAGCTCTTGGACTTCCTCCAAAGCTCTTGGACCTCCCTCCAAGCTCTCAGGACCTCCTCTCTAAAGCTTTGGACCTCCTCCAGCAAGCTCCTTGGACCTTCCCCTGATCACCTAGCCTCTCTGTTGGTTTTATTTCAATATTTTATTGGAGTTTCTTTGGATCTTATTTGAGCTCTATTTGAGTTGTGTTGTTTCCATCGTGTAGAGTGTGAAGGCACTGAAGAGCAGGAGTTCTTGGAGGAAGAAGAAGACACCCGGGCCTTTGAGCAAGGCAAGTTACACCCTTAACCATGTTGCACCCATTATTTCAAATTAATATATTCTGTTTCAAAGGTTTAAGCATGCTTACTTTACTTACTTATTTCAATACCCGTTTTTAAGTTCATAGTTATGCCCAAATCCTTTGTATGGCCAACTTGACCTTGGACCCAACATGTTGTCACCCTTGTTAAAAACTGGTTAAAGGCAATAGCTTGAACCAGGACCGTTTGGAAAAGAAAAGCTTAGTCATGCTTAGACCAAAAGTGATTGAATTTGGGAAATTTTATCTCCAAAGGCCAACTGATGTTTAAAATGTTTTGGACCATGGCATTGGGTTGTCATGGAGGTATGAAAACGTTGCTGGGGAAGCAAAGAAATGAAAAATGTTTTGGTCTTAGGCGAATTGGTTGGCTCGGCTGGTGCAATGTTTATGCACAAACTCAATCCTGGGTAAGGATGAGGTCTAGAGGTATGTGGTGGTCACCTAAGCCAGTTAAGGACCGGTCTGCGAGCCGCATCTTGCTAGCCACCACCGTGTAAACACTTGTCCTGTGTGGGCGGGATCTGCCCGATTAATTAGCAAAGCTCCATCGTAGTTGATCCTGTTGGTGTAGTGGGTAGTCATGTTACGACCTTCATAGTCCCACCTGGCGCAAGAGGGGGCATGAACCCTGCGGATGGGTAATCCAAAGGGGGTGAAACCTTAGCGAGGGTGGACTGTGGTGGAGCAATGCATTGTAAAGGCTTTTTCATGTGCTCTAGACCTCTCACCAAAGGAAGTGTGAGGTGGCGTTGACGAATGCCAAACAAACTAGAGAAGTCATGTCAAGTGGGTAAAGCTGTACACCTCTGCAGAGTGTAAATCTATTCGAATAGCCGTGTCCACGGTTATGGACATGCTAGCAAAGCCACTCAAAGTTAGCTCTTGGTTTTGGGTTTTCAAAGAACTTATGAAACTGGTTTTGGAATTTCTTTCCAAATGGTTTTGGGCGGGGAGCCTTGTGACAGGAGGGTATCCTTCACACCTTGTGATGAATGTTATCCAACTGTAAAAGTGATCTTTGCAAATGAATTTTAATTATTGTACATGCTTTCAACTTATTACTTGTAATTGGAAATAAACTTGGCTTTACGCAAATCAACCATATAAGCTCTCCCTTTGATATCCATTATGCATGTCATTCTGTTATTTTACGGGTGTAACTTGTGAGCACGGTTGTTGTGCTCAATGTTGCTTGATTGATGAATTGAGTAGGAGAAGACTTCTTTGATGATGAAGACTAGATCAATTAGGCTGCGCTCTCCAGCCAATTACCTGTGGTGTATTGGATGGACTTTACCTGCTGTTTTCGCTGTGTATTTTTGCTTGGTTGCTGGAGCTTGTAAGCAACCCCTTTGTAATCAACTCTTTGCTATTAATAAAGCCTTCTGTGGATGTATGCTATCACTTGCTTTTGCTGTGAGAACTAGCCATTGATCATTAGGACTAGTTTGGATTATAGTGGACTTGAGGCCTATCCCAAGCCCCACAACCTTCTCGGGTTGGTCCCTCAAGGACCTCCCTTGGGTCAAAGTGTGGTGTTTGGGGAGGTCTGAGGTCCCCAGACCTCCTGTCAGACTCGGTTTCGAGCGGTCCCACGGACCCTCGAGCGGAACTATCAACCCCGGCCCCACTGCCCTCGGCAAGACTCTGGGACCTCCTGGGAGGACCTGATGAACTTCCAGGAGATCCGGGAGGTCCTCACGGGTGGACTCTTGTAGGGTCGCGGTCTGAGCGGTCCTACCGAGAGGTCCTGCTGGATGTCCTGGGAGGTCCTGGCGGACTTTCCAGGAGGTCTTGGAGGACCTCTCGGGTTAGCCCCTGGCGAGGTCGCCACACCAACCTAGGATTAAATCCGACCCGTGTTATGCTCCATCGCCATGAGCACCTGTCGAGTACGAGGTAGATTTTGTTGACGTTGTGGTGACTTTTCTTTGTTGATCTAACACCGGATTAGAATCACGAACTCACGACGTAGCCCAACCTCTTCTGGAAATTACATACCAAAATGAAATCGCGACTAGATCACAATGGCCATGATACTAAATTGTAACAACCCGATCACCATCGGAAGCCCGAAGTCCGAAATCGCACCAATCGACATCAATGATACATATGTTAAGGCGAATTTGGGGTGGGAAATTAAAGAAGGGGACGAGGAACCAAAGAAAGGGATGGAAAAGTAGTCTATTTCATTTCTGCGATAATGAAATCGTTGATACAGAAGTGTGTTTAAATCCTCTCACTTCCTTCCTTGAGAGGTAGGCCCTTCGGCTTATGCACACGTTCTACACACCACGCTGCTGAGCACAGACAGCTCACTGTAGATCCACATACACCGACCCCACAAACTAGGTACTCTAGTTCCTATTACAGTCTGGATTTACCAACCCATCGTCTAGCTTAGGGCTTGTTTAGCATGACTACTGCTTTTCTGAAAAGTGACTTCCGGCTGGGCTAAAGGGTCAAGATGAAGGCGTTTGGTGTTTGGTAGTCTGGCTCGTAGGTCGGTTGGCTAGAGCTTCTAAGTTAGGAAGTGTCTTAAATGCCCCTGATGCAAATGACGACAATTAACAACAATTAATGATAATTAACGACAATTGGTGACAATTAACAATAGTTGTCAATACCATTCCGAGGGCCATGCCGTTTGGCTCTTGGCATGGTACATTCCGGTATCGGCCCATATCGGTGTAATGTTCAAGAGTTTAATATAATAATATATATTTATAAGTATAAATATGTTTAATTATATGTACACTAAATTTCACTTGTAATATTACTCCAAATACATAGTAGTATGTTCAAATATAACATATACTTTAATGAGTTCGATAGATGATATTTTTAGTTCAACCGTTATGGCCAACATTGTCCGTTATCAAAGCTGGTATGACTGGTATCAAGCCAGTATGGCTGGTATTGACTGGTATTAAGGCCGATATGGAACACATATCTACTCTGTACCGTTTTAGGTGGCGGGATGGTACATACCGGCCATATCGGTCGATACCAGAACAATATTGATAAGTTTGCAATTAACGGCAATTAACAACAATTAACAACAATGAACAATAATTGGCAGAAATTAATGACAACTAATGGCAATTAATAATAATCAACAGCGATTAGCCACAATTAATGACAATTAACCTCAATTAACAGCGGCGTGAGCAGAGGAGGTCGGGGCGGTGGCAAGAGAGGAGGAGGAGGGAAGCCAAGCGGCAGCAGACAGAGGAGGGGCGGGACCGCGTGAAGACACAAGCGATGGGAGGTCGAGGTGCTTAATCAAGCGAGACGAGCCTCGTGACGTGGTCGGTGGCGACATGATTTGGGGGTGACATCATGTGGATTTTGGATGGGGAGAGAGGGGGATAATGAGCGAGGAAAGTCGGGGTGGCAGCAACGCGAGAGGAGGAGCTAGTTTGGCCCGGAGAGAGGGAAGGATTAATAGGGAGTGGTTTGGGGATTTTTGAGTTTATATAGGACGACATTGGTGGGTAATTTCTTCTCAACTTCAGTGGCAAAGTCCTAAAACCAACCTGTCGAATCTATGGGAAGCTTCCTAAGCCAGTTTCCCTCTTTCCCACATTGAAGGCGGCTTTCAGCTTTTTCAAAAACGATGAGAGAGAGCCGACCATTTAGGATGGCTTCCGGGTCTTCCTACCAAAAAAGCCAAAGCCATGCTAAACATGTCCTATAACTGTCCTCCTCGTGTCCATCGATGCCATGGCTGTTACAATGGTGGCGTTGTGACATGATCGCGAAGAAGAATGTACGGATCAACCCCAATCTTGTGTCTTCATTTCGGCACGGGGCCACTAGTGAATTAGCAGTGTGGTCATGAAACACTAGGTGAGTCGTCGCCCCCTCCGCCGAAGCGCCGCTGTGAGACCGTGGAGGGGCCATCCGATCCGGCCTCCAAGCGCCGCTATTTCGGCCAAGAAAACGACCTTGAGGTCACCAGAGAGGGGTCTTGTGGCGAGTAATGCATCAACGAGAGGTCCTGCGCCAAGCCCGCGTGGTGTGTGAGCGACAACATCTATGGCGTCTAGGACTATCGTCTTTGGGCAAGGGCCCATGTTGTCTTAGATGGCGGGCGGATCGAGCTTGGTCTTGACGGGGCCGTTGGTATTGTTAGATTAATCTTGTTGTTTTATTAGTTATGCACATGAACTTTGTAAGTGTGTTGTGGATGGAGTATTGCTACCGGTGGACTCAGCCAAACTTTCATGTACACGTTTTGGGTTTAGTTGCTGCATGAGTAGGTTAGTGCATGAGTTGGAGTCCTACATGTTTATCTAGTCGTTGCATGTTGTTGAGTAGCCATGCATTAGCTAGTAGTGGCTTGAGCAAAAGTCTTAGTTAGTTCCATCTTGCATGGACGTTGTCTTTTTAAAGAATTGTAGGGACTTGTATTCTGAGGGGAGATAAGGAACAACAGAAGGAGTTGTATTCTCTGAGTGTGTGATCTCCTCGTGCGTGTGTGTGTGTGTCAAACACAACAGAAGAAGGAAGCCATGAGTGAGTTCTCTCCTGGGCTAATCCCAACATTTGGTATCAGAGTGAGGTAGGCTTAGTGAAGCACGACGACGATGATGGGAGCGAAGTGGAAGTGGTATCCGTGAGGCACGACGATCCAATGTGCTGCAGGTGATGCACCAGCATGTCGAGGTGGAAAGTAGGGTGCGCGCAGATGCAATGGCGTCGCACGTCACTGCTGTAGCTAGCGCTACGGATGAGGAGACTAGCTGCATGCTGGGCGGATCCGTGTAGTTGGCGAGGTGCTGGTCGTGGCTGGCCATAGCGTCAGGAGGTGCGACTTGTGGATCCGTGCAGTGGAGCGATGGAGCGGGGCTTGCGACGACTCGGTGTGCTGGAGGCCACGAATGACAGTGTGTGTGGCCATGGTGGCGCGATCGACGTATGCTACGGAGCATGCAACTCCGCGATGAGGAGAGCCGACGCATTGGGTGGAGGCGTAGGGGGCACTAGTGACAAGCTGGCAGCACCATGCAACGGCGGAGGTCCGCATGGCCATGGCGAGGCCAGCGCGGTTTGCCAGAATCACATGTGATGTGCACACCGGCGGCGGCGACGTGATCACTACGGAGTAGGCCGATGATGGCAGTCTCCAATGGGTTCGTTTGAGACAGTCCGACCTGGTACAGCAAGTCCTGGAATTCAATATTCCGGGACTCAACCAGCATCTAGTGATCGTCACCCTTTGGTTACGCCCCACGAGGTGCATGGTCGATGTAACATCCCAAATGTATAAATGGGTGTGCGTTTCAAATGTAAGAAAATGTGTAGAAATTAAAACTTTTCTCACATCTTGAAACCCTTGAACTTTTCTACAATTCTTGTCAAGAGTTGGGGAATTCAAAAACACAAATCTCCAGTAGACTAAAGTCAAACCCTTATTCCACTTTGTCACAAATCTTGTGCCAACCTTTGAAAATATTTTTCCTTGGTTCTAGGGATGCTGTGTGACCCCTCTGAATTATTTCATAATTTTTTAGAAATTATTTGATAATTTTTGGAGGCATGTCAAACCAATTTTTCAATTGGTCAAACCCTAGAACAACCCTTGGTGAATTTTTGGAGAAAAATGCAGTGCACAAAAACCTCTGGAAATTTTATGTAAGGTTAATCCTAGAGTGAGGAAGCTCCAGTCAAAATTTTGGAATTTTTGGAGCTAGTTTGCTACCTCTAAAAATTCCCCCAAACTCAGCCTTCAAATTTAAACTCAAACTCGAGCACTATTCCTTGGGTCCGAGCCACTTTCCAAGTGGGTCGAACCCAACCCACTTCCGTGGCCCACTACCGAAGCTCCTCACAAGAAGGTCGTGCCCCATTGATCGTAATCCAATGGCCACGACCTCCTTCATCTCGCCGCCGCCGATCAAGATCTCACGGCCACGACCTCCCTCTCTCGTTAACGTCGCGCAAGCACCAAAGACGACCCTCGTTGTTGTGCGCCATTGATCGTAATCCAACCGCTATGACCTCCCTCTCGTTCGTCGCCGTTGGATCGAAATCCAACACCACGACCTCCTACTCATGCTCGTTGTCGTTGGATCAAAATCCAACCGCCACGACCTTCCCATCGTGTCGCGCGAACCGCCACGACCTCCCTCGTTGTTGCGCCGCTGATCGTAATCCAACCACCACGACCTCCCTCTCTCATAGCGCCATTGATCAAGATCCAACAGCCACGACCTTCCTTCTCCGTCAGGCGCACCACCGGACCTCCCTTCCCTTCGCACTTCCAAATCAGATCCAAGGGTCACGACCTCCCAACCTTTCTTACCGAATCGGTTGATCTCACCCTGTTCTTCTCCCTCCACTACCGGAGATGCTTTTTGCCGAGTGCCTCAGCACTCTAAGAAAGGCCGATGTACACTCGGCAAAGGCTTTGCCGAAAGTGCTACACTCGGCAAAGGGCGCCGATAAACAGCTTTATCGGCAAAGATTTTTGCCGAAAGTGCACTTTATCGCACTCGGCAAAGGCTTTGCCGAAAGTGCTAATCGACACTCGGCAAAAAAAGTCGCCGCGGACGACGAAGCGCCACTGTGGCGACCTCTTTGCCGAGTGTCAAGGTCAAGCACTCGGCAAGGTCTCCGCTTTGCCGAGTGCCATTGAATGAAACACTCTAAGGCAAGGTGGCGTCTGCTTGGAAAGTGCCACCGGAGGACACTTTCGAGAAGCAGCCATCTTTGCCGAAGTGTCCGCGGCGTGGCACTCGGTAGAAGTATGGTCACTTTGCCGAGTGTCATGGCCATTGCACTCGGCAAAGTGACTGAAAACAGCATTTTTTACTTGTTTTTTACATCCCATCCAAACAAACATAAGATATATATAACAAACATCATCAACATCACATATATATCATCAACATCACATATATATCATCAACAACACATATATATCACCAACACCACATATATATCACAAACATCACATGTCTCACAATATATCACAAATAACTTCACAAGTAATCCAAGTGCTCCATCATCTACAACCATAATTGCAAATAGAAGTACCATTAACAACCACAAGTAGTATCACCAAGATGGCCAATGAGACTGATTTGGTGAAGGATTCACTGAAGCATGAGGATCGCTCGATCCCGCCATTGATTCTCGCACAAAGGAGAAGAGATTACATGTGTGAGACAAGATAAATATATACCATATATACATGAATAAAACTTTCATACTCCACTAGGTTTGACCGTAAGCATGAACATACAAACTAAAACATTTATACTCACAGAGTAGAATAGTGAGGAGGTGGAGGTGGAGCGAATAGCGAAGGTGGCGGAGCTACACCAGTGCGGCGCCAAGACTTTGCATGTAATCAAGAATCTCCGCCATCCTCACGCCGGCCTCCACCCTCTCCATCGTCGCTCAGATCTGCTCCCAGATCCTCCTCTCTTGTTCCAAATTGGCCTACAATATATTCACCCCAATGTTACAATAATGCAAAGGAAAGGTATGAAAAACCAATGAACGCATTTAATAAACCAGAATAACCTCGAGTGCCTCCACCCGGTGGTGTGAAGTGTCCCGCCGAGGTCGTATGGCGGGCTCGCCCTCGTCTTTGCTTGCTCGAATCTAGGAGAGATCGGGAGAAGCGGCCGAGTCGATTGCGCCGCCGCCAATCCAAGATCGCCCATGCTTCTTGCCTCCTCCCACCCTCATGACGACTTCTCCATCAAGGTCCTCGGTGCTCGGATCGCACTCGCCCATGGACCTCCCTTGCCATCGATGTGTAGTCACTAAGGCGGTTGTGGATGGTCGCATTGTCAGACGCCTCGGGCCGCCCTCCGGGTTGTAGTCGACGCCGGACGTCGCTTTGCCCTTGTGGGCCATAGCAAATGCCTTGAAGATGGAGCAAGGTGGCCACCATGTGACGCCGATCGCGAGAAAACAAAGAAGATGATTCAAATCATGCGACTGAGCGTTAGAATAAATAAATGAATTCGCAGTACCCATGTTTCACAGATCCACGAGGTTGCGGCTACCTTGATGGTGTGCTACACTGCATCATCAAACGCCGCCCCGCACAAGTTGTGCGTCTCTCCACTCGCGTGAGCACCACTTGTGCACCATCTGCTCTCAAAGATCGATGCGCGGCGCACCAATAAGGAATCATCTACAGCCATCAAGTACATGACATATCGAAGATGAAATTAAGCCTACTTAATCTCAAAAGGAATCAGATAATGTTCTCAGATTTACTGCAGTCATGGTCCCGGTCGGCGCCATGGTTCTTGCATCCCTTTGGTGACCTTCGCTCCAAGGACGGTCCTGTGGTAAATTACGACGACCGATGCGCTACCGTAATGCATGTCCACGACGAAGTTTTTGCAAGATTTGGTAGCCACCGTGATCCGCCTCGCCTCATGTCCGCCTCCGGCATCTAAAGAAATCCTCAAGATACAAACACGATGTATCCATTCATTATTTCAAGAATGTCCAATGAATACGATGTATTGAGCAATGTAGTGCGAGGAAGACTTACCCACGCTCTTGCTTCACCCGCTCCGCCTTGTTGTTGAATACCTCGGGCTCGATCTGCAAAGATCGGGCGCGCGGCGAGTGGTCAAACGAGTAGGCCGCCCCGTCACTCCGGCGACTCAACCAGGCCAGGAAGTGCTCCTTGCACGTAAGACCGAGGATGCCATTGACTTGGCGTGTGTGAGCACCTCCACTCGCCACAATCGCCCGCCTCGCCCAAGTGATTAAGAAAAATTATTAATTTCTATTTTGATTTTCAACATATCATATAAAGTAGTGATAACATCTAAAGTTACTTACTTTTCCCCTCGGTCGAATCACGGGCGCTCTCTCACGAGGTATCGATCGCCGAGGAGGCTCATGGACCTCGCAAGTAGACGCCGACGAACTAGAGGAAGCGGAACCCCCGCTGCCGCCTCCTCCTCGTGCGTCCTCCTGCTCAAGGCCTCCTGCGCCTCCTGTGGCCCCTCCTCAAGGCGTCCTCCTGCGCCTCCTCGGCGTCCTCTGGGCACTCCTCCTCCTCCTCCTCCTCACGCGACGGGCGGCGGCGGCGACGACCTCTGCTGTTGCTCCTCCTCCTACTCTCCTCGGTTCAGCGGTCCTTGTCCTTCCGCACAAGGACGTTAGCTTCTCATCCCACCGCCCACCATCTTTGTTCAATCACCGCAATTAAAAAGAGTAAACCAATAAGCACAGATAAACAAGAAGTACTTAGAAAGAGATGCAAAATAAACAAAACGTAATTACAAAATAACATAGTATTACATGTATTAGAAATAATCTTCATGATCGGATTAGCCGGATCATAAGTCTCATCATCACTATCAATCATGTCGAAATAATCAACACTATCCTAATGAGCAATGTTGCCATTGTCATTGTCTAAATGTAATCGCCAAGCATTTGTAAGTCCTTCACATTTTGCACCTCATGTCCAAATCCTCTTCAATAACCGCTTTCATTGTCTACTTCCATTCCGATCGCTTTGCTAAGTCTATCTCAAACCTTCCTTCTAGTCCTCTTCTTGAAAGAACTCTCCGTCATATGTGTTTGGGTCTGTTGTAATCTTCATCGCTTGGGGATGTGCACTTTACCGTGTGGCGATACCTCAGGCACAATATCCCAACCCTTAAGATGCCTTATGGTTTGACACGCATATGGGAGATATTAAACTTGCGTGGCTGTTGGGCCACAATATAGACATCGCTCTCGGTAAGACGGAATCTGTCAATTTCGACTAGCCCAAGATTAGAATATGTCCGCCTCGTTATTTCGTGATCAAACCAATGGCATTTGAATATGACGGATTAAAAGGTTTGGAACCATGAAACTTGAGTTCAGATATTTCTTCAATTCTTCCATAATACTCGACCTCATCAACGCCGGCGAAAACTCCTAACTTGTGGTTCTTCGATTGGGCCGACTCGCTCATAGCTTGTTGTGCGAAAGCGATATCCATTCACGCCATAACCGTAAAATGACTCGACCTTATAGGCAAAGCCATCGGCAACTCTGTCTCAACTCGGACACATAGACGATCCTCTCGCCCTACAAGCTCAAGCAGATACATCGTTATATTATTCGCACGCACTGAGTAACTTGGAATGTCAAACTAAGTATGAGCTAAATTGACGGTACCTTCCGCTTGAACCAAGAAATGAAATCGGGCATTCCATTTCCGCACTCGCCTAAGAAGGGTATCTACCTGCTGGGGTAGGATCCTTGATTGACGCCGAATTCATGAAGAAATTCCTGCACTAACGAGAAACAAGGGGTTGATGCGAGAATAGTGACGGCAGATTTAACAAGTTCGTTGAGAACTTATCGCATGTACGGTGCCACTTCACAAGGTTGGTCAACACGATAGCATGATATGGCGCCACTCTTCATGATTCAAGGTCTTGGGGGTCGATGCACTTGCGCTTCCGAAGTTGCCCTCGGAAAAGGCCGAGGTTCGATTCATTTTCGCCAAAGATTGTAACGAGGGGTGGATTATGCACGCTAGGGAGGTTGTTACCATAGTATGTTGTTGTGAAGTTCGCCACCTCCTCCGAATGTATGCCTCTCGCAATGGAAGCCTCGATTTTGCATTTATTTCTACATTTCTTTCAAGAACCTTTAGACATTTCTCGATTGATAGCACCAACGGCCAAGACGGGCCCCCATTCGTGCCTCAGACGGAGGTGCAAAATCAAATGTCAGATCGGATTGAAGAAGCCGTGGAAAGATCTTCTCCAACTTACAGAGCAACACAAAGCCATTCTTTCCAAGTCAAGAATCACGGTCCGAGATAACTCCTTGGCACAAAGTCATGAAGAAATAGCTTAACTCGCCAAAGACTAGCCGACATGCTCAGGACATAGCCTCGAACCATCGCCGGAAGAAGCCGCCAATCCATATGTGGTAGTCATGACTCTTCATCCCTAAGACTCGCATAGTAGATAAGTTCACTCCTCCTCGATTAGTCAGATACCCATCGTGAACATTAACGCCTCGATCCATTCTAGTACTTCCTCCTTTGGGGCTTGCTCAAGACAAAATCGCCTTAGGCCTTCTCCATGTCTTGCCGCGACTAGGAGGCTTCATATGTTGGTTTGGTCTATCGCATATCGCTGCTGATCCACTCTAGCCTTAACGTTGTCCTTCGACTTGTCAAGAATGTCCATGATTGTTGCCCAAAGTGCCTCGGCAACATTCTTTTCAAAGTGCATTACATCAATGTTGTGTGGAAGGAGAAGGTCATCAAAATAGGGAGCCGAGTCAAGCCCGACTTATGAGTCCACATATGTTGCTCACCATATCCCACAAAACCACCTTCCGGATTGACCACGAGACCATCTATCTGCTCACGAACCGCTGCACCACCATTATCGGTGGTGCAGGTCTCATCACTACGACACCTTTCGTGAAGTTCTTGATGTCTCGTCTCAATGCATGGTCAAGAGGGAGGAATTGCCGTTGTTTGTCGAACGATGAATACTTGCCACCCTTCTCGCAACCAAATGAACCTCGACCTTCCTTGCATATCGGGCATGGGAACTTCCGTGAACACACCAGCGCAGAATATCCCATACGCCAGAAGTCATGCAGGAGTAGTGGTACCAAACATGCATTTTGAAGTTTTTTCTTTGTAGCTCTGGTCAGATGTCCATACGCCTTCCTCCCAAGCACGACCAATTCATTAATCACGTGCTCCATGAACACACCCATATTATTCCCCGTGTTCAGAATTATCAACGACAAGAATACGCTCGTCGCTGAAAGCATACCGGGGAGATTGAGGGGATAACTAACACGGGCCAACATGTGTATGGGGCAGCCATCATTCCATAAGGATTGAACCCATCTGCTGCGGCCAAAACACGCATATTACGAGCCTCTTTAGCTTTCTCATGATGAATGCCATCAAAGTGGGTCCATGCTTCACCATCGGATGCATGTACCATCCTGTCAGATTGTATCGCTTGCCATTTTGTGCCATGTCATCTGCTTCATGGATTCCTCGGTCATGTATAGCCGCTGGATCCTCAGATGAACGGAAGGTGCCGAGGATTGTCACGGAATGTCAAGTCGCCTCTTCGCCATCACCGTAATCTTCCTCCGTGAACCTAGATGATTTACACTTTGGACAAGATTTTGCTTCCACGTATTCGCTCCTAAATAGGACGCACTCTTCGCAAGCATGTATCTGCCATACGGCATCTTAAGTGCACGGCGAGTTTCGTGACTCGCATGCTCTTTGGCGTAGGTGACCTCCGGAGCAGTCGCCAATAATCGCCAACATACCATCGAAGGCGCCTCGACTCAGTTATATCGACTTTAACGCCATTATGCGTCCAATGGCATCCAGCTTGAGAAACCTTTGTCCGCCGTGAAGGGTTTTCGTGTTGCGCAAACATGTCGAGAACGCCTTTGCGGTTGCCTCGCTCCTCCGACGCCCTTCAAATAATCGGCCTCGTGATAGTCATTTAACATGTCCGCTACCCCGCATCAAGATCATAATCCTCGACGCGTGGTCTCACCACCTCCTCTCTCATACGACGGCTTCACCATGGTAGACCCACCGTATAGTCTGCCAGAATCCATTCTTCCAAAGATGTTCCCCATGACCTTCTTCGCTTGTCTTTTCCTCGTTGCACATTTGTCAGCAGGACAAAATTTTACTCGCTCCTTTAGCGCCCACGCCAAATGCCCGCTCCAAGAAAGCATCGGTCTTGTTGATCCATTCATTGGTGACTGACTCGACTTGCGCGGGTCTGTACATCCACTCACGGCCCTCCATCCTCTAACATATATAGCGGCGAGTAATATAAACATCAATTGCATCTACACGACGCTCCTACTATCTAATAGGTGAGGATAGGTCCTAATCTCATGCGAGATCCGTAGATGAGGTTAGTTTCCATGCTCTACCCTATTCGAGATGAATTTGGCAAAGATTTCCCATTTCTCCAAATACACGCCCCGCCAGGAGAGTGTGTATCCGGAGAACAACAGGAGATGATGCCAAACTCGCTCTCGGATCGGAGCGCACTATGGAAACTAACCCCACCTACGCATCCGCTGCTGTCCAAAAACGTGGACAATTCAAACAGATATTTGTTTTAGATATGGAAATATCTCGATATTTCCAACCGTATTCTTTTCGAACGGAGACGCTTAATCGGGTTACGGATCTACGCACCATGATACGGAAAGAGGGGTTATACCTAGGGTGGCGGTGGAGTTAGGCTAGCGGGCCGTGGCGGTTCGGTGCGAGGCGACGCGGCAGCAGTGCATTCAGCCGCGAGGAAGGCGATCGGGTCGCTGAGGTACTCGGCGCCGCCCGATCGGCTCTTCTCTCGCAAAAAAGAAACATAAACTGCTAATACAAAATTTCAAGAAAGACTCCCTCGCACGGTGAGGTTTCCAAACTCAAGAAGAAAACCAACGGCAGGATGGCCGACATGCACATATATATGAACAAGCACGATGGCCGATATGCACAAGATTATATCCAACCACATATATATAACAATGTCACAACCACTTGTTACATGATAGATTATTTTATATTCTAGTATGTGTAATCAAACTTGTAATGTTCTTGGAAAGAAGGATGTAGTTTACCTATATAGCCCCATCTTTTTTTGGCCAAACACAATCCCAAAGATAACCATATATTTCTTTTGCTTCAGATTGTAAGGTTCAAAGATAAAGAGTCTCATCGGATCTTTCTTGAACCGGAGGGTAGAGATGTTCTGAGCTTTATCTCGCAGTGTCTCTCTCCATCCCTCCCTCCTCTCCATTCTACATGTTTTTCCTTTTGGTCAATTTTTTAATCATGACCTTGGTATCTATTGTGCTTCTCTACTCTTTTGCCCTACATTTGTGTGTGAAAATAATGTCTTCAGATTATTGTCCAAAACCTATCTCCTCGCCACGAGCGATCGAAAGGTGGCTCGGGATCAAGAGCAAACGCACGAGAGAGGGGGATCAATGGAGAGGAGTTAAATGACTAATTAGCAATGTACTAGATTCGATAAGCAACATTTGGGAATAAAAACCAAGAAATATCTGTTTCATTTTTTACTTGATTAAATTGGTGTCTTACTCCTTACACACGTAATTTTTGTTCAGCCAACCAGATGCTTGGATAGCCGATTATGCACAGATCAATTGTGAAGTTCTTACAAACTATAGGAAAATCTGATCATCATGGAAGTAACTACCTTTGTGTTTGCCCTTTTTTGTTGATGGGGTGGGGTTAACATGCAAAGTATATGATCTTTCACACACTAAAAATTTGTGTAGCCCAACTACTAGGTTTTTAACCCCAAATGAACCCAAACTGCATATAAAAATTAAAAAGAAGGTTTATAATAAGTAAAATAAGTAAAGATGGTTATGAATAAACTAGAAAACCCTAAACAAGTTAACAAAAAAACTAAGCACTAAGCAAGAATTGATAACATTATATGTGTTTTTAGAAAAGTATAATAAATGTGCTTATGCAATGTGTCATTGCAGGCAGTTGTTGGGTCAACAGCTTTCTGGGCTGGATGTAAAAGACTTGCAAAATTTGGAGAATAAACTGGAGATGAGCCTAAGAAATATTCGTCTGAAGAAGGTTACATTATAGTTTTGTTAAGACCACATCACCATTTAGGTTTTCTTTTCACGACATGGATATGAATGACTACTTTGACTAAAATTAACTTTACAGGACCAACTTATGATCGATCAAATCCAAGAATTAAACAGGGAGGTATGCTGGTACAATTCATTCTAGTGCATTTGGTTCTATATCGAGGCTAATTGACTATAAAAACTTCTTACTGGAATCACAGGGAATCCTCATACACCAGGAAAACGTAGAACTATACAAGAAAGTCAACCTTGTTCATGAGGAAAACATCAATTTGCGTAAAAGGTCCAGTATGCAGAGCATTTTGCCAAACAACGATGCAACTTTTGTATAAGTCATCATTTGTTATTCAGTTAACTTGTCCGGTATATGCACATTGCAAAATGTTATTTCTTCTTCATTTCTCGTATACGGAGCCTGGAACAAACGAACATCCAATAGGTTCTACAAGTCGACATGCTTTAAGCCACAGAGGATGAAAATTTTCCGCTTAATCTTGAGTTAAATCAGCCACAAAATGTGGAAAATGAGCGGTCAGATCACCAACTCGGGGTAAGTTCTTGTCTAAATTCAAAAACAGTTCAGATTCAGCAAAGCACATGATTTGAGATGGTTCACTGAAAATGCAGCAGACTTCAACTGCAGTGAGGATGACCGAAACTAAGAGACCAACAACCTACGAAATTGGGCTCACATTACAAGACGCACTCACTAAACTTTAAAGCTTCTAGATGCAATAATTTCGCATGAACAAGAGCATCGATGTACTTGATTTTAATATCAACTGCTAGAAAACCATTTAGTCACAAAGAAGTTTATGTCATGTACACTATTATTCTGAAGAATATAGTGCTTCTGATTTTCATAGTGCAACAGAGAAGGCTTAGCACCAGTTGGTAACATGGTAAATATACACATATGATATTGTATTGATTAGGACTTGTTAAATACAAATATGGTTACTCGCTACTCAATCATACGTAAATTTTGGTAAATGATGATGACCTCAAACTTTAAACCACAACAAACGATGTCCAAAGGTACTATACTAAAAGTTAAAAAATACCACCCACTACACACCTGCATGTGCACAACTGCACATGATCCCCAAACTGAGTGCTGCTATGCCACGAGCGACTGAGCAGGGCTCGGGATCAAGAGCAAACGCGCGAGAGAGGGGGATCAATGGAGAGGGGCGGATGGCTTTTTCGCAAAACAAAATCACCATACCTTCTCTTCCTCCTTCTTCCTCCTCTCCTCCTCCTCCTCTCTTTCTCCTCCTCCTCCGCGCGCAAGGCGGCGGCGCGGGCGCTGAGGCGGGCGGCGGGCGGCGAGCGGGCATGGCGGCATGGGGCGCGGCGGGCGGGCGGGCGCGAAGCAGGCGCGGCGCTGAGCGGGCGGCGGGCGCGGCGCCGGGCGCAAGGGTTTAGGGTGTGCGGTGTGCGGTGGCAGGGCTGGCCGGGCTTGCCATGGAGCATCTTTGCCGAGTGCCCCGATCCGCACTCGCAAAGAGGGTTTTTTTTAAAAATTTAAAATTTTTTGCCGAGTGTCTTCTCATGACACTCTAAGAAGAGGTTCTTTGCCGAGTGTCTTCTCCCGACACTCAAAGAGGCCTTTGCCGAGAGTGTTTGACACTCTAAGAAACTTTTTTTTTTTTTTTGACTTTGACTTCTCCAGTTTTAAAGTTGTTAAAGCAAACGAAATGATTCATCACAAAGTTGTCACGCACGATGCTTGCAAACCAAGAATCTCCAAGAAGTTGTCGGTATTCTTCGCTTTTCTAAGGTTTGTAAGCATCAGACGTGACAACTTGCGCTAAACCTTCTCAAATTTTTATCACAGCCTCCACATATGATATCATGACATCTTCCCAAGTTTCATGATTTTCGACTTCGCTTGCTTTTTATACAATTTAAAAACAACTCGACCGCAAGTTCGTGGTCATGTTTCGTGAACAAGATGTTCAAATTGGTGGTCTGCTCTCGTTACGCCTCACATTATACTAAATAACATGAATATCATTTTTCCATTCATTTTTTTCATTATTCAATGACTAGCAGCTTATAATTTGAATTATCCAAGAAAATTCAATTAATTGAAATAAATTAAAGAAATATAGAAAAGTCCGAGAAATATGCCACATTGGAACATGGAGTACTGTATTGTATGAGGACTGCAAAAAGTTTGGAGGTCAAAAGCGAAAAATATGGTTTGCCGAGTGTCCAAAAATGACACTCTAAGAAGTAGCCTCGCTGTCGAAAGTGTCGAGAAGACACTCGCAAAGGAGCCTCTTTGCCGAGTGTCGAGAAGACACTTGGCAAGGGTTAACGGCGGCCGCCACCGTTAATCGGTGGTGCCCTTTTTTGTCGAAAGTGCCCGACACTCGGAAACCATCTTTGCCGAAAGTGCTCTAAGACTCTAAGAAACCATCTCTTTGCCGAGTGCCGCTTGTTTGTCGAAGTTCTTTCTATATGGCACTCTAAGAATAGCCTCTTTGCCGAAAGTGCCCGATAAAAAGCACTCTCAGAAAGTATGGGACACTCTGCAAAGAAGCCGCCTCCTAGAGTGTTCCTCTGGGCTACAGGCGCCATGGCAGAGGGAGGGCAAGGCTCTCGTCACCTCCCAATGCCTTTTGTCGCCAAAGATTAAATGTTGGTCACCTTCCGCCCCTAGGTCCCGGCCAGACCGCCCCCATCCCTCCACGCCCTTGTCCGAGCCATGGATCGAGCCATGGGCTAAGCTCACCATGGAGCTTAACCCTAGCTCATAGCCTCTGCTCCCCGGCTTTAAAAGGGTCCTCTTGTTCCTCCTTGGCACTCTTTAAACACCACTTAGCTTCTCCTTTGCTCTAAGGAGCTCAAGCACACGTGAGCCCCTTGGCCGCCATTGTTGCACCTCGGAGCTCCTCAGTGCCAACTGGGTTCCAGGGTCCTTCCTCACTCTCAGGCTTCCTCTTGAGCCCTCATCACCCCGGGCGCTTCCCTAACTTGATTTTAGCTTGTCTTCACAGGAGCGGGCTAATTTGAGTTGGTCTCCTTGCGGCCGTGAGCACCCCCTTCTTCTCCTTCGCCGGTAAGGACCTCCTCCTTTCAATTCCTTGTTCTAGGAGCACCTCCTAGCTAAATGGAATGCATCTTGATGACCCTGCGGTTAATTATGCCTGTGTCCTCTCCTCCGTTGTCCTCCTCGGCGCAAGAAGCTCCTCCGCCAGCCAGAGCTCCTCCGCCCTCCTCGGCTTCCTCCACGACCTCCGTAATCTCCTCGTAGTCCCTAGATGCGTGGCACCCGCATGTATGGTCATATGAGCTTTCCTTCATTATTGCTTTTGGTCAGTGTGCTACCGCTACGCCTCTCTCGTCCACCACCGCTGGTGTGAGTGGTACCAGCAGCAAGACCGCTATTGCACACCAGCACTGCATCCATTCGCACCGCCAGGGTTCGAGTCGCCGGCGGTGACCATTTCTTCATTGCCGGTTTTTTGTCTGACGAAACCGACAACTATAGCGATATCCTCGCCGCCCATCGTTAGATCTGGGGCTCGATTGCCCAAGAGTTCACGTAGGCCAGGTATGTTGGTTGTGAGCCGCCCATCTCACGATCAACAATTTCACGCCGTTGCCTCCTTCAAGCTACAGAATTCCAAACGCTGCCACATGATTAACTCCTGACCGCTGATCCAAGATCAACGGTCCATGTTCGCTTTCAAGACGGCGCGAGCGCTGTTGGTAGTAGGTGTTGGGCCGTCCGATCCAGGATCAACGGCCCAGGTTCGTCCACGTCGTTTTGGTTTTAGAAATTCCCAGGGGGAATTATTTGTAAAAACTGAAAAAGGTAATAAACTTCAAAAATGCATAACTATTTCATTTTAGCTCCATTTGAGTTGATTCAAATTTTGGTAGCTCTGGTTTGAACTAAAATTTAATCTAAAAATGGTTGTAAGTGTAGTTCGGCTCCAGAAAATGGATTGGTAAATTGGTTTCAAAATTAACTTTACATGTTGCTCTAAGTGTTGTATTTAACTTGTAAATTGCATAAGTATTTCTCTAGAGATCCTTTTTGAGTGAATCCAACTTTGTTGGCTTCCTCTTTTAGTGTACTAAATGGTAGAATAGGATTTAGGCATGTCACTATTTTCAAAAGAATTGTGGGTGCATTTTAATGGTGCTCTTTTGCATGTCTTAGAAAAATCATAAATCATGCATCCTAGCTCCAAATGAGGTGAACTCAATTGTGTTATTCATCTCATAAGGTTCTTTACTTACCATAAAAATCCCAGGTGCAACATCTCTTTGGAAAATTGTGCTTGAGAATTTAATTCGGATGAACAGTAACCAATTTGAATTTTCCAGCATTTTCCAGGCTGAGCATATTTGTTTTGGCCAATTGGTTCTTGTTGCTAAATTCTTTAAAAATCATACTCTTGCTGATGTAAAAATTTCAGAGCATTTGGAGAAATGTTGCTGTGGAGTCCTTTTGGTTTTCCTCGTTCTTATCGGTTCTTTTTCGCTTTTTCAATAGGTGCCGATTTAGTGTGTTGATCCCATGAGTGATCCTTTGCAAGATAGTGAGCATATCCAGAAGGCAAGCAGCTTTGATCATATCCCGTTAATCCCATTACTTTCAAAGTCTAATACTTTGTTTAACTTGTATGTATGCATGCTACTTTGTGTTAAATTATCGATTAGTTGAGCCTATAGATGCATACTCAGTAGGTAAATGTTCATTCTCTACTACTAAGCCTAGGATTATCTTGCTGTGATGTAGAGTTCGATGGATGGACTCTTATCACTTAGTAGCTTACGTGTTGATGCTTAGAAATGCTTAGCTAACGGTAGAAATGGGCGGTTGTCGACTTATGTCGATGACCTTGATCACAGAAAAGTTATTATTCCATTATGTCCAGCACTTGTGCTTTGTTAATTTGTAAAGAAGTAAAAATGAAAACAAAATTGTTTCATGACTTGGGCACAATGGATGTTGGTGTGATATGTTGGGTGTGAATGGAATGGTGCCTAGGTCCCCAAGGACCGAAAGTTACTTGTGTCACTAAGCCAACCGCTTTTATGTATAACCACACGAGGGTATTGGGAACCCTCTTGGCTAAGTACTTTGGGAGGTGTTAATTGTGGGTCGAGGTGGTTAAAACTGCTTATATAAGGGAAGAGCACCATAGCTTGCTTAGGCCGGGCCGGTGTCTCCTATCCTTCTAAGTTGTCGCAACTCTTAATTAGCATCATTCATTGGAAATGCCTCAGAGGACTTAGCCGTGCTCAAGATACCAAAGGAAGTGTGCTAAATAGCTTGGCTAAAAGGCGGTCTCATGCGTGTGGATACATTGGTATACCCTCGTAGTGTTAAAACTATTCAATAGCCTCGCCCTAGGTTATGGACATGCTTGGTAAGGTCGGCAAGAACTAGACTAAACATTTAATTAAAACTTGTTGGGTGGTATGAATTGGGTAATTCATGCTATTGTTGTGGTGACTATTGGGTTAGTCACTTCCAGGTTGTTCTTACTGTTGTTATTATTATTGTATCGTTGTTACTTCAACAATTAAAAATGCTGTGTCAAAATTGCTTTTAATCTATTACATTATTGCAAATGAAAACTTGCTTTATGCTAAAATGAGCCTAAAGCCTTCCACTTAAATAAAGCTTGCATGTAGCATTTGTATAGGTCTGTTATCCTTACACGTCAGTCTTGCGAGTACATTTTTGTACTCATTTGCTTTGCTTAATAACTTTGTTGCAGAGGAGGTGGAGCCCCAAGGGCCCTACTTTTGTGAGATGTGCTGTGGTTGGGATGACTAGGTTGGTGGCATGGTTGGTTGCCTTGTGGGCTAAAGGCAAACCATATGGCCTTCTTTTGTTTATTGCCATCTTATGGCTTTTGCTTCCGCTGTATTTGTCTCTCTTAGTTGTATTTGGCCGGTTGACCCCTTTTGTAATAACTCGCTATTATGTACGTCTTTTAATTAATCTAGTTCGTGCTTTGGTTCTATGTCTTGAATGGAATTGATGCATGATTTTGTAAAGGGGTGTGTGTACTGTATTTCTGGGAAGTATACATATCTTGAAGACACGGGTTATTTTGTTTGTGATGCTAGGGTCAATGGATGACTAAGCATTACAAGCCAAATAAGCCGGGGTCCTCACAGTCGAGCTGGCTTTTTCTGCGGATTCAACTGTACCATCGCAGGGTTCACCTTCGATTGGAGACGATTAAAAACCAGAATTCCCCACCCTGGAGGGGATTGCTCTAAGTCGCGAGGCGTTGTCATTCGACTACTACTCTAGCTGGGAGAACTCGGCACACGTGGAAATCATATCCAGGAGGTCTTTGTCATCCCCTCAGATCCTAATATCTCTTCGAGAGATAGGACTGGGGATGCTTCCTATCGCTCACACACTTCGGGGTCTCGTGGTGATGGTGAGGACACCTCCAGCGATGAACAAGATCACCACCTTCATGAGCGTGGGAGAAACCTAGAAATGATCGCTCTCCACTGAGGCAAACTCTAGTAAACTCAGATGTGGATGATCCTGAAACCATCTGGAGGAGAAGAATTGCGTATCAGAGAACTTTATCTGGGCACATTCAATATCGGTCGAAAGAAGCTCAAGAACTTCAACGTATAAACAACCTGATTGAAAATCCAACTCAAGAGCTTAGACAAGCGCCAGGCTATGACCTCTTTGCTGAAAAGATCGCATGAAGATTCGGGGTGCAATGATCAGGCTTGAGCAAACTTGCCAACAATATCCTGGTAGTCGTACCGAGACAACGCCGTTGAACACCAGTCGCTCAAATAACTCACCTCATGGAGAACGGCACGACAACAGGTATGGTCACTCCCCTAACCACAACTCCAGTTGAAGAAGAGTCCTTCGGACATCTGGTGATCAACAAGGACTTCGGGGAGGTGATCGTTCACCACTTTTACCTAAAATCTGCAGCAGTAGATGGAATACGATGAGTATTACTCTCGTAGGACTGAGACCTATCATAGGACAGGTCCACCCACCACTGGGTATCGTCGTCTATGATCACCTGGTGATGTCAACCCTTCTTTTCTGTAAAGAAGGCGTCATGATATTATTACTGGATGTTGGGCGTTCTCGCCTGACCTTCGAGCAGTTTGCTGGCCGCCACGGTTCTGACCAGTGAACATAGAGAAGTTTGAAGGGTCACAAAATCCCATCGAATTTCTTCAGATATACACGATCGCTGTTCGAGCAGCAGGAGGAGGAGAGCACGTCATGGCAAATTACCTTCGTACTATGCTTGAAGGATTTGCTCAGTCGTGGTTGTTAAGTAAACCATTAGAGTCGATCTATTCATGGCAACATCTCTATGATTTACTACTGGCCAATTTCCAAGGAACCTACAGCCGTCCCGGAAAGGAGGATGACCTATACAGAATGAGACAGAATGCCCATGAAACCTTGCGCCAGTTCATAAGGCGTTTTAGTGAGGTTCATAATTTCATACCTAAGGTTTCTGACTCTTCTATTATTAGAGCCTTTAAGCAGCGAGTCCGCGGTAGAAGAATCACAGAAGACATTGCTTTAAATCCTCCGGCTACTATTGCCAAGCTTTTTGAGATGACCGACCGATATGCAACTACTACAGAAGCAGTCAAGTGGAACAGAACTATCGATCGAGATGATAATGATACTCAAAAAGTAGGTGAAGGTAGCAAGAAGAAGGGTAAAAAAAGGCTAAGAAGTCCAAGATCAAGACCAAAGGCCAAAAGCCCCATGTCAATAGCTCCAAGGACGTCTTGGTCGTAAGTGATAAAGGACCTCGAGGCTCCAAGCCATACTCCGATCGGGGCAAGGGTAAACGGCCCGAACGGAAGAATAACAAGACAAGGTGGTGTCCTTCCCATAAAAAGGAAGGACATGACCTTCGCAACTGTCGAATTTTCCAACGAAAACTCGAGGACTATTACACCGGCAAAGGACCTCTTCCTACACTTGAGGAGGTAGGGCAAACGAGTGGTCAAAAGCAGTCGGACGACGATGAGGAGATGCCGTTCCAGGATCCAAAGCACACCATCGATCATATCTACGGAGGATCATCGACATACGAGTCAAAACGATAGCTCAAGGTGGTCGAGCACGAGGTAAACTCCATTGACCCTCCTCTTGTCAATAAATTACCGAAGTGGTCGAAAGTCACCATCTCTTTTAAGAAGGGTGATTGTCCGATCCCTTCTACTCGACCAGGTCGGTTTTCGATCGTGGTCAAGCCCACCATCAACAACTGTCGAGTAAATCGTGTGTTGGTTGATGGTGGGAGTTCATTAAACATACTGTTTACGAGTGCCCTAGTTGAGATGCAAGTACCTAGGACCAAGATAAAACCTACACGATACTCATTTCATGGGATCATACCGGGGTCTTCAACCAAACCTATTGGCTAAGTTTCTCTTCCTGTAACGTTTGGTTCTCCAAATAACATTAGGATAGAAAAAATCTCTTTTAATGTGGTTAATTTCGACACGGCATACAATGCCATACTTAGACGACCAACTTTGGTACGATTCCTAATGGCTGCTCATTGTGGTTATCAATGTCTTAAGATGCCAAGTCCCAAAGGAATAATCACAGTGTGCTGTGATAAAAAGATGACACTTGCATGCGACTGAAAATCCCTCGAGATGACATCAGAACAAGGGCTATTTACGAATGAATATTTACCTAATTTATGAATGAACAAGGGCTATTTACGGTCGGTGCCAACTGTCGATGATCTAGTATCGATCTTATGAATGAATATTTGGGGCCTCTCCTAGATATAAAACCACGCAGAGAATGACACATGGATTTAGACAGGTTTGGGCCTTCTCTGGAGAGAATAACAACTCTACTCCTGTGTTGTTGTATTGACTATGTTGTTTTACAATCAAAAAGAAGACCAATGCCTGATATCTCTTTTTCCTGATCCACTGCCCCAATGTCTACTAACGTTAGCGTTTATATAGTGCATGAAGGGGTGACAGTTTCTCCAGGCCAAGAGGCGCCTCATCGTTTCATATAATGTGCATGTTGATGGAAGTTACCGCCAGAGAGATAACACCCCCACGTCGACTGACAGTTATCGTCAGAGACAGAGGCATAATACGTGTAGTTATTCTGGAGAATAACAGCGTATACTAACTGCTTTGTGTATTGAACACAACGTATAAGATTCTCTAAATGATTGAGCCCACACGTCTGCAGGCTTTATCGATTATAGAGTGGTTGGCTAACCCTGTAATGGTTAGAAAGTTTAATGGTAAGTGGTGTATTTGTGTAGACTTTACTGATCTTAATAAAGCTTGTCCAAAAGATGATTTTTCTTCTTCCTCGTATTGATCAATTGGTTGATTCTACTGCTGGTTGTGAAATATTAAGTTTCCTAGATGCATATTCTGGTTACCATCAAATAAGTATGTATTTAGATGATGAAGATAAAACCACATTTATTACACCATTTGGAATATTTTGCTATGTAAAAATACCATTTGGTCCAAAAAAATGCTGGTGCTTCTTTTCAACGCTTGATGTAAACGACCTTCTCAGTTCAAATAGGCCGAAATCTGGAAGCCTATGTCAACGTTCTAGTCATAAAAAGCATCAAGCACCTTAATCATATTTCAAATATGCAGGAAACGTTCGACAACCTCAGAAAACACCATTTGAAACTCAATTATGAGAAGTGTGTGTTCGGAGTCTCTTTAGGAAAATTGCTTGGATTCCTTATTTCTGCACGAGGAATCGAAGCAAATCCTGAAAAGATAAAGGCTATTGAATAAATGCGCCCTTCGAGCACAAAGAAAGAAGTCCAGAAACTCACAGGATGCATGACGGCTTTAAGTCGTTTCATCGCAAGACTGGGAGAAAAATGACTTCCTTTATTTAAATTTCTAAGGAAACATGAGGGCTTCGAATGGTTAGAGGAGGCAAACAATGCCTTCGAGAATGTCAAGAGGTATCTTACGAGTGTTCCTATTCTGGTTTCTCCAAAACCAGAAGAGACGTCTTAGTATATCTACCTGCCACGCCACAGGTAGTGAGCGCAGTACTAGTTGCCGAACGTGAAAACGTTCAACGACCAGTTTACTACGTAAGTGAAGTTTTACATAGGCCTAAGGAGCTATACTCGTAGGTCCAAAAACTCTTCTATGCCCTCCTCATGCCTTCAAGGAAACTGAGGCATTATTTTGAGGCGCACAAGATAATTGTGCATTTGAGTTTCCCTTAGGAGAGGTTCTCTAGAACAGGAAAGCAGCAGGACGCATGGCAAAATAGTCGGTTGAGCTTGGGGAGTTCGACCTCCATTTTGTGTCCCAAATGGCTATTAAATCCCAGATCTTGGTAGACTTTGTCGCTGAATGGATAAATCCTGAACCTGTTCAGGATCCCTAGTACGAATCTCATGATCAGTGGATAATGTACTTTGATGGGTCACTTACGCTAAGTGGATCGGGGGCCGGTGTGGTCTTGGAGTCTCCTACAAGAGAGACCTTAAAGTATGCTATTCAATTAAACTTTCCTACCACTAACAATGTGGCAAAATACAAATGTTTATTGGCTGGCATACGAGCAGCGAAAGCGCTCGGGATTCGACGACAACCAGAGCAGCCCCGCGCTTCAGTAGCCTCCAGAGCACTAGAGCCCCCTTCGGCGTCGCGGCCACCTCGAGCCAAAGCCTCCACCGGTGTGCAACCTTCGGGCCCCCTAGCCTCTACGCCAGCTCCGGCCACCGCGGGCCCCTCAGGACCCCTGGCGTCGACGTCGGCCCCCTACATGCGCGCCGCCACCAGCGACGCATTCCATCAGCTAGTAAGCATAATTTTCCCCATGTTGATTCACCAAGTCCTTGACTTCCTGCCTTGCTAGCAGCTTACTGTTTGCCTAGTGAGACACATCATCTCTGTTTCTTCCACTCAGAAGAATCAGAGGTTCAGTGTTCAAATGGGTGTATAATGAGCATGGCCCAATTAGTCACTATTCTTATTTGGTTTTGCAATAAGGTGCTTGTCTCCTGGTCATCTTGTAATGATACTGTCAGCAAGTTGTGTCAAACAATTGCATTCCCAGATATTTCAGTCAAGAGAAGAGAGTGCCATATTGAAGTCAAGTTAGCTCAATATGGCATGAAGCATTAAGCAAAATCACCAGGTTCATGTGAAGTGTAGTACCACATTGTGAAATGATACACCTGTACTTACCCTCGTATGTATGCATAAGCACACCTCGCAGGCTACGGCCTCGGTGTATAAGCCCACAAGGATGGCATTGTCAATAATCCCATCACCGTGGCAAAAAAAAGACGCCACGCATGGCCCCGAGCTCCGGTGCACACTAACTCACCCTCCGGGGTGTGAAGTGTATAAAAAAGACGCCGTGTATGGCGCCGAGCCCCGGTACACACTAACTCACCCTCCAGGGTGTGAAGTGTATAAAAAAGAGACACCGCGTATGGCCCCGAGCCCCGGTACACACTAACTCACCCTCCGGGGTGTGAAGTGTATAAAAAGAGACGCCGCGAATGGCCCCGAGCCCCGGTGCACACTAACTCACCCTCCGGGGTGTGAAGTGTATAAAAAAGACACCGCGCATGGCCCCGAGCCCCGGTGCACACTAACTCACCCTCCGGGGTGTGAAGTGTATAAAAATACGCCGCGCATGGCCCCGAGCCCCGGTGCACACTAACTCACCCTCCGGGGTGTGAAGTGTATAAAAAAGACGCCGCGCATGGCCCCGAGCGCCGGTGCACACTAACTCACCCTCCGGGGTGTGAAGTGTATAAAAAAGACGCCACACATGGCCCCGAGCCCCGGTGCACACTAACTCACCCTCCGGGGTGTGAAGTGTATAAAAAAGAGACGCCACGCATGGCCCCGAGCGCTCATATCGCGCTCAAACGCGCATTGCCCTAGTCGCTCCGAGGCCCAGCCTCGGCGACTAGGGAGTCTCCCACCGCGAGGACCTCACCCCAGCGGAGACTTCTCATATCGCGCTCAAACGCGCATTGCCCTAGTCGCACTGAGGCCCCGCCTCGGCGACTAGGGAGTCTCCCGCCGCGAGGACCTCACCCTGGCGGAGACTTCCCATATCGCACTCAAACGCGCATTGCCCTAATCGCTCCGAGGCCCCGCCTCGGCGACTAGGGAGTCTCCCGCCGCGAGGACCTCGCCCCGGCGGAGACTTCTCATATCACGCTCAAACGCGCATTGCCCTAGTCTCTCCGAGGCCCCGCCTCGGTGACTAGGGAGTCTCCCACCGCGAGGGCCTCGCCCCGGCGGAGACTTCTCATATCACGCTCAAAGGCGCCTTGCCCTAGTCGCTCCGAGGCCCCACCTCAATGACTAGGGAGTCTCCCGCCGCGTGGGCCTCGCCCCGGCGGAGACTTCTCATATCGCGCTCAAACGCGCATTGCCCTAGTCGCTCCGAGGCCCCACCTCGGCGACTAGGGAGTCTCCCGCTGCGAGGGCCTCGCCCCGACGGAGACTTCTCATATCGCGCTCAAACGCGCATTGCCCTAGTCGCTCCGAGGCCCCGCCTCGGCGACTAGGGAGTCACCCGCCGCAAGGGCCTCGCCCCGGCGGAGACTTCTCACATCGCGCTCAAACGCGCATTGCCCTAGTCGCTCCGAGGCCCCGCCTCGGCGACTAGGGAGTCTCCCGCCGCGAGGGCCTCGCCCCAGCAAAGACTTCTCATATCACGCTCAAACGCGGAAAGCCCTAGTCGCTCCGAGGCCCCGCCTCGGCGACTAGGGAGTCTCCCATCGCGAGGGCCTCACCCCGGCGAAGACTTCTCATATCGCGCTCAAACGCGCAAAGCCCTAGTCGCTTCGATGGCCCCGCCTGGGCAACTAGGGAGTCTCCCGCCTCGAGGACGCCATCTCGGCGGAGAGACCACGCACATTCGCGCTCATTCATGCAAAGCCCTAGTCGCTCCGATGTCTCCGCCTCGGCGACTAGGGAGTCTCCCGCCTCAAGTGCCTTACCTCGGCGGAGAGACCTCGCATTCGCGCTCATTCGCGCAAAGCCCTAGTCGCTCCGATGGCTCTGCCTCGGCGACTAGGGATTCTCCCACCTCAAGTGCCTTACCTCGGCGGAGTGACCCCGCATTCGTGCTCATTCGCGCAAAACCCTAGTCGTTCCGCCTCGGCGACTAGGGAGTCTCCCGCCTCGAGTGCCCCACCTTGGCGGAGAGACCCCGCACATTCACGCTCATTCGATATGGATGTCATGAGGACATTGTGGATGTCATGTGGACATGCTCATGATCTTAGGTGATGAGACAATTGGCAATTGCTTTGAGAGTTTGTTGAAATATGGAGTTTTCAGCAAGTGTTAGGAAAATCGGTAGTACCGGCTTTGTGGCCGCGGTACTACCTCTGGGCGGTACGACCACAAGAGAGAGTGGTACTACCGCAAGTGTCGTTCCGAATGTGTAGGGATCGTGTGAAGCGTCCGATTGAAATCGGATGGCGCAGATCATGTGAAACGTTCGGACTTCCGATTGTGAAGGGTGTTGTGAGGCGTCCGATTGGAATCGGACGGCCTAGATTGGTTTGAGGCCTTTTGTGCGTTCAAGTGGAGCGGTAGTACCGTTTGGGAAGTGGTGGTAGTACCGCGTCCCGGTAGAACCGTTTGTGACACGGCGGTATCAAAATTCCAGAGAAGGTGTCTCTGGTGCTCTGGTTTTCTTGAGGAGCGGTACGACCGTGCTTAGGTTGCCAGTAGTACCGCATGGCGGAATGACCGTGTGTGTGCGGTATGGAATTTCCAGAGGAGTTGTGTTTGGAGATTTTGGGATTTCTCCAGGTTGCGGTACGACCGCAGTTGCTTGAGCGGTATGACCGCGTTGCGGTAATACCGGTGGATATGTGGCGGTAGTACCACTTGTGGATTGAATTGTTCTGATTGTCAAATTTCTTGGAGATTTGATTTTGGGTTAGGTCAAGTTCATGTTCATCAGTGCATATGTGTTGCATGATGCATGTTTTGGCTAACGTGGGTCAAGTTGTGAAGAACTTGTTCCCGGAAATGGTTTCTTGGTCTATTGCTGTGCAGGTGGCTTGCAGGTCTATGACGGTCAGCGGCGAGAAGGATCGGGACTAAGCTTGGAGAGCTGAGGTCCAGAACGATCAAGGATGCCGGGTGAGGTCAAAGGACCCAAGCGGGGCGTAGAATCGACATGGGTGACCGAACGGGCAGTTCGGTGCGACTGGTTGGATCAAGCGGTGCGGGGGTCGTTGCAAGTGCTCAGTGGTGCCGGTGGGATCCGGACGGGAGAGACTTGACGACATGGTGCCGTTGATCAACCTACACGTGGCGAAGCATGGGATTGCTTCACGATCTGTGGCCTCGGTCTTTTGGGGAAGGATCGAGAAGGGGTATTTTGGTAATTTCACCAAATACCGCCTTGGTGACCTTTTGGCTAAACCGCGGCGCGGGTCGGTGCATGGTGAAGCGGTTTAGGCCAATCGATGATGAAGACGGCGCTTTGAGATGCATGCGTTGTGTTAACCCATTGTGTGTTAGGGTTTAATGGGTGCCCTAGTGGAATATTCTCTAGATGCTTAGCCTCCATATAAATAGAGGGGTGTTGGCTGCTGTGTGGGTTGCTGAAGCCAAGGGAGAGCCAGCCGAACCCTCTTGTGTGCCCTATTGTGCTTTAGGGTTTTTGAGGAGAAGAGATGAGAGGCTAGGGTTTCTAGAGTGGGATTGAGTGTGTGCTCTTGGATAGAGCTTTATCCTCCTAGATTAGAGTGGCTGTAACCAACAATCATCCATCCATCCAAATCAATCCAACCAGATTTTGCAAGATGAGTCTCTATTTCGTTTTTGTGTTCATCCTCTTTATTTGTTGATTTGGGGCGTTCTTTGATCCGCGAGTTTTTGCTTGATTTCTTCTCTTGATCTAGCTGGCTGTGACATGTGGGAACACATCTAGGATCATCTTGATCATCAATCACCCACGAGCAAGTCTCTAGATCATATTTTGATTTTGACTCGGTTTTTGAGCATCCTTCGTTCAATCTGAAAAAGATAGGAACTTTGGCATGGATCTTTGCGATCTTTGATTGTAATAGGTTCCTAATATCTTAGAGAAGGTGTGTCTCAAATTTGGTAAGGTTTGCCCTTACGGATCAAAAGTTAGATCGATTTGAGTTTCGGTTTTCGGGCTGTCTGTTCTGTTCATCGTCAGGATAATCGGTAGTACCTTTCATTTGCCCGCAGTAGTACCTTAGTGCGGTAGTACCTTTAATTTGCCTACGGTAGTACCTCAGTGCAGTAGTACCTTTCATTTGCCTGCGGTAGTACCACAGTGCGGTAGAACCTTTCTTTACACTGTGGTAGTACCGATTCCTGAATTTTCTGCAGACCTTCTTCAGTTTTTGTTGTTGCTCTTTGGAGGTTAGGAGAGGATTCAACACAAGACTTCCACTGTGCTTAAGCATTGATCTTCATAGCTCTCATAGCTATTGGAGAGATTTGCGAGTTGAATCCATTCTTTGGGAAAAAGATTTTGTGCTCCTATTCACCCCCCCCCTCTAGTCGCCTATTACGGTCCTACATTCGCGCAAAGCCCTAGTCGCTCCGATGGCCCCGCCTCGGCGACTAGGGAGTCTCCCGCCTCAAGTGTCTTACCTCGGCGGGGAGACCTCGCATATCACACGCTCATTCGCGTAAAGCCCTAGTCGTTCCAGAACACCTCCCTCGCATAAGCTTTGCCCATAAGCTTCTCCCCCGCACAAACAATTCTCTCATATTGCAAACCCTCAACCACAAAGCCAAGCTACTCTCACTCTTGTTCAGCACAACCAAAAGACCACCACTAGCCAAAGCAACACAAGAGAGCAAAGCAAGGCCACCAGCAATTGGGCCACACTTGGAACGCGACGAGCCTGCGAAAGCACTATACTCGTAATTGCAAAACCCAGCTGAGCCTGGAAAATAGAACCACCGTTTCCAAACAGAGCGGGCATGCACAGAAATACCTGTAACTCATTTCATTTCTTGCTCCCCTTCAGTGAAAAAGCAGCAAAAAGCCACTGCTCATGGCCTTCGGCCCTGATGCACACCGATGCCTCCCGTAGGCATGAGTGTATAAACAAAGCCACTCAGCATGGCCTTCGGCCCCGGCCCAAACTAATCCCACAAGCACGAAGGATCGCCCCAGCGATGACGACGCTGAAAACAAACCCTAGCGCGGTATGGTCTGGAGACCAAAGCGCACCATGGGGGACGGCGCGAGGCTTTCCCTCCCCCTCGACAGCTTTTGGGCTCTCAAACGAGTCCAAGAAAAGAAAGTTGGGGGCGCGAGGCTTCGCCTCCCCCTCGATAACTTCTGGGCTCTCAAACGAGCCCAAGCAAAGAAAGTTGGGGGACGGCGCGAGGCTTCACCTCCCCCTCGCTAGCTTCTGGGCTCTGAAACGAGCCCAAGCAAAGAAAGTTGGGGGACGGCGCGAGGCTTCGCCTCCCCCTCGCTAGCTTCCGGGCTCTCAAACGAGCCCAAGCAAAGAAAGTTGGGGGATGGTGCGAGACTTTGCCTCCCCCTCGACAGCTTTTGGGCTCTCAAACGAGCCCAAGAAAAGAAAGTTGGGGGACGGCGCGAGGCTTCGCCTCCCCCTCGACAGCTTCTGGGCTCTTAAACGAGCCCAAGCAAAGAAAGTTGAGGGACGGCGCAAGGCTTCGCCTCCCCCTCGCTAGCTTTCGGGTTCTCAAACGAGCCCAAGCAAAGAAAGTTGGGGGACGGCACGAGGCTTTGCCTCCCCCTCGACAGCTTTTGGGCTCTCAAACGAGCCCAAGAAAAGAAAGTTGGGGGACGGCGCAAGGCTTCGCCTCCCCTTCGCTAGCTTCCGGGATCTCAAACGAGCCCAAGCAAAGAAAGTTGGGTGACGGAGCGAGGATTCACCTCCCCCTCGCTGGCTTCGCAACCTCAAATAAGCCCAACAGTAACTCCTCAAGCAAACCGCCAAAGCCCCTTCATGCCCCTCCAAGTCACGGGGCACTTGACTAGGAGCAGCCAAAGGGGGGACGGTACCAGGTCCCCAACAGAAGCATCACAAACGGTCACACCAATGAAGTAGTCGAATACGAAGGTAGCAGCGGCTGCCATGACGCTCCACTTCGCCCGCGCGGGCTCTGCCGCTGCTCACCGCCCGCCTCGAGGTTATCGCCTCGGCGGGGCGGTCCCGACGCCACCCGCCTCGAGGCCCATGCCCGGCGGGCGGCTCAAGACCGGCCTCCGCCATCGCCACCGCCCGCCTCGAGGCTATCACCTCGGTAGGGTGGCCTCGACGCTTCGCCTCGAGGCCCATGCCTCGGCGGGCGGCTCGCGTCGACTCCACCCGCCCGGCCTCCTCCACTTGCTCACCGCCCGCCTCGAGGCTATCACCTCGGCGGGGTGGCCCCGACGCGCCGCCCGCCTCGAGGCCCATGCCTCGGCAGGGCGGCTCTGCGCTGACTTCTCCGGGGGTATCCCGACTCCCGAGGGGCCGGGAGCGACACGATTACGTCCGCTCGCCCCTCGGGACTGCGGGATCTGTCCTCGCGACCTCGGACCACAGGGTGCCCTGCACCTTAGGATCGTTGAGAATACCGATGTGCCATCAGGGATGCTGTTCATGTGTAAAACTAGTCTGTATAGTGTATTTTAGGGCAAATGTACCTAAAGTGCCCTTTCTCTCTCTCTCTCTCTCGCCTCTGGGGGCAAGAAGGTAAATGCCCCTTCTTTCCCCCTATAAGTAAAGCCCCATGGGCATGTAAGAGGAGGATCTCTCCTCATTCTACACACATGAGCAATACATTCATATTTACATACATTCTTGTCTTTGGCTTCTCCTCTCCGGTCCTTCCCCCAAGACAAAGGGTACGGAGTCCCTCCGTACCCACTATCTAGCCTTTTTATGCTACGACACTTATCGTGTCTTTAACCAAAACTCCGGTTTAGTTGAAGAGAGGCACGATGTGCAATTTGATGAAACTAATGGCTCTCAAGAAGAGCATGAGAATTTGGATGATGTAGGTGATGAAGCCTTAAGAAAAGCAATGGAATATATACAAATAGGCGACATCAAGCCCGAAGATAATCCATCATCTTCCACTCAAGTTGAGCCTCCTACCTCTTCCACAAGTCAAGTACAAATTAATGAAGAGGATAACAAGGAAGATGATCAACCATCCAACCTATCACCAAGAATTCACAATGTAATTGCAAAGGATCATCCAATAGATCAAATATTAGGTGACATAAGTAAAGGTGTCCAAACTCGCTCTCGTGTTGCTTCTTTTTGTGAACATTACTCTTTTGTCTCTTCTATTTAGCCAAAGCATGTAGAAGAAGCACTTGAAGATCCGGATTGGGTAAATGTTATGCATGAAGAACTCAATAACTTCACCCGGAATGAAGTTTGGACATTGGTGGATCGACCCAAGGAACACAATGTAATTGGTACAAAATGGGTTTTTAGGGACAAGCAAGATGAGAACGGTATGGTTGTAAGAAACAAGGCAAGATTGGTCGCTCAAGGTTATTCACAAATCGAAGGTTTGGATTTTGGTGAAACCTTTGCTCATGTAGCTAGACTTGAGTCAATTCGGATATTACTTGCTTTTGCATCATGCTTTGATATTAAATTATTTCAAATGGATGTTAAAAGTGCATTCTTAAATGGTAAAATATCCGAACTTGTCTTTGTTGAACAACCTCCCGGTTTTGAAGATCCTAAAAAATCCAAATCATGTCTATAAACTCTCCAATACGCTCTATGGTCTTAAACAAGCTCCTAGAGCATGGTATGAACGCCTTAGAGATTTCCTAGTCTCAAAAGGATTCAAAATCGGGAAAATTGATTCAACTCTATTTACTAAAGTCTTAAATGATGATTTCTTTGTTTGCCAAATTTATGTTGATGATATCATTTTTGGGTCTACTAATCAAGATTTTTGCGAAGAGTTTGGTGATATGATGTCTAGAGAATTTGAAATGTCTATGATTGGAGAATTGAGCTATTTCCTTGGACTTCAAATCAAGCAACTCAAAGATGGAACCTTCGTGAGCCAAACCAAGTATGCAAAGGATTTAATCAAGAAGTTTGGCATGGAGGATCTATGATTGGTAGTTTGCTTTATCTCCCATGGCAACCAATGGTCATCTTGACTTAAATGAGGGAGGTAAATCGATAGATTTAAAGCTTTATAGATCTATGATTGGTAGTTTGCTTTATCTCACCGCATCTAGACCCGATATCATGTTTAGTGTTTGCATGTGTGCACGTTTTCAAGCAACTCTAAAAGAGTGTCATTTAATGGCCGTTAAAAGAATACTAAGATATTTAAAGCATTCCTCTAGCATTGGCCTATGGTTCTCCAAAGGTGTTAAATTTGATTTAATTGGATATTCGGATTCCGATTATGCGAGTTGTAAAGTAGATAGAAAAAGCACCTCGGGTAGTTGTCAATTCTTAGGAAGATATTTAGTATCATGGTCATCCAAGAAACAAAACTCAGTAGCTTTATCCATCGCCGAAGCCGAATATGTTTCCGTGGGAAGTTGTTATGCTCAATTGCTATGGATGAGGCAAACATTGATGGGTTATGGAATTAAATTTGATAAAATGCCTCTTTTGTGTAACAATGATAGTGTCGTGAAAATAGCTAATAACCCTGTTCAACACTTAAGAACCAAGCATATAGATATTCGCCACCATTTCTTGAGAGATCATATGAGCAAGGGAGATATTGAAATTAGCCACATAAGAACCGAAGACCAATTAGCGGACATTTTCACCAAGCCATTAGATGAAGACCGCTTTTGCAAATTGAGGAATGAGTTAAATGTCATAGACTACTCAAATGTTGTTTGAATTCTTGCCTCATGTATTGTGCTTCATTTGATGTTATTTGACTATTATATGAAAATATTTTTCAAAACTCTTATTAAAGATAAGTGTGATCATAAAAATTATGTTCTTATATAGACAATAGTCTATTCTATGCGTAATGATCCTTAATGATATTTATTTGAGTGCAAAACTAAGGATCATTTGCAAATATTCTCAATTCCAAAGAAAATCCAGAGCTGTTCCTTGAAGCTCCAGGATAATCGGAACAACCGGCGTTATAAGCGTGGTACGACCATTTGTCTGTGCACGTCGGCATTATAACAATGGTATGACCATGATCTTGATACTATCTTGGCGGTCTATTGGCTGTACGACCGCGTCGGTTTGTGAGAGGGCAGTAACTCCCTGCGGTTATTGTTCACCCGAGGCTTTACCCCCTCGCAGCGGTTCAACCGAAACCCGCACCGTTTCATTTCCGCTTGAGCGTTCTCTCTCCAACCTGAGGACCTCTCAAAACCTCCACTCAAATTCTCGGCAATTCTTCGTTCTTTCATTGATCTTCGCATATCTAGGGTTCACCTCCTCCAAATCTTAAAGTAAAACCTCGTTTGATTCAAGTTTTTATCGAATTTGGAACCCTAGGTATCATTTTAGAGTTAAATGGAAATGTAGATGATTTTTGTAGTTCTAATTAGGCAAATTGACATATTTGATGTCTAATGATGCTTGCGCATCCATACCATGGATTCATTCCATGAAAAATCATCAAAAAATTCGATCTAGCGTTTGCCCTAGAACTCGGTCAGGAGGATTGGTTCAACCGGTTCTTGAGCGCGATACGACCGCAGTGCAGTCGTACCGGCCATATAACGATAGTATGACCGAACATCCTAACAGAAAACATAAAGTTCATCTCCTTTTCACTTAATTCTATTTTGACTGATCCTTTGAACTTCTTATAACCTATTCTCTGTTTATGAAGATGCCTAGAACAAGAATTGCGACTCGGAAGTCGCATGGACCACCTAGAGGAGGGCAATCTTCATCTCAACCTCCAAGACCTCGACCTCCTGTAGCTCCAATTCATAGCACAAGATCTGTTCATCAAAAGATTGTACATGGTAAGGGCAAAGGCAAAAGACCAGCAGAAGAAGACCCAGAATCTGAAACAAAGGAAAGCTTACCACCAGCTGAGGCAGATTCTGATTCTGAAACTAAGTCAGAGTCAGAAGCTCAGTCAGAGGATTTTGGAGCACCTCCAGAGCCTCCAACTGACTTGAGACTCCTTTCGCCCGTTGATTATGCAATCAAGCGCCATGTAAATCAATATCTTTTCAAATCAGACTCAGTTAATCCAAGATTCCATACTATTTTTCAAGAACAGGTTTATGAGCAGCTATATGGAAATCACAGGAAGTTTGCATATCACAAATGGATTAAGTGGCCTCACATAAACTCTTTGGATAAGTACAGTGGCGTTTACCAGCTCTTTCATCGAGTGGGTCTTCATGACCTTGTGGCACTAAAGCAGAACTATGATGATGAGCTTATCAGACAGTTTTATGCCACAGTACATGTCTCTCCAGACTTGACCTCCATAAGATGGATATTAGTTACCAGATATGTGGAGAGTACTAAGGAGGAATTTGAGCGAGTCTTAAGGATACAGTCTGGCACTTGGGAGAAAATCTTTGACAGTCCTGCTTTACTAGCTCCCGCTTGGTCTGACCTTTATGATTCCACTGTCAGGAATAAGCTAGGAACAATTACTGGACTTAAGCCTATTCCAAGCATGATTAACAGGATTATTAATCATACTTTTTACCCCAAGAGTGGTAATTTTTGATGCAATCAGAGGCTATGTTTGGAATATTATTGATAATATTATGAAGGGGACAAAATTTGATGTTGTAGATGTCATTCTTCAGGGCATAGTTTCTTCCAAGAATGATAGGATTAAAAGGATCTACTATGCTCCATACATCATGGCATTGATTATGAAGAAAATTGAGTATCATGGTGGATTAGGATCAGCTCATAAGTCTTACAAGCCTTGAGATGGCCTTCCTCCTTGTCATGGTGGTAATGAGGATGATGTCGATGCTGCTGCTGCTGTTGCTGATGCCCCTGCTGAAGGTACACTTGCATAGATTCTTCAGAATCAGCAGTTGATCCTTAGCACTTTGCAAGAAATGAAGACAGCCCAAATAGAGTTTTAAAATGAAACACACAACAAGCTAGCTGACCTGGAGTTGACACAGAATGATTTTTTTGATGAGACTCATAACAGGATTGCTGCTATGGCAGAAAGCATTAACGAGATGGAATAGGTTTTGAGTACTCCTCAGCGATACTCTCGTCATCCTCCTCCACCTTCAAGGGCCTCTACTTCCTCAGTTGTTCCTCCTTTGGCCCCAGTTTCAATGCCTCAGGCCTCAGTGCCTCCTGCTCCTATCTCAGCTCCTCCAGCACCTGCTACAGATCCAGTCCCTTAGGATTCAGCACCTCCGGATATCGCTCCTCCAGCTCCAGCCTCAGCTCCTACTCCTGCTCCAGCTCAGGACCCGCCTACTCAGGATCCCGCTTCTTAGGACCTAGCAGTCTGAGATGTTTTTGGTATCTTGATGCCAAAGGGGGAGAAGTGAGAAGAAATGAGATGACAAGTTTAGGGGGAGAAAGTTCTTTTGCTACTATTACCATATATGGGCTTATATGTGTTTTGTAATATGGTTTTATTGTTGAACCTATGTGCTTGTAATAGTTTAAATATATGTTGCTTATCATGTCGAACTTGTTGGATGTTGTTTATTCTTATGATATTCTCTTGAAAAGCAATATCTATTATTGTCATATCTTTTTATTGCTTTTCCCTCAAGTTCAAACATGCTAAAGAAACTCCGCCAAAATTTCAAAAATCTCTTCATGTGCTTGCAAAGATCTTCTATCATTTATATGCACATGTTTAGGGGGAGCTTTCTTTAAATTAGATTTAACAAGATAATAATTCTCAAAACTCATTCGAGCTTATTGCAAGAATTATTTTATTGTTAAGTCATCAAAAGAATATACACTCTTAGTATATTCAAAACAATCCTCCTCACATATGAGTCGTGTTGTCATCAATTACCAAAAAGGGGGAGATTGAAAGCATCTAAGCCCCTAAAAATTATTTTGGTAATTAATGATAATATGTGAATATGGGATTAACATGTTTATTGAGTAATTACAAGGTTAAGTCCCATTGGTGGTTTTGATGATGTGAAGATGCATGCTAAAGGGTACAATGAAGATCTACATGGCTCAAGACAAGGTACAAGTAGTCTAGGATTCTTTTTCTATTTTACCGATCTTAGGAGAAATGGTTGGAAGACCGGATTATAGGTTAAATGTCGTACTACTAAAAGGGGTCATGACTAGTAGCTTGATAGCATGGTCTTGTGCAATATGGATCAATTTAGGACCATGCATGTATTTGAATTTGAATTTGAAAGCTCTCAGTGCTTTTGTCAGAAATTGGTAGTACCGAAGTCTTACTGGTGGTTGTACCATTTGGAGCGGTATGACTGCACTTTACTTGGCGGTATTACCGGATTTTGAATGCTTCTGCCAACTGAGCGCTAATGCGGTACGACCGGCCCTTTGAGCGGTACTACCGCATTGCGGTCATTCCGTTTTTTAGTTAGCGGTTCAATAAAACCAGAACTGATGCATTTTAGCTCGGAGCTCTCTTTGATAATCGGTCGTACCGCATTTGAGAAACGATCGTACCGATCTGTGGTTGTACCTTTTTTATAAGGCGGTACGTATTTTCCAGAGAGTATGTCATTTCGGTGAATTTGGAAACCCTACGATCGGTTGTACCGCTCGTCAATGCGGTATGACCGAGTGATGCGATTGTACCGCGTGTTGGTTGGCGGTCGTACTGCGCCAAATTTTCAACGGCTATGTTAGAGCAATTAAATGCCTCTGTTCTAGCCGTTACTGTGCTCTGACATTGGATGCGGTCGTACCGCACCCTAGATGGCGGTCATACCGTATTTCGCTGAAAGTTGGGGTTTCCCTCCCCAACGGTCATAATTGTTGATGGGGGTTGTAAATACCCCTCCAACTGCTCAAGGACTAGTAGCAAGTGTTCATTTAACATATCTAGAGCCTTGAGCATTCACTCAACACCAAAATTCCCTTGTGCATTCATTGTAAGGTGGTTGAGTTCATTCAAGTGCATTCATTCATCCTAGTTGATCCTATTGCACTTGAGCGCCGTCAAGCGAAGGTCATCGATTTGTTACTCTTGGTGTTTTGCCAAACTCCTAGACAGTCTTGGCGGTGGAGCACGGTCATCTCTTCAAGAAGATTGTGAAGAGGCCCGGTGCAAGCTTGTGAGTGGTTTGGTGTTCGCCATCTCCGGAGCGGAGAAAGAATAACCATAGTAATCGAGGGAAGGCTTAATTCGTGGAGCCGGCTTGAGTTGTCAAGCTTCCTCAACGTGGACTAGTAAAGACCGGCAAGTCTTCGATACCACAGGAAAAACATCCATGTTGAGTTTCAAGGTACGTGCAGTTGCGACCTTCGTGTACTCATTTGCATCATGACTACTTTGTGTGGACTAACGTTTGTTCTTAATCATTTTCGACACAGTTTGAGATAGGCAGGCCTCCTTCAACTGGTGAGGATGGTTGAGGTGACATGGGAGGACGACCAGGAACGCATGGGCAGTGAGCGTACATCTAGGCGCTTTTCGTACGACCGGTGGATCCTAACGGCGCTGGCTGACCGGTGGAGACCGGAGACGCACACGTTTCACCATCCGTGCGGAGAGATGGTGCTGACGCTACAGGACGTGAGCTTCCTGACCGGGTTGCCCTACGCTGGCTTCCCCATGACAGTGTACGACATCTCACGGGCTACAGGGAGGTTCCAGGGGGTGCTACCGTCGGATAGCGGTTACAGGGAGTTCAGCAGCACACACGGTCCGACGCTAAAGTGGATCTGCTAGTTCTACGTAAGTCTACGAAACCCTTGTCCTCTCGCATCAATTGATTTGTGCACCGCGCTGATGTGTATCTGTCTTCTTACAGCCCAAGCGTACGGTAGAAGATGCACCCGACCACACGGTGAGGAGGCACTTTGAGGCCTACTTGTTGTGGCTGTTCAGGCGGGTGATGCTCCTAGGGTCCCACAGCAACAGCATCGACAAGCACATGATGTGAGATAGGGGTGAAAATGGATTAGATAGTTTCTATCCGATCCGACTGGAAATGGATTCGGATTATCTCGGATCAGTTTTTTTGGGATAATTTTCGGATTGGAAATGGATTCGGATTTTTTTTGTCGGAAACGAAAACGAATACGGCAAGCATGATATCTGGCATATACGGATACGAATACAGATTATTCGGATAAGAGCACGTCCAAATATCTGAAATTTTTGAAATAGCCTGAGCCCAGCCCACTCCCCAGCCGGCCCTCATGGTCCACTTAGGCACTTAGTCACTTAGCACTTAGGGTTATTGTCTTCTTGACTTCCTTCTTCAGTTCTTCCACAGCCCACAGGGGCCACGCCGGCGACGCCGCCACTCGGCTACTCCAGTCTAGACGTCCAGTCTCCACATGCACCATGCCACGCCGTCACGGCTTTAGGCCGCCCTCGCCTCACTGCCGGCCACCTCGCCCGCCTCCGCCGGCCATCTCGCCCGTCCCCCGCCAACTCCCCTGCGCCTTCGTCAGCTCCCCCCTCACGGCCGCAGCACCTCCGCTGGATCCTCCTCGCGGCTAGCTTGCCTCGCCGCCAGCCGCCTCACCAGCTTCTGCCGATCATCTCGCCTGTCTCCACCGGCCATCTCACCTATCCCCCGTCGGCTCCCCTGCGCCTTCGTCGGCTCCCCTCGTGGCTAGCTTGCCTCGCCACAGGCCACCTCACCGGTCTTCGCTGGTCATCTCACCCGTCTCTGTTGGCCATCTCGCCCGTCCCGTGCCGGCTCCCCTGAGCCTTCGTCGCCACCGGTAAGCATGCAACCACGCACAGATTTTTTATATGTTTGTTGATAGTAAAAGGATCTTGATTCTTGAGCAATGGCCAATGAATCAATGGATTGAGCAACTATGTGGGCTCCTAGTGCTAATGAGGTTGTTTTTGGATATGGATTTGTAGTGGTAAATGAATCAATGTTAGTTTTGTCATCCGGCTTTGGGGATTAGGTAAATGAATCAGTGTTAGTTGTGATGTTGGGGTCCATGAAAGATTGGAATTGTGCAACATGTATTATGTAGATGGGATGTTTATGCTGCACCATAATGCCTTGGTTTCAATTCCATACTTGCACATAGTTGTACTGATTTGTTGTGCACCCTTCACTTATTCTATTTTGTTGTAGAAGCTAAGCAGATTACAGTGTATATCTTTTTCCAAAGTGTGTAAAAATCTGATCGTAGAGTGATTGAGAATTTGCAGAGTTTCTAGTACACCATTTTGGGTAATTGAAAATTTGCTTATGGATATGGATTTGTAGTGGTTTTGTAGTATGAATGCTGATGTAGTGGTTGCATTTTCTGGATTGACTAATGAAAGTGTTCAATGATTAAAACTATTACAGGATATGATCCAAATATCATACTTGATCTGAATGTCATGGTTGGAATTTCGCATGGGATCTTAGTTAACTTGGTTGTTATGTATTCAGGTCACTTATATTTTTATTGCTACCAACACAGTAAATTAAGACAACAAATCTTCTATGATTAAATGTTTTGTTGTTGATTAATATGCATGCATCATTGATTTCTTATGTATTCCCTCCATAATCTTGTGCTAGATTTGTGATGGAATCTATAACTGGAAGTAGCAGTGCAAGTGTAAGCAATACATCTCCTGCTTTGTCGGTACCACAACCACAACCACCTTCTACTGCTACAAATGATCCAGTTGCTAGTGCATTGGTGCCAAGGAATGAAGTTGATTTGACTGGTGAGACTGGTGTCAAGACCGACATTCCTGCTCCTGCTGCGAAGAGCAAAGAAGTGCAACTCTAATGTTTGGGAGCACTGCACAAAATATGAGAAAAAGAAGAAAGGATCAGATGGCAAGATGATTACAGAGTATTGGGCTAAATGCAACAAGTGCAGGTATGAATCTCGTTGTGAGAGTTCGAGAGGCACATCAGTCTTTTGGAATCACTTGGGTAGCAAGCACCAAATCAAGGGAGGCCGGCAGCTTCTAAAATTGATGAAGAGTGGAGATGACAGTAGCACTATATCTATTGAGACTTATAGGTATGATGAGGCTGACAGTTTGAAAAAAATTATATTTGGCAATTATCATGCATGAATATCCTTTTAATATTGTTGAGCATGAGTACTTTGTGGACTTTATCACATCACTGCGCCCTAGTTTTCCAATTAAGAGCCGCATTACTACCAGAAAAGATATATTGAATATCTTTGTAGAGAAAAAGAAGAAGTTGTATGATTACTTCAAAACACTTGCATGTTGTTTTAGTACAACTATGGACATGTGGACATCAAACCAAAATAAAGGTTACATGTGTATCACTGTGCATTGGATAGATGACAATTGGAACATGCAAAAAAGAATTGTTAACTTTATGCATGTAGAAGGACACCATTCGGGAAGAAACTTGTGCGCATAGTTTCATGATAGTGTAGTGGACTGGAATCTTGATAGGAAATTGCTTACCCTTACTTTGGATAATGCATCAGCCAATGATGTATGTGCTAAGGGGGTAGTACTAAAACTCAATAAGTCAGCTCCCTTGATCTGTGATGGTATCTTTTTTTCATGTGAGATGCTTGAATCATATTTTGAACCTTGTTGCCCAAGATGGTTTGAAGCAAATTGCACCAGCTATTGCAAATACCAGAAATACAATTGCAATTGTGAAGAACTCTCCATTGCAGTATGAGGAATTTATGATGTGTGCATTAGAATGTGACTTAGATGTGACCAATGGTCTCCCCTTGGATGTTCCAACAAGGTGGAACTCCACATATCTCATGTTGAAGCAAGCTATTTACTATAGTCATGCTTTTGGTAGCCTTTTCCTTCGACATAGAAGCAAATATGTGATATGTGCACCAACTACTGAAAATTGGACTATGGAAAAATCTATATGTACATGTTTGAAGAGATTTTATGATGCTACTGACATCTTCTATGGCACTAAATATCCAATAGCAAATCTATTTTTTAATACTTTTTTGCAAGATTAAGCTTGCCATTGCTGACTGGTGTGATAGCCCTAACCCTATTATATCTTCTATGTCTTATTCCATGCAAATTAAGTATGATAAGTATTGGGAAAAGTCCAACATGGCTCTAGTTGTAGCATGTTTTTTTAATCCTAGATATAAGACAAAGCCGGTACACTATTTTGCAGATAAGATTTACCATGATAATGCTCCAGAAGAAGTTGATAGATTCATGAGTGTTATTAACCAATTGTTCCAAGCTTATGTGTCCAGTCCACTTGTAACTTCGAAGAAGACAGCACTGCAAATGTGCAAACAGTTGATTCTCAACCATTAGACCAAGAGGTTGAGGATGAGGAGAGTGATGATGATCTTGATGCAGATCTTGAAAGGTTCTCGCATGGCAGTAGTGCTGTAGGTCAAGGTACCAAAACTGAGTTAGAAGTGTACATGGAACAACCACTAGTGGAATGGAAAACAAAAGGCAAAATCTTATTTGATGTTTTGTCATGGTGGAAGCTCAAGCAACCTGAGCTCCCTATTCTCTCCCGACTTGCACGTGATGTTTTATCTATTCAAGTGTCGACTGTTGCTTCGAAGTCAGCTTTTAGTGTTGGTGGACGTGTTGTCGATCCATTTCGCAGTCGCCTTGATCCTGAAGTCGTGTAAGCTTTGATTTGTACTAAAGATTGGATTGCAGCATCTCGAAAAGGTAATATTGAGTTCTACACTTGTGTTTGATTGGTTTATGTGTAGTATGTGAGGAAATCTTTGAGCATAATTGTAGGACCGGAAAAGCGACTAGAGGGGGGGTGAATAGGAGCACTATCTATTTTTCGCTTTGCTGATCGGATTCAAGCATGATATTGACTCCAATAGCTATGAGAACTATGAAGATCAATATATATAGGCGTAGCGGAAGACTTGTATTGAATCCTTCAAATCCCCAAAAGAAACCAAAAACACAAAAATCGGCTGATGAGCAGTCTTGATGAACGATCTGGATCGAACCGGATGAACAATGCCGGTCATTCCGATTTACGGTACAACCGGATGAATAAATGTCGATCGTTCGCATGAGCAGTGAAATCGGCAAATAAGCGATGCTTGACTGAAAAAGCGAAAGCAAAAATCGGCGTAACTTTTGATCCGCTTGGCCAAACTCCACCAAATTTGAAACACATCTTCCTAATGATGTCAGGAACCTATTCAAGCAACGATCATCCAGATCTCGTCAAAGTTTTGATCTTTTTCTAATTTACCAAAGGAGGGTTCAAAAATGAGCAAAAATGAAAGACTTGATCCAAAACTTGCTCGTGGGAGATTAATGATCTAGATGATCGTAGATGTATTCCCACACATCACAGCAAGGTAAAAGAGAGAAAGAAACTAATAAAAAACTACAGGATCAAGAAAGGACTCAAAATCACCAAGTATGGAGAAAGAACACAAAGAGAACTCAACTTGAGGAATCATCCATAGATTGATTCATGATGTTGGTTCTTTGATTCTGACCACTCCTCAAGGAGGACAAAACTCAATCCATGAGTACACAACTCAACACATCTCTCTAGAGCCCTAAGCCCTCCTCTTTTTCTAAAACCCTAAAACCAAACTAGGGTTTACCAATGAAGACCTTGGGGCTGCTGTGAACAGCACCCTTCCTATTTATATGAGTCCTAGGGCTTCTAGAAGACAAACCCTAATGGGCTCCCGTTAAGGCCCAATACAAACGGGTCACACACGCACGCATCTCAAAGCGCCGTCTTCACTTTTCTTGACCTAATCCACTTCTTGGCCTTTGCGCCTTGCGCCGCTGTTGGCATTAGGTCACCAAGGCGTATTTGGTGAAATTACCAAAATACCCTTCTCGATCCTTCTCCATGGACCGAGTCCAATCTGTCGAAGCAATCGCTTTGCTTTCGCCACGTGTAGGTTGATCAACGACTCTCATCATGTCGGCAAGTCTCTCCTGTCCGAATCCCATCGGAACCACCAAGGCACTTGCACCGAGCCCCCGCGACCGCTTGATCCAACCAACAGATCGAATCGCCTGCTTCGATCAACCTCGTCCATTCGCACTATGCTTGAGTCACCTGACCTCACCCGGCATCCATGATCGTTCTGGACCTCAGCTCTCCAAGCTTAGTCCCGATCCTCCTCGCCGTTGACCGTCGTTTGACCTACAAGCCACCTGCACAAAGAATAGACCAAGAAATGCGTCTCAGGAACAAGTTCTTCACAACTTGACCCACGTTAGCTCAAAACATGCAATATGCAACACATATACAAAGATAAACATGGATATGACCTATCCCAAAACCAAAACTCCAAAATGAAATAACATTCAGCACAAAAACGGTACTACCGCCATGTTATGGTCGGTACTACCAAGATCATGATCGTCTCAAGACCCACAAGCTATGATCGTCTTGCTACTCGGTGAAATCCAAAACTCTCCAAAAACCACTCCTCTGGAATTTGCATACCGCAACACAACGGTCATACCGAAGTGCGGTATTACCAATCTACAAGGAAATCCAAGACCATTTTGCATTCGTTCTGGTTTTTCCATACCGCTTAACAACAGAGCGGTTGTCTTAGCAGCAGTAGTACCATGCTTCCAAGCCGTACTACCGATACCGAAAAATCCCCACACTCTCACAAAGACCTCCGTAGCACCACTCTACTAAAGCGGTCATTCCATAAGCGGTATTACATGATTAACACTGCCGATACTACCGATTATCTGACGCTTTCTTTGAAACTTTCTAACAAACATGAATTCCAACGAACCTTCAACCAAATTGCCAAATGTATCATCACCTAGGATCATGAGCATATCCTCATGGTGTTCACAATAATTAATCTTTTGACATGAAGGTGGAGATATTGGTGGATCTATCCTCACTGAGATGGACATGGAGGGCATTGAACGATGCTTTGCAAGCTTGGCAACGGATTGCTATTTTTTTTTACCTAACTATCTAGCTCATTGGCTTAATTTAATGTCACCTTGATAAATGATACTCATTGAACTACAACTTGTAGTTATAGGAGCACGAGGATATGGATGATTTGGAGGAGGACGTGTTGGAGGATATGGATGAATGACCAATCACTAGGTAAATCTCCATATCACTTACTTTAGAATTGTCGAATCATGGTTAGTGTGGAAATTCCATTCACTTGTTGGAGTACTTGATGTTCTATATTGGTCTTGTCTAGATATTGCACTCTAGAGGAGCTTTTTTTTAATCAGCTATATGTAGGACAATTGTTCAATTTTACTCGAATGAATCATAAATTATGCTACCCTTGACATCCATGGTGTTGTTTCCTTCGGTTTAACACCCCATGGTGTTGTCGCTTTCGCTTTAACACCATCGCATTACGTCTCGTGGTTACGTATTTTGTCGATTCTTGCTAACAAGCATAGCCACACAAAAGCCTAGATAGATAATTGTTTCCATTGTCCCATTTGGTAGAAATTTGAACACTAGTTAGTAGTTATAGACTAATAGTAAAAAGGCTGTTGGAAGCAGGAGGGAAGATGATCACCCCCCCCCTATGCATTCATTGCCTTCTATTATATAAAAATGAACTTCAACTAGCTGAAAATCATCTAATATGTTTGATTATTTGCAGATTTTGTGCCCCCTGAGATGGTTGATAATCCTACCAATATTTCTCCAAATCCAGGTTTAGCACTTTAATAGATCCTCTCTTGACTTTTAATGTCGTTGAGCACTTTATTGAATGCTCATTTACCTGATAATTTTCCCTACTATGACTTGTAGATGTCTTCCTCCAAAAAAAACATAGTTGTACCTTTTGGCCTTTGCTTATTACCATTTTTATGAAGATTACCTTCAACCCACTAAGTTGTATATGTTGTGAATGTGTGACTGTAACCGATCAATTTTGTCTACAACGATGGAGATAGTTTTTTTTTGTATGATAGATTTGCCAAAACTTCCATGCATTCATTTAATATGATACTTTAACTATCCTATCATCTTTGCTAGATCTTTTGCATAACAGTACAAGAAGGAAAAGATGACATCTGATGCTTCTCATGCATTTTCCAGGGCCGAAGTTGGAGGCTTGTAAAGACATGGCGAGATGCTGCTGGCCTACTGCTTGTTAAGACATGATATCTTGGATTCTTGGCATTATTGAACTATGTATGTCATAAATGAACTAGGTGTGATGAGCTAAGTGTGAACTAAGTTTTATGTATATGACGAACTAAGTTTTATGTATATTGACTTGTGAGTTATGACTTATGAGCTAAATGTGGTACATTAAGTGTTATGTTTGTGATGAACTAATTAATGCACCTTGCTAGTACCAATGTTATGTGTGGTTGCTGAAAATATGAACAATTCATGAATGTTTGCATCAAACAAACTAGTTATATGTTTTTGTTAATTTATGGCATGCAATTTAAGGGGTTTTCATGTTTCAAAAAAATATCCGTGGCCGTATTCGTTTCAATTCGTATTCGCATCCGTATTTGTATCCGCATCTGGGAAAAAAATATGAAAACAAATATGGCAGAGCCATTATCCGTCCGTATTCGATCCGTTTTCACCCCTAATTCGAGACGCACAAGAGCTGGCGGACTGGCGGGTGGAGGAGATCTAGCCCTACGCCTAGGGCTCAGTGGTGCTGTGTGTGATGTACTACGCCCTGTGAGACGCATCCCACCGGGTTCGATAGAGCTCCATCCATGGAGGATGCTCATTGCTCCTTTCATTGTGGTCCTTCGAGCTTTCCAAATCGGACGACCACAGCTGGACCTGTGAGCATACACAGCCAACATGTACGCCGAGGACGATGACATGGATTGGCCGACCATGGGTACGATGTGGTGTCGCCGATGGGTAAGTTTTCTGAACATTTATTATTTTTCGTAATGTATTTCAATCTCGTGTGATAAGTTTGGGTTATTCTATTCCACAGGTCACCTACACGCCGATCACTACGCACGCATCCTACCTGGACTACGTTGCGATGTTAGACCAGCTGATGAATGATCGTGTCATCTGGACACCGTACAGTCCCAAAAGGGTGTAGGTGCGTGTGCATCGAGGCCTGTCGAGCCTACGCACGCGAGACCACGAGTACTGGTTCACGCAAAGGCCCTTGGTTCACGACGTCTTTATGGAGGAGTACCAGGTGCAGCGGGTCATACGCCAATTCGGTTTGTGATAGGAGGTCTCATTCCCCTGGGGGAGTGGGTGCCACCGAACGTCCATGGGTAAGTTCACATTTTACTTCTGTCTTACCATTTGCGTCACTTACCTACGAAACAATCGTTTTGCGTTCCATAGGTACACTAGGAAGAGAGTACCTGCTATGACTTCCTGGGTGGAGAGGATGCTCCCTTGGATCCAGGGCTGGATCAACGCCTATGGTGATGTCATCCAGGAGGATGCTCCCTACGACCCCAAGACGTACGCGGAGTGCGTCGAGTGGTACTCCAGTCGGACAAGGGTTCGCAGTGTGAGGGTCGTGGATGACCCACCACGACACGAGGCTACGACGTCCAACACGTACCCCACCCAGCCTGACTCCGCAATCCATCACGTGGTACATATTGAATGGTCCATACTTCTTATTTGCTACACAAGATATTAGTTTCTAACTTGTTAATTATGTGTACAGGTTGATCTCCATAGGGAGGTGCACGAGTTGGCGGCCTCCGTGCATCAGTTGACGCTCGGGGAGCGCTTCAGCATGACGGTGTAGGACATCAAAGCAGTCATGGTGCAGTTCCTCGAGAAGTCAAGACGGGGGATCGATATCGCTACTTGTCATACGCCGAGGGACCGGGTGGACCAACCTGTGCATGGACGGTGGGTGAGCCACGGTGCGTCACGCCCTAGGGCTCCTCACCGGGACATGAAGAGCGGGTCCCCGTGGCACTGTGCTGGGAGTACCCTAGCACAATTTGCAGGTCGAAATGAAATACTCACGTCCGGTTCTTTATTTCAAACTCCAGTAGTTACTAACGGTAATTTTCTCTGACAAGTTCTGAGTTCCACCCGTACACAGGGTAGGTGTACACGGAGTCGTCCTCTGGCCTCATGCGACCAGGTATGACTTGAAGGGATACGAGTAGGCTACACTAGCTGACAATTCAAAAATCTACCACGCATACCAGGAAGCCATGCAAGCAAGAGATCATAGATCGTTACCACTAACCCCGCAGCGCAGCCGAAGAAGAGTTGGAGCAACCTGATCCAATGTAGAGCACATCGATGTCATGGTCGTAGTCGATCGTCTAGCGTAGTCGATCGACTCCTCCAGCAACCAGTCGTGTCCCTCGAGAAGTCGTGGATCGTCCTTGAGCGCAACAGTAACCGCAGTAGCGCCTCTATGGTATCCACACATCGAGGGATGGAACACCGTATGCCAATGTTCTAGCACCAACTCGTACGGTAGAGCTCTCTCAAGAAGATGGCGACTAGGGTTTCGGTGGAGTGACTCACGTGTCTATCTCTCGTCTCTTCCCAATAGCCTCAAGCATCTCCTAATATAGTGCCCATGACGGATCTTATCCGAACATGTTTTTTCCAAACCCGTTAAGTGTGTGACCCATTAGATTCATGCGTAATCGGTTGTGACTCGGAAACTCCTTTTTGATCATGAGTCATTAGCGGCTCCTAGCAGGACATAATGATTCCCGAATACACACGAATTATATCGGACGAACATTGATGCAATATGATCTACGAGTAGGTCCTTATCACTTACAACTGACTCGTATCTCTATACGACCAATTCATATTTAGTCATGACCAGTCTGTGATCATGTTCGACCAGTCTACGGCCAGCTCATATCTCTATACGACTAGTCCGTATCTGATCGAACCGAATGACCTGCTCGTGTATCCTCCCTTTGCCTCACGATATCTGGTTGAACTACATGTGAGATATTATGCTATCCATGGACTGTTCAATACTTTCTCGATCAAGTATCGGATAACTTCGTGTGGTCGACTCTTCAACCACTAGGGCATGGCCATACACTTTCTTTATCCGACCACATCGAGGGGCCTAGAGATATCTCTCCTGTTATGTTAGGAGGGGCAAATCCTATATCCAACCAGTCACATTCCTCCGCATGTTTCATAGCATACTCGAAAGCTACCTTTATAACTACCCAGTTATGGAGTAGCGTTTGGCAACCCCTAAGTGTACTATTACACATATAGGGAACCATGTTGATCTCAGGTCTAAGAATTATATATCATCATTACTTGAGACCAATTGACGACACATAAAATCATAACAATCTCAACAGTGTCTCAAGGTGGGTCAATCAAACACCATGTTCACTAACATGTGTTCACATTATTGATTCGATATCCCTATATCCATGACCGGCGAAACATGGTCATCAATCATACATGTGCTGGCCGATAAGTCACTAGTGTTCCGACCAGGGATTCATTTAGAACGACATCATATAAGTTAGAAGAGCTTCACCAACAAGTCACATACTTGTTAATCTTTATAACCAATTATTCATTCAAGGAACATAATAACATTTATTCAATAACTCATAAACATAGACGTGATACAATCATCTCTATGATTGCCTCTAGGGCATATCACCAACATGACTATCTTGCTTGCATGCATAGCGTACTATTTCAGGGTTTTCGCCAAGGTTACATGTATAACGTAATGTTTCACAGGACTTGCGCCACTTTGGGACGAGCTGGTGGTGTCGTGCGAGGAGTCACACTCTAGGGACTACAAGTTCACACTGCATGGCAACTAGGTCTCTATGGGGGCTTCACAGCTGTACGGCATGTCTGGACCGAGCTAACCGATGTGAGACCCCCTCGTGACACCCCCCCCTAGGCTACTCACACCCATCAGGTACCTCGGTCACCGAGCCTTTGGCGATAAGACTTTGTGCCTTGCAGCTCCCGATGAGGCCAGGCGACTCTGGGTACGCCCTCCCTAAGAAGGGCCGCGGGTAGATATTTGTTCTTGTAAATACCAGTCATGCCATATAAATATTGATTTCTGTGCTACTTATGATTGTCTCGTGTTTCGATATTTCTTTTTTGTGTGCACACCGCAACCATGTGAGGGAGTCAGCATCAGGACACCCCCACACGACTCTATTTCTAGCCTTTACTCCATCACGCCACCTTTTTAGACCAATATGACAATTCACTGCGACGCTACGACGCTTACTTTTCAAAACGACAAGACTGTACTCCACCACGCCACCTTTTCAGACCAGCCCCTGTCACGCCACACGCTACCACTTTTACAGATCGATGTGACAACAAACTGCGATGCTAACTTTTCAAAATGACAAGACCACACTGCGTCACGACACCTTTTTAGACCTAAAAGACCGCACCATGTCACACCACACGCTGCCACTTTGTAGACCGAGATGACAACACACTGCCACCCACCCACCCTTTTCAGGTTGAAAAATCCTTGTCTAAAAGGAGGGAGAAGAGAAGTAGAGGAGAAGATAGCTACAAGATTGTTGGGGTACGGGTAGGCTACGATAGCGACAAATCAAAATTTTCTATCACGTATACCAGGAAGCCAAGCAAGTAGATGATCACAGATCGTTACCACCAGACACGCAGAGCAGCGGAAGAAGAGTTGGAGCAGCCTGATCCAACGTAGAGCATGTCGATGTAGTGGTCGTAGTCGATCGTCTCCTCTAGCGACCTCTACAATTCCTTATGAAGATCGCGGATCATCCTCAAGCGCAACAGCAACCACAGTAGCGCCTCTACGGTATCCACACGTCCAGGGAAGGAACAACCATGCGCCGGTGTGCTAGCACCAAGTCGCACGGCAGAGCTCTCAGGAAGATTACGGCTAGGGTTTCGGTGGAACAACTCAACTCACGACTTTCGGGTGTCTCGTCTGTTACGTTCACCCCCTTCCCAACAGCCTCATGCATCTCCTTATATAATGCTCGTGACGGATCCTATCCGAACACGTTTGACAAATCGTATCCGTACCGGCTTGTTCCAACCCGTTAAGTGTGTGACCTTGTAGGTTCATGTGTAATCGGTTGTGACTCGGAAACCCTTTCCGACCACGAGTCGTTAGAGGTTCCTAGCAGGACAAAACGATTCCCGGATACACACAAATTATATCGGACGAACCTTAATGCAATATCATCTATGACCAGGTCCTCATCACTTACGACCAAGTCCTATCTCTATACAACCAGTTCGTATTTTGTAACATCCCAATTTTCTGAGCTTTAAAAATCTTTTGAATAGTTAGTAGGAGAAAATTCACCATTTGGTTTTATGTGAATTTAATTCAAAAGCTTAACATGGACTTTGTACATCAAAACAATTTAATATGACTAAAGTCAACATCAACAACGGTCAAAACTATTTTATTTGGATTCTATGTGCTTAGATATATTTTCTAGATTTTTCTAGAATTTTTCCAAGTTCATTTGCTATTTTCTATTGCCATTTGGGATTTCTGCTATTTTCTAAAATAGAAAACTAATTTAAAATCTCAGTATTCGTTTGGGCCAAATCCTTTTGACCTGGCCCAATTCCATTCCCTTTGGCTCGTTTCCCTTCGGCATGTTCTTTCTTCAGCGTCGGCCCGATTCTCCGCACGCAGCCCAACCCGACCTTTGTTCGTAGCCGTTCGTTTGAGCTTGGACGATGCGATCAACGCAGCCGCTCGTGCGCGCGATCGCTTCGTCTCGCTGACACGTGGGCCGCGCATTTGCCTCTCTGCTAGGTGGGGCCACCGAGTTGTCGTCCACCTCGCATCTTCTTCTCGCGCGAGCCAGCGCCGCAGCTGCCATTGGAGCTTCTAGAAGATCGTCTGACAACGGAGAAATCTCAACCAAACCGTCTCGGATCTTGTTACCAAATCCTATCTCTTGTTATTCCGCGTCCATATCTGCAATCAAACGTCACCAAATCAGATTCTATCTCCTTCCAATCCCGAATTTCTTACGTGTTCCTCACGGACTCGATTTGGGATCTTTCTATCTCGTCTTGACCCAAATTATACATAGGACCCCGGTTACTTATCGCCCCAAGAACCTCAAGACCCAGCCCTCTCCCTCTCTCGAGCCCTAGTGCCGCCGTAATCCGTGATTTAGGGTTTTTGGCCGAGCTTCTTCATCTTCGAATTGCGCTGCCGCCGCCGCGTCGTCGTAGAGCACGCCATCGGGACCGTCGTCACCGTATCTACCTCTAGAGACCATCCACATCGCCGGAGATTCATCGGAGCCCTCATCCGACAATCACCGTAGCCTTCCTCTGCTCAGAGCTCACCGCCAGTCGCCACCGTCCACCTCAACCACCCGGAGTTGCACCCAAAGGTTTGCAACAGCCGTAACTTCACTCCTGTACCACCCATCTCCGGCAAGGAGCCACCGTTCGCCGTTGTCAGGTGAGCCCGTGAGTGTCGCCGCTGACGTCGACGTGGTCATCTGCGTGTCCCAAATTTTTAAGCGACCACCTCGGCCTTTGGTCTGCGTGGGCGCATGCGTGTCGGTCCAACTACCGCCACATCAGCGTCTGCGTGTCCAGTACTCCAAACTCCAGATCTATTGGTTCGGTGAACCCAGTTCACCGTGGACCATGTCGCTGACAGTGGGTCCCACCTGTCAGATCAAATTCTTTTTATTCTTTTCAGCTGAATTCCTTCGCTGACGTCATAAACCCGGAATTTTCAATTGGAAAATAATTCAGGATATTTCAATAATTCTATTTTAGGGTTTTTCTTCAAATTCAAACTTCCCAAGCTCATATCTTTTGCATCCGAACTCCGATTGAGCTCATTCAAATTTCTAAATTCATCTAAATTTGAGATCTATTTATCTGAGATTTTTATTTAATTTTTGGAGTTTGTTTTGCCTCTGTTATTTATTTGTTTTATTTATTTGCTTTCGTTTGCGAGTAGAGATTGAAACTTCGAGAAGATTTAAAGAAGAAGGAACATGTAACGTCCTGTTTTTCCTAAGAGTTCTTGCCGTTTTCAAAGCTGAAAGGAACCATTCGGTTTATTCGCTTGCTCAAGCTTAACTTGGGATTTCGGAAATTGGGAGTTTAACCTGACCTAACCAAACCTCAACTAAGTCTTTTGGTTCATGTTCCTGGTCCTTTTGAGGTTCTCCGGTGCTCTCTGGTTTTAGCCCTTTTTCTTTTGCGTGCTCCGAGTGCCTTTTGTTTTAGCCCTTTCTTTGGACCTCCTCTGTGCTCATAGGACCTCTTCTAAGTCCTCTGGACCTCCTTTGTGGGTCTAGGACCTCCCCCTTGTTTGTTTAGACCTCCCTCGCGTCTGATCGGGTCTTCTGTTTGATCTAGACCTCTATCGCTTGTGTACCGTTTGATTTTCGTTAGACGGTTTGATCTTGGTGAGATGTTCGGATGGTCCGAACGTCCCACTCCCCTAGAGCCGTCCGATCCTTGTTGGAGGGTCCCGATCTGTTGGAGCATTCGCTTGGTCCGAACGGCCCAATTGCCTTGCCCCGCCCGATGGATATCTAACGGTCCTACTCCACTGCGCTTTATCTCTCGGTCGCGCAGGACCTCCCCTTTGGAGATCTTAACCGTTCAGACCTCCCCTTTGTTAGATCTGACCGTTAGGACCTCCCCTTTTGAGATCTTAACCGTTCAGACCTCCCCTTTGTTAGATCTCGACCGTTAGGACCTCCCTTTGGAGATCTTAACTGTTCGGACCTCCCTTTGTTAGATCGACCGTTAGGACCTCCTTTTGAGATCTTAACCGTTCGGACCTCCCTTTGTTAGATCTGACCGTTAGGACCTCCCCTTTGGAGATCTTAACCGTTCAGACCTCCCCTTTATTAGATCTAACCGTAGGACCTCCCCTTTGGAGATCTTAACCGTTCATACCTCCCCTTTGTTAGATCTGACCGTTAGGACCTCCCCTTTTGAGATCTTAACCGTTCAGACCTCCCCTTTGTTAGATCTGACCGTTAGGACCTCCCCTTTGGAGATCTTAATCGTTCAGACCTCCCCTTTATTAGATCTGACCATTAGGACCTCCCCTTTGGAGATCTTAACCGTTCAGACCTCCCCTTTGTTAGATCTTAACGTTAGGACCTCCCCTTTGGAGATCTTAACCATTCAGACCTCCCCTTTGTTAGATCTGACCATTAGAACCTCCCCTTTGGAGATCTTAACCTTTCAGACCTCCCCTTTGTTAGATCTGACCGTTAGGACCTCCCCTTTGGAGATCTTAACCGTTCAGACCTCCCCTTTGTTAGATCTAACCGTTAGGACCTCCCCTTTGGAGATCTTAACCGTTCAGACCTCCCCTTTATTAGATCTGACTATTAGGACCTCTCCTTTGGAGATCTTAACCGTTCAGACCTCCCCTTTGTTAGATCTGACCATTAGGACCTCCTCTTTGGAGATCTTAACCGTTTAGACCTCCCCTTTATTAGATCTAACCGTTAGGACCTCCCTCGAGAGATCTTGACCCTCGGACCTCTTGCGAACTGTGAGCAGGTCTTTTGGATCTCCTGTCCTTATGACCCCCTCGCGTCTTTTGGACCTCCTGTCCTTAGGACCCCCTTGTGTCTTTTGGACCTCCTGTCCTTAGGACCTCCTCGCGTCCTTTGGACCTCCTACCCTCAAGACCTCCTTGTGGTTAGGACCTCCATTAGAGGTCAGGACCCTTGGTCTTTTGCAAAGACCTCCCTTGCGGCTGAGACCAACTCTTTGACTGATCTGTTTTCTTGAGTTTGACTGGCCCCACTTGTCAGCCTTGCTCTGTGCACATTTAATGGCTGTTGTATCACATTAAATGCAGTCACATCTGGGGTACTTCTTTTTATTCTTTTGGCGACCTACCCTGTCCTAACCTTGTCCTAGCTGCCACTAATCATTGACTCGTTTTGCTCTAACCCTTTGCTGTCTCTCCAGCAGCTCCGGCTATAAATAGCCTGGGCATGCCTCCCTTTGTCACCTTTATGCTCATTTCCAGTCTCCTTGCCTTCGCTGGTTCTCTCCACGCTCAGGAGCTCCCCAAGGAGCTCCCGAGGCTATGATGAGCCTTTGCTTTCTGGTTTTGGCTGAGTTGATTTGAGCTTTCTTTTTAAGTCTTCTTTTAAGGTCCTTGCTTGGAGTTGGCTTGCTTATTTGGTTCTTTGGCGAACGTGTAGGTCCCACATTTGAGGAGGAGTTCTTGGACCCAGTGGTGTCTACTGAAGGCTCACCACTGCTCAACGAAGGCAAGTCGCAGACCTTTGATCATATTGAGCCTAGCTTTTCAAATGTATTTTGCTTTACTTTACCATGCATGGCTATTTTTATAAGAAATGGTTTGGGGCAGTATTTATTCTCCTACTTGACAATATGCCTCCTTGGACAATTGTATTCAACATGTTGATATGATCCTCTTGGATGCCTTAAGTTGGGTATTTTAGTTGGCATTGGTTGGTATTGCCAACATGGGACCGTACGTATATGCTTAGTCTCGCTTGTAGAACCGGGGGTATTAGGAATCATGTTCCTTCTCTAATAACTTGACTAATGGAACTATGGAACCTGTGGTTGATGCCACTGATGAGCAACTGTAGTGGGATGCCACGGTTGTGTTGTTTGTGGTGCGAGGCCAATTTGTTAAAATCTTGTGTGCCAAGACCAGGGTGGTCTTTGGCTAGGTGAACCCAAAATGCTTTCTTGCTCGAGCAAGTGATCGTGCAGTAAAGGGGGTGCTCTTCGCACACTGGGATGTGGAAGCCTTGCCTGAGCAGCAATTAAGGACTTAACTTTGTGTTCTGTTGATCTGGGCCTTTTAGTGCAACCACAAGATCACTTTATGGGGGTGGTCTGGACCAAATAATTAGCATCGAGATGGCTTGGTTCTGTTGTGGTGGAGCATGTTGATTCACTGGCGCAAGAGGGGGCATGAATCCGGTTGGGGTTTGCAGCCCAACCGGAAGCGAAACCTTAGCGGGCAGCTCCGAGCCAAATCAAAGCTTTGTAAAGGCCTTGTCGCGCTCTCTAGACTGCTCACCTTCGAAAGTGAGCAAAGGGTTCCGACGGGAACCCGTCGTGCTAGAGAGGTCGTGAATTGTGGGTAAAGTTGTACACCTCTGCAGAGTATCAATCTATTCGAATAGCCAAGTCCTTGGTCATGGACATGCCCGGTGAAAATGGTGCAAGGGGTAGACTTCTCAAATTTTTGGTGTTCCATGGCTGGCTTGGGAGGTCTGCAGGTACTCTGGGTGGCTCCGAGTGTTTGTGACGTCCTCAGTTGGTCGTGGAGGTCCTGTGAACCCTAGGGTGGTCCAATGAGCTCCTGAGTGGGTGCTTAGAGGAGATTTTGGAGTCCTAGGGAGGTCTTTGGGAACTCTGGAGCTAGTGCTCCAGAGAGGTCTTGGGAGAGGTCCTGGTCGTGGGTGCGATCAGACCTCCCCCAAGTGGTCTTTGGGAACTCTGGAGCTGGTGCTCCAGTGAGGTCTTGGGAGAGGTCCTGGTCGTGGGTGCGATCAGACCTCCCTAAAGAGGTCTTTGGGAACGCTGGTGCTCCAGAGAGGTCTTGGGAGAGGTCCTGGTCGTGGGTGCGATCAGACCTCCCCCAAGTGGCTTGGGGAGAGAGTTGAAGCTCACTTCCCCTCTTTTCAAACAAAGGTACTTAAGTATTATTGTTTCAAAAATTGAGCTTTTCAATCTATACCTGTTATTTACTATCAAACTTAGCTTTGTGCAACAAACCCTACAGCTCTCATTGTTAAGCCCATGCATGAATATTATTTGCATAATTGTTCCCTGTGATTTGTTGAGTACATTGAAAGTACTCATGGCTTTAAGCCCTGTGTTAAAGCAGTGGTCGAAGATGAACAAGTGCAGGGATGCTCAGACCTCTTCGAGGAGGAGTTCTTTGATGACCCGGCTGCCTAGGACGTCCTCCACTCGACAGCCTGTGGGCTTGCCGGATGCCTTGGAAGCGTTTTGTGTTTCTGCTGTAAAGGTTCTCCTTTTGTCGGTTTTTGTGAGCCCAAGTTGGCAAACTCCTGTAAGCAAGCTTGGACCATAAGGTCTTGTTTAATGCAAGGTTTAATTTGTCTGCTTCATCTTTTGTTTGACCTTGTGCTTATGATTATACCTAAGTGTTCTGTGTGAGCTAGCATCGGTTCTCCTGGGACTGGCTCAGTACACAGAGGCCGAACCTCCAGGAGGTCTTTGGAACTCCTGGGAGGTCTTGGCGGACCTCCTCTCAGGATATGTCGTGCGGTAGTACCGGTTGCCAAAAAAAATTGGTCTTCCCGGACCTCCCTGTGCTCCCGCAGGGAGCACTTTACCTGTACATCCTGAGAAGGTCCTCACAGAACACCTCAAGAGCAAGATCAGTACTTAGACCTATTTCAAGGCAAGTTATACCTTTGATCATATTGAACCCAGTTTTCAAAATACTTTGATTCAAAGTATTGCATCTACTTTAATTATTTATTTCAATGTTTCTGGGATTAGTTAATATCCAATTTGTTATGACCACCTTGTCTAATTGTATGTCATAATCTTTTGTCACCCTAGTTTGGTTCATTTAGTTGGTGCTATTGTATTACCAACGTGGGTTGGTTAGATACGATTAGTTTGCTTAGCCATTCTACGAGTCATCATTTCATGTGAGTCGCAATCATAAACTTGACTAAGTGACTATGGAACCATTTGATAAAATTGTGTGTACTATGTGCTATTGATGGCATATGTTGCACTTAACCAACAAGGTGGGAAAAGGTTTTGGACGGGGGCAAGTGGTCTGGTATACTTTTATGGTGGATCTATGTTGGCGGGAATGATAGGTTAGAATTTGGAAGTCTTGCCTCGGTCAATTAAGGACTTAACCTCGTGCGCCATTGAGCTGGGCCTTTCGTACAACCATATGCCTGGTATGGGACGGGCCTAACTTAGTAAGTTATGGAGTCTTGACATTGATTACTCAGGTTGTAGGTTAGCTGTGTCGGATTGGGTGGAGGTGTGTACTACCAAGTAGTCGCATCACGGGACGGTTCGCCGTTTCCCTGTCCAACGGTGTGCGTCTGTGGCGGCTAAGCATACCGGGAGTGTCAATGTTGAGATGAAGTTTCTGAAAGGTTTTGTTGTGATCAGCTCCGTACAAGTTGATTGCATCTTGTGGGTAAAGTGTACAACCTCTGCAGAGTGTTAATCAATCTATTCGAATAGCCACGTCCGCAGTCATGGACATGTTCGGAGATTTCACACGAGGGGTAGATTTTCATAAAAACTTGGGATAGGACAGTTGTGTGAGATAACTTATGCAGCTGTGTGAATAACTTGATTAGGTTATGTGTTTTTGTGAAACAACTGATAAAATTACTATTGGTTATTTGTTTTACTTAATGCTTTCAATCTATTATTCATATTCAATTGCAAATGTCGCATTTCTGCAAAAGAACCACAGAAGCCATTCCTTCGGAATAAGCCTACATCTATAAATTTCATTCTGTGGTATGACTTGCGGGTACGGTTGTGTATTCATGCTTGTTGTAAAACATGCAACAAAAGTGGAGGAATCGTCAGTCAACAAGGTCTACTTCAAGGATCGTGGAGAAATTAGGTCGCGCACCCCAGCCGATTGCCTGTGGGCATATGGATGGGCTTCACTGAAGTTATTTTGTTTCATTCCGATGCAGCTTCACCGAGCTATTTGCCCTCTGAAGCATTAATTGTAAGCTTTGACCTTAAGGTCTCTACTCTGATGTTTATTGTTATTTGCCTATTTATTTGTTATCCTTGTATATGGAAATGATATTTCACTGATGTTGCAACTGTGTGCACTAGCGTGATCCTGGACTAGTGCAGTATACACAGAGGGTCCAGAATTGCATATTTTGGGTCATGACATATTTGGTCACGACCAGTTCGTAACTACTTGCGACCAGGTTTCGATCACTCTGTGATTACGTTCGACCAGTCTACAGCCAGCTCATATCTCCATACGATTAGTCCGTAACTGATCGAACTAAGCGACCTACTCTTGTATTCTCCCTTTTCCTCACGATGTCTGGTTGAACTCCAGGTGAGATGTTGTGTCATCCATGGACTGTTCAATACTTTCTCGATCGAGTGTCGGATAAATTCACGTGGTCGAACACTTCGACCACTAGTGGCATGGCCATGCACTTACTTTATCCGACCACAACGAGGGGCCCAGAGACATCTCTCATGTTATGTTAGGAGGGGCAAATCCCATATCCAACCAGTCACATTCATCTACATGTTTTATAGCATACCTGAAAGCTACCTTTATAACTACCCAGTTACGAGTAGCGATTGGCAACCCTTAAGAGTGCTATTACACATGTAGAAAACCATGTTGATCTTAGGTCTAAGGATTATATATCATCATTGCTTGAGACCAACTAACGACACATAGAATCATAACAATTTCAATAGTGTCTCAAGGTGGGTCAATCCAACCCCATGTTCTCTAACATGTGTTCACATTATTGATTCGATATCCCTATACCCATAACCGGTGAAACATGGTCATCAATCAATACAATGTGCCGGTCGATAGAGTCGTTGGTGTTCCGACCATTGACATCCAACCAGGGATTCATTTAGAATGACATCATATAAGTTAAGAGTTTCACCAACAAGTCACATACTTGTTAATCTGCATAACCAATGATTCATTCAAGGAACAGGATAACATATTATACAATATTATGAACATAATGAAATATAATCATCTCTATGATTGCCACTAGGGCATATTTCCAACAAAGATAACAATACACCATCACACACAACACTACACCAAAGCTTGGTTCACACAACTGAGAGGAAGGAGATGGAGGATTCGACGAGCTTCTACAAGATGATATTGCAGAAGCGCAAGTGGCTTGCCGAGAGGACTAAACCCTACCCGGATATGTCTATGAAGGATGCGCTGGTACCACCGGAGTTGCCACGTGCCACACCCACAATGTGTGTGTGAAGAACCGGGAAAAATCATCCAGTCCACACACGCGACGACGTCTGCTCGAGCGTACTACACGTGTGGCCACCACCTCGTAAGCGTATCTTGCACATACAAAGATTTTTCACATTATACGTTCTATTCCACAAACCCCTGATTACACACGCGCATAATGGCAGTCGGAGATGCAATGCAACTTCTTCCAATGGATCGACAGCCCGAAGATGTACGATAGGGCGTTCATCCAGCAGAAGTACATGTTGAACTTTCCATGGCGAGCCAAGACCTTCCAGCGTTGGATACCTTACGTACCTAACCCCGACCCAACTAAAAAGGCATCAGATGAGCCCAAGAAATCAGATGAGTACGACAAGGCCAAGTGAGCGGCGGACAAGGGGAAAGCTCTTGTAAGTGAGACCGTGGGCCGTGCTACCACTCCCCGATGCCCGGGCGCACTCTGGATCCAAGAGGTAAGTTATGTTCAATATGCATCATAATTATTAATTTGGCCCGACATTTCGTTATCATAACATCATTAAACCGTCTAGCCCATCTCGTAGGACATGGATGACTTCGAGACTGGCCGCTGCCGTGGGCAACAAGCGGACAAGGGGAAGGCTCCTACAAGTGAGACTGTTGACCGTACTATTGCTCCCCCTCATCCAGGTGCACTCCAGATCCAAGAGGTAAGTTATGTTCAATATGCATCATAATGATTAATTTGGCCCGACGTTGTATTATCCTAACATCATTCAACCGTCCGACCCGTCTCGTAAGACATGGATGACTTCGAGACTGGCCTCTGCCACCGCGGATAGCAAGGAGACAAGGGGAAGGGAGCAAAGGGCTGCCGGAACTAATGATCTTTGCTCCAATCGACTTTATTTCCATTCCAAATAGGCGCATATATATCTTAGGTGTATTTCGGTTTATTGCATCATGCATAATATCATTCCTTATGTACGTAATCAAACCATACGCGTCATGTAATTCTCAACTTTATTACAAAGTCTATTTCAATTCACAACTACATTATAAAGCCGACTTCAAATCTGATTCTCTTTTGGCATTCAATTCTTGGCGTAGCAAGGTAGGGAACAACATTTAATTAAAGGTCTGACGAGGATATAACAATCCTTATTTTATTATATATCTATAATTCATATTATGGGTAATAATGACGTCATATAACTCTTGAGTATACCCCCTTAATATTCATAAGGGAGAAGCTGGAAGTCGTAAGTTCTCCTACGACCACCCTGTAGTCGTGGGTCTTCCTACGACTACCCCATAGTCATAAGCCCTTCTACGACTATCCCGTGATCGTAAGCTCTACTACGATCGATCTGTGCTTGTAGACTCTCCTACGACCACCACCTAGTCGTAAGCTCTTCTATGACCAGTCCTCAGTCGACAAGACTCACAGACATGTGGGCCTAGTCGATCAGGGAATCTCATGTACCGTATCCAAGGATATGAGCAATCAATTACGCTATTATTCCCTGAAATAACAACACGACTTAACTCTCTGTTATGGTGATAATTGACTGGCAATGTGGGAACGTTACAACTACCGTAATGACCTCCAGTAACGGCTCCACGATCTGGTGCGTTAATGTGACCTTTATACTGAAGATCCAACGGCGCACCCTGGTGTAACAGCTTCAGTTTTAATAAACAGTAATAAGATGTTTTCCTAGCATCACTGTTTATTTTGAAACATTAGCTATGTTGTTACAAACTCAAACCTCCATTTTCTAGTCAAATCCAAAGACTTGCTGACCGAGAAGTATTTTTAATAAAGATTAAATGGATTATCTTGACCAAAAATAACTTTTGTTAAAATTTTAAAGATTATCTTGACTTTGATAAAAATATTTGTCTTTAAATAAACCTATTCAGTTTAAATGAATTATTTATGTATTTCGAAATAAGAAACAGTGGTTTCAAAATTTATTTGGGGAATATATCATCCCAGTAGCAATTCTGCAAAATTTCATATTTTTACAAATTTATTTGCTATTTATTAAGTCCCGGTCAAACTCTTGAAGATTTGAATTAAGCTTGGTCAACTCTTCCGGCCTAAATCTTGTCTCTGGCACTGTAGCGACCCGAGTCCATCTAGGTTGGGTCCAACCCAGTGCAGCGTGGTCTAACCCTGGCAAGATCGGCGTGAGCTTGAACCTCGGGTGAGTATGAGCCGTCGATTTCTCAGCGAACAGGCGAGATCTGTGGCGCTGTGCAGGCCATCCAAGCACACGACGCGATCTCCACCGTAGGATCTTCATCCTACCGCATCCAGTCATGATCTCCAAACTCTAGTGTGCCTCCAAATCTCAGCCATTAGATCTTCTTGAATGGACAGGATTTTGTGGGCCGTTCGGACCATTCCGAGGGACCATGAAATTTCAGCCGTTGGATCCTCAACGAACGAACCAGATCTAGTGGGTCGTTTGGACCGTCCTAACCTCACATCGATCTCCACCGTTGATTTTCAATCCAACCGCGCCGCCCTTTATGTCTTTGAACTCAAAGGCGCACATTAAATGTTGGTCGTTGGATCTCGATCGTGTGGTCCACAATAGAAGTATCGTTCAGACCACCCGAACATCTTGATCAATCTGCGCCGTCCTTTTTTGATCGTACGGCCCATATTGAAAGATACCGATTGGGCCTTTTAAACATCCATCTTGATCGCGGCCGCCCAATTGCAAGCGGACGGTTGATTTTCTTTTGTGTTTGCGATGGTGTGTGTGTGCTGTGGCTGACAGTGGAGCCCACTCGTCAGTGACGCACCTCTCTTCTCCTCTCACCTGTGTGCCGTCGCCGACTCCATCGCCGGTGAGTGGTGGCGTTGCACAGGGAATATGCGAATATTCTTGGACACCTAGCATCAAAATTGCCACCGCATCATTCTGGAGAGTTCTCGCTTGCTCTAGGACATCAAGCCCTATATAAACCCTAATTGTTGGAGCTCTGCCATTGTTGACCGAAAAGAGCTTCTCAAGTTCTTCCTTCCTTCCCAGTGAAGCTTCCTTGCTCTTACCCTTGTTCAGCTATAAGCATGCCTAAATCTCATATTAATGTGGATTTCGGGCATCCATTGTAGGGTTGGACCAAGGTTTGCTCTCTGTTGTCTTAAGCCAGTTGGAGCACCATCTCGGTGAAGTCTTGCTCCGGTGAGTTAGACTCCATTCTTTCCTGCAAAGAACGTGTAGGGTGGTCTCAGAGAGCCTAAGTCTTTCATTGTTCTCGTTTTGATCGCACCGGTGAAGAGGACTTTGGATCCTTCTTGCTTTTGATCAAGAACTTGACTTCATCCTCTTCTACTTCAGCTGGTAAGCTAAGACTTTTTTTCTTGTAGCCTTGAGCACTTAAAGGATGTCAATATCTCGCATGAGCCATCCACTTGTTCCTATAATACTCAAACCTTCTTTAAACTGAAAAGTTGTTTTTATAACTTTTCGGTCTTTCATATCGTTTTCAAGATCTAGGGTTTCTCTTGCTAGTATATCAGCTTATTTAGGTCTTAGCTAAACCCTAGTATCATAAGTAGTTTTTGTTTTATTTCTCAATATCACCAACTTATTTACTGATGCAAATTCCTTCTCTGTTGGTTATTGTCGGGCAAAACCGACAAGAGTCACATCCTACTTGTCTTTCTATAATCTGGCCGATTAAGGTTAGTAAGAGTTGGCCTAGGGTATTATCTACTCCTTAGATCAGCTTTAACTTCCATTCAAAATATTTGCTTGGTGCATATCCAAATTCACCAAAATAGGCGCTTTGTATCTTTCTTTGTCTTCTTTGTTGGTCGGCGACAACATGCACAAAGAAGCTCCTTAGTCTCTTACTTTTGTCACTTTGTGCTATTAAATGATGAGTTTAATCGCAGTATCAGTTTTGAATACTCTTAGTCTAAGAAAAACAATTTACTTAATACATGTTTTAATCAGCCAATCATTCTTTTGTAGTATGTCCTGTTTCAGTTTTAAAAATCTGAAGCTGCAGTCCATGTTAAACTCTAATTTTGATAATTAGTATTAGCAGAAGTTATTTGTAGGCTATTATCCTTACTTAAATTAGATGTAGCTTAAGCATGTTGATAAGTATGCATTAAGCTATTGATCATGCATTCTTTCTCTATGTTCTGTTCTCTGCCATTTTCTTGCTATTCATTGGATTTTATTTGACTTTTAGATTCTGGTTCTTCTGAAGTATTTGATTCCATCCCTGAGCAACAAGAACCTGAACAAGAGGTTATTTATTATTACCAAGGCAAGCATCCTCTCTGCACCATGTTGATCCCAATTTTTGGAACTGCAGATTTACAAAATACAATGACGCTGTGCATGCAAATTTTCTAAAAGATATTTGTGATCTGTCTCTAGGTAGTTACAACCCAATCTTTGTGGCTTACCTTAAATTTGATCATACACATAACCTAAGGTATTGTTGTATTAAAATATTTAGGGTAGAAATATGCTTAGCCATGCAAATTATAGAGCGGTAGTGTTTGACAAGCTTATCTTGTCAAACCTGGGAAACAATAAAAGAATTTATTTATTTTGATTCTTTGTTCAGTTTGTTTAAATCAGAAATGAATTTAAATCTTGTTTAATAAACTGAATTTAAATCTGGACAAGTGGATGCTAGTGATGGTGCCTTTGTGCACGAGAATTGGGAAATGTGGTTGTCTTGTCTGGATTGATTAAGGACTGAACTCTGACGGCCCAATTCAAGCCCCACGTACTTCCACAAGCGGTGTATGGGCACTGCTTGGTTAAGTAAAGGGTTGTTGTTATTGAGTTGAAAAACAGGTGGGTAAGGGCATATGTGTAGGATTTCGTATCCGTATCATATGTTCTTAGGGGCGAGGGCATTTGTAAAGGTTACGTGCTCATAGAGCCCGATTTCAATCTTATATGTACGGGTGAGTACAAATTTTTATTTATGATTGAATCGGCGTTCTCAACGTAACATGTGTGCCCCCGGTTAACAAGCTCTATCAGAAACTTGTTTTAAGCGGGATCAGGTGCACATGGGTGTTTCAACTCAATAATGTCAACTTGTTGAAAAATACCAAATCTTAGTTTACGTTACCAAGCATACCAAAGGCAGTGTGCTATTATTCCAGAGGCTACGGGCTAACTAAGTCGTGTGGGTAAAGATGTACACCCTGCAGGCTAAAACTATTCAATAGCCGTGTCCACTGATTCGGACAACACTTGAATTGATGTCACCAGTATAGATTTTGACATAAATCTGTTTTGGGTATTATTTCGCATGATTGGGGTCATGCAATGTTTGATGGTAAACAAATACTTTATTATTGTTATTGTTTTTGGATTATGTTCTCATTTACTTACGGATTTAGTCCAAATTGATTTATAAAATTGCTTTATCAAAACTTAGTAAGTGTAGGTTAAGATGTATTGCTTTCTGCAAAAGAGAACCATTATAACCTTTCTGTTGTTAACCTTATGCATGTACAATTTCTAATCCTTTGTATAGGTTCTACCAAACACTTTCTTTTATTAGTTTGTGTAAGTCTTGCTGAGTACCTTCCGTACTCAGGTGCTATAACCTCTTGTTGCAGGTGAGGATGGTTATCTTTATGAGATGCCCGTTAGCGCCGATCCGGGTGACGCTAACGAGTGAAACTAATTCTAGTCTCCACGCAATAGCTCATGGGTGATGGGGCCATTGGTGGTCTTTTCTCGTTTATTTTGGTTTCATTGCTAATTTTTGTTGTGGCCCAAGGTCACTTGGTATCAGAGATGTCCAAACCGACTTGTAAACTCCAGTGTGTAATTATGTAAATATTGGTCTTGTATGTTTGATGCAATGTTGTTTAAGGATATATGTGCAATAGTCTTTAACCTTGGGAACTATTGTGATTCATATATCCGGGAACCTGAATATTGGAATTGTTACTTGTTATGGTTATGCTTCTAGTATGATTTTTAATGAGGGAATTGAACAGTTCCTTAATTAAGAATTATGCTACCAGTATAATTTTAATTCGGCACATTTCCAATATTTGTGGGTCCTGACACCCGGGGACAGTATAAAAGGTAAGGATCATCAGAAAGAGGGAGAGGTGAAAAGAAGATTAGAAGGACAATACTCTAGTCTCTGATTCCATCTTGTAATCCAGTATACTCAATACATACACACAAGAGTAGGGTTGTTATTCTCCCAGGAGAAGGCCCGAACTTGTATAAAAATCTCCGTATCATCATCTCTGTGTGATTTTGAGCCTAGAGGAACCCCCGAATCAAATAATCTTTACGTAAGTTCGGTTCTAAAACACCGACAATTGGCGCCGTCTGTGGGGATCTTTGAGTCATCAGTTTTCCTTTGTCTTTCCGATTCTCATGCTCTCATGGCAGGAGAGTGGAACGAGGAGAACTGGTTCGACTTGGCCGATTATGCAGATATCAACATGGATGCCGGTTTCGACTATGAGCTGAGTGATGCATCATCCGATGGTGATGTCGCCTCCGGAGATCTTTCTCCAGGAGACCTTACCATTAATGGAGTTGAGGAGGGATCCTTATCCCCCACAACTATACGTCCAGATGGGGAACCAGCTTCCTCAGAGGACAAGGGTCAATCCGACCATAATGAGGGCTGTCACAAGGTAGACTCGCGACACGGTGAGGGTTCCCTCTCCAAATGTCCAAGTCCGCCTAAGACAGTCCGACCTGGCGCGACAACTCCGGGAAATCGTAATTCTGGATCTTCAACAACATCTAGCGATTCTCTCTCTCCGGTTAGCCCAGCTAAGAATGCGATCAAACATACTCTTCCTGCGAGTTTGACCATCCCAACGCAGGACTCGCTTGCCGACAGAGACGGTTATAACCCGGAATTCTCCTTCCTAGAGGGGTTTACTCCAAGTCGCCAGATGGTGTCATTCGACGACTCCTCAAGCGAGGAGACCTCTAGCGCAAGTGGAGATCATCAACAGGAGGTCTTCGTCCTGCCCTCAGGTAGTAATAACTCTCCTAGAGACGAGGCTGCAGATGCTCCCTGAAGATCACATCCTACGACCGCTCGTGGCAATGACAAAGACACCATCGACGACGACCAGAGTCAATACTCTGATGAGCGTACAGGAAATTCTTGAGAACATCGCACTCCATTGAGGCAATCTCAAGGATCAGATATGAATGATTCTGAAATAAATCGATGAAAACGAGTCGCGGCTCAGAGAAAATTGCATGGGCGCGCTCAATACTAGTCGGAAGAAGCTTAGGAACTTCAGCAAATCAACGACCTGCTCGAGAAACCATTTCGAGAACTTGCCCGAGCACCTGGCTACGACCTCTTCACCGAAGAGATCGCACGAAGGCTGCGGAGTACGATGAGCAAGCTCGAACAACCCCGCCGACGTCATTGCAGGAGTCGTGGCAGTACGACTCCATCAGCTTCCAGTCAATTGAATAACTCGCCGCATGGAGATCACCGCAAGGTACGTCGCTCCCCAATCCGGAAAAGAGTTCCTCGAATGCCTAACGATCATAAAGCTCCTAGGAGAGGTGATCATTCACCACTCCGACCGAGAGGTTTGCAACAGCAGACAAGATATGAGGAGTATTACCCTCGTAGGATCGAGACTTGCTATAAGTCAGATTCACCCCTTGCTGGATATCGTCGAGTACGATCACCTAGCGACGTCAACCCCTCTTTTCTACAAAGGAGGCGTTACGATGTGATTACCGGATGTTGGGCATTCTCGCCTGACCTCCGAGCAGTTCACTGGCCGCCGCGATTTCGACCACGGAACATGGAGAAATTTGATGGGTCTCAAAATCCCATCGAATTCCTTCAGATCTACACAACCGCTGTCCGAGCAGCAGTAGGAGGAGAGCGTGTCATGGCGAATTACCTTCCGACTGTGCTCAAAGGGTCTGCTCGATCGTGGTTATTAAACCAACCAGTCGGGTCGATCTACTCGTGGCAACACCTCTGTGATCTGTTGCTGGCTAATTTCCAGGGCACCTACCATTGCCCCGGAAAGGAGGACGACCTACACAGGATGCGACAAAACGACCACGAAATACTACACCAATTCATCAGGCATTTCAGTGAGGTTCGCAATTTATTATCGAGGTTTCGACGCGTCATATCGAGCCTTCTGCCAGGAGTCCGTGGCGTATGATCACAGAGGGCATCGCTTTGAACCCTCCTCGCTCATCAGAGCCGAACTCTTCGAGATGGCCGATCGGTACGCTACTGCTGACAAAGCAGTTGAGTGGACCCAAATCATTGATCGAGATGACCAGCACCCTCAGGAGACTGGCAAAGGTAGCAAAAAGAAGGATAAGAAGGCTAAGAAATCCAAGAACAAGGCAAAGAGACAAAAGCTTCAAGCCAATGCTTCTAAGGAGATCCTGGCCGTAAGCGATAAGGAGCCACGAACTGACAAGCAATACCCCGATCGAGGCAAAGGTAAGCACCCTGAATGGAAGAACGATAGCCTAGGTGGTGCCCTTTCCACAAAAAGGAAGGGCATGACCTCCGCAACTGTCGAGTTTTCCAACGAAAACTCGAAGACTATTACAACGGCAAAGGGCCACTTCCTACCCTCGAAGAAGTAAGGCAAGCCAGTGGTCGTACACAGTCGGATGACAATGAGGACATGCCATTTCAAGATCCTGAGCACACCATCGAGCACATCTTTGGAGGATCATCGGCGTACGAGTCAAGACGGCAGCTTAAGGTAGTCGAACGCGAGGTAAACTCCATTGACTCTCCTCTTGTCAATAAAGTACTGAGGTGGTCGGAAGTCACCATCTCTTTTGAGAAGGGTGACTGCCCGATCCCTTCAACCCGACCTGGTCGTTTTTCGATCGTGGTCGAACCCACCATCAACAACTATCGAGTAAATCGAGTGTTGATTGATGGTGGTAGCTCGTTAAACATTCTGTTTACGAGCACCCTGGACGAAATGCAAGTACCCAGGACCAAGGTAAGACCAGTAAGATATTCATTTCATGGTATTGTACCAGGGTCTTCAGCCAAACCCATTGGTCAAGTTTCTCTCCCCTTAACATTTGGTTCACCAAGTAATTTCAGGACAGAGAAAATCGCCTTTGATGTAGTCGATTTCGATACGGCATATAACGCCATACTCGGACGACCAGCTTTGGCAAAATTCTTAATAGCAACTCATTATGGGTATCAATGTCTTAAGATGCCAGGTCCCAAAGAAGTAATCACAATTCATTGTGATAAGAAGATGGCGCACATGTGTGACCGTCGATCCCTCAAGATGGTGGGTCAGATACCAGCTCGGGAAGAAAAAGGGCAGCCTTCGACCAAGAGCTCAAAGCCTAAAGCTGCACCCAAGCCGAACGACCAAGTCAAAGAAGTTTTCCTGGATCAAGAGGAACCTTCGAAGACTGTTTGCATCGGAGATACTTCCGACCCCAAGTAGGAAGACGCCCTCATCACTTTTCTTCGAGAAAATGCAGATGTCTTCGCGCGGCAAGCATTCGACATGCCCGGAGTCCCTAGGGAAGTGATCGAGCATAGGCTAGCTTTAAGGCCAGACAAAGTACCCGTAAAACAAAAATTACGGAGATTTGCCCCTGATCGACGAGATGCTATAAGGTCAGAATTGGACAAGCTACTTAAAGCAGGCTTTATAAGAGAAGTCGACCACCCAGAGTGGTTGGCCAACCCTATAATGGTTAGGAAGTCTAACGGCAAGTGGCGAATGTGCGTAGACTTCACTGATCTTAATAAAGCTTGCCAAAAGATGATTTCCCTTTACCTCGTATCGATCAATTGGTTGACTCTACTGCTGGTTGCGAAACATTAAGTTTTCTAGATGCATATTCTGGTTACCATCAGATTAATATGTGTCTAGAAGATGAAGAAAAGACCGTATTTATTACTCTATTTGGTATATTTTGCTATGTCAAAATGCCATTTGGTCTAAAAAATGCTGGCACTTCTTTTCAACGTTTGATGCAATCGACTTTTTCACCTCAGCTAGACCGAAATTTGGAAGCCTACATTGACGATCTAGTCATAAAAAGCATCAAACGGCTTGATCATGTTTCGGACTTGCAGGAGACGTTTGACAACCTTAGAAAACACCGCTTGAAACTCAATCCTGAGAAGTGTGTGTTTGGAGTCTCTTCAGGAAAATTGCTTGGATTCCTAGTCTCCGTACAAGGAATCGAAGCAAATCTCGAAAAGATAAAAGCTATTGTTCAAATGCACTCTCTAACCACGAAGAAAGAAGTCCAAAAGCTCACAGGGTGTATGGCGGCTTTAAGTCATTTCATAGTACGACTGGGAAAAATGACTACCTTTCTTCAAACTTCTAAGGAAGCACGAGGGTTTCGAGTGGTCGAAAGAGGCAAATGCTGCCTTCGAGGATGTCAAGAGATATCTTACGAGTGCTCCTGTTCTGGTTTCCCTGAAACCAGAAGAGACACTCTTAATTTATCTAGCTGCCACGCCACAGGCAGTGAGCGTAGTACTAGTTGTAGAACGTGAAAACGTTCAACGACCGGTGTACTACATAAGTGAAGTTTTGCACGGACCTAAGGAGCGTTACCCTCAGGTCCAAAAGCTTCTCTATGCCCTCCTCATGTCTTCGAGGAAACTGAGGTATTATTTTCAGGCGCACAAGATAATTGTGTCGTCTGAGTTTCCCTTAGGAGTGATCCTCCAAAATAGGGAAGCAGCGGGACGTATGTCTAAATGGTCAGTAGAACTTGGGGAGTTCGACCTCCATTTTATGTCCCAAACAACCATTAAATCCCAGATCTTGGCAGACTTTGTCACCGAATGGACAAATCCTGAACCTGTTCAGGATCCCCAGTACAATACCCACGATAAGTGGACGATGTACTTTGATGGATCACTTACTTTAAGTGGCTCGGGGGCTGGGGTGGTCCTGGAATCTCCTAATGGAGAGAACTTAAAGTATGCCATATAGTTAAACTTTCAGGCCACTAACAATGTGACAGAATACGAAGGTTTACTAGCCGGCATACTAGCTGCGAAAGCACTCGTGATTCGACGACTACTCGTGAGAGGATACTCTCAACTAGTCATGAATCAAGTCAGAAAAGAGTACCAGTGCTCTCATTCGACCATGTCTCGGTACTTATCAGAGGTTCGAAAGCTTGAAAAGCATTTTTTCGGTTTCGAGGTACAATTTATCCCTCGAAAGGATAATTTTCTTGCAAACCAGCTTGCTCAGATAGCTTCTTCCCGATCACAAGTGCCAAAAGGGGTGTCGAGACCCAAAATTAAGGTTCGGGACCCTCTGTGTTTAAAGCACTAGCCTAGGATCGTGCTAGTGCACACAGTGTCAACAAAGATGGCAATCGATCCATACAAGCTTAATAATAACATAAACGATTAACTTTGATTAACAAATAATGGTTTTGACCTTAAGGTCGAAGTTTACAACTATTGAGCCACGCAGGCTAACATAGGAAATAAACGGCAATGAAACATAAGCGGTAGTGGCACCCCATCGGTCCGCCACAGCAACCGATCGATCAAGACCTTCGATCGAGACACCTTCGATGTACTCGTCCTCGAATCTTTGGTGAAGACTCCTCCTCCGCTTGATTCGTCAAAACAAGCGTGAGTACACACCGTATCGCAAGCCACACCACGAGATGCAAAATATATATATATCTTTGGCTTTTTACAAAGGAAGGCATTCGTGGCTCTTTTGCATAAATGCAACTTTCGCAATTGAATACAATAATAGATTAAAGACAGTAAAACAAATAGACAATAATAATTTTAACAAGTTATTTCACAAAGACACACACACGACCCTAACGGGTTATTCACATAGCTAGATGATTTAATCACATAGCTCCCTTCCCACACAGCTTTTATGAAAATCTACCCTAGTGTCAAATCCAGAGCATTGTCCATGATCATGACGCTGCTATTCAATAGATTAAGTTACACTCTGCGAGTTTGTACACTTTACCCACAAGATACAATTAGTGTAGCTAACACTAATCATAACAAAGCATTTCAGATACCTTATCCTACTATGCTAGGCCCGTCTCAAAACAGGCATGTGGTCGTACAGGAAGCTCAGTTCAATAGCGCACATGGTGAGGTCCTTAATTGACCAAGGCAAGACTTCCAGCTAACTAAACCACATAGACACACAGATTTTTAATATTCACACAGTCCACACAGTTCACACAGTCCACCCTTTCACACAGTATCCACCCCTTGCCTCAGTCCAAAACCTTTTACCACCCCGGTTGATTTAAGTGCAACATATGCCACAAAGACACATAGTACACACAGTTTGTTCACACAGTTCTATATTCACTTAGTCAATTTATAACAGCAGTATACATGACAAGTGAGTCGTGGCATGGCTAAGCAATCTATTACGCAACTAACCAACCCACGTTGGTGCTACAATATTTACCAACTAATTATCAACTAGGGTGACAAGGAATCAAGGCATAACAATTACACAAGGGAGGCATATCAATTTGGAATTAACTACTGCACCCAAAAGCTTTTAAATACATACTTGAATTAAGATGCAGTAATTTGAATTAAAATACTGTTATAAAACTGGGAAGCAAAATGGTCAAGGGCATAGCTTGCCTTGAAAAGGATCTAGGAATTGATCTTGGTCGTGGAAAGGTCCTTCTTCTTCAACTCTTCCAGCAGCGTCGAAGTCTACTCGCAAGCGACACAAACAAACAAAACTAAATAAAAACCAGAAGCAAATAACTCCAATAAAATAATCAAAAATCTTCAGTAGATAGATCTGGATTTTAGACGAATTTAGAAATTTGAAAGAATGGGTTTGGAGTTAGGATTCAATTATTATGAATTTTACAAATTTTAACCTAGATTTGGAAATTAAATAAATTCTAAAACTAAACTGAACTCCAAACTACATAATTATATGTTATTTAACTAGACAATAATTTTCCAAGATTTTAGCAATTTAAATCATCCAATTTGATTTGGGATTCAAAAGATATGAATTTTACAAGTTTTATCCTATCTCTTGAATTTTAAATGAATTTCTAAATTTAAACAAAAGTCAAATTTAAATAATTTTGATTTGATTAGCTAGATCTTAATTTTATATGAATTTAGAAATTTGAAACACCCAATTTAGAGTTTGGATGCAAAAGTTATGAATTTTACAAATTTAAACCTAAATCATTATTTAACAATTTCCTAATTATTTTTCTAAAGGAAATTCTAATTATTGCGCAAGGTGACGTCGTGAAGGATTTTCCTAAATGAAATAATAAAAAACGACATGTGGGGCCCACATGTCGATTAGATGGCTCACTGAGATCTGGTCTCTACCGAGCCTCTAATCTGGGGCGGATCGCCACGCTGGACGCCTGTGCCGACGACGCCCACGCAGATGACACGCAGCGGGCGCCGAGGTGGTGTCGGCGTGGGCCACGGCGAGCGGCAAGACGGAACCAAGGGTCCCATGAACAGCGGCGGCCGACGGCGATGAGTGGTACAGGAGGTGGAGGAACACGGGATCTCGAGGTGTACTCACGGGTGCTTACTGACGAGCGAGCGGCCGGGCGAGGTTTTGGCGGAGGAGGTGCGGGCTCGGCGGCGGCGGCGTTAAGTGCTCCTCCAACGAGACGAAGGTGACTCAGAGGTTCCTCTCGATCGCGCGATGCCGACGGCGGTGTAAGCGTCGAGGCCGGCGGCCGGTTGTGCCAGGGATTGCTCGTCGAACAAGCGGCGGCGAGATTTGGTCTACAAGCTCTGCGGCGGCTCAAGGGCTCGGGGAGAGGTGTGGGTTGGGGATTTGAGTTGCGGGGGCGCGATCCGGGGTGCCTTTTTATAGGCCGGAGGCACCGGCGGCGTGGCGACGAGGAGATCGTGGCGGCGATTGCGAACGTGGCGCAACCGCCGCGAGATGAGGGGTCGTGAGGTGTGGCGGTGGGGTCGTGGGCGTCGTGGCGCACGCGCAGAGGACGCGGGAGGTTGGCGCCCGTTCTGGCTTCCGCGTTGACCGCCATATAGCGAGAACGCGCGAGACGAAGACGGCGAAGGTGACGACCAGGCGGGCAGCTTGGCGGCGAGACAGGAGGCGCCCACGCGTCGAGAGAGCGGCGGCAGGCGGGCGAAGCGGAGATCCAAGCGTCCAACTCAGATCGGACGGCTACGGAGGATTGGGCCGAGATGAACAGTACTGGGCTGAGGGAAATCGGCCCGAACACTATTTGGAGTTTTAAATAGCTTTTTCTTTTTAAGAAAATAGCAGAAATTCAAATAAGCAATGGAAAATAGCAAATAAACTTGGAAAAATTCCAGAAAATATATCCAAGCTCATAGAATCCAAATAAAATAATTTTGACTATTGTTCATGTTGACTTTAGTCATATTAAATTGTTTTGTTACACCAGGTCCAATATTAAGCTTTTAATTTAAATTCAAATAAATCCAAATGGTGAATTTTCTCCCTACTAACTATTCAAAGGATTTTTAAAGTTCTGAAAATTGGGATGTTACAAGGGGTCTTCTTGGAGGAACTCCAAAAGCCGTCTCTAGTGGACACATGTAACACCCTGATTTTTTGGAGCCTTTTTTAATTTTTAAAATAAAAAGAACCATTTTGTTTCGATGAGAATTAAAAGCTTAACATTGAGAATTTTAGAATGGATTTTAATGGATTAATTCAAACTTGAACTAAAACTCGCATGAGGTTATTTGGGTTTGTGGAGTTTTGGAGGTCTCCTCTTTTCTGCGTTGGCTTTGTTCTTGAACTAAAACAAGTGGTGGGTTTTTCTCTTGCCCAAACCTCCCTTCCCAGGTCTGAACCTCACTCCTGCTCATTTGAACTCACTCTCTGTTCTGTTGGAACTCCTCCTTGTCTATTTGGACCTCCCCGTGTCCTTCAGGACCTCCCCATGTCCTCTAGGACCTCCTCCTGGTCTATTTGGACCTCCCCGTGTCCTTCAGAACCTCCCTATGTCCTCTAGGACCTCCTCCTTGTCTATTTGGACCTCCTCATGTCCTCTAGGACCTCCTCCTTGTCTATTTGGACCTCCCCATGTCCTTCAGGACCTCCCCATGTCCTCTAGAACCTCCCTGTGTCCTTCAGGACCTCCCCATATCCTCTAGGACCACCTCCTTGTCTATTTGGACCTCCCCGTGTCCGTTCGAGCCTTCCGCTTGATCCAGACCTCTATCGCTTGTGTACCGTTTGATTTGTGTTGGACGGTTTGATCGTGGTGAGATGTTCGGATGGTCCGAATGTCCCACTCCTTTAGAACCATCCGATTCGTATTGGACGGCCCCGATCTGTTGGAGCGTTCGCTCGGTCTGAACGGCCTAATTGCCTTGACCCGTTCGATTGTAATCCAATGGCTCCCACTTCTCCCGCTTCTTATCTCGCTATCGCTCACCTCCCTTATTTAGATCTTGACCGTTAAGACCTCCCCTCTGGAGATCTTAGCCGTCAGGACCTCCCTTGTTAGATCTTGACTGTTAGGACCTCCCCTTTGGAGATCCTAACTGTCCAGACCTCCCCCTTGTTAGATCTTGACCGTTAGGACCTCCCCTTTGGAGATCCTAACTTTCCAGACCTCTCCCTTGTTTAGATCTTGACCGTTAAGACCTCCCCTCTGGAGATCTTAGCCGTCAGGACCTCCCTTGTTAGATCTTGACCGTTAGGACCTTCCCTCTAGAGATCCTAACCGTCCAAACCTCCCCCTTGTTAGATCTTGACCATTAGGACCTCCCCTTTGAAGATCCTAACCGTCCAAACCTCCCCCTTGTTAGATCTTGTCCGTTAGGACCTCCCCTTTAGAGATCCTAACCGTCCAGACCTCCCCCTTATTAGATCTGACCGTTAGGACCTTCCCTCTAGAGATCCTAACCGTCCAGACCTCCCCCTTGTTAGATCTTGACCGTTATGACCTCCCCTTCTAGAGATCATAACCGCCCAGACCTCCCCTTGAGTTAATCCGACCGTCAGGACCTCCCCATTGTAGTGTCTGTTGGACCTCCTGTCCGCGGGACCTACCCCTGAGCTTTGACTAGTCCCACTTGTCAGTCACACCCATTTTTCTTTATCCTTTGACTATGTTCTTTGCACATGGGAGTCTCCCCACATTTAATGCCTGTTGTATCGCATTAAATGCTATCACTTTTTGCAGCACCCGTGCTATACTGTTGTCACATCCCTTGCCCGCTCCCATTGTCCTTTTCACCAATTCATGAACACCTACACCTTGGGAAATCTCAATGGCTCCAGCTATATAAGCTTAGGCAGCCCTTCATCCTTACCTTTTTCCCCATTTCCACTCTCGGCTCAACCGAAGCGACTCTTGGACCTCCTCCTTGAGCTTCGGACCTCCTCCGAAGAAGCTCCTTGGACCTCCTCCAAACCGACCTAGCCTCTCTGTTGGTTTTATTTTGGAGTTTTATTGAAGTTTCTTTGGGTTTTATTTGAACTTTGTATTGAGTTGCTTTGGTTTCCTCGTGTAGATTGTGAAGACACTAAAGAGCAAGAGCTCCCCGAAGAAGAAGAAGACATCCAGGCCTTTGAGCAAGACAAGTTACACTCTTGACCATATTGCACCCATTATTTCAACCTATATATATTCCATTTCAAATGTTAATGCATGCTTACTTTACTAAGTTATTTCAATGCCCGTCTTTAAATTCATAGTTATGCCTAATTTCCTTGGTAGGACCACTGTTGATCTTGAGCCGAACAAGTTGTCACCTTAGGCAAAACCTGGTTTACGCAATAAGGTGGACCAGGACCTTTGAAAAACTAGAGCTTAGCCATGCTTAGATAAAAGAATCTTGGTTTGGGAGGTTTTGGGCCAAAAATATCACTTGTCTAATGATCTGGACCATGGCATTGGTGTGTCATGGGGTTTTTGCAAATGACCATGGCATTGGTGTGCCATGGAGGTTTGAAAAGCAAAGAAATGGAAAATAGATTTGGACTTGGACTTGGGCGGCATTGGTTGTTTGGTTGGTGCAAATCTATGCATGGGGGTCGTGTGATCCGACGCCCCAGGGTTGTGGTGGCCGCCCGGGTCAGTTAAGGACCGGTCTGTGAGTATATTTTGCTATGCCTTATCGTGCAACCACATGTCCTGTGTGGGCGGGACCTGGCCAACTAATTTGCAAAGTTCTCACCATGGTTGATCCGGCGGAATAGTGGGTGGTCTTTCATGGCCTGTCTTTTATGACTATGTTGTACCCACCTGGCTCAAGAGGGGGCCTTGGGAAGGGCAAAACCTTAGAGTGGATGGACTACGGTGGGGTGATGCATTATAAAGGCCTTGTCACGTGCTCTAGACCACTTACCTTCGGCAGTGAGTGGTGGTACAGCCGGGTGCCAAACAAACTAGAGAAAACGTGTCTTGTGGGTAAAGTTGCACACCTCTGCAGAGTGTAAAACTATTCAAATAGCCGTGTCCGCGGTTATAGACATGCTAGCAAAGCTGCTCAAAGTTAGACCTCTGTTTTGTTTTCAAAATGGATGGTTAAAAACTGGTTTTTGGATTTCTATCCAAATGGGTTGGGCAAGGAGCCTTGTGACAGGAGGGTATCCTTCACCATCATATTGATGAAAGTTATCCAACTATAAAATGAGAATTTGCAAATGAATTTTAAGTATTGTTATAAGCTTTGGAACCTAATACTTGTATTTGAAACAAACTTGGCTTTATGCAAACTCGCCATAATATGCCTTCCTTTGAGATATCCATTATGCATGTCATCCTGTTAATTGACGAGTGTAACTTGCGAGCACGGTTGTTGTGCTCATTCTTGCTTGATTGATGAATTGAGTAGGAGAAGACTTCTTTGAGGATGATGATGACCAAATCAACTAGGCTGCACCCTCCAGCCAATTACCTGTGGTGTATTGGATGGACATGGTTTTGCTTCCGCTGTGTATTTTGCCTTGTTGTCATGGCTTGTAAGCAAACTTTGTAATCAACTCCATTGTTGTTAATGAAGTCTTGTGTGAATGTATGTTATCACTTGTAATTGCTGTGAGAACTAGCCATTGATCCTTGGGACTGGTTCAGATCACGGGAGGGTTATGATTTCTCCAAGTCCCATGATCTCCTCGGGTTAGTCTCTGGACCTCTCCCCAGGTCTGGTCGTGGCTCTTGGGGAGGTCCTGAGCCTCAAGACCTCCTCGGGTCAGTTCCTTGGACCTCTAGGAGATCCGGCTGGACCTCCAGGAGATCCGACTGGACCTCCTGGGTGGCCTAGGAGGACTGCCCAAGAGGTCCTTGGGACCTCCTGGGAGGTCCTGGTGGACTCCCAGGGAGGACTTGGAGGACCTCTCGGGTGAGGCCCCTGGCCGGGTCGCCACAACACACCAGAGACATCTCCTATTGAGATAGCATCTCTAGATTACGAGGACACTTGGATGGATCCCATCTACAAGTATCTTCAGACGGGTTCCGTACCCGATGACGATCTCGAAGCAGATTGTTTATCTCGAAAGGCCAAAATGTATACTTTGGTTGAAGGAGTCCTCTATAAACGAGGTACACAAGGGGTACTCATGCGATGCATACCGCAGAGAGAAGGACTAAACCTCCTTCACAACATACATGGGGGCATCTGCGGAACTCATGCTTCCTACAGAACGTTGGTCGGAAAAGCCTTTCGACAAGGATTTTACTGGCCAACAGTCCTCTACGATGCCAAGGAGTTGGTTAAGAAATATGTACAATGCCAGTTTCATAGCAAGCAAATACACCAACCAGCTCAGGCATTACAAACAATCCCTTTATCTTGGCCTTTTGCGACCTGGGGTCTCAACATCCTAGGACTGTTCCCAAGGGCTCCAGGAGGCTTCGAGTTCCTTTTTGTGGCTATTGATACGTTCACAAAATGGATCGAAGCCGAACCTGTGACTGGGGTAACAACGAAAGCCGCAAAACGGTTCATGATGAGAAGCGTGATTACTTGGTTTGGTGTTCCAAGTCGAATAATCACAGATAATGGTAAACAATTTTCGAATGTAAAATTTCAGGAATTTTGCGACGAGTTGGGTACCAAGCTCTGTTACGCCTCTGTCGCACATCCCCAAAGCAATGGGGTAGTCGAATGAGCGAATGGCCAAATAACGTAAGGAATTAAAACTCGAGTCTTCGACCAGCTTGTCAAGCGTTTGGGGGCTTAGGTACAAGAATTACCCTTACTATTATGGGCAGTTCGCATGATCGCTAGTCGGGCAACAGACGAAACACCTTTTTTCCTAGTTTTTGGTGCTGAAGCCATGCTTCTGCCAGAACTAAAGATCAGGTCCACAAGGATCAAGAGTTTCAATGTGAGAACCCGGGGTATTTAATTTGTAATACTTAACCATCAAGATGATTCAAGCATTACAAATCAAATATCTCGACTCTCGGCGTATATGTACTTCCTAGAATTGCAATACACATATCCCATACAAAATTATGCATCAATTCCAGTCAACACATAGAACCGCAACACAACTAAGCAATTCAAAAGACATACAATATAGAGTTATTACAAAAGGGGTCGACTGGCCAAATAACAACTAAAGAGTTAGATAAACAGCGGAAGCAAAAAGCCATAAGATGGTGATAAACAAAAGCCAAGTAGTGTGCCTTTAACCCACAAGGCAACCAACCGGGCCACCAACCTAGTCGTCAAACCCGCCGCACATCTCGCAAAAGTGGATCCCTTGGGGATCAGCTTCCTCCTCTGCAACAATTAATTAAGCAAAGAAAATGAGTACAAAAATGTACTCACAAGACTTACGTCTAGGGTAACAGGCCTATACATAGCTACATGCAAGCTTATTTAAGTGGAGGAGGCTCTAGACTCATTTTCAGCATAAAGCAAGTTTTCATTTGCAGTAATGTAATAGATTAAAAGCAGTTTTACAATCTGTTTTTATTTGACAAAAACAGCAAGATACAAGTAACAATAATAACAAGACATCCTGGAGGTGGCTAACCCAATAGCCACCACAACAATAGCATGAATTCCCCATTCATACTACCCACATCAAGTTTTAATTAAATGTTATAGTCTAACTCTTGTAGAGACCTAACCAAGCGCGTCCATAACCTAGGACGAGACTATTCGAATAGTTTATACCCTGCAGGGGTGTACCAATGTACCCACATGCTAGACTGCCTCTTATGCCACTAGATTAAGCACACTTCCGAAGGTATGCCGGCAAGGCTAAGTCCTACGAGACATTTCCACTATTGTGTATTAACTACGAGTCGCCCATATGGAAGAAGCCCATATGTTGATACGGAGTCATCAAAGATGCTCACCGCCTTTATAAAAGACGATGCTCCTTACAGTGGATAACCTCCACCACTGCTCACCCAAACACACACAAGTTTCTTTTTCAACACAACGCACACAACCACCATGCGACCCGGAGCTAACACACGCCAAAGTACTAAGTCAAGAGAGGTCCCATATCCCTCTCAAGTGGTTAGTACGCAAAAGTGCTTGGGTCAGTGTCCAAGATGTTCGGTCCTTGTTGACTTAGGCATACCACCACACACCAGATAATCACGCCATAAACCATATGCCCAAGTCTAAAACATTTCATTTTCAGTTTCAGTTTTTTGACTTTACAAAGTAACAAAGCACAAAGTACTAAGCATAAAGATAATAATAATTTTGTGTGATCAAAGTTATCGACTAAGTCGATAACCGCCCAGTTCTACCGGTAGCTAAGCATTTCTAAGCATGACACCGTAAAGACAATAAAAGAGCATAATTCAACCACCAGGTTCTAATTCATCGGCGAGATTAATACCTTATGTTTAGTGGCAGGGGATAATAATTTAAGGGCAACCATGCAAAAGGAATAACTACCTCTAATCGGGAAAATAAACTTTGACACAAAAGCATGCATACATACAATTTGTAAACAAAGTATTAGACTTTGAAAGTAATGGGATTATTATGATCAAACTGCTTGTCTTACTGGGTATGACTTTCTTGCTGTAGAGGATCACTCTCGTATACAATAGAATCATCGGAACCTACCGAAAGAATCGAAAGCACAATAAGAACGAATAATACCGAAAAGACCCAAAAATTCAAAGTCATCCAAAAATCATGAACAATTCACATAGGGTAGAGCATGATTTTAGGTGCATTTAGCAACAAGAATCAATTGATTTGGATGCTCTATGCAAAAGTTATGGCAGTTTGAAAGTCAGTTTTCCAGAAAATCCAAATAAATTGCTACCGGTTACTGTTCATCCGAATTAATTGTTTTGGCAAAGATTTCCAGAGAGGTGGTGTCCTTGAAATTTTTATGGTAGGCAGAGCTCCACATGAAATGAACAATGGAATTTGATTCACCTCATTTGGAGCTAAGATGAATTTTCTATGATTTTTCAAAGTTATGAAAGTAGTACACAAGTTATATATAAAATAAGATTTTCAGTAATAGTATCATGCTCACAACCTATTCTACAATAAACTACACTAACATAGGATTCCAACAAAATTGAGTCTACTCAATTTGGAGTTACAGAGAAATACTTATGTATTTTTGAAGTTAAAACAATTTTTAGTGCAACAATAATATTAAACCTAAATTAATTTTGCCAAAGGTGATTTATAGAACAGTAACATGATTCAACCCATTTTTATATTAAAGTACATTTAAAAAGGAAACTAAAAAAATTTGAATCATCAATTTTGGAGCTAAAATGAATTACTTATGCAATTTTGAAGTTTAACCAATTTTCAGTTCATAAATAAAGCATTTCGGATTTCATATAAACATAAAATACTTTTATACTCAGCCTAACCTAGCCACGGTCACTGGCCAGTGGGGCCTAACAAATAGTGCCATTTTCTATTTAACCTATGGATTAACCGAACTGACAGGTGGGGTCCGCTTGTCATAGACTCATACTCGTGAACTTGGTTCACCGGTGTATGAGCTCAGTCCACAGCGCACTTAAGTGGCTCAGGCCCACCTGTCATCCACTGCTAGTTATTACTTAACACGGCTAATCACTGGGATTTCCGACAAAGATTGAGTTTTAATTGCTAATCAATGATTAAGCCTTAATGGCGAGCTACAGGGACGGTCGAAACGCGCCACGCAGGGCCGTTCCCGGGCGCGAGTTTGCCGGGCGCCTCGCCGACGAAGGAGAGCTCGTCGGTGGTGGCCAAGGATGAAAATGGAACCAGCATGCTATCGCGCACCCGGAGGCACCGGCGGTGAGGTCGGAGGTGACCTGACGCAGCGGCGCGACGGCGAGGGGCGGAGTGGGAGCTACGGGAAAACCGACAACCATGCTATGACAACGCTTCATGCAAACTAGAGTGCGCACGAGCATTAGAGGGGCTCCAGGAACTTACTGCAATGACCCGGAGGTGGGGAGGTTGCCGGAGTTAGGCCGGGGATGAAGAACAGCGGCGGCGGCCATGGTGTTACCGAGGAGAGCTCGCCCTGAGCAAAGAAAGAGAGAAAGAGGTGTCGAAACCGCTAGATAGGGTCACTGTGATGGTCATAGAGCAAGGAATTAGGCAAAGCCTCACCGTACCGTCGTCAGAGAAGAAAGGGGCTCTTGCGGCCGGGAATGGAGAAAAGTTCAATTCCGACGATTCCTATGATCGAAAATTAAAATTGGTTGAGGGAAAATCGTTGTCATGCTCACGGGCACGATATGACGCACTTTAGAGAGGATAATACCTAATAAGAGCGAAGTCGGCACGGCGGCGGCGTCGGGTACATGCTCTGGACGCACTCCGGAGAAGATGGGGGCGCTCCTTGTGTTCCAGGGCCTACACACAAAGACCAGGGCTCAAACCGGCGCACAAGGGGGCGGTGAAGGAAGAGGAAGAAGGGGGAACCACGCGGAGGAAGCTCACCCTAGAGAGCAGCTCGAATAAGTGTCTCCCTCCTCAGCCACCGAGAGGAGGAATGAACTCCAACGGGTGAGAGCAGGGGTATTATCCTCGGGTTGCAGACGGAGCGAAGGCGACGTGAACTTGCGAAGCCCTAGGAGTGGCCGATCGGGGCGATGGATTGACGCCGTCACTGGCACAGCTCAGGAGCTCGCGGGCGCGTGTCTAGCGAGCTCTGCGCGAGCGCCAGCGCGAGCTTGACGACGACGCAGAGGAGAGGGCCCACCCGTCAGTGAGCGAATGGGCTGAGTCAGAGAGTAACGAGTGGAATGATTTCGACCGTTAGATCACGATCGGACGGTTGGCGTTGAGCGCGTTCGTTTGTACCTGGCCGAAGGGTTACGCGACCTGGACCGTTGATTTTCCATCGGACGGCTCACAATCGGCGCGGTCAGTTGGTTTGGTCGAGCCAAGCCGGCTCGGATCAGACTCTGACTCGGGTCTAAGCCCGAGGAATAGTGAATTCCAGTTTTTGATCTAAAAGGCTGAGAAGATAGGGAATATTTAGAGGTAGCTCCGAAGCTCCAAAATTTCTGAAATTTTTATGGAAGCTTGTTGGATCAGAGGACAACCTTGTATAATTTTTCTAAGAATTTTCATGCAATTCATTGCTCTCTAGAAAATTCACAAGATGCTGATCTAGGGTTTTGACCAAGAGTCAAACTGGTTTGACTAGCTCTTTAGAAATAGCAAATAAAATCTAAAAATTATGAAAATTTTCAGAGAGGTTCCTAGGATGATCTAGAAGCTAGAAAAAATATTTATAGGGCATTATCATAAGATTTTATTATGGAGTTTTCAAGGACTAAAGCTTCCATCAATAGAAACATCGATCTTAGAAAATAGGAAACCCTAGGGAAAAATTCCCAGGAAATTTCAAATGACATCATGAGGCATCAAAAGTTTTAATTTATCCTCATTTTCATACATTTGAAACACACACCATTGTTTGGGATGTTACATTCAATGACTCAGCCCAAGAATGCTTTGAGCGGATGACATTAACCTGCTTGAAGAAAAGAGGAATCAGGCCTTAATCCGTTCAGCACTCTACCAGCAAGCCTTGCGCAAATATTACGATCGTAAGGTCCAACCTCGTAGCCTTGCTGTAGGTGACTTGGTATTGAGGAAAATTCAATCCCAGTCTAATCGGAACAAGCTTTCCCCCAAGTGGGAAGGTCCTTACACAGTGGTCGAAGTTATGCGACCAGGCTCGGTACGACTGGCAATGGAAGACGGCCAAATTCTCTCAAATTCTTGGAATATCGACCAGTTACGCAAATTCTACGTGTAAACGACCAACCGTTCAATAAAGCATCGGGTTCTTACTATCTTTATTGTATTACTTCGAGTAGCGCTTTGACAATTCTTTCAACCATATCCTGGTCAAAGGTTCGCCCTCAACCAGTTACTAAGTCGTGCACTCTACCACAATAATGCACTGGTCATAAGACATTCTACGACCAGTACCCAGTTCATCTTTACACTGGTCGAAAGGATGGTAACATCACCTAGTCGAAGCCTTTCCTCTCTACATGTTGTCCCGCCCACTAGAAGGAACTTCCTAAAGTCGATTTGTTCCCCCCTTTTTTACCAACACAAAGAGTTTGGGGTCGAAACATGGTTGAAATAATGTCAAGCCAACTCTTAGTACCTTAGTTTATTTCTTCATCCATCTTTTTGAAAAATAAATTAAGCAGAGTACACTTTCCAAATTTGCTCGACTACTTTCGATAAACTTGGTTTGTTTTAACTGGTCGGGGGAAGTTGCAACACCTAGTCGAAGACTTTCCTCTCTGCACGTGGTCCTGCCCACTAGAAGGAACTTTCTAGCGTTGTTCTGTTTCTAACTCTTGCTACTAGAGCGAATATACTGAGTGCATTGAGATAAGTTGGACAAATTTTTTAAGGAACTCCAGACGTTTATCTAACTCAAGTTGATCGTTTTTTATTTGATTAATCTGGTCGGAGATGGTAACATCACCTAGTCAAAGCCTTTCCTCTCTGCACGTGGTCCTGCCCACTAGAAAGAACTCCCTAATGTCGACTTGTTCCTACTCTTACGACCAGTGCAAGATTATCGTGATCGAAAAACTACAAGTTAGCTAACCTCTCTCTTTTTCAGAAAACCCATTAAACACTATTTACTCGGTTTATCTAAATAAACCAAGCAAATAGTCGGGGGCTAGGATAAAGTTATTAACTTAACTTCAATTCTTAGTCTTGCTCTTTTTCCATTCATTATCTTATGAGTTACTAACTACTCGACAAGATGGTTTTCAGGAAGAAGGAAGGATTATATATCAACATCAACAAAAAAATTGTCTTTACAAGAATCTGGTACAGACTACTCAGGCGGAGGAGAACTGATTTGCATACCCTCCATGACTAACTCAGCGATCGGCTGCATTGTCGCTACTTCAGGGCAGGCGAAGTCATCTACGACAGGCTGTAGATTAAGGGTGGGATCATGAGATTTAAGTTTTGCTAAGACAAATCTTATTCCCTCTTGAATCGCATCCTTTATCGAGTCGAATTGGTTAGCTCTCAGCGTAGTCACCAACTCTTGCAAAGTTCTGACTTGTTCACCAATGGCACTCGATTGGGCAGACAATGTGTCGTCACGAGGAGTAATCCCCTCAGCATGAAGCCCACCGAGTACATTGTTCAGGAGTGAAATATTATCTTGAAGATTGATCTTTAAAGCCTTTATTTCCTCCTGATTGCGAGTCAAAGCCTCACGAAGTCGTTTTACTTGTACTACTTGTTCTGAAAAGAATAAGGTCAGTCAAATAAAATGACCCTAAGAGGAAAACACAACCAATTGCAGGTAAAGATTTGCTTACCAACTAGTTGAGAATCTAACTTCTTGACTTCTACGGCGTGGGCGGCGGTGTCCTTAAGGTAACGTTGCTCCCACGTCTGGACCTCTTTGGTCTTTGTCTGAAAGAGAATGAGATTCAGAAAAAGAAAAGGAGGTTGAAGGCGGTTCTAAGTTCAGCACTTACCGCTTAGTCGTCTCTGCAACTTTTGGTTTGCAGAGTTTGCCTCCTGAAGCTTCTTCTGGAGGTCTTCAATCTCCTTCCTTAGCTTCTTCGTCTCGTCTCTTTCATAGTCGAGAGAACCAGCTAAGGTCTTCTCGTCACTCTTAAACCTGCAAAGGGAAAGGGTAGACGTCAGCAAAGAACCTAGTCGTAAGTCCTTCTGTGACTAGTTCCTCGTCGTAAGTTTTTCTATGACAATACCCTAATTGTAAGTCCTCCTATGACCAGTACCAAGTCGTAAGATCTTCTACGACAAACCCCTGCAAGTACTGCGTAAGTAGTCGAAACATAAAAGGCTACGAAAAGCAGTTACTTACCACTTCTCTGCCTGCTCGCAGAGTTCTGCTTTTTCCTGTCGCAATTGGACAAGTTGCCGGTTGTATTAAACAACAGTAACAATTTGTTCCAATGCTCTCTGCATAAAAGAAAAAACAGTTAGAAGCGAGAAACAATATGAGTGCAAATACCAATCAACAGGTACTTACATTCATTGCTCTCCGTGCAAACGAAGACACTACCCTTGTGGGGTTCCTCAGTTCATCAACCTCTCGGACTCGGTCCCACCACACCTTTTCGAAACACGTGTCATCGAAGACATCCCCTCCGTCAGGAATATCCTTGGGGTGAGGGACACGGGCACGAGGTCTAAGAGCAGAAGATCCCACAATGGAAGACGGCCTGAAAAACTCAGAGGTGAAGTTGGCGTATTCCTCCTCTGATTCGGTAGTGCCAGATCCTCCTTGAGGGCCTGGGGGAACGTCCGTGACAACCTTCTTTCTAGCACGACGCTCTCATGCCTCCGTAGTATCAGACGTCACCTCTGCCTCGGTCTCTACGACCACTCCTGCGGTCGCAGCTGCCTCTGACTCTACTACCACCCCCGTGGTCGTAGCCGCTTCTGGCCCTACGACCGCTCCAATAGTCGTAGCCAAGCCAGCTACAACGGCATCTTTAGTCACTCGGACGATGGATGATCCTTTGACCTGTTGGGTCGCGGGTAGGCTACGATAGCCACAAACAAAAATTTCTACCACGCAAACCAGGAAGCCAAGCAAGTAGATGATCACAGATCGTTACCACCAGACGCGCAGAGCAGCGGAAGAAGGGTTGGAGTAGCCTGGTCCAACATAGAGCACGTCGATGTAGTGGTCGTAGTCGTTCGTCCAGCGTCGAGCAAGTCGATGCAGTGGACGTAGTTAATCGTCCAGTGTCCTCGCGAGTCGATCATCTCCTCCAGCAACCTCTACAGTTCCATGTGAAGATCGTGGATCGTGTTCAAGCGCAACAGTAGCGGTAGCCCCTCTACGGTATCCACACGTCCAGGGAAGGAACAACCATGCGCAGGTGTGCTAGCACCAAGTCGCACGGTAGAGCTCTCAGGAAGATCCCGGCTAGGGTTTCAGTGGTGTAAAACTTCTGTCCCAAACAGCCTCATGCATCTCCTTATATAGTGCTTGTGACGGATCCTATCCGAACACGTTTGACGAATCATATTCGTACTGGTTTATTCCTACCCGTTAAGTGTGTGACCCTATAGGTTCATGCGTAATCGGTTGTGACTCGGAAACCCTTTCCGATCACGAGTCGTAGCGGCTCCTAGCAGAACATAGCGATTCCCGAATACACACAAATTATATCGGACGAATCTTAAAGCAATATGATCAACGACCAGGTCCTCATCATTTATGACCAGGTCCTATCTCTATACGACCAGTTCGTATTTGGTCACGACCAGTTCGTAACTTCTTACGACCAGGTTTCGACCACTCTGTGATTACGTTCGACCAGTCTACGACCAGCTCGTATCTCCATACGACCAGTCCGTAACTATTTGAACTAAGCGACCTACTCGTGTATACTCCCTTTGCCTCACGATGTCTGATTGAACTCCAGGTGAGATGTTGTGTCATCCATGAACTGTTCAATACTTTCTCGATCGAGTGTTGGATAACTTCACGTGGTCGAACACTTCGACCACTAGTGGCATGGCCATGCACTTTATTTATCCGACCACAACGAGGGGCCCAGAGACATCTCTCCTGTTATGTTAGGAGGGGCAAATCCCATATTCGACCAGTCACATTCCTCTGCATGCTTCATAGCATACCCGAAAGTTACCTTTATAACTACCTAGTTACGGTGTAGCGTTTGGCAACCCCTAAGAGTGCTATTACACATGTAGGAAACCATGCTGATCTCAGGTCTAAGGATTATACATCATCATTGCTTGAGACCAACTAACAACACATAGAATCATAACAATCTCAATAGTGTCTCAAGGTGGGTCTAATCCAACATCATGTTCTCTAACATGTGTCCATATTATTGGTTTGATATATCCATATCCATGACCCGTGAAACATAGTCATCAACCAATTCATATGCTAGTCTATTCATATGTGTCCTCATATGTTTCCGACCAGGGATCGTATAAGAATAATCATCGCAGAAATATAGAGTTTCACAATCAAGTCACATACTTGATAATCAATATTAACAATATTATTCTAGGAACATGATAACATATTATCCAATATTATGAACATAATGAAATATAATCATCTCCCACTTGCACTAGAGTCAATCATTTAGGTATCTAATACCGATAGCTCTTGTGTGTGCCTCATGCTTTGGCTGTGTGAGAGGCTTTGTCAATGGATCAGCAACATTCAAATCCGTATGAACTTTGTATATCTTAACATCTCCTCTATCCACCAATTCGCGAATAAGATGATAGCGCCTGAGTATATGCTTGGACTTCTGATGGGATCTAGGCTCCTTAGCCTGTGCAATGGCTCCATTGTTGTCACAATAGAGATCCATTGGGCTCGAGGCACTCGGAACCACAACCAACTCAGCAATGAAATTTCTTATCCGAACACCTTCTTTCGCAGCTTTAGAAGCTGCAATGTACTCGGCCTTCGTCGTGGAATCAACAACCGTCTCTTGCTTAGAACTTTTCCAGCTCACTGCTCCTCCATTCAAAATGAATACAAAACCAGATTGCGAACGATAATCATCTTTGTCGGTTTGAAAGCTTGCATCGGTGTAACCATTTACAACGAGCTCTTCATCACCGTCATAAACTAGGAACGCATCCTTAGTCCTTCTTAAGTACTTATGAATGTTTTTCACAGCTGTCCAATGACCTTCACCGGGATCAGCTTGGTATCTGCTCTAACACTTAGAGCATATGATACATCTGGTCGTGTACATAGCATGGTGTACATGATAGATCCAATGGCTGAAGCATATGGAATATCACTCATTTTATCTCGCTCATCAGTGGTCGTAGGACACTGATTCTTGCTAAGATTAATGACATGTGCCATGGACAAGAATCCTCTCTTGGAATCTTGCATGTTGAACTGATTCAATACTTTATCTATGTACTTATCCTGGCTTAATCCAATCAGTCTCTTAGATCTATCTTTATAGATCCTTATTCCCAAGATATATGCTGCCTCCCCTAGGTCCTTCATGGAAAAACTATTTTTCAATGATGACTTAATGGATTCTAGCATAGGAATGTCATTTCCGACAAGTAGTATGTCATCTACATACAAGATCAGAATAGCAAGCGCGCTCCCACTAACCTTCATATAAACACAAGGTTCTTCTTTGTTCTTGACGAAACCAAACCTTTTGATCTCCTCGTCAAAACGTAAATTCCAACTCCGAGATGCTTGCTTCAACCCATAAATGGACTTTTGAAGTTTGCATACTTTACTAGCATTCTTTGGATCGACAAAACCTTCAGGTTGTGTCATGTACACATCCTCATCTAGATTTCCATTAAGGAAAGCCGTTTTTACATCCATTTGTCATATCTTATAATCGAAATATGTAGCAATAGCTAGAATGATCCGAACAGATTTAAGCATCGCTACCAGTGAGAAAGTCTCATCGTAGTCAACTCCTTGAACTTGTCGAAACCCTTTTGCGACTAGTCGAGCCTTATGAATGTGAACATTTCCATCCATATCAATCTTTTTCTTATAGATCCATTTGCACTCAATGGTTTTAACACCATCAAGTGGATCGACCAGGTTCAAAACCTGATTTTTCTCTCATGGAGACTATCTCGGATTTCATGGCTCCAAGCCATTTCTCAGAGTCTGGGTCCATCATCGCTTCCGCATAAGTTTTAGGCTCATCATTATTCAATAATAATACGTCATGCCCATACCTTGTAGGCAATTAACGCGGCCTTTTAGATCTACGTGGGGCTAGTGCCTCATCTACAGGTTCAACAATATTTTGTTCATCCAGTAGAGATTCAGTAGGAGTTGAAACACTTTAAGATGTTTCCCGAATTTCTTCGAGTTGCACCTTTCTCCCACTGTCTCCTTTTAAAAGAAACTCTTTCTCCAAAAAGACACCATTTCGGGCAACAAAAACTTTGTCTTCTTCTTGGTTGTAGAAATAATATCCTTTGGTTTCCCTAGGATATCCTATAAAGAAGCATTTATCTGACTTGGGTGTGAGTTTGTCAAACGTCAAACGTTTAACATAGACTTCACATCCCCAAATCTTTAGAAAAGACAAACTAGGACTCTTCCCAGTCCACATCTCATATGGTTCTACTGATTTAGATGGTACCTTATTTAAAATGAAAGCGGCAGTTTCTATAGCGTAACCCCAAAAATACAATGGCAGATCTGATTGGCTCATCATTGATCAAACCATGTCCAACAAGGTCCTATTACGCCGCTCGGACACCCCATTCCATTGTGGAGTGCCCGGTGGTGTAAGCTATGGAACAATTCCACATTGTTTCAAATGATTACCAAACTCATGGCTCAAAAACTCATCTCCACGATCAGATCGTAAAGATTTGATTGTCTTGACAAGTTGATTATGTACCTCATTCTGGAACTCCTTGAACTTTTCAAAGGATTCTGACTTGTGCCTCATTAAATAGATATATACATATCTACTATAGTCATTGGTGAAAGTAATGAAGTACTGAAAACCACATCTAGCTGTCGTAGTCATTGGTCCACACACATCAGTATGTATGAGTGTCAACTGGTCGGACGCCCTTTCACTTCGACCAGTGAAAGTTGTCTTGGTCATCTTTCTGACTAGGCAAGATTCGCATGTATCAAATGATTCCAATCAAATGAGTTTAGAGTTACATCATTATGGAGCTTTTTCATGTGTTTCTCACTTATGTGACCCAAACGACAATGCCAAATAAAAGTCGAATTCATTTCATTAGGCCGAAGCCTTTTCGCATTAATATTATAGACGGATGCATCAACAAGATTTAAAATAAACAACCCATTCAAAATATGTGCATAGCCATAAAACACTTCATTCAAAAATATAGAACAACCATTGTTCTCAATAATGAATGTATAACCCTCTGCCATCAAATATGAGGCAGAGATAATGTTTTTACTAATGGCTGGAACGTAATAACAATTATTCAATTCCATAATAAATCCTGAAGGCAAAAGTAATGGCAAAGTCCCGACGGCTAATGCAGCAACTCTTGCTTTATTCCCGACGCAAAGATTCATCTCGCCCTTTGTAATTCTCCTACTCCTTGTTAGACTCTGCATCGAATTGCAGATATGAGCAACCGATCTGGTATCAAATACCCATGAGTTAACAGAAGAGTCAGCAAGAAAAACACTTCCAATGGCCTAGCTCTTTGCAGTAAAAACATTCATTCTCTTGAGTCGGGCCGGACTTAGTCTTGGGCTTAGGCTTGTCAGTTTTGATCTCATCCGAAACTTTAGCCTTGCCCTTTTTCTTGACCCAAGTCTTAGCCTTCTTCTTGAAGCTTGTACTCTTTTGCACCATCATCACATGACTGTTGCTTTTCTTAATGCTGCCCTCTGTTGTCTTAAGCATCATATGCAGTTCGGTGAGATTCTTGTCTAAGCCGTTCATATGAAAGTTCAAAATGAACTACCCATAGCTTGCAGGAAGCGAAGCAAGAATCAAATCTGTAGCCAACTCTTGGCTAAGTGGAAAACCAAGTTTTTCCAAGCTCTGTGTGTAACCAACCATTTTGATCACATGAGGGCTCACCGGACCACCCTCAGCTAGCCTACATCCAAACAAGTTCTTTGAGATCTCATATCTCTCAATTCTTGCTTGTGTCTCAAATATGTCTTTGAGTACCACGATCATATCGTAGGCCTTAATATTCTCAAACTGCTTCTGAAGGTCTGAGTTCATCGCAGCAAGCATGAGACAGCTAACATCAAGGGGTTCATCACATGCCTTTTTATAGGCGGTTTTAAGAGTAGCAGCAGCATTCTCTGTAGGCACATCTGGAATTGGTTCCTCTAGAACATGTTCCTTTTTATCTTGCCTAAAAACAATTCTTAGGTTGCGGGACCAATCCGCAAAATTTGTTTCATTCAATTTTTCCTTTTCAAGTATCAAACGTAAAGCAAAACTAGATGTAGGTACAACAGTAGGTGCCATGATCTACAACATGAATTATGCAAAACTAAGACATATGTTCAATCAAAGTAACTTCTATTAAAAAATTTAACAAAGATACTCCCACTAAATACCATATCCCTCTTATGACATTTAATGATTCAAGATCCATAATCATTTAATCTACTAATGAGCTTTGGCATCACTGCTAGAAGACTAGTAAAAATGGTAAGCAACCCTTTGCTAATCATATCTCCATATGACACTTGTTGTTGGGCAGCATCTCTATGCTTCGGCACCCAACCCTTATGCCCCAAGGTCCACAACTGTTATGATAACCTTGTTAAGTTAAACCAATGCTCAGCGTGTAAGTGTTTGACACAAACCCATCTAGTCAAGTAGAGTTAATGGCACTCTGCTTTGGCAAGACCTACCATTAAAATACATGACTTTGGATGGTGCAGCATATTTGGGAGGGCATCAATTTGACTTAATATTTTGTGAGGGAATTTTACTTCTACCATGTTAAAAGCATTTAAAGCAAAAACATGTATAGAAATAAATGAACATGAATATAAAGGCATTCACAGACAATCAAATTGCATTGTGATATAGTATGACCCTTCTCCATGGTGATCTCCATCGCCATGCATCATGTTCGCCGTGTCTCCGAGTGGTCGACTCCTCCAATCACTCCCACTAAGCCATTACTCCTAATAGAACTAGAAATGAATCACAAGGAGTAAAGAAGCATCACAAGTCGACACGCAGGCCGTTATACAAAAATATAGACAGCCTTGGGTTGCAATAAGTATGACACGCAAGTCATGGAAATTACATACATACATGCATCTCATACATGAACCATTATGGGTCATACTATTCACATCAATCCTTACAAAAACAAGTTATGCACAGAATCCAATTCTATCGGACGACATGAGCACATACCACCTAAACCTCGCAGTACGATTAGCCAGCACGGCGGTCAGCGCTCTCGAAAAAATTTTCCAGAACATGAATCTTATTCGCGTATCCGAGCCTTGAAAATCATCGGATTAATCATATTAACCCTATTCTGAACCAATCTGATCATTACCTTGATAGGACCATACATTGCGGCATACTTCGATGGCGGAATTCCAACCGGTAGGAGTGTTATGCAGAGTGGTCGTTAACAAGCGCAACAAACCATCTGGTCCTATTAGCTCATACCTCCTTGTAAACCCATCTACTACCACCGAAAAACCGATCAATGTTATCGACCAGGGCCTAGATCGTTCCATCTCTATGAACCGATCTAGGTTACCAGACTCGACCAGTAATAGATCCAATCTACTACTACCACATATCAAGTATATGCGATCGATCCAGATCAAAAACTACATAGGATGGTTCTGATACCACTGTTGGGTCGCGGGTAAGCTACGATAGCTACAAACAAAAATTTCTACCACGCAAACCAGGAAGCCAAGCAAGTAGATGATCACATATCGTTACCACCAGACGCGCAGAGCAGCGGAACAAGGGTTGGAGCAGCCTGGTCCAACGTAGAGCACGTTGATGTAGTGGTCGTAGTTTATCGTCCAGCGTCGAGCAAGTCGATGCAGTGGTCGTAGTCAATCGTCCAGCGTCCTCGCGAGTCGATCATCTCCTCCAGCAACCTCTGCAATTCCTTGTGAAGATCGCGGATCGTCCTCAAGCGCAATAGTCGCAGTAGCGCCTCTACGGTATCCACACGTCCAGGGAAGGAACAACCATGCGCAGGTGTGCTAGCACCAAGTCGCACAGTAGAGCTCTCAGGAAGATCGCGGCTAGGGTTTCGGTGGTGTAAAACTTCTATCCCAAACAGCCTCATGCATCTCCTTATATAGTGCTCGTGACGGATCCTATCCGAACACGTTTGACGAATCATATTAGTACTGGTTTGTTCCAACCCATTAAGTGTGTGACCCTGTAGGTTCATGCGTAATTGATTGTGACTCAAAAACCCTTTCCTATCAAAAGTCGTAGCGGCTCCTAGCAGAACATAGCTATTCCCGAATACACACAAATTATATCGGACGAACCTTAATGCAATATGATCTACGACCAGGTCCTCATCACTTACGACCAAGTCATATCTCTATACGACCAGTTCGTATTTGGTCACGACCAGTTCGTAACTTCTTACGACTAGGTTTCGACCACTCTGTGATTAAGTTCGACCAGTCTACGACCAGGTCGTATCTCCATACGACCAGTTCGTAACTATTCGAACTAAGCGACCTACTCGTGTATACTTCCTTTGCCTCACGATGTCTGGTTGAACTCCAGGTGAGATGTTGTGTCATCCATGGACTGTTCAATACTTTCTCGATCGAGTGTTGGATAACTTCACGTGGTCGAACACTTCGACCACTAGTGGCATGGCCATGAACTTTCTTTATCCGACCACAACGAGGGGCCCAGAGACATCTCTCCTGTTATGTTAGAAGGGGCAAATCCCATATTTGACCAGTTACATTCCTCTGCATGTTTCATAGCATACCCGAAAGTTACCTTTATAACTACCCAGTTACGGTGTAGCATTTGGCAACCCCTAAGAGTGCTATTACACATGTAGGAAACCATGCTGATATCAGGTCTAAAGATTATACATCATCATTGCTTGAGACCAACTAACGACACATAGAATCATAACAATCTCAATAGTGTATCAAGGTGGGTCTAATCCAACATCATGTTCTCTAACATGTGTCCATATTATTGGTTTGATATATCCATATCCATGACCCATGAAACATAGTCATCAACCAATTCATATGCTAGTCTATTCATATGTGTCCTCATATGTTTCTGACAAAGTATCGTATAAGAATAATCATCGCAGAAATATAGAGTTTATGTAGGACCGGAAAGGCGACTAGAGGGGGGGTGAATAGACGTTTTCTCTATTTTTCACCTCCATTGATCTCAACACTACTCTCACTCCAATAGCTATGAAAAGCTATGAAGATCTGTATACAGGTATAGCGGATGACCTGTGTTGAATCTGATCAACCCTGAAGCTCAAGACTACAAACATCTCAAGACCACATGCACAGCAGGTCCAACACACAGCAGTGAAGCAAAACTGCGATCAGTGCATCTTCCGCATAGGGGCTCTAGATTTCGCAAGCAGTTCAGGCACTTCAACAAACAATAAACTTGCTGGCAGAAACAGAAATGACCAAAACCAAAAGATTTAAACTACTAGCTAATACACAGAATCGAATGCGCGACAAACAAAGCATGACTAAAGCAAAAATGAATCCAGCATGACAATTCGATGGCACTAACAATAATCGATCGATGGCGTGACGACAATTAAAAAAACTCTTAAGACAGTAAACAACAGGATCCGAATTCACAAACCGATGAAAAGCAAAAACTACAGCCGCAGCCGAGATCCTGTTTTTGCGGGCAACATGGGCGCACAGCCATCCATCCGAACTCAGACCCAACAACGCACGATGCAATCAATTTCTGAGCTGCCGCCACCATCACTCAGATTTTACAAGCGCACTGCTCTTCTACACCTGATGCGGTCTCAGGGGCAAAAACACAGATCCAAGGCAATAAAGAAAATCTAAAGCATCAACTCGATGGAAATGAGATCAGCACTTCACTCATATCAAACAGTGAACTAGACCCTTACAATCAAGAAGAAACAACGTGATCAACAAAAAGCACCGCCGGCTAGAGGATCTATGACTCAGAGAAACAGATTGCTACAGAGCTTCGCTTTTCTTGGGGGAACTTGGCCGTCACCTAGAGCTCCGATTTTTTTCAGCCAAAGAGCAGCCCGCCGCCGCCTGGGACATGATTTCACGGATGGACGCATACAAGCGCCGCCAGAGCCTCTGCATTTCTGCAGGGCTACCCTACGAATATCCCATATCAATCCTTTTATATGACAGCCACCAACCCTAAAACCCTTTTAGAATTGGGGCTTCTAGAAGATTAAGCCTAATGGACTTCCGTTAAGGCCCAACAACAACGGAACACACACGCACGCATTTTAAAGCGTCGTCTTCAATTCTCTTGACTTAGACCACTTCCTTTGCGCCGTCCCGCGCCGTGGTTTAGCCAAAAGGTCACCAAGATGGTATTTGGTAAAATTACCAAAATACCCCTTCTCGATCTTTTCCAAAGACCGAGTCCAAACCTGTTGAAGCAATCGCCTGCTTCGCCACGTGTAGGTTGATCAACGGTTCCATGTCGTCAAGTCTCTCCCGTCCGGATCCCACCGGCACCACTGAGCACTTGCGACCCCGCCGCTTGATCTAACCATCAGATCAACCGCCTGCTTCGGTCATCCATGTCCATTCTGCGCCATACTTGAATTCATTGACCTCACCCGGCATCCTTGATCGTTCTGGACCTCAGCTCTCCAAACTTAGTCCCGATCCTCCTCGCCATTGACCTTCGTTGACCTCTAAGCCACCTGCACAGCAATAGACAAGCAAACACGAAACCGGGAACAAGTTCTTCACAACTTGACCCACGTTAGTGAAAACATGCAATATGCAACACATATGCATTAACAAATATGGATATGACCTATCCCAAAATCAGTTCATAACTAACATTATCAATCAGCACAAAAGCCGGTCAGACCACCGCTGACCTGACAGATCTGAAACTTTGACGAAAACACTTGAAACTTCAAACCAAAAGCACCATTGCCAATTGTTTCATCATCCTAAGATCATAAGCATATCCCCATGATATCCACAATCTCCCCCTTGATGAACACATTGGCAATCTCTCAGAAAATGTAAGTTTATGGTTTGAAAAGAAAAGAACTCGCAGTTTTCGCACAAAGGTACAACTTGGTCCATTAGCAAGAGAAAACAATGGAAAGACCAAGCTTGCTTCAAAATAGCACGGGCAAGTGAGATAGAACAAAAGAAGGCAAAAAAGCTTCCAATTCCAGAGAATCGACAAAAATCTCACTTAAGGTCCATATGAAAGAACAATTGTTCTATTTGACCTTTGATCATTGTGAGTCTTCAAGAATTGCAATTCAAGTTCAGAAAAGGCAATAAGACCAAAAGAATGCAATATGAATGCTCCCCCTCACTATGATCATCATTTTAAAAGATAGAATATGAAATTTCAATTTCTTCATTTCTCCCCCTTACAAAACTACTCCCCCATAACCAAAAAGCTTTTTATTAACAATACATTTTTGCTATATCTTCTCCCCCTTTGACAATGGATTCATCAAGGAATCATCCCTTCCTCTCATCCAGAGATGACAAATGCACAAGCAAGGAAGAAGCAAAAGAAAGAGCATGCATGAAATGCAATGGGGTGGCTTCATTTTTGTTTTGATTTTTCAATTTTTAGGTAAAAGAAGCTTTGGAGATTACTCAATTGAACAGGCTAGCATTTCTACCATTACTCAAGATACAACAAGCCTGACAAAGCTAGCAAGATCATGATAAGACATATATAGCAAAGCTAGGCTAATGAGCTCAATATATCACATGTTGTTGGGTAAAATTAAGCAACGCTTCAAAATTAACAAGTTCAACAACAGGTATCCTAAAGTGATAATGGCCTTGTCAGAATGTTAATGTGAGATCAAAAAGCTAGCAAAGACCATCTTAGAGACAAAATTCATGAAATGAATCATCTTGCTCAAGTTTTTGTCAAAAACCCAATTCTCAACTATTTTTCATTTGCAATAAATATTCAAGTTGATTAAAGGTCTATCTTAGTAAAGAAGATCCTGGACTAGGAGCCATCCACAATCTCTTCCTAAGCTTCAACCACATTTGACAAATTGCATTTTCAGCCATGTGCTAGATCTCAAGCCTTGCCACGACCATCTCAAGCACAAAAAGCTTAAAAGAGTGGTCTAGGTCATCCAAAACTCCTCCTGAGTTCATACCTAGTACAATGGCAAGCGGTCTCATGAGAAATAATTGGTGAGATCAGTTTTTTTGCACAAAAGAGATCATTTTTCATTTTGCACAAGGGCTGTTTTAGATTCTTTAATGAACTGAAAGCTCAAAAATGTTCAATACTAGATTCCAAACCTAACAAAGCAATTTTGACAGGGCCAATGTCACAAAAGGATCACTAATTGTGCAACTAGCTAAAAGATCCACAAATTGCAATTTTCAGTTCAAGTCATATTAAAGTTCTAGCTCATTTAGCAAAGACATTGCTGCACATGTAAAAGCATGATAATTCTAGCAAGTCAAAGAACTAGACACGATCTTGAGCAAGAATTTGAAATACCAAAGCTCAAGAGGGTAATAAGCAAAGCTTCATTAATTTAAAAGAAATAAGCGGTAAAGCTTATATTACAATGCATCTTTTTGGATTTTTCATTTGTATGCAATATAATACAATGAGATGCACAAAAGATGTAAAAGCCTAAAAAGATCACAAGGATCAAAAAGATCCAAGGAAGATACCACTTGAAAAAGGTATCAGAAAAGATCCACAAAAGTTCAAATTAACAAAGAAAGTTCAGATGAACAAGGAAAGTTCAGAAAAGAACCAACTCCCCCTCAAACCAACCCATAGGGATAAATTATCCCTAACTTGCTTCTCAAGGTGGCAAACCTTGTTGGGTCTAAAAAGGCTTTGAGGGGAGATCTGCCAAAAGACCTTGGACTCCACAAAAACTAGCACAAAGACCTCAAACGCCACACGATCTCTAGGAAAAGCAACTCGAAAAGCTAGGGAGCGAAACACCAACACTAAAAAGCTCACAGGCAACTCAAAAACCTGCTAACACTAGTGATTGGGAGACAAGCTCGACCTAGGTCAGGAGAAGAATGCATCCTAGCAAATCATGGGATAAGAAGAGTGCCTAGAAGGGACACGTGCTAGAACAGAGCCTCCTATCTACCCTGAACCCAACAAACCCAACACCTGACACGAACCAGATGCAATGCAAGGTAGACTAGGGATACCATACACAAATGTAGGGTATAGAATCTCGAACCTGAGTCCCACTGCTTGGCAGTGAGATGTAGTCATGATAGATGAAGATCTATTCCTTGAAGCTCCAAAAGGTAGTTGCGCTCACCCATCATCCTCGTCTCAAATTCCTTTATCTCCAAGAAGTGATAGCCAGCATTAAAGGCACAAATGAAGAAGAACCAACAGCTTGAGGTGATAACACTTGTTGGACCACATGTTCTTCTTCTCAGCTGAAAGACTACACCAAAGAGACAAAACAAGTCTATGCCTTGGTACTGGGTTAGTGAAACAATATCAAGGGAAACAGTACCAAGACACATGACTAGCAAGGATAGCAGCAAATGATTCAAAGCTCATAAAAGCATATAATCAACAAATCAAGACATGAGCATGAAGATAGACAAATCAAACACAACACATGCTATCCAGGATAAGATAAAGCTCAAAATGTCCTTAATCCATAATAAGGCATAGGAGCAAGTAAACAAGCACATAGCATATCACCCATCATATATACAGTCGAAAGTAAAGTATGCTAGCGAAAGCTATGGCAAGACTCATGCATCCACAATTAACCACAAGGCACAAAAACCATGTAAGCATAAAGCATTTTAAGAACAAATCAAGAATGATGTATGCTAACATGGATATCAAGTGAACAAGTGGATACATACAGCAAACATCAACATGAGCAAGATAATAAGAGTACAAGACAGCACAAGCTCATGATGACAAGACCAAGCACATACACCTATGGAAATTAAGAACAACAATATGATACATGGATATACAATCAAGGTAAAGGCATGGTGAAAGATATCAAAGGAATAACACGTGCCAATATGATACAGGTGAGCACAAAGACAAGCACAACATGCCAAGTATGAATAATCATGAAGATAAGGGCATGAAGGTATAAGATAGCTCACAAAACAGGTGTAGATCCCGATCATTAAAGCACATGCCTCTTGGAGGCCATCATTGGGGTGGAGAACCATCAAGTGTCCCGATCATGTGATGAAGCAAAAGACCAGAACCTCTTAAGTCCATGTTCTCCAACCTGCGTTCTCGGTACCTACACATGAGAAAGACAAGGTGTCCAAGTCTTGGATCCCGAAGAGTTAGAGAGCAAATGCTTGGGAACCCAAACCTTGGACACACCACCACCAGAGGCAGTCGAACCATTATGTGAGTTAGCATGATGCAAATGATGGTCCATGCAAGAAGATCCAATCTCATCCTTGGAGGAACGCCGCGAGTGGACAACTCGAAGAGGAAAACGAGATCCATCTCTAGAAAAGCGGCGATGGCCTTGCTTGAAAGCACCAAGATGAGAACCAACAGAAGCATCAAAAGAACTCACACAACCTCGTCGTGAGTATGTACCTCAATGAACAAAACGAGGTCCACCTCTTGGACAACGACGGAAATCCTGCCTCGGGGCAGCTCGTGGACCAAAACCAAAACTATGCAAACCATGTCCACGGTGCTGTCCGACACCACTAGAAAAGGTGTCAAAGAAGCCATCAACAAATCGAGTCTTCGTGCTTGGCTCTTTAGTGTGCATGTCATGAGAAAGACTATGCCCACTAGGAGACTTAGAAGCATGAGCTCGATGCATCTGTTTTGCACGCCGGAAACAAAAGTCAACAAGATGTTCATTCTTCCCACAAAATGAGCAATGGTGTAAAGGTCTACTAGTAGACACGGTCCGAGAGGACGAAGCACCATTATAGCTCAAAGAAGAAGTCCTGGAAGAACTAGCATCATGACTCGTCCTCGTATCGACACTAGAACCACACATGCCATGAGAAAGGCTATGTGTGTTCCTAGAGGTACAACGACGCACTCGACGCTCATGTTTCAAACGGCGAAAGCAAAACCCAAGAGTGTGTCCATTCTTCTTACAAAATGTGCAATGGTACTTCTCTTTTGAAGATTTAGTACCATTTGAGAAACAAGCACATTTGTCTTGTGAAATCCGTTGGACAACACAAGAAGAGTCTGAAAGAGTCGAACTCACCAAAGAAGAGCTATCCAAAGCGATGCCACAAAAACCAACGTCAAGTGACTCACATTTAGCACGAAAAGACTCCAACTCCGAATGCAAAGAAGCAAAAGAAATCTTAAGAATATCAATCTCGGAGTGAAGGCAAATACAAGAGTTACATGACTTGGCGCTCATATCATCGACCACCTCAACAGTGGCACTATCCTCGACCACAGGCATTGTTGGCGCAGCAGTCTCCTTCACAAAAGACATGAAACTCTTCCAGTTCTCCTTTTCTAATCGCTTGATAAAGCCACGAGAGGCAGAAACAGCGAAGGTTTTACTGTCATAATAGAAGGGTACCTTGGTCTTGGGGGCCCTGGGTTTGAATACTTCAGCTATTCCTGCCGCGATTGCTTCCTCTGCAGCAATTATTTCCGCGGCAAGATTAGCCAAAGGTGCAGACGGAGTAGCGGAGCTCGAGCTTACACCGCCCTCATCAACAGCTTGCGCGAGCCTCCTCCCCCTGGTCTGAGGAGCATCTGCTTGCCCAACAGCAGGGCTCGAGCTCGAGCCTCCCTTGTCGGCAGCCTTAACAAGCCGACGTCTCTTAGCCGGGGGAGAAACAAACTGCTCTACGGCCGCACCAACGACCATCAATTCGACTTCTTCGTTGTCCTGGCAGTTCTCCTTGCCTACTTTCTGCAGAAATCGGAAAGAGAGATATTATAAAGTCATTGTAAGTTCTTCTACAACTATCACCATGTCGTAAGCCTTTCTACGACAACCCCCTGGTCGTAAGTTTTTCTACGACCAGAACCTGATGGTAAGTTTTCCTATGATCAGTACCCAGTCATAAATTCTTCTATGACTACAAAGTTCTAAAGACGAAATCGACTCTTCATTACCTTTAGGCGCTCCACCTTGTCCTCTAGAGACAAGTCAGCCAAAATTGGAGGCACCACAACATGGGCTGGGGTCTTCTCACAAATGAGCTTGACCCGAGCGTCAATCTCCTCTAGTGAGAGGTCTACAGGGATAAGAGAACCTTCAGTAAGCCTAATTTAAAACTAACAGAAAGAAGACTAAAGCTCAAGGTTTACTTACCCTCCGCGTAGTCCCTCGTCGGGTCCATCGGGCCCGAGCACCTCCACATCTGATGAGCCCTCTTCTTCAGAGGACTGATGCGGCGCGTGATGAAATCCTTCACCACGTGCCATCCGGTAAGCCCCTCTTCCTTCAAGTCTGCAATAGCTTGAATGAAAGGGGCGATCCGGCCAAGATCCTTGGGAATCGAATCCCAAGCAGGAACCTTCTCGGCAGGCTTCCCGGTGAAAGAGAGGCTATCCTCGTTGGTGATCTCCCAATAGAACCACCTCTTCTTCCACCCCGGCCACGACGACCGGGTAAACATCTGAATGTACTCCCTCGACTTCCTATCGTGGAGCTTCAGACTACAACTATCGGCAATTCCGCTTAATCGAGTCATTCCGTAGTAATACCGGAACAACTCCAGATCAGTCGGAATCACTAGGTAGGCCTCACACAGGTACACGAACACCCCCAACATTGTGATAGAAATGGGGACAAGGTTCACCAACTCCACTTGGAAATATTCGAGTACCAATGTGAGAAAAGGATGAGCGGGTAATCGAAGACCACACTCACAGAATGCTTGGAAGACGGGGATTTGCCCAATCTCCTCCGACGGCCAATGCTGCCCGACGGCCTCAATCCACCGCACGAATTCCATCTTCGGAATCTTCTCGGAGTCGACCAAAACCTGGATTCTGGTCGCATCCATCTCCGATTCGGCCCACTGGGAAGCGGCTCCGGCCATTTCTCCCAAAAGTCGAAGATTAGGATGTGGAAAGATTGAAGAAGAAAGCTTGATTTGGTCGGTGGCGGAGAACTCGGGAGTTCGAACAGCAAGAACAATTTGGGGGAAGGTAAATGACCTTATCCTCACCCACGGTGAAGATTTATAACCGCACACCCGAAGTCCAAAAGACGTGGCTACCCCAACGGTTGCCAATTCTTCGGGAACTGCTCCAACAGACAAGGGTAAGGAAGTCGATTGGGACTCTTAAATTTGTCTGCTCGAGGAAGTCAGGTCTGTTTTTACACCTCAAGCGAAATTACCTCCTTAACCAAGTCTTTTTTTGGTCAAAACGCAACAGCGACTAAAAAGATCCTGCTTCTAGCCATAGTAATGCGACCACTCGGTGACCGTTAGATCTCCCACGACCACCTTGTAAGTCGCAAGATTATTTCACAACTTTCTTGACCAAGTAAATTTCTAGTCAAATGAAACACCAGTCAAAGAATTCTTCCTTCGACCATTTCCTTACGACCATTTACTGGTCATAAGACCATCTACTGCTCCTTTTCCAAGTAAGTTATTTTCGCTTAAGCCGGGGGGCTAGATGACAAGGATATAACAATCCTTATTTTATTATATATCTATAATTCATATTATGGATAATAATGACGTCATATAACTCTTGAGTATACCCCTTAATATTCATAAGTGAGAAGCTGGAAGTCGTAAGTTCTCCTACGACCACCCTGTAGTCGTGGGTCTTCCTACGACTACCACATAGTCGTAAGCCCTTCTACGACTATCCCGTGATCGTAAGCTCTACTACGATCGATCTGTGGTTGTAGGCTCTCCTACGACCACCACCTGGTCGTAAGCTCTTCTATGACCAGTCCTCAATCGACAAGACTCACAGACATGTGGACCTAGTCGATCAGGGAATCTCATGTACCGTATCCAAGGATATGAGCAATCAATTACGCTATTATTCCCTGAAATAACAACACGACTTAACTCTCTGTTATGGTGATAATTGTCTGGCAACGTGGGAACGTTACAACTCCCGTAATGACCTCCGGTAACAGCTCCACGATCTGGTGCGTTAATGTGACCTTTATACTAAAGATCCAACGGCGCACCCCGGGGACAGTATAAAAGGTAATGATCATCAGAAGGAGGAAGAGGCGAAAAGAAGATTAGAAGGACAATACTCTAGTCACTGATTCCATCTTGTAATCCAGTATACTCAATACATACACACAGGAGTAGGGTTGTTATTCTCCCAGGAAAAGGCTCGAACCTGTATAAAAATCCCCGTGTCTCCATCTCTTTGTGATTTTGAGCCTAGAGGAACCCCCGAATCAAATAATCTTTACGTAAGTTCGGTTCTAAAACACCGACAAGATCCAAAAAATGTGTTCTGGAAGTAGGCACTAAAAATAAAGGTCTAAATGATAGTGAACTTGTGCATTAAAATTTCATCTTTCATGCCAAATGATCCACATATCTTATACAACAAATTACATCTCTTTTTCCCTAATATCGGGACAACATCGCGCATGACAACCCTAAATCCAAATATTTTATCCATTCTCTACTTCACATTACATTGTTTTCTCCGATTTTGCATTCCAAACTACGCAGACACTTCAACGTATTACTAAATTTTAAAAAAAAAATTACAAAATTTTAAAAATTCTGCTACACATAAATAAATAAACGACAGAATCACTCTATCGCTAGTTCAATTGGCGACAGGACTCCTATCGCCAATTGAACTAGCGACAGAAACATCTCTCACTGTTCCCTTTGGTGATAGGGTTGGCAACAGGCTCCTATCGCCATCCCAATTGGCGACAGGCTCCTATCATTATTCCAATTGGCGATATAGGAATCTAGTTTTGTATATATATTTTTTTGACTATTTATTTTTGTAATTATCTTATAAAATAGTATTATTTATATATAAAAAAAAATCCTCAAGTAGCAGCGAGTGGCGGACTGGCGGTGACCACGGTCCACTCCGAGTCCAATTTTGAGAACGATCTCAGCCGTCCAAGACAAACAGACGTCCCACGATTTGTCGGTAGGGTTCCGTGCGATCTGAACCGCTCGGAGAAAACCAACGGTCGTGATTCGCTGAACCGCTCGGAGAAAACCAACGGTCGTGATTCGCTGAACCGCTCGGGCACGGGCGCACGGCATTGTCCTGACCGTTTGTTGCTGCCTTGTCCGAACGCTAGCCCCTCCGACTCGAGCAGCGGCCGCCGCGGCAGTTCCCCCTCGCCCTCGCCGCCAACCAACATCTCCGCCGCCCCGTTCGCCGCGCGCCCAGATCGACGCCATAATCGACCCACATCTCCACTGCCACCGGTGCAGGAGCTGCGGTCCCCAATTCCCCAAACCCTTAGGCCAAATCCCCCATTTGGTCGCGCCTATTGGGGCCAGATTTGCGCGGCTCGGGCTGGTACAAGAGGCGGATCGAGTCTCCCAGGTCCCAGCGTTGCCCCGCATGGTGCGGCGCGCGCGCGCATGAACTCGGCCATGGACGAGATCAACCTGCTGCGGCAGGCGCAGCGGCAGCACCAGCATCACCTGGTGGTGCGCGGCATCGGCGAGGAGATCGACCTCGAGATCGGCCCGGGCGACGACCCCTCCTTCTCCGGCGCGGTCCTCGTCGGCGTCACCTCCGCCCACGACCCCGTCGTCCCCGCCGACGACCACAAGAGCCTCCTCCTCCCGTGCTCGCAGCCCGGCGGGGACGGGCAGGCGCAGCCGGCGCCGCCGCATGGGGAGGAGCATGAGGGGATGCTGAGGCTGCCGGTCCATGCGAAGAAGAAGAAGAAGGTGGTGAAGAAATGGCGGGAGGAGTGGGCGGACACGTACAAGTGGGCCTACGTGGCCGTGCGCGACAACATCAGCAGGATCTTCTGCACTGTGTGCAAGGAGTACGGCCGGAAGCACCGCCGGAACCCCTACGGGAACGAGGGGAGCAGGAACATGCAGATGAGCGCGCTGGAGGAGCACAACAATAGCTTGCTGCATAAGGAGGCACTCCGGCTGCAGATGGCGTCCAAGGAGAAGCTTCAACCACCCGAGATCGAGAGGCCGGTCTATGTCAAAGGTTGGTCTTGTTGGCTCAGCTCCTGCGATTTATGCTGCTGGTTCGCTTGTGGACGTTTGTAGAAATTAGAAAATGTGTACCAAATTTGTGCGTAGAATTAGTACTGTGTTGTTTAGATAGTTGGGGAAATGTCTTTAGTTTCAGTGTTAATGTTAATAATGTAATTTGCACTATGATAATTACATAACATGATTTTAATATCAAGTCTGATGTCATATGTTGTTATATAACGTTATCTTTAACATATTAAAGTCCAATCATAAGGGAATAATTTTGGTATTTGTTACTTCATCCTGTGCCGCTGGTACACAGTGGGCAAGTGCTTATGTGCTCCCTACAAGAAAATGAACATAGCCTAAAGCAAATAATAAGTTGGAATGGTTTATTTCTAGTCTTCCACCAAACCATTAGCAACTATAGATGCTGTAGAAACAAGTTAATTTCCAGCAGGATCTCAATGCATTGCATTTTCTATCATTACTTAAATTTTGAGGTTTTATCTGAATTGTGCCATTCTCCATTTCAGCTTTGTCAAAAACAGCGGCTTCAATACTTGAATCTGTCTTAAAGAGGGACCCTCATGAAGCTGAATTTATACAGTCTATCCAGGAGGTGGTTCATTCCTTAGAACCAGTTTTGGTGAAGAACTCCCAGTAATCCTCCCCCACCCCCCCCCCCTCTCCTGAGGAACAGTATGGCTACACCTCAAGTATAACATAATTTCTGATGGTGATTTTTCAGATATGTTCAAATTTTGGAGCGTTTATTGGAACCTGAGAGATGCTTTATCTTCAGAGTGCCATGGGTTGATGACAGAGGTGAAGCACATGTAAATAGAGGTTTCCGTGTGCAGTTCAGTCAGGCACTAGGTCCATGCAGAGGTGGTCTTCGTTTCCACCCCTCCATGAACTTAAGCGTGGCAAAGTTTCTAGCTTTTGAGCAGGTAATAGTATACTTGGCCAAATGCATTTTTCATGCAAACAAATTTGCTGCTACAACCTGTCTTTTCATCCCTGTACCGTTTGTACTTGTAGTACACTAAGTGATTGCATTTCTTTTCCTGTTTTTATGTCACACTACCTTTTGATTAAATCAACATAATGATCTATGGCATGCACAGAAGTTGGAATTTTTCCTTATTCCAAACTGGATTCTGAAGCCAATGGTGTGATTTGCCTGAGAACATTCTTCCTTTTTTACTTGGGGGATTTGCACTCCACTCACAGGGCTTGGGTGGGTTTTTTTTTTGTGGACGGGGTTGCTACTTGCTTGCCTGCACTCAATTTACTGCTGCCAAAAGCAGATAAATGTCAAATAGTGTGCAAGCGGAGCCAAGTTATATAAAATTTCGGATGTTTGTAGTGCTCTATGATGATTTGGGACTTCATTAGTTAGTATAATCGTACTAACCACTGATCCAAGAGAATGTTTTTTAATGAATGTTGAATTTAGAAACCTATATGGGACTTAATGTAGCATGCTGAGCTGATTTTCCTTTTACACAGACTTTGAAGAATGCCCTGTCACTATATAAACTTGGAGGTGCCGCTGGAGGGAGTGATTTCGATCCAAAGGGTAAAAGTGAAAGTGAGGTATTTGTGTTGTATTTTATTTCCTTTGGACAATAATATTTTACTGCATGTAAATATGAAAATGTTCCATGTCAGATAATGCGTTTTTGTCAAAGTTTCATGGATGAACTGTATAGATATTTGGGCCCTGATCAGGTACTTAATAATCAGATACTTCGTTTAAGACTTTTAAGTTATTTATTTCTAAATTAGTTAAATGAAATCAACTGTTTTAATCAAATCGGAAGTTCGTACATCAATTTTTGCTGCAGGATTTTCCTGCTGAAGATGTTGGTGTTGGTCCAAGGGAAATGGGTTACCTTTTTGGGCAGTATAGACGGCTTTCTGGTCATTTTCAGGTACACTATACATGTTATCCGAAATAATATTTGTGATCCTCTGCGGGTCTTTTATTTTGAGAGTACTATGGTTCTTGCTGTTAATACTCATTAAGAAGTAAGGACTAATGACCATAGAGAGAATCTGAAGGGACTGACCTTCCGTAGTTAGAATATTAGTACATCCTTTTAATCTTGCTTTTGATCATATAGTGCTACTGGACAATGCTATATTCTCATGGTAGTTGTCCAATCAAGAATTTGTTTCATGAAGTTCGAATGTAGTTGTATTCAGTTGCATGCTCCAAGAAAACAAAGTAATGTTCCTTGATAATTCGTTATAACTTGATACGTCTGTCCTGTATGCTGAACTTGTCTCTTATTTCCACTAGTGCCTTTTGTGTACTTAAAGACTGTTAGTTTGGTTTCTACTTTCACTTCTTTGGTTCATCAGTCTTGGCTCTTTTCTGTAGATTTCATTGCCATGCTTATGCAGGGAAATTTTACAGGGCCTAAAATCTTCTGGTCTGGTTCTAGTTTCCGAACAGAAGCTACTGGATATGGGCTGGTAAAGTGGTATCTTAACTTTTCTTTTGAGCAGCTACTAGTCTATATCTTGTGTGGCACAGTTCTCACAACGTAATACTTTTGCAGCATGTGTTAACTAGACCATTTTTCCTGTTGAAAAAGATGTTGCATAATTTGTTGCAGGTATTTTTTGCACGTGTTGTACTTGCTGATATGAACAAGGAGCTCAAAGGATTAAGGTTTTTGACAGAGATCCCTTTGGTTTATTAGTGTTGTATTTTAACCATTTGGGAACTTCCTAATGTGTATGGTTTCTGCAGATGTGTGATAAGTGGTTCTGGAAAGATAGCAATGCATGTCTTCGAAAAGCTTCTGTCATGTGAAGCTATTCCTGTTACAGTCTCAGGTATACAGATTTAAAGCTTAACTTGGATTATTTAGATAGGAAATAGCATGAGGTACCATGATTGGCAGGAGCATGATCAAAAGTCTACAATCATAAAACAAGGCTGTTGGCATGCAGAGGCACCTTGAATTTGGTGAATTGCATGATTCATCCTTATGTGTTTGCCTATCCCCAAGACCCACACTGATGCATATCATTATTACTACTTTTGACTTAACCTAGCTGATATCTGATTTTCTCATTTTCGAAAAGAGACTTAATTGTAAACTCTTATGGGGGCACATATTTGTACATTGTTATGATAGGTTTCGACCCTTCTGGTTAGTTTTCCTATAATAGTGGCATACAAGGTTATTGAGTTAGTAAGTCGACACTACCCTCCTAGTGACCGACTTGTCGACTAGTCGAAAGGTACTGTTCATATGGTACACACAAAACCTGTTAGGTTTTTTTTCCGAAATCCCCATCTTAGCCCTCATCCAATTGAAAAAAAAAATCAGGTACATGTGGGGTCCACGTTCCATTCTTATCCTTATCCACCACGGATTTCTCTCCTCCACTCATTCCCTCACCTACATCTCTCTCTCCCCCCAACCGATCTGGCGACCGGGAAGGAGTCGGCGTGGCAGTCGGCGACGGAGGGGGCCGAGTGGGGCGAGTAACAAAGAGCGGCGAGGGAACAGAGAGGAGAGAGCTGGGGCGAGGGGACTGGGGAGATTACCATCGGTGCCGACGAAGGGCCGGCCAGCTGGGAGCTACCTTGGCGGGATCTAGAGGCTGCCTCGTGGGATCTGGAGGGAGATGAGGTAGGGAGACGACGGGTGGCAGCGAGCTGGGAGCTTCAGCTCACGCCGAGGGAGACGAAGGGCGGCGCCGGCTGGGAGCTGCGGCCGAGGGCGACGATGGGCGGCGACGGCGAGCTGGGAACCAAGGGCGATGAAGGGCGGCGGCGACAAGCTGGCTGGGAGCCGAGGGCGACGAAGTTTTCGCATGAGCTTTCACTCCCTCTGTGCTCTGCTGCCTCCCTTACTCCCACAGCTCTTCTGTGATCTCACCTTCCCCCGCGGCAAGTCGGCCGACTTGCCGCCGCCTGGTCGACTAATCGACGGGCAAGTCGACAGGTCACCCGACTTGCCCTAGCCAGTCGAGTCGCCGGACCAAGTTGCCTTTGCTCCACCAACTAGTCGACGACTTAATAAGCACGGCGACATAAGGACTTTAAAGGTTTCAGTTGGTTTTGTTTAAGGTTTTTTTTTTCTCTCTTACCAAACCAGTAGTTGGATTGTGGGCAACCCGTCTGATTTGTACTTGTGCAGTAGCTATATCAATTCTATCCAGTGAAGGGCTAATGTCATAAATTGTTGCAGATTCAAAGGGCTATCTGTTAGATGGAGATGGGTTTGATTATGTGAAATATTCACTTCTAAGGAACATTAAGGCTCAGCAAAGGAGCCTCAAGTGGGTACTTGCCTTTCCCTTATTTTTAGTTTGCAAATGTTGAGTTTTTGAGATACCATTTTCCATTTAACCAAACAGGGAGTACTTGAAATCATATCCACATGCCAAGTATATAGATGATGCAAAGCCATGGAGTGAGCAGTACGATGTTGCATTCCCTTGTGCATCAGAAAATGAGATTGACCAGGGAGAGGCTCTTGCAATAATTAACTCTGGTTGCCGTGTTCTTATAGAATGTATGAAGTCTTGAATTTTGTCCTTTGGGTTGCTTTCTCAGTATTTGCCATCTGTTGATTAAAACTTATTGCCAACTGTAGGTTCAAATATGCCATGCACTGTTCAAGCAGTTGATATCCTAAGAAAGGGAAAGGTCCTTGTTGCTCCAGCAAAGGCAACTGCTGCTGGTGGGGTAATACTCTGCTTGAACGTTCTTGCCAATCCTTGCGTTATTCTGAAACAATATGATCCTAGAAGAATTGCATGGTTTGTTTTTCCTATGTTGGAATTTTTTATGCACACCACTTTCTTGTATTTTCCAACTGAGCACCTAGACTTCACACATTATCTTAATGTACTTAAACGGATTGAGGTCATTATATACAATGGTCTCTAGGGTAGACCACGAGACAATTACATGTTTCCCCCCTCTTGTTCATGTTTTTGTTTCTCTTGAATAACAGGTAGCAGTCGGAGAACTTGAACTGAATCCAGAGTTTAGTTTGATGCAGTGGACGGTGGAGGATTTTGAGAGCAAAATACAGGTATAATCTGCTGCTCCTGCCTGTTGGTGGCTACTCTTTCATATTTCCTAATTTCAACACCTGCTAAGTTTTTTTCTTTTGCTTTAAACAGGATGCAATAAAGCAAACATATGACAGGTCGATAAAAGCCGCTCAAGATCACGGAATCCTGAAAGAGAACCCAGAGTTAGTTTCCTTGTACTTCGAAATGACTGGCTGATGCATTTCTGAGGATATCCTCTTTTGCTTCCACCTGGTTTCTATCCAGAAGCTGATCTCTCCCTCTCTCTCCAGGTCTTTGGTGCATGGTGCAAACGTATGTGCCTTCCTTAATATTGCGCAAGCCATGACTGATCAAGGATGTGTCTAGTTAGGCTTTTGGTTCTGCCAAGAAGCAGAATCGAACATTGTTGCAGCCATGATCTCTCGGGGAAACGGTAATTGCTGCAGCCATTTCATGTGAGGAAACATAGGTTTTTGTTTATACTTAGCCTCACAGATCAATTTAGTTTTGTCCCTTGTAAAAGCTTTCCTCTGGTAGGAGCAGAGGAAGTTTGGGTCCGTCGTAGAATATAGAAGAGCCTTCTGTTGTAGATCACCGATGTATTCTGCATTATTGTCAACATCAATGACAATGGGAGAAGGAAATAGAAGCAATTCTTTTGTACTAATAGACTGACAATAACGCATCAGCTGTAAATCATAGGCAGTTCTAATAATGCACTGAATGAATCTGCAGAACTCCAGCTGACCCACAAGCTTTATGCAACAGAGATACAATCCCCAAGACGAAGCAAACAATACTTAAGAAACTATTTACCTAGCACGAATCTGAAAGGAATAACAGCGTGAATTTTAGCTCAAGTGTCAAGTTTACAGACTTGATTGACGAATAGCAATCCATACATATTGCCAGCAAGAGCTGTCCGAAGGATATAACATGCTCCGCAAAAAGGCATGTACAGACTTGATTGACGAATAGCAATCCATACATATTGCCAGCAAGAGCTGTCCGAAGGATATAACATGCTCCGCAAAAAGGCAAGGTATACATGTTCAACCCACCAAAAACACATAAATTACACAACGAAGTACATCATGCAGGTGCAGTTTGATCTTTTAACACCCTCAACTTAGATCAATGAGAGAGCCCACAGCTACCTAGCCTTGGATAACCTCTTGAAGGTATTCACCAGGAGGCGATCAAATGATGGGAAAACACACAAAATAGTGGGCTTCACCTATAACATATAACCACATTGGGCTTCCCTAAAACAGACTTTGCCCAAAATGCCCCCTTCTATGGTCTTGAAGCCTAAGCTGATGACTTCCCTGACTGTTCTGCTAAATAATGCTCAAGCATGTCCTCTTCGTCATCTGTACGAGCATTAGGACACCAGGTCTTGTAAGCTAGATTACGCTACAAAACTCCACAAAAAGTTCTACTGTAGGCAAGAAAGAATCCATGAAGCTAGAGGAGGGAACTTACCTTCAAAATCATCATCAAATTCAATGTCTTCCTCCTCTTCTTCCCCTTCTTCAGCAACTGTACTTGCTCCTTTCTGAAAAGACAGTTTCATGTAATGTGAGACTTAAAGAGACATATTTGTACAAAGAACATCGGATAAATAATAGTGTATAAATGGGGTAGCAGTAGTTAGGCATATCCCTAAGTATTCTGCACTATAGGCAAGGGAAAAACGTCTTATCTATGACAAAGTACCATTGCATGCCTTCCACTTTCGAAATAATGTCTTCCCGTGAGTTTCTTTTCCTTTGGGGCTGTAAGAGCTGACTCTGGCATAAGCCTGCACGTCATGAAAGTTCAAAAGATTATATATAATTTTGGCACCTCAAAAGTTGGGAATCAAATGCTATCAAAAGGAAACATGTCATGTGTAAACTAGATTCCATGAGGTCATCGGGAGCAAGGTAATTTTAAAAACCAGTGGCGGAGGTTCATGGGGGTGCACCTGAACCCCAAAATTTTTCGCAAAAAAATCCACTATATAGTATATACATGTAGTAGTAATACATCACTTATACACAAACTCACAAAGTATATTTTCCCAGTGTCCCAACAGGTCCAACCCATCCAATAGGCCAGGCCCAATACATAGCCAACGTCAGCCCCAATCAGCCCATTAGCCCAAGTGCCCACCAACTCATCAAGGCAACCCAGGCATCAATCGGTGTTTCGTTCCCTTTAGCTCTAGCCGCAATAGCAAGCCACCAAAGCACACAGCAGCTACAGCGGCCAATAGGCAACACGCCGGCGCGGTGAGTGGGTGGCCAGAGGCAGCAAGCCAGCAAGAGCGCAAGCGCGCCGCGTGCGGTGGCCGGTGGGCAACTCCGCGAGGAAGGAGTGACGAACTAGGCTGGGTGTGCCGGCGTGGGCCGTGGTGAGCTGGGAGCTAGGAGCAACTGTCGATGTTACGCTATCACGGCGGCTCACTGGTGCAGCGGCCATCCGTATTCTTCGACATCCGCTCATGTAATTTTGCACCCCCATCACCAAAATCTTGGCTCCGCCACTGTTAAAAACAATAATATTGGATGCTTACTTAGCACGCTGTAGTGCCAATTCAGCTTCAAAACGTTCTCTCCAAGCCAGAAAGCTCTCTACAGTAACAGCTTCACCATGGGGTACAATGACCTGACATGTAAGTAAATGTTCATTATATAAAGTATACCGCACGACAATTATATATGCTAAAGGAGAGCAGAAGTGCAGAACAACAAACATTTAGGATCCATGATTAGATAATACAACATGTGTGTGTACTGTGTAATACTTAAATTTGCTCATGTAAGTGGCTCCGTAGGACAAGCACAAGAACCACTTCAAAACATGCATCCTAGAGCTGCCAGTGTCCAAAAATTCTTAAAATGTGCACTCATAGTTGGAAAAGGAAATTGATTTTGTGCAACTGCACCGGCATATAAAACCATAGTCACAGGCTGACAGCTTCATTTCACCCTCTGTCCTCTGATTCTGGATGGTTACAAAGAAGCAACCCTTATACTTGCCACTTTGCCAGCAATAACTGAACCCAGTTCCTACAGATTCATAGTAAAGAAGATACAAAACAGAAAAGGGAATAAGTGAAGTATACCTCCTCTTCTGCTTCTTCAGTTTCTACAGGTTTCTCATCTCCAACATTTTGTCCATATTTCTCACTTAACCACTCTTTAGATGATGTGACAAGAGTATATACCATAGCCATGCCAAGATTCTCAGTTGCCTAAATGATGGGAATGTTCAACAGAACATGAGATGAGTGACATATCAGGTGACTGATAATAAATATACCTCACAACCAATAATAGGCTCCTAACTAGTTCTGGTGATATTTGAGCACAATATATTCAAATACAGCAACTCTGTAAGGTCCCAGCCAAAACTCAACCTAGCATTGATATGAAGTCACAATGACCTTTTCGCAAATCCTAGAAAGGCATGACCGTGTAAAAAAGAAGTTGTCAACAAAAATTGTTTTCGACCCGAAGAATAATAAAATAACTGCCCACGTTTATTTGGCTCATTTTAATTATTTGACTTCAAAGACATTCAGCTTCAATTGTCGCACGCACTTTAACAATTTTAGCCGTGTGAGATAGACACTAAACTTGGAGCCAAGTACTTACATACCTCTTGGTCCATCTTTTCTTTCAAGGATGCAAGGTCTTCTGATTTAATTCCCCGTACACTGCATGAATGTGTTTGCAATTCAATGGTACGAGTTAGAAATACAATAGGCACACATCTTGCACCAAAAGTACCATGAAATTTAACGAACAACTAAAAACTATCAATAGGCACAATGCTTGCTTCCAGCTATGCTGGACTATCAAGTTAAATAACCCAACCTTTTGACATTCAAAAGCGGAGGCTCGTCTGGGTATTTCTCGGTGTGTGCAAAAATCAGAGCCAGTTGAACTGCAAATCAGGACCAGATAACACAATTACATGAAAGCTGACATGCATCCAACATTCCAGAGTATTTGCAAGTTTGTTTCTCTACAAATCAGTTTTACCTGGCACATGAGCCGACTCGTCGAAATCATCATCCTAGCCAACAGAAAACAGGAAAAGATCACTAACTTCATCAAAAGAATTGCAAATACAGCAAGAACTGCAATTAGCACTGCAATTTCCAGAGCTTAAACGCACCTAGGTCACTGGAGCATGTAGAATTCAAGAAAGTGTTATGATGATATAGACAACGGATTCCTTTTAAAGTACCTGAGGGGAGAGCAGGATCTCGAAGCAGCGGGCGGTGGTGCCGAGCCCGCTCTCGCTGGGGTCGATCTCTGCATCAATTCCCACACACCGATGGTTCAAAATTCGGTAAGAAACAGCAAAGATGAGCTAGAGGAAGCAAAGAACCAAAGATAGGGGAAGGAAAGAAAGGAATGAAGGAAGAGAACAACCCTACCCTTGATGTCGTCCATGAGGATGGCCTGCAGGGCTTCCACCTCCATCTCCTGCTCTTGCTCGTAGTCTTCCATGCCACCCATCGCAAACAAACATAAAAACACAAAGATGCTGTGAGTAGCAGCGCGATGCAGCAGGAAGGATACAGAACTCAGTGAAGAAGAGAAGGTGGGGTTTCAGGATTTGGGTTCGCACCAGCCATGATCGATGCTTGTAACTCTACTCCACTACTCCCGGAGTCTCCGATTATCCGAACGGAGGGAGGCGAGGATGAGACGCCAGCGGTGGCGGTGGCGGCGGCGGCGCGGCGGAGGATTTGCGGTAGAGACTAGAGAGACGGCGGCTGCGGCTGCGTGCGTGGCCGGAAGGGACGGGCTACGGGTGGGCCGGACCAACTAATGGGACTAGGCCGACAGGATAGGGAGGTGTTCGTTTCTTAAGTAAGTTTCATAATTTTTTTAAAAAAGAAGATGGAGAAGAAGAAGTAAGTTGCATAAAACCGAAACCTGTCCAAATGGGCGGTCTGGCGTCGTGCTGGCCCGTAGATCGGGGTGCTGACCTAGACACGACATGCCAGCCTTTCGGGTCGTGCTGGGCCTACTTGGGGACGATAAAGCCCGACGGGCCTTGGCGGGCTCGACCGCTGTCCCCTTCGCGCTCGGCAGCCGCTGTCACCTCCTCCTCCGACGTCAACTGTGCCCCGTGCCGTGTCGTGTCTGGCCGCTGGGCCAGGGTACCGACCAAAGCACAGCACGACCAATCGGTTGTGCCAGCCCGGTCCGAGTACAATATCAAGTCGTGTCATGCCTAGGCTAGACCAACAGTCATGTGCTTTGGGCCAAGCCAGCCGGCACCACCTATTTGGACAACTCTATTCCAATATGTTATAGCACAGGAAACCCCAAAACCGTTGATTGGTAGTGTTGTTAACCCTAGGTTTTACTATCATAGGGTCTCACAAAACCCACTTCGTCCTTTTTCCCGCCAATTCTCATGTCCCCACGCCGACCAAGGCTGAAGAGTGTCGGTCAAGCCAAAGTGTATCCAACGTGGCAAAACCTCCACTAGAGACCTCTATTGTAACTACACTAACTATTGATTTTAATATCAATTAATAGTAAATTACAGCAAGCATCTTAATGATAAAACATATCCACAGGCCACATTAACACAAGCATAACGATATAGCAATCATAGATAATTATTTTCTAGGAAGCATAACAAGATAATAAAAAAAGATTGACGCAAAACCAATCGAATAAAGTCTATTAAATGAATAATCAACTCCAATCTATCGTCTAAGGCTAAGCAATACTATCATGTCCTAATTATAAATCATCACGCTATAATAAAGGTTTTCATGTCCAATGAATCAAGTAATTGAGTGTAGTTTGTGGTTCCAAGTGCGCTAGCCTTTTCCGAGCGAAACATCATCAACGGTCGCCTAAAAACAACAAAAGAGCAAAAGTGAGTCCACGACTCAGTAAGTACAATAATAAACAATGAACAATGTTCAATTCAACCATAAATAATATCAACATCAACATTGCTATTTACTTATCTTCCTTCTCATACTCAAATCTCAATTTCTCTTCTCATTAATGCAAGGTGTATCTACACTACATGTACACATGCACTTTTATTTGCGTATACCTAAATAGCATGGGTGAACACTCGCGACAATGTTCACCCTTTCATCAAACCCATCCTCAAAGGATCAAGGATCACCTCTATTCCCGTGGAGTCTCTACCAACAAGATAGATATGTGATCACCATGATCGCCTTCTCTTTACGCAATGATGCTTATGAATGCACAATTTAACATAAGTTCATCAATAATTCCATCATCCCACATTTGTGATCCATCAATACGAGTAATATCATGACCATTAACATTGCTTGCACTTAAATAAGATAAAAGCATAAACAATATAATGGTAATGAGTGATAAAGATTACAACGATCAATCATCGATCACGATCTACCATGCACTTGCCTCTCTATCCCCTTGGAGCTAAATAGTGAGGCAGCGGTAAGGCACTAGCACCAACACTTTACACTAATCGTCATTGCATGTCTAAGCCAAACCGACTCAATTAACCCAAAACTACCGGGCGCACTACCCGCTGTCCTAGTAGTAAAATGGCTCTAACTTATTCATATGAACTCCAAATCTTGACATACAATACTTTATGTAATCCTCATGAAAAAAAACATACAACTTCCTAGTTACGACGAACATCTAATTCTATTGTTTTCTTCCCTGTTTATTTCCCCGAAGACTGTCCTAGAATCTTTCAGGACAGTCGCTTCACAATTTTATATCTTTAATTCTAAAACTTGAAAAGATATGAATGATAACAGTTGCCTAAACTACTCAAAATTTTCTAGCTTATTCAAGTTATCACCAATTTTCTAATTCTTTCATTTACTAAGTGAAAACAGTCCATCTGTGTAAGGACCTGCCTCGGGAGCTCCTAGAGAGATCACCCAGGACCACCTGGAGATCCGGGAGGTCCTCCAAGACCTCTCGGGAAGGCCTCCCCGGACCACCTAGAGGTCTTCAGGACCTCCTAGGAGGACTCGAAGGTCCACCCGGAAGTCCTTCAAGACCACCCGAAGGTCCTAGTCCTTGTGCATTGAGCTAGTCCCTGGATCAGTAAGCTAGCTCGCACAGACTTACATTGGTGACATCACAACCATACAACAAACTCAAATATGAAACAGACAAATTAATATTATTAACAAAATACCTTATGGTCAAGCCTGTTTACAGAAGTGCCACGCAGGGCTAACAACAAAAGGAAAACCTACAGCGGAAACAAAAACATGGGAAGGTCATTCGGCAAGCCCACAAGCTACCGAGTGGAGGACGTCCCCTAGCACACATAGCCTCCAAGGACCTCTTCTTCATATAGCTTTGAGCTCCCTGGAACTCCCTTTACTGCTGATCAAACAGTGGGCACAAGCCATAAGTACTTTGAATGTACTCCGCAAGCCGTGGGGAAAATGTATGCAATTAATATTTATGCACGGCTTGACAATTGAGAGCTGTAGGGTTAGTTTGCAGAAAGCAATATTTATTGAAAATACACTTAATAGATTGCAAGGCATAAGTTGAAAGATAATAAATAAGCACATTTGTTTTTCAAAGGAGGTCGTGAGCACCAGCTCACTCCCAAGACCACTCCCGAGGAACTGGTCGCACCCACGACCAAGACCTCTCCCACGACACCAACCAAGACCTCTCTGGAGCACCCACTCCAGAACTCCACAAGACCACCCTATAGTTCCACGACCACCCTAGAGCACCCACTCTGGAGCTCCCTAGACCACTCTAGGGCTCACAAGACCTCTTTTGAAAAGTCTACCCCTCGTTCGAAATCTCCGGGCATGTCCATAACTGAGGACGTGACTATTCGAATAGATTTACACCCTGCAAAGGTTGTACAGCTTTACCCACATGAGATAATTTTCTTATACTGTCCGCCTACACACTTTCGAGGTGTGCAACTAAGAGATTATCACAAGGCCTTTACAAAGCTTTGATCTGGCTCGGAGCTGCCCGCTAAGGCTTCGCCATCCTAGGGTGTGTATAGCAGCCTGTGGCCCCCTCTTGCGCCAGCGAATCGGCACACTCCACCACAACAGAACCGAACCATCTCATTGCTAATTATTTGGCCAGGTCCATCCCATCCTGGACATGTGGTTGTACGGTATGGCCTAGGTCAATGGCTCACAAGGTTAAGTCCTTAATTTGCTGCTCAAGCGAGGCTGTCCACAACCTAGTGTGCATAAAGCACCCACTACTCACTTCTTGCCTACTCGCCCGAGCATAAAACGGTTTTGTGTTCAAACCAGCCCAAGGACCACCCAGTCCGGGCACACATCTTTTAACAGCAGTGGCGTTGCCATGGTTCCATAGCTCATTAGACAAATTGATCATTTTTGGGTTCAACCCGGCCAGAGGACCACCCAGTCCTAGCACACAAATTTTAGTTTAGGTGACAACAAATGTCGTAGCCTCACACAGGGCCACACTTCATTTTAATCAAGCAACCGGTTCTTTGCTACACAAGCCACTAACGGTCTTATTTGAAGTAAACTAACATTGATGATTCATGGTGAGAACGACGTCTACTAAAGCATGGCTAAGCAAACACGATACCCATGTTGGTAACAAGAATATCCAACTAAGAATACCCATGCTATGGCTTTAAAAAGGGAACATATCAACATGTTGATTGCAAAGTAATCAAAGAGGCATAAAGACAAGTAGGTAGTTAACTAAACCCAAAACAATTTTTATACAACTAGTAATGCAGTTTATATCAAATCAAAATATCTTTGTAAAAATGGGTTCAAGATGATCAAGATCCACGACTTGCCTTCGGTGGCGAATTGATGAGCTTCGATTGAGGTAGCTGGATCCACGAACTCCTCAGCGAAACCGGAATCTACACGTTCGCAAAGAAAGCATGTGAATAAAGCAACTCCAAATAGAAACCGAAAAGAACTTAACTAGATCCAAAGGAAAAAGAGGTCCACTGAGAGGGAGATCCAAGCGAAAGGGAGGTCCAAACCCAAGGAGGTCTGAACCAGAGGAGCACCGGAAGCTCACTAGGGACAAAGCGATCTACACAAGAACAAAGCAAAGCAAATAAAGATCAAATAAGTTCCAAATGAACTCCAAACAAACCGAACAGAAACAAATAGCAAAGAACAGAACTAGAGGAACTGGAAAAGGGCTCTCAGGAGGAGGTCCTACGGGTAAGGGGAGGTCCACGGGAAAGGGTGGCATTTGCAAAAGGTCAAAGCAGGTGGCCTTTGCAAAAGAACAGAGGGGCGGCAAAGACCAAGAAGGTGGTCTTTGCAAAAGGGAGGTCCTGAGAGGCCCAAAGAATGTCCTGAGGGGGATGTCCCGAGGAGGTCATGGGAGGTCTTTGAAAGGGAAAGGTCCAGAGAAGGACCCAAGAGGGTCGTCTTTGCAAAGAGACCGAGAGGGTCGTCTTTGCAAAAAGACCAGGGAGGTCCTGAGGAGATCCTCAGGAGAAGGTCCTAGGAAAGATACGACTACACAGAGGGGTCATAGGAATTGAAGAAAGAACAAGGCACGAGGGAACTTACCAAGGCCAAGAGGGAGGTAAAAGAGGAGGAGGTCGAGAGATAATGGCAACTGTTGAAGGCGACGCTGGTGCTCCAGCGAGCTCCTTCAGTGGTGAGGTGGCGGCGCAACCTCCAGTGGTCTTCTTGGCGACGAGGAGGCGATGGTGTGATTTCCAGTTGCATTCTAGGTGAAACTCCAAGCAAGGGGAAAACTAGGCAAGAGCGAGGGAAGTGTATGTGGCCAACGGTGAGAAAGAAGGACTGCTTAGGCTATTAATAGCCGGTGAAGAAAGAGGAGGAAAGTGTCACTGAGACTCAGAGACACATGGGTCAAAGGTAGTTGAAGGACAAGATAAGGTATGGCCAGCTGGCTAGAGAGAACAGGACGAAGTAAGGCCAGCTGGTGGAAGGAGAGGGCAAAAAGGATAAGATATGCTGTGAGGTGAGGAGACAAGGAGAGAAAGCAAAGGGCCACGTAAGTGACTGCATTTTATACGGCTCAAATGGCATTAAATGCACAAAGGCTTAGGTGGCGGATAAGGATGAGGGTAAGCGAGACTGTCAAGTGGAACCAGACAACTTAGAAAACAGTCTGGTTAAAGAGGAGTGGTCACGGCCTAAGGGGAGGTCATGAGCCGCAGGGGTGGTCTTTGCAAAAGGCCACAAGGGGTGATCTTCGCAAAGAAACCACAGTGGGTGGTCTTTGCAAAAACCATAGAGGAGGTCCACTGGACATAAAGGTCCTACGAGATCAAGGGAGATCTTTGAGGAAGTCTGAAAGGCTAAGAGGTCCAAGGGGCAAGGAGGTCCAAAGGATAAAGAGATCCTGCAGACAGGAAGGTCCTGACCACCAAGGGTGGTCTTTACGAAAAGACCAAGGGGTGGTCTTTGCAAAAAGACCAGAAGTCAGGAGGACAAAGAGGTCCTGAGGAAATCCAGCAAATGTGGTCTTTACAAATAGACCGCGGGGTCTTGAAGAGAAGGAGGTCAAAAGGGCAAAGGGAAAGGCTCAGTGAAATAGTGTCGTCTAGTTCAGATCGGGTGGCTCAAAAAGGATGGGACGTTCGGACTAGCCAAATGTGCCACAAGATCAGGCCGTCCAATGCAGGTTGGATGGTTCCAAACGAAGGCGCGGAGCTAAGCCGCGCGGGGAGGTCTAAGCCACGGGGAGGTCTGGGCCCTCAGATCCAAACGAAGGGAGGTCTGGACCATCAGATCCAAACGAATGGAGATCTGGACCATCAGATCCAAACGAAGGGAAGTCTGGACCATCAGATCCAAACGAAAGGAGGTCTGGACCATCAGATCCAAACGAAGGGAGGTCCAGGCGGAGGGGTTTCAAGGGAGAGGGATCCAACGGAGGAGAGCCATAGAGGGTGGTCCAAAGGAGGTCTCAACAGAGAGGTTTGGACCAAAAGGAGGTCTAAACCACAGAGAGATTCAAACCAACAAAGAGGTCTGGACTAAAGAAAATTCAAGAAAGAGACACGAGGGGAGGTTTTGAACAAGGAGAGAGGTCTGAACCAAAGAGGTCTAGGCGCAAGGGAGGTCCAGATACAGAAGGGGTCTAGACACTGAGAAGGTCTGGACATAAGAGAATGTCCAAGCAAAGTGAAAGGAAGAAAATCTGGGTACAAGAGCTAGCCTAGAGGGAGAGTAGAACTAACAGAGAAAGAGAGAGATAGCTCCAGAGCTCGATCAACACCAAATGAACGAACTTTAGATTAGTTGAAGTTTAGCTTTGTCATTTTAAACACTTGACTTTCTGAAAATCTCAGGTTAACCTCTGAAACTTCAGCAAAACCGAATGGTTCTTTTTATTTTGAAAATTTTCAAAAACTCAGGACAAACGGGACGTTACAATCTGTATGATCTCTGCCAACGACGCCTGAATTCTGGACAACGACCATCCCGAGGCCATAACTTTTTGCTCGCTACTTTGATTCTAGTTATATATACCTTCCTACAAATCTAATGAAAACATCTACAACTTTTCTAATTGGACGAAACCCTGAATCTAAGCATAAACATCTCAAATTTCCCTCGCAATGTTCTACGTCGAAACTCGATAAACTAGGGCATGCTGAAACCAAACCTTCCCTAGGGAAAAACGATCTATGAAATGTACAGTGAATAATCCAAGGTAAATTCTAGGGATTAACAGGGGTTACCCTTGATGAACAAGAACGATCAGGAGAACCCGTGAAAATCCTCCTCTTTTCCTCCCTTCTTGTCTTCTTCTCCTTCTTTCCCTCCTTCTCCTTGCTCCTTCCCTCCTTGTTGGCCTTCTTCTTCCCTCGTGACCACCCAGCAATGGTGGCAAGAATGTGGGGGAGGCGCCGCATAGGAAGTGGCGGCAGGGGCGAACAAGGAGGGTGGCTAAGTTGTGGTTGCCCTGCTCCTTTATGGCGGCCCACCTTGGTAGAGGTGTGAGTGGTGAAAGCCCATGGCCCAAGTTTTCCACTCTTTACCAAAAAAAACACTGCTTAAATCTTTTAATTCCTTCTCTACTCCCTTAAATCCTCCTAATGTATTTCGGTATATTACATCTACGGTGGCTAAACCACCTCAAAAACCCATGTTATTTACTTCGATATTTAAAATATAAAGGAATGGGATACCCGAACTTGTAATTCTTTGGAGTCTATGGGATTCTAAACCGGAGTAGCGGGAGCCCAACCAAACGCACCAGCTCCTCCTTTTTTAAAATCGGGATCACCCAAGAATCAGAGTAGTATTGCAGTAGAAAACACGAAGCGACCTTAGGCCAACTGTCACGCCCCGTGTCATTACCCCAAGGGTAATCACACTTAGGCATACGGATTACTATTCGTTTGCTCGAGAGAACTCTTGCTCCAACGAATAGTAAGCCTTTACCGAGTCACGCAAACAAAACAATAAGATAGAAATCGTACATTTTATTCCAAGAATAACCACATAAGGCTATGATTCTTAGTACATATTTTATCTGACTACAAAAGGAATAACTCCGCTTTTCTCGCCAACCACAAGCCTTGGCCTTCTATTAAATCCATGAGTCAAATATGGCGTCCATTTCACTCTGGTCCTTGTAGTCGCGCCTCCTCCTCCCGTGGTTGCTTTAGTACACCAAGTCCGTCATCCCACGGGATAGCTCCGTCGGACTAGGATCTACAAAGGAGAATACTAACAAGGTTGAGTACGAATGTACTCAACAAGCATTAATAACAAAGAATGCACTAGATGACTATTTCTAGTTGTTATCACATTTTCTAAGTCATCTCAATTTAGAAAATAATCATTAAAACATTTTAGGTGGCAGGTTTTAATTATGAAAACACTAATAGTCACTCGGAGAGAAGAAAGACCCCCGACGGTTCCCGTAGACTCCAATCCAGGAGACTGGCATGAATTCATGATTTGATATAGCATCATGCAGCTTGTACCACTTTACCCATAGTCATTCTCGAGCTCTAAATGAGTCGGTCCCCTGCATTTCCTTTGATGCGGGTTCGAGTTCGTAATCTGTAACGTTTTCCCGATTCGTGAATTAATTTCTCCACCCATTACCTTCCGTCGGTGTCTGGCGCACCAGTCCTCCACCGAGTTCTAGCAATGTTGGTTGAGGCGCTTCTATCTGCACCCAAAGACTCCACCTTAGCGCTATAGTGCCTTGGATCCCCCACTTCCGGTCTCTCCTCATGGTTCTGGGTTCCTCCATCACACACACTCACACCTATTACTTACCAATTGTGGAGAGCATAGTCACGTAACAGGGTAGCATTTTCTGCCCGCCGAAACGGGAAAATGGTTGGTACTGAATTTACGGCTTCAGACCGAGCAAGAGTTGGTTGATCCTTATATAATAACCATATGTAAAGGGTCCCACTGCCTTGCCTCATATCTTACTTGCCAAGGGCCCCATTTACCAGCCATAATAATCTCATATTACTTTCTTTCCTCATTCTTATCTCATTCATCGTTCTCATTCATCGTTCTCATTCATTCAAGTTTATCTTAGTCATCTTTATCTTATTCTTTCCATTTAAGTTTTGAGAAACAGTTTTGATGCAATAAACATAATAGTACAAGATACGGTTTACATTTAAAGTAGCTATATTCATGTTCAAGAGGATCGCTTGCCTTTGGAGTTGTAGGAAAGATTGGCGTCGACGAAACTTTGATCACCTGCTCCCGTCGGTGCTGGTTCGTCTTCTGTAGCAAACGGTGGCACGAATAGTAATATAAATAAATACATAGTGGATTTTTGAGTGATATAATAAATATCTAGGTTAGTGACTCCTAATTGTTAGCACGCTTAATTTAAATAAATATTTTTCGAGATCTACACTAAGTTAGCACTGCACAGAATAATCATTCTACCAAAAACGCAAGACTATAATTACGACAACTGCGGTCCACGCTTAATCAATAAACCGACAGTAAATAATTAGCGATGCACAAGATTTGCTACACAAGCTAGTTATTTTATTAATAACAGAATTAACGGCTATTCGGTTTATCTAGCAATTTTAAACCACAGATTAATTACAAATTGGTTAATTAGACGAGATCTAAGCTAAGTTATTTAACTGCAACAAAAAGACAGCTAACAGCTAATTAACTACAAAAACTACCGATTAAACACAATACTGCAACAATTTACTAAAGGCCACACGATTTCTAATTCCTCCTTGATGAAAATTTTTAATCTCTAAAATCCCCCTAATCTCTCCCTCCCTCTCTCTCTCTCTCTCTCTCTCACACACACACACACACTCGGCCACACCAAAACACACGCGCACACGCGCACACACGCGCACACAGCCACAAACACCACCCAACACACACCACACACCCACTGCCCTCTCCTTCCCCAACACACCTCCTCCTTACTCTCCCTTCTCTCTCTCTCTCTCTTCTTCCCAAATCAAGCCACCAGGGGGAGCTCCTGGCTCGATCCGGCACTGAGCTCCGCTGCTCTCCGCCGGCATCTTGCCGCCGCCACCCACCGCCTGCCACGCCTGCTGCCTCGGCAGCCTTCCTTGCCCGGCCCGTGCCCGCACTCGCCTCCCACGACCTCCTCTCTCTCTCTCCGGCCAGCGTCGCCTGTGGCCGCCGCTCAGCTCCACCGGCCCGCTCGTCGGCCCGGCTCCTCAGGCGTCCCCGCGTGACTCTCGCTCTGGTTCCCGGCTCCTGCAGGTCACCGCCACCCTCCTAGCCAGCGCCACTGCCCGACTTGGCCGTCGGCTCCTCTCGCCCCCTCTGCTTCCCCCTCTTGGCGGCACAGGGGCAGCGCCTCCTCGGTCCGTCGTCTTGGCCTCCGCCATCATGGCCAGTTGGCGCCACGGCCGGGTCCAGCTCCCTCGCTGCCTCTGCTACACCTCTGATTCCCTTTCCTCTTCTGTTGATTCAATTTTTTGTGCTTGATTTTGATTTGCATTTTTATGTGGGTTGATGCTTGATTATCCAAGAGAAATGGTGATAGGGTGAGTTGCTTTGCAGGTTATGCATGCAAATGAAATGGATGAGGGAGGCTGGTGGTTGATGCATGAACCAGATGATGGGGGATGGGGTGGCTGTGCTGGTGGGGGTATTGCTGCTAGTGCTGCCGAGGTACTACCCCTTCCTCTCTAACCCAGCCCCTCCCCTTGCTCTGTGATGAACTGCGATCTGAGAGCTATATGGATGTTATTGAGAACTTGTGATATTGTGAATGGTGTGGCTGTGCAGCAAACTGGGGTGAACTGTGTTTACCTCTGGTTGGGTTCTGAGATGGGGGAAAGAGGGTCTGCCGCCTTTGTGTTGGTGCTCTCCTCTTTTCCCTTTCTGCGTTCAGCTCGCAAGCGGTGATGACGAGAAATCTGAGCTTGCTCCTCCCCTGGCTGCCTTGATGCTTGGTGATGCCAATGGTTCTGGCTCCTCCGGTCTTGCTTGTTCTTCCTCCTGGCTGCCTGGCTTGCTTCTTGCTTGCTCCCTTGCTTCGTGCTTGTTGTGCTTTGGTTGATTGAGGAAATAGCTCAAGTGTGGCCTTGAGGGAATGGCTTGAGAAAGGGAGGATGAAAGAGGTGTTGCTGGGGATGAACTTGATCGGTGGCTTGTGTTTGTGCTCTTGGCTAAGAATGAAAATGAGGCTTGTTTGGCTTTGGCTTTGGCTTGCTGGCTGTGGTTGTGCTCGGCTGATGAATGAAAATGGGGGAGAAGGCAATTGTGGCTTTGTGAATGGTAATCCTTATATGCATGTGGCTTTGGCTATGCACCCTCTTGCCCAAACAAAAGACCACTTTGCCCTTGCTCTTATTCTCATGGCAAGATTCTCGGTGGGGGCTTTTTGTGCTGTGGTTGGGAAAACACTATCGTGTGATTTTACGTGGTTGAGTAATTTAATATACGTGGGTGTCGGATTAAAATAAACGCCGGATGATGAAACCTATGAAAACAAAGAGGTGCCGGTTAACTCTAGATAGTCTGGGGACCTCGACGATCAAGGGGCTGGCTAGCTTGAGTTGATCAGGGAACCCTAGTGTGCTTCGGAAACTTCTGACGGCCACCTCCAACCTTCTACTTTCTACTTTCTATTATCCACAAGGCTTTGACTTACTAACCGTGTTCTAATTTTCCTAACGAGCGATGGGGATGGATCGAGGGATGGCTCTATGGACTGGTGCTCAAGGTACAAGGTGGCAAGGATAACTGATGCTACAAGGATGCAAGGAGCGGATTATGATTTAATTACTTATTATTATAAGCATTGCAATTGGTTGTATAATTAATTTTGAAACAAGCAATGGGTTTGTAATATATTACCTATGTTTTGTACTTGGATTGATGCAATATTTTCTTTGATTGCATTGAATGGTGTAAATATTTCTGAGTTTGTATTAATGATCCTCTTATGCCTGAAATGGATTTATTTTTGTCATTAAATCTTGATTGATATGATATTGGAGAAATTTTTTTTATAATTCTCTTGTAGCCCGATGTAACGATTATGCACTTGATATTAACTCTGAAATTACTATTTGCTCTGGATTTAAAGAATTTTAATTATCGCTAATTACCGATTGTTGTTGGTTAGGTTAGGTTATTTATGCGGGTTCTCACACCAACTCCCCATAAGAATCAGGCGTCCGATTACCAAAACGCCCCTCAAGTTGAGGGTTATTTACCACCAAATGTCATTGCATAAATAGGGCTATCCAACTCGCCCATGCGTCCCTCTCTCCTCATTTCTCAATTCCTGGCTCGCTCCATCTCTCTCGCCCGCATGGAGATCGGTGGAACCTAGCGCTACTGCGCCGGGATCCACACGCTGTCGGCCAGGAGGCCCACACTGCCAGCCCGAAGCACCTCGACGTCGGTAGGGCTGTTCATTTAGACTGTTCGATAAATATACTATGTACGATAAATACGATATTGTTAATTTGGTAAATACGTTATTATTTAAAATACGGTTCGATATCAGTAAATATCAATTTATTTTGGTACGGTATCGATAAAAACCATATTTACCAAAGTTAACGCAAATTGCAAAACGATACGACGACTTGTGGTAAAAAATATTGACATCCACCAAAGTTAGCCCATGAGAACACACATAACACCCGCCGTCACACATGCATCACTACTCACTACCTAATCTTCTTCCCAAGCTACCTAATCCATGTATCTCTCTCCTCACATCTTTTCCCCAAATTTTCCCTTCCCCCTCCTCCACCACCATCCCCTTCTGCCTCCCCCACTAGGATCCCTCCTCCCTATCGCTCTCCCCTACCTCACCACCGTCGCCTCTCCCTACTCGTGTGGTTCCTCCTCGACGTCCTCCGCTGCCATCAGCACTGGGGCCCACCCATCGTCACTGACCTCTCCAAGTTTCGCCACATGCCCCCCATGCTTATTACCGAGGTCCTCAGTGCGCCCGCGCCCCACCTCCCCTGCTTGCGCTCCCCTTCTTCCACTGGGTCGGCCGCCAGAAGGGCTTCCGCCACTGCTTCCCTACATTCCACGCCCTCACCACTCTCCTCACTGCCACAGGCCTCCCCACATTGCGGACCATCTCCCCGACCCTCTTGCACACCCACGGCATGCCCGTCTCACACCCCCCTATCATACTTCGGTTTTTTGTTTTCTTTCAATTTTTTCCGAAAAACTGAACCCTTCGCATCACTAATTTCTGCCTACCATACCGAATACCGGTCAAACCGAGTTGACAGGTACAATTTGTTTAGTTCGGTGGCATTGTGAACAACCATAGACATACGTCTCTCTCGCCATCCTCGCCACTCCCGAAGTTCCTCAAATCCCCATCACCGTCTAGACAAGGATGACTATTGCGGCGTATCAAGCTTCCTGTGCTTGCATGCACCTTACCCACCTCCATCGTCGCCGGCGCCTCGGTCCCAGCTCCCTCGCCGGTCCCATCTTTGCCACATTACAGAGTTCCGCCGTGATCGGCTCCCCTAAATGCTTCTTTCCTCGGACCCGTGGAGGTAAGAGCTTGTCGGTCGTCCCTCCCAATGTGCCTACCTCCTCGCGGCCGACCGCACACACAACCAAATTTCAGATCTAGGGGCACTCCTTTTTGGTAGTTTTATTTTTATTTTTTGCATTGTGTAGTTTTATCCCAAGTTCTAGATCTGAGTCGCGACAAGTTTGTTTGTGTGTAGTTTCATTTCAAAGATTGCATTGCAGCTATATTGTGTCGTTTAATTTGTTAATGCTTGTACATGAGTATGCCAGATGGGAATGTTTGCATTCATGGCCTAGCAAGAACTTGTGCTTTCATGCTTTATGGTATTGCTTTGTTTTTTTATTAGAGATAGCAAAATCAGATAGTGATCCTCTATTTAATGCTATGACTAGTCTATTACATTTGAGATGTGGGATGTGAACTGAAAATGTCTAGAGATTCTAGATGCCTGTAGGTGTATAGCTTCTTTTTTAGGAAGTTCTTTATTTGCCACTAGAAGTTGACCAGTTTCCTAATATGCCATCATGAAAATGCTCTTCCCTTTATTTCCATTTGATCTCAACTTTTATCCATAATATGCCACTCCCGCCAGTTCTGTTTAGTCCAATTATAGTTAACCCCTCAAAAGCTGTCATATTTTTCTCAGTCTACCCAAATTGCCCCCAATCCCACGTGTCATATTATTCATTTCTACCCCTTCACTCACACACCTTCTTCCTCCTCCTTAATGTCTCCCCTTCCTCTTCGACTTCCATGGTACCTCATCGTCTCCTCCTGGCCTTCCCTACCAACGGCTCTAGCCTCACCTCTACCCCCGTCTCCCGTGCCACCTCTGTCCTCACCTTCATCCCCATCTTGTCCCATGCTACACCGCCTTTGGCCTCCGTCCCCACCACTCGTGTCGCTGCCTCCCCCACAACACGCACCGCCTCTAGCCTCCGCCCCCACCACTCGCGCCTCCTCCAGTCACCAACGGGCTGGAGCTCAGAGGTGTCAAAGTTGGGGTGTCGGAGGAAGCAGAGGAGGTAGATCGAAGTAGATCCGGCCATCAGCGACTCGGTTGTTGGAAATTAATCTAGACTTGCCAAGTATAGGGTGTTAGGATCCTGATGCAATCAGCATTGGATCAATTTAGTTTATTTCCTTTGTTAGGCTTTCCATATTTAGTTTTCGCTTGATTAGCAAGTTACATAGTCTTTAAAAGGCCTTGTAATCAAATCAGTTTGATTGAAGCAATAGAAGAAAAAATCGAGAAAAGCGCCGCGTGAAGCGTACCAAAATTCTTCGGCTTCCCGTGTGCGTTGATTCTTTCGAAGCGTTCTGGCGCGTGTGTTTCCTACGTACGAGAGCTCGCGTGCATGTGTATCAGCTTCCAGAGCGTAGCGTTGTGCTTCTCCCCGTGTAATCGCTTCTAGTAGGAGTGTGTGCTTCATCTAAGGACAACTACGTCCGTACGCGTGTGTGTTTTTTCCATCAAGGATTGGCTTCGAGCTAGCATTTTGCCGAGTGGATCGGTTGTTTTTTTCTTTGGTTTTGGGCCAACAATTGGTATTAGAGCAAGGCTGTGAAGCTGCGTTCCGGCGGCGAGATCGTTGGTGCAACGATGAGTGTCGCCTGCGCAGCAGGGTGCATGTCTTGGCGCAAGGCATCATGGATGGAGATGGGCTCCAGATGGCCATGCAAGAATGGAAGCGAAGCACGCCTGGTGACTACTGCAGTGCTGCGTGTGGCGTCTTGCGCGCATTTGGTGCAAAGATCTTGGCGTCGCGTGTCGCATGGCTGCCTGGCGCGAGGAAGCGGCTTCGTCGCGAGCACCAAAGCGCATACACACACACGTGGGAGGCAAGGTGTGGGCGCTGCTATGGCGTGAGCGCGGCGCATCACGGCAAAGGGGTGGGCTCCGTAGTCTTGCGCGCAGAATGCGCATCTGGCGAATCCGGCGGCGCATCGGCGTGGCGGCCAGAGCGCCGCAGCGGGCGTGGCGGCTCGATCTTGGCGAGACCGACGCCTTTGACGCAGTGCATCTGCTCCATAATGAGGAGGAGCCTACGTCGGTGGAGCATAAGATGAGTTGCGTGTTGCCAAGGTGAAAGCGTTGTACTGGTACTAGGCGGTTGCGGTGCCATATTTGTGTGTGCGCCCATGGAGCTGAGTCTGGGACGTTAAGGAGGTGTGTTCGCCATGCTGAGTTGAGTCTGGGACATTGAGGAGGTGTGTTCGCCGTCCTGAGTTGTGTCTAGGATGTTGAGGAGATGTGTTCACCGTCCTGAGTCGTTGTGTCCGGGATGTTGAGGAGGTGTGTTCGCCATCCTGTGCCGAGTATCAGTTGGGCAAGTCGTAGTTGAGACCGACTGCTGCAACAAGTTAGAGTCGGCAAGTCTAGATTAGGGGGGATTGTTAGAAATTAATCTAGACTTGCCAAGTATAGGGTGTTAGGATCCTGATGCAATCAGCATCGGATCAATTTAGTTTATTTCCTTTGTTAGGCTTTCCATATTTAGTTTTGGCTTGATTAGCAAGTTACATAATCTTTAAAAGAACTTGTAATCAGATCAGTTTGATTGAAGCAATAGAGGAAGAAAATCAGAAAGCGCTGCATATGGCAACGACAAAAAAATCATCGTGCTCTTCCTTGCGTACGTGTGTTTATTGCTTCCGGCGTATGTGTGCGTGTCTTTATCTAGTAGATTGGTTGTCTACGTGAGCTTTGGCTTTAGTACTCGTATGTGTGCTTCATCCAAAGACGAGATCGGTTTTCTGTGTATCGCTTCCAGTACTTGGCTTCCATGCACATGTTCGCGTGATTGACTTCTAGTCTTGCCTCCAGCACATGTGCTCGTGAGTGCTTTCAAATGTGCGTGAGTACTGCATCTTTGTTTTTGTTTTGCTGATTGGAGTTTCCAAACATGAACGTGTGCGTGCGTTGTGTGTTCTTGTGTGGTGTTCTTCTGGGTGACAACATCGGTGGCGCGCTTGTGCTTGGGGACGACGGGGTGGTGGGGATGGTGATGGCAGAGGTGTGACGACCCACCCCGTGATGTACCGCAAGAGGTCCGGGAGGACCATTTTTTTTTTTGCGCTGCGAAGTCACCACGGAAGGATGTGGTAGCTCCATGGAGCTTTACCGAGGAGGTCTCGCGGGACCTCCCAGAGGTCTTGCGGACCTCTGAAGGTCTTGGTCTCGCCATCGACCTCCCAGGAGGTCTTGAGGACCTCCCGGAGGTCGTGGCCGCCACCGCTCGTAGCACCTCGGGCACATCACCAAGAGAGGTCCGCGGGACCTCCCAAAGCTAAATCCGTGGGACCTCCTGGTGGTCCCGCCTGTGCATCTGAGCTAGTCCCGGGACAATCGAGCTAGCTCGCACAAGAACACAAGCCAATACCACAACCACGAGGTCAAACAAAGATGAAGCGAGACAAATTAAACTTTATATAATAGGACCTTATGGTCAAGCTTGTTAACAAGAGTGCGCCACCGAGGGCTTACAAAACCAACGAGGACTTACAAGCTGGCGACAAGGAGCTCTAGGGCTCAAACACCAAAACACGCAGAAGCCATCCAACAAGCACCACAGTTTGTCGGGTGGAGGGCGTCCTAGGCATCTTAGTCGTCGAAGAATTCCTCCTCGAAGAGGTCTGCCTTTATACTGCACTTGGTCATCCTCATAATCTGCTTTGACACGGGGCTTAAGCCATGAGTACTTGGAATGTACTCGACAAGTCACAGAGAGCAAAGATGCCATAATATTCATGCAAGGACTTACCAATGGAGAGTCAGTATGGTTAGTTTGCAAAAGCCAAATTTGACAATAATAGCAATAATAGATTGAAAGGCGACAAGGTAAAACCATAATACATAATACTTTTGATGTTTTAATAAAAGGTGGTGTGAGCACCAACTCACGGCCACAACCAAAAATTGGGGAGGTCTGATCACACGGTGGCTGTGTCCTCACCCAAAACCCACTCTGAACACCCATTCGAGGTCAAGAACCAACCTGGACCACTACTCCGAGCCAACCTTGACCCCTCTGGAGCCGCCAAGGTCTCTTGAGGCAAAGCCAAAGCATCTCGCGGAAGTGTCGATGGCACAAGCTTTTGAAACATCTACCCCTTGCACCATTTCACCGAGCATGTCCATGACCAAGGACTTGGCTATTGAATAGATCTTTTACTCTGCGAGAGGTGTACAACTTTACCCACAATCCACGATCTCTCTAGCGGGATGGGTTCCGGTCACCCTTGCTCACTTCCTAAGGTGGCGATCTAGAAAGCGCGGCAAGGCCTTTACAAAGCTTTGAGGCCGACTAGGGCTGCTCGCTAAGGTTTCATAATCCCTCCAAAGGGTCTAGAAATCCACGGGGTTATGGGGTGCCCCTCTTGCCAACGAATCACACGCTCAACCAAAACAGCCCCAAGCCATCTCATTGCTAATTATTCAGCCTGACCATTCCCATAAAATGATCTTGTGGTTGCACTAATTGGCCCAGATTAAACAGATACAAAGTGAAGTCCTTAATTGTGCTAAGGCAAGACTTCCACAAACCAAGTGCCTGACACCACTACTCACTCCTGCCTTCTTGCCTTAGCAAAACAATTGTATTAGCCCATGCCAAAAGACCACCCAGTCTGGCACACAAATTTTAACCAAGTGGTCTCACACCACAGTCGACCACAACTTAGGCATCCCGCCATAGTTTGCTCAACAATAACACCAACCACACATTTCATAACTTATTAGTCAAGATTATTGGAGATGAAGCATGATACGCTCAAACCACGTTTTCTAAGCGAGGCTATATAAGACCTCGGCCCCCATGTTGGCAAATAACAGAGAACGCCAACTAAAATATCCACCTAAGGCTCACAAGGTGAATCATGACAACATGATGGAGACAAGGTATAAAGGAGGCATAACGACAAGTAGGTAAGTAACTATAGCCCAAACCATTTTCTTATAAACATAGCCATGCATGATAATTTAAACCAAATACATTTGCAAAGCTTGGTTCAAGATGATCAAAAGGAGGTCTCGTGGCTTGCCTTGGTCAGCGGTGGAGAGCCTTCTGCTGAAGAGCGGGTCCAAGATCTCCTCGAACTCGTGATCTACACGTTAGCAAGAGAACCAAATAAGCAAAACCACACTAAGCCGAGAACAACAAAAGAACCAAAAGGAACTCAAACCAACTCGGCCAAAAGGAAACCAAGAGGCTTAACACCGCCTCAAAGAGCTCTGAGGGAGGGTCTTGCAAGGAAGAACCGAAGCAGAGGAGGCGAGGAAGGAAGAAATGAGCAAAAAGATTACAAAGGCACGCCTCCCGGGCTAAATATAGCCGTAGTTGGTGGTGTGCACCACAAGGAAACCCAGAGCGTGTTGTGTCGGGACTACTTAGGGTGGCTTGCCCAAAAGAATTGAAATAAAGTACCTCGGATGGGAATTGCATTTAATGTGACCCGACACCTATTAAATCGCCTGAGTTCTGGCGGGAGCAACAATTACAAGGTGAAGAGGGTGGCAAGTGGGGCCGATCAAAAGGGTGCACCATCGTCAAAGAGGTGGCCCCACCGAAAAGGGTCATTCATAAAAGACCACCGCGAGGTCTGGGCAAGAGGTCCAAGACACTCAAGGGGAGGTCACGGCCAGGAGGTCAAGGACTCAAGAAGAGGTCCTGGTCAAGAGGTCCTCAAAGCTCTAACGAGGAGGCCACGACACTCGGGCTGCACAAGGGAGGTCTAAGGGTCTAGATTTCAAGAGGAGGACCTCAGCGGTCCAGATCAAAGGGTGAGGAGGTCTGACGAGTAGATCTCCAAAAGGAGATCTAACGGTCAAGATCTCAAGGGAGGACCTCAGCGGTCCGAGATCAAAGAGCGCTGAGGAGGTCTGACGAGTAGATCTCTAAAGGGAGATCTAACGGTCAAGATCTCAAGGGGAGGACCTCAGCGGTCGAGATCAAAGGTGCGGGGAGGTCGACCAGCGAGAATATTCAAGGTTAGGAGGTGGTCTTTACAAAAGACCGGCAAGGGCCGGGAGGTGGTCCTTACAAAACAACGAGGAGGTCACAGGATCAAGGAAAACTAGCCTTGACAAGCGAGCCGTTCGATCGAATCAGGCGGTCGAGAAGAAAGGAACGTTTGGACCATCAAACGTCCACTGCAGATTGAGCCGTCGAGATCGGATCGGATGGCGCGAACGAGGGGCCGTTCGGATGGCGAACAGACCCGGCAAAGGCTAAATGTCCCGATTTAGATCGGACGACCCTTAGGTGAGAAAGGCAAAGCCTTAGCGATCTGACCACAAGAGTCAAAGAGGGTCCAAGCGCTAAGGAGGTCTTGGGCACGAGGAGGTCTGGACCTTTGGATCCCACTAAAGGAGAACACAGACGGCTAAGATCTCGAGAAGGAGGTCCTAAAGGCGAGATCTAACAAGGGAGGTCTGAGCGGCTAGATCTCAACAAGGGAGGTCTCGGCGGCTAGATCTCAACAAGGGGAGGTCTGAGCGGCTAGATCTCAACAAGGGGAGGTCTGGCGGCTAGATCTCAACAAGGGAGGTCTTAAAGGACACGGAGGAGGTCAGTAGGACACGAAAGGTCTGCGGGACAAAGGGAGGTCTATTTGAACACAAGGGAGGTCCAAATAGCCACAAGGAGGTCTAGAAAGGTCCCAAAAGGGCCTTTGGGAGGTCGGAGGAACTCGGGCGCCCAAGAGAACTCGAGAGGTTCCGGAGGCGTGGAGAGGTCCACAGGAGGTCCAAAAGCAAAAAAGCGTGGCTTGAAGAGACCAAAGAGGTTAGAAACACCAACCCGAGCCGAGTTCTTAACAAGAAAACCCGAAACAGGGAGGGTCGAACAGAGGGAAAGATGAGAGAGAGAAGGGAGGTCTGAGTCTCAAAGAGATTCAAGCCAACAAAGGAAGTTAAAAGAAGACAAAACCAGTGGCACACAGGAGGCTCGGGGACACGACAACCCAAGAGTAGTAAAGACACAACAGAGAGCTACAACCTGCAAGGAACACCAACTAAGAGCTTAGTTAAGGTTTGATTAATTCCAATTGAACTCTCAGATTCAAAAATCTCGTGTTAAGCTTTGGATTCTCAATAAAGCCAAATGGTTACTTTTATTTTGAAAACTTGGCAAGGGCTTTAAAAGAAAACGGACGTTACAAACCTTCACCCTTTAAGGGAATCTCGACCCGAGATTCAGCCGAAACTAGGGAATAGGTGGGGGAACTCCTTCCTGAGGTCCTCTGGCATTCGCAAGCATTTCTTCAACTGTGACACGTGGAATACATTGTGAATCGCAGAAGTCGAGGAGGGAGGTCCAAGCGGTAGGCTACTTCACCCCTTCTGCAAGGACTGAAAGGGTCCAATAAATCTTGGAGCAAGCTTCCCACTAACTCTGAACAGCCGCATACCTTTGAGAGGTGAAACTTTGAGGTAGACACGGTCTCTGGGACAAAAGTTAGGTCTCGGCGCCTAACATCTGCGTAGCTCTTTTGCCTAGTTTGGGCCGCCTTTAACTTCTCCTAATTGATCTCACTTGATCCTCGGCTTCTTCGGTGGTCAAGACCAAGAACTTGGCCTTCACCCGATCTGTCGATACAAGGAGTCCTACACTTTCTCCCATAAATAGCTTCAAAGGGACATTTGGAGACTCGCTTGGTAGTCTGTTATTATAGGAAAATTCGCATATGGTAACATCTTGTCCCAACTAGATTGTCTTTCTAGGCGCAAGCTCTCGGCATATCCTCAAGGACTTGGTTAACTCTCTCGGTTGGCCATCTGTTTGAGGGTGGTATCTTTGTACTAAAGTTGAGGCTCGGTTCCCAAGGCATCATGTAGCTTTTGCCAAAACTTGGAGGTGAATTGAGATCCTCATGCGAGACTATCTTCTTTGGAACACCATGAAGGCACACCACTTTTGCCATGTAGATTTCGCTAGCTTGTCTCGAGAATAAGTAGTCTTCACAGAATAAAGTGAGCCATTTTTGTTAATCTATCCACTATGACCCAAATAGAATCAAAACCAGCTTGGGTGCGAGGTAAACCGATAATAAAATCCATGCCGATCTCTTCCCACTTCCACTCGGGTATGGGTAAGGGCACTAGAAGTCCTCGTGTCTTTGGTGCCTTTGCTTTAACCTTTGGCAAGTGTCACATTTGGCCACAAAATCTGCTATCTCCTTCTTCATTTTCGCCACCAAGACAATTCCTTGACATCTTGGTACATTTTTGTAACTCTGGATGTATAGAATACAAAGCTTCATGGGCTTCTTTAAGTATTAGACCCTTGAGCTCCGTGTTATTGGGCACACTGAGCCTCTTATCAAACCAAACCGCACCTAGGTCATCCATAGAAAACCTTGCGCCCTTCCTTCTCTTATGTTGGTCTTAATCTCTTGGATGCTAGCATCTCCATCTTGGGTCTGCCTTGATCTGTTTTTGCAAGGTAGGTTGCACTTCAAGAGTTGCCAAAACCCTTCTTCCACTAACTCAAGTCTAAGCTTCAAGAATTCTTCATACAAGGCGGGTTGGCTCTCCTTAACCATCAAAGTATTGACATAAACTTTTACGCTCAAAGCATCTGCCACCACATTGGCCTTGCACAGGTGGTAGTGAATTCCACATTGTAGTCCTTAATAAGCTCAAGCCACCTTCTCTGCCTCAAATTCAAATCTGCTTGTGTAAAGATGTACTTTAGGCTTTTGTGGTCAAGTAAATTTCACACCTATTACCAATGAGGTAATGGCGCCAAATTTTAAGGCATGAACCACAATGACCAACTCTAGGTCATGAGTAGGGTAGTTTGCTTCATGAGGCTTCAAGCTGTCTTGAAGCGTAAGCTACCACTTTTACATCTGCATTAGAACACGACCAAGTCCTTGCTTTGGCGCATCACAATAAACTTGAAATCTTTCGACATCTGGAAGAACCAAAAGCTGGGGCAGAGGTCAACTTTCTCTTGAGCTCTTGGAAACTCTGTTCTGTCGAGGTCCAAAGGAACTTCTTTTCTTTCTTTAATAGCCGAGTGAGAGGTTTTGCAATCCGGGAGAAGCCTTCAATAAACCTTCAGTAATAGCAAGCCATGCCAAGAAAACTTGAACTTGAGGCACGGTCCTAGGGGTTCCCAATTGAGCACATCTTGAACCTTACTAGGGTTGTGAGACACTCCTTCTTTTGACAAAACATGCCCCAAAAGACCACTTCTTTTAGCCAAAACTCACACTTACTAAATTTGGCAAAGAGGCGATGAGCTCTCGGCTTTTCCAAAACCGAACAAAGATGGCTTGTATGCTCCTCTTCACTCTTGGAGTACACTAGAATGTCGCCAATAAAGACAATGACAAACTTGTCTAGGTACTCCATGAACACTCGGTTCATCAAATTCATGAAATAGGCGGGGCATTGGTCAGCCCAAAAGACATAACATGAATTCAAACAACCCATACCTAGTTGAAAAAAGCTGTCTTAGGGATGTCTTCCTTGCGAATCTTAAGTTGGTGATATCCTGTTCTCAAATCTATCTTGGAAAACACACAGCCCCTTCAATTGATCAAATAAATCATCAATTCTTGGCAAAGGATACTTGTTCTTGATGGTGACATCATTGAGAGCTCTGTAGTCCACACACATCCTTTGAGTGCCATCCTTTTAGGCACAAAAATCACTGGGGCTCCCCAAGGTGAGGAGCTAGGTCTAATAAAACCCTTGCTCTGCAAGTCTTCCAACCTTTTTCAACTCCACCGATCATCAACATGCAATCTGAGGGCCTTTTGGAGATGGGGGAGGTCCACAGGACAAGGTTTATGACAAACTCAAGGTCTCTGTCAGGGGCATTCACAGGAGCTCATCAGGAACACATCCACAAATTCTTTAACAACAGGACATCCTCCAAAACTTGAACTTGAGCACTACAAGATAGGGCTCCTTGGAGTTTCTCTGAGGTGGCCGAAAACTTCACAGTGGCACCACTAGGGCTGGTCAAAGAGATACTTTTGCCACTACAATCCAACATGGCATGGTGGTTAGCTAGCTAGTCCATGCCCAAAATCACATCTAGGGACCTGGTGTCCAAAAGGATGAGGTTGGCTAGAAATTCTACTCCTTCTATGACCAATTCACTTGTGGACAACCACGGTTCGTGCTTAGTTCTCGAGGTAGGGATTGAACCAACAAGGTATACTTAAGAGCAACAACTTCAAATGGTGCTTTGCAAAGAAAACTCAGAAATAAGCGAATGGGAAGCTCCAAAGTCAAATAAAAGCTGCGGTAGCCTTTGAATTTACTAGGAACATACCTAGTACCACGTCCGAGGAGGTCTCAGGCTTCTTCCACCGCCACATGGTTCACACCCCTTCAAAAGTTTGGGAGGTTACGGCTTGAGGAGGTCCTGCGGCTGAGGGTCTTGGCGAGGAGGTCTGAAGTAGAGGTCTTGGTGGTTGGCTCTGTCTTTAGTGGGCATTGATTAGCAAAATGCCCCACTTGGTGACACTTGAAGCGTGTGATCCCATTGCTATGGAGGTCGTTAGGGTTGTCTTGGTCTTTGCTAGTGATCTTGCGGCGGCGAGGAGACACTGGCGGGAGGTCTTGGCAGAGGTCTGGAAGGTCCAGGGGTCCTTGGCGCTTGGTTAGTCTTGCACAAAAGCTTTGTGGTATTTGGGAGGTCTTTGCTTTGAGCAGGAGGGTGGCACCTGTGGATGTCATGAGGACATTGTGGATGTCATGTGGACATGCTCATGATCTTAGGTGATGAGACAATTGGCAATTGCTTTGAAAGTTTGTTGAAATCTGGAGTTTTCACAAGTGTCGGGAAAATCGTAGTCTGGGCGTTGAAGCTGCGGTACTACTGGTGTCTTGTATGACCACTTGTGAGTTGCGGTATTACTGCGAGTCCTTAGTCTCGATTGGTTTTCTTGTGGCGTCCGACGAGATCGGACGCCCATTGAAAGGGCTTTGTTACGAGGCTTTTGGCGTTTAAGTGGAGCGGTAGTACCGCTAGGAAGTGGCGGTAATCTGAGAGCGGTTATACCGCAAGGTAAATGGCGGTTGTGATTTTCGAGAAGGTGTCTTTGGAGTATGGATTTTCTCCTAGGCGGTAATCTGCGTGCTTTGGTTGCCGGTAGTCTGTGAGGCGGAATGACCGCATGTGTGCGGTATGGATTTTCGAGAGGAGGTGTTTTGGAGATTTTGGGATTTCTCGAGGTTGCAGATCGACCCTAGATTGTAATGGTATGACCGGGTTCTTGTATCTGGGTGGATATGTGGCTGTAGTACCGCTTTGTGGATTGAGTTGTTCGATTGTCAATTTTCTTGGAGATTTGATTTTGGGTTAGGTCAAGTTCTTGTTCATCGGTGCATATATGTTGCATATTGCATGTTTTGAGCTAACGTGGGTCAAGTTGTGAAGAACTTGTTCCGGAGACGATTTCTTGGTCTATTCTTTGTGCGGTGGCTTGGAGGTCAACGACGGTCAACGGCGAGGAGGATCGGGACTAAGCTTGGAGAGCCGAGGTCCGAAACGATCATGGATGCTTGGTGTAGGTCGGTGACTCAAGCATGGCACGAATGGACGAGTGGATCGAACCGTGCGTTCGATCTGTTGGTTGGATCAAGCGGTCGCGAGTCGTTGCAAGTGCTCGATGGTGCGGTGGGATCCGGACGGAGAGACTTGACGACATGGAGCCGTTGATCAACCTACGTGGCGAAGCATGGGATTGCTTCACGATCTGTGGACTCGGTCTTTTGGAGAAGGATCGAGAAGGGTATTTTGGTAATTTCACCAAATACCGTCTTGGTGACCTTTGGCTAAACCGGCGCGAGTCGGCGCATGGTGAAGCGGTTTAGGTCAATCGGCGATGAAGACGGCGCTTTGAGATGCGTCGTGTGTTAACCCATTTGTGTGTGGGGTTTAATGGGTGCCCTAATGGAATATACCCTAGATGCTTAGTCTCCACTATAAATATGGGTGTTGTGGGCTGCTTTGAGGCTCTTTGGAAGCCAAGGAGATAGCCACCCAAAACCCTTGTGGTTGCCCTATTTTGGTTTAGGGTTTTGAGGAGAAAGAGGAGAGCTAGGTTCTAGGGTTTGGATTGAGAGTGTGTGCTCACGTGGTGAGCTTTGTCCTCCATGTGGAGTGGCTGTAAGCAACAATCATTCATCTCAAATCAATCCATTGAAATCCCTTGAGATGAGTCTCTTTGTGTTCATCCTCTCTATTTGATGTTTTGGGGCTTTTCTTGATCCGGGAGTTTTTACTTGGTTTTTCTTCTTGATCTTGCTTGCTGGGATATGTGGGAACCCATCTAAGGTCATCTAGATCATCATTCACCCACGAGCAAGCTTTTGGATCTAAGTTTTGATTACTGCGGTTTTGGTGAAAGAAAGGGTGATTTGGGGTGTTTCTTTGATCCATGAGTTTTTGCTTGGTTTCTTCTGTGATCTAACTTGCTGTGCCATGTGGGAACCCATCTAGGATCATCTTGATCATCAATCACCCACGAGCAAGTCTCTAGATCATATTTTGCATTTGGCTCGGTTTTGAACCTCCTTCGCTCAAACTGAGAAAGATCGAAACTTTGACATAGATCTGGACGATCGCCACTTGGAATAGGTTCCTAATACCCTTAGGAAGGTGTGTTCCAAATTTGGTGGAGTTTGGCCTTACGGTTTAAAAGTTACGTCGATTTTCGATTTTGTTTTCAGTTGTTTACATTCATCGTCGGGATAATCGGTAGTACCGCACTTTTACGAGGTAGTATCGCGATCTTGGTAGTACCGCACATTTACTCTGATAGTACGCGATCGTATACCGCACTTACAACAATGGTAGTACCTTTATCCACGATTTTTGAGATTTCTTGAAGAGTTCTTCTTTGTGTTTGAGGGTTTAGGAGTGGATTCATTTCAAGTCTTCCACTGTGTTTAAGCATTCATCTTCGTAGCTCTCATAGCTATTGGAGTGATTTGCGATTTGCGAGTTGAATCCATTATCTTTGCAAAAAGATTTGGTGCTCCTATTCACCCCCCCTCTAGTCGCCTATTCCGGTCCTACAATTGGTATCAGAGCCAACTTTGCTCTTTTGTGATCTTAACTGATCTTTGAGCATGACGACTAGTGTGCTTGACTTGTGGCGCTTCTTTGCATCTTGTCGTAGTTCTTTTACCGATGGTGTCCATTGTAACAAGATGTTTGAGCGTGTGATAAGGATAATGGCGTTTGATGAGGATTTCACTGCGATATTTGTAGCAATCCTTTTGTTTTGATTGTCCTAGTTTGAGGATGAGCTATTTTAGAGTCTAAGGAAATGGAGCCCGTTGGCATGTGCGAGATAGCGATTGAGGATGAACATGATGAAGAGCTTTCCGATGATGACTCTTCCGAGGACGATCCCCTACTCAAGCTAAGCAAGGTGAGCAAGGAAAAACTTATAAAAGTCTTATATTCATATCATCTTAAACTGCTTGCTCTGGGGAAGAAAGTAAAATTGTTAGAAAAAGAGAAGGGTGATTTGTCTCATGAGCTCTCCGAATTTAAAACCTCCATGAATGCTTATGATTCATTGCTTGTAGACATGGAGAACCTGAATAATTCTCGTGCATGCCTAAAATCTGAAAATGAATTATTGAGATCAAATGCTTCTATGCCATGTGATTCTTGTATTGCCTTACATCTTGAGCTTGATAATGCTAAGTTAGAAATAGGCAATCTTAGATCTATGGTTAGAAATGATTGTAATTCTTGTGTAGGTATGCTTGCTGAAATTGAGAAACTTAAATTGACTAATTCCATGCATCTTGAGCAATTAGGAAATGCTAGGGCTGAGATTATTGAAATTGAAGCTAGGCCTTGTAGCATGTGCTTTGATTATGAAAAATTGCTTAAGGATGGTTTAGCCTCTTGCAAGAATTGTGCTAGCTTAGAAACTGAAATTGATGCTTTGAACTGCATGCTTAATTCGAAAGCATCATTAATTTCTTGCACATCTTGCATTTCTTTGAAGAGTGAGATCAAGTCTTTGCGCGATGATATGAGTGCCAAGTCATGTGACTCTTGTATTTGCCTTCACTCTGAGATTGATGTTTTAAAGATCTCTCTTGCTTGTTTACATTCGGAGTTGAAGTCTTCTTGTGCTAAACGTGAGTCACTTGATGTTGGCTTTTGTGGCATCGCTTTGGATAGCTCTTCTTTGGTGAGTTCGACTCTTTCGGACTCTTCTTGTGTTGTCCAAAGGATTTCAAAGGACAAGGGTGTTTCTTCTTCAAATGGTACTACATTTTCAAAAAGGAAGTACCATTGCACCTTTTGTAAGAAAAATGGACACACTTTCGAGTTTTGCTTTCGCCGTTTGAAACTTGAGCATCGTCGTACCTCTAGGAACACACATAGTCTTTCTCATAGCATGTGTGGTACTAGTGCTAGTACGAGGACGAGTCATGATGTTGATTCTTCCAGAATTTCTTCTTTGAGCCATAATGGTGCTTCGTCCTGTCGGACCGTGTCTACTAGTAGACCTTTACACCATTGCTCATTTTGTGGGAAGAATGGACATCATGTGGATTTCTGTTTTCGGCGTGCAAAACATTTGCGTCGAGCTCATGCTTCTAAGTCTCTTAGTGGGCATAGTCTTTCTCATGACATGCACACTAAAGAACCAAGCACGAAGACTCGATTTATTGATGGCTTCTTTGACACCTTTTCTAGTGGTGTTGGACAGCACCGTGGACATGGTTTGCATAGTTTTGGTTTTGGTCCACGAGCTGCCCGAGGCGAGATTTCGCCGTTGTCCAAGAGGTGGACCTCGTTTTGTTCATCGAGGTACACACCCACCAGCGAGATTGTGTGAGTTCTTTTGATGCTTCGTTGGTTCTCATATTGGTGCTTTCAAGCAAGGCCATCGCCGCTTTCCTAGAGATGGACCTCGTTTTCCTCATCGAGCTGTCCACCATGGCGTGCCTCCAAGGATGAGATTGGATCTTCTTGCATGGATCATCATTTGCATCATACTAACTCACATAATGGTTCGATTGCCTCTAGTGGTGGTGTGTCCAAGGTTTGGGTTCCCAAGCATTTGCTCTCTAACCCTTCGGACCCAAGACTCGGACACTTTGCCTTTCTCATGTGTAGGTACCAAGAGCGGGTTGGAGAACATGGACTCAAAGATTCTGATCTTTTGCTTCATCACATGATCGGGTCACTTGATGGTTCTCCACCTCAACGATGGCCTCCAAGAGGCATGTGCTTTCATAATTGGTGCTTTCACATGTATAGTGAGCTATCTTATACCTTCATGCCTTTATCTTCATGATTATTCATACTTGGCATGTTGTGTTTGTCTTTGTGCTCACCTATACCATATTGGCATGTGTTATTCTTGTGATATCTTTCATCATGCTTTTACCTTGCTTGTACTTCCATGTATCATATTGTTGTTCTTAATTACCATGGGTGTATGAGCTTGGTCTTGTCATCATGAGCTTGTGCTATCTTGTACTCTTATTATCTTGCTCATGTTGATTCTTGCTCATGTATCCATGTTTTAGACTGTTGTTTATTATTTCCATGGGCGTATAAGCTTGGTTTGTCAATATGAGCTTGAGTGTCTTGTACCCTTATTATCTTGCTCATGTTGATTCTTGCTTGTATATCCATGTATCTCATTGTTGTTCTTAATTTTCATGGGTATATGAGTTTGGTCTTGTCTTCATGAGCCCTGTGCTATCTGTACATGATTTATCTTGCTCTGTTGACTTTTGCCTTGTGTATCCACTTGTTCACTTGATATCCATGTTAGCATTCATTATTCATGATTTGTTATAACATGCTTTATGCTTACATGGTTATTGTGCTTTTTGTTAATTGTGGATGCATGAGTCTTGCCATAGCTTTCACTAGCATGCTTTATTTATATTTGTACATATGATGTGTGATTTGCTATGTGCTTGTTTGCTTGCTCCTATGCCTTATTGTTGATTAAGCATAGTTTGAGCTTTGTCATGTCTTGGGTAGCATGTGTTGCAATTGATTTGTCTATATTCATGCTCATTCTGAACTATTGATTATATGCTTAAATGAGTTTTGGATCATTTCTTTGCTATCCTTGCTAGTCATGTGTCTTGGTCTTGATTTCCCTAGATATTGTTTCACTAACCCAATACCAAGGCATAGATGTCGTTGTCTCTTTGGTATAGTCTTTTCGGTTGAGAAGAAGAACATGTGGTTCAACAAGTGTTATCACCTCAAGTTGTTGGTTCTTCTTCATTTGTGCCTTCAATGATGACTATCACTTCTCGAAGACGAAGAATTTGAGATGAGGATGATGGGTGGCGCAACTATCTTACGGAGCTTCAAGGAATGGATCTTCATCCATCATGACTACATCTCACTTTGCAAGCGGTGCGACTCGAGTTCGAGCTTCCATACCTTTCATTTACGTATGGTATCCCTAGTCTACCTTGCATAGCATCTGTTTTGTGTCAGGTGTTGGGCTTATTGTGTTCAGGGTAGATAGGAGGCTCTGTTCTAGCACGTGTCTTTTCTAGGCACTCTTCTTATCCCATGGTTTTCTAGGATGCACTCTTCTCACTGCCTAGGTCGAGCTTGTCTCCCAATCACTTGTCTTAGCAGGTTTTGAGCTGCCTGTAGGGCTTTTTAGTGTTGGTGTTTCGCTCCCTAGCTTTTCGAGTTGCTTTCCTAGAGTTAGTGTGGTGTTTGAAGTCTTTGTGCTATCTTGTGGAGTTTTTGGCTCTTTTGGCGGGTTTCTTCCTCAAAGCCTTTTAGACCCAACAAGGTTTGCCACCTTGAGAAGCAAGTTAGGGATAATTTATCCCTATGGGTTGGTTTGAGGGGGAGTTGGTTCTTTTCTGAACCTTCTTTGTTCATCTGAATCTTTTTTTGTTCATTTGAGCTTTACTTGTTCATCTGAACTTTCCTTGTTCATTTGAGCTTTTGTGGATCTTTTCTGATACCTTCTTCAAGTGGTATCTTCTTCGGATCCTTTTGATCTTCTTTGGATCTTTTTGATCCTTGTGATCTTTTAGGCTTTTAAGTCTTTTGTGCATCTCATTGTATCATATTGCATACATATGGAAAATCCAAAAAGATGCATTGTAATATAAGCTTTACTGCTCATCTTTTAAATTGTTGAAGCTTTGCTTATTATCCTCTTGAGCTTTAGTATTTCAATTCTTGCTCAAGATCGTGTTTAGCTCTTTGACTTGCTAGAATTATCATGCTTTTACATGTGCAGCAATGTCTTTGCTATATGAGCTAGAACTTTTGAAATAATCTGAACTGAAAATAGCAATTTGTGGATCTTTTAGCTAGTTGCATAATTAGTGATCCTTTTGTGACATTGGCCCTGTCAAAATTACTTTGTTAGCTCTAGAATCTAGAATCGAACATCTTTGAGCCTTTTGTTCCTTTAAAGAATCTAAAATAGCCCTTGTGCAAAATGAAAAATGATCTCTTTTGTGCGAAAAAACTGATCTCACCAATTCTTTCTCATGAGACTGCTTGCCATTGTACTAGGCATGAACTCAGGGGGAGTTTTGGATGACCTAGACCACTCTTTTAAGCTTTTGTTGCTTGAGATGGTCGTAGTGAGGCTTGAGATCTAGCACATGGCTAAAAATGCAACTTGTTAAATTGGTTGAAGCTTAGGAAGAGATTGTGGATGGCTCCTAGTCCAGGATCTTCTTTACTAAGATAGACCTTTTATCAACTTGAATATTCATTGCAAATGAAAAATGGTTGAAAATTTGGGCTTTTGACAAAAGTTGAGCTAAATGATTCAATTCAAGACTGTTTGTCTTTAAGATGGTCTTTGCTAGCTTCTGGATCTCACATTGACATTCTGATATGGCCATTATCACTTTAGGATAACTGTCGTTGAAATTGCTAATTTTGAAGCATTGCTTAATTTTACCCAACAACATGTGATATTTTGAGCTCATTAGCCTAGCTTTGCTATATATGTCTTAACATGATCTTGCTAGTTTTGTCAGGCTTGTTGTATCTTAAGTAATGGTAGAAATGCTAGCCTATTCAATTGAGTAATCTCCAAAGCTTCTTTTACTTAAAAATTGAAAATCAAAACAAAAATGAAGCCACCCCATTGCACTTCATGCATGCTCTTTCTTTTACTTCTTCCTTTCTGTTGCACTTATTATCTCTGGATGAGAGGAAGGCTTGACTCCTTGATGAATCCATTGTCAAAGGGGGAGAAGTTTTGGCAAAAATGTGAAAAAGAGCTTTTCAGGTTAAGGGGGAGAAGTTCAGGATGTTAAGGGGGAGAAGTTTTGTAAGAATGAGAAGTTAGGAGCTTTATGGAGAAATTGGGAGAAACTGAAAATTTTGAAAATTTCTCTTGTAAAATGGTGATCATAGTGAGGGGGAGCATTTAAATTGCATTCTTTTGATCTTATTGTCTTTTATGAATCTGAATTGCAATTCTTGTAGACTCACAATGATCAATGGTCAAATAGAACAATTGTTCTTTCATATGGACCATAAGTGAGATTTTGTCACTTCTCTGGAATTTGAAGCTTTTCTTGCTTCTTCTGCCGTGTCTCACTTGCTGAAACTATTTTGAAGCCAACTTGGTCTTTCTCATTGCTTTCTCTTGTATTTGAGCCAAGTTGAGCCTTTGCGCGAAATTGTCAAGTATTTTCCTTTTCAAACCATCAAACTTACATTTTTGGGAAATTGCCAATGTGTTCATCAAGGGGGAGATTGTGGATGTCATGAGGACATTGTGGATGTCATGTGGACATGCTCATGATCTTAGGTGATGAGACAATTGGCAATTGCTTTGAAAGTTTGTTGAAATCTGGAGTTTTCAGCAAGTGTCAGGAAAATCGGTAGTACCGGCGTTGAAGCTGCGGTACTACCGGTGTGCGGTATGACCACTTGTGAGTTGCGGTATTACCGCGAGTCCTTAGTCTCGATTGGTTTTCTTGTGGCGTCCGTCGAGATCGGACTACCAGATTGAAAGGGCTTTGTTACGAGGCTTTTGGCGTTTAAGTGGAGCGGTAGTACCGCTAGGAAGTGGCGGTAGTACCGCTGAGCAGTTGTACCGCAAGGTAAATGGCGGTTGTGATTTTCGAAGAAGGTGTCTTTGGAGTATGGATTTTCTCCTAGGCGGTAATCTGAGTGCTTTGGTTCTTGAGTACCGTAGGGCGGAATGACCGCATGTGTGCGGTATGGATTTTCCAGAGGAGGTGTTTTGGAGATTTTGGGATTTCTCCAGTTTGCGATGCACCTTGATTGCTTGAGCGGTATGACCGGGTTGCAGTATCTGGGGTGGATATGTGGCGGTAGTACCGTTTGTGGATTGAGTTGTTCTGATTGTCAATTTTCTTGGAGATTTGATTTTGGGTTAGGTCAAGTTCTTGTTCATCAGTGCATATATGTTGCATATTGCATGTTTTGAGCTAACGTGGGTCAAGTTGTGAAGAACTTGTTCCCGGAGACGATTTCTTGGTCTATTGCTGTGCAGGTGGCTTGGAGGTCAACGACGGTCAACGGCGAGGAGGATCGGGACTAAGCTTGGAGAGCCGAGGTCCGAAACGATCATGGATGCCGGGTGAGTCGTGACTCAAGCATGGCCGAATGGGCCAGTGGATCGAGCCGTGGTTCGATCTGTTGGTTGGATCAAGCGGTGCGGGAGTCGTTGCAAGTGCTCGATGGTGCGGTGGGATCCGGACGGAGAGACTTGACGACATGGAGCCGTTGATCAACCTACGTGGCGAAGCATGGGATTGCTTCACGATCTGTGGACTCGGTCTTTTGGAGAAGGATCGAGAAGGGTATTTTGGTAATTTCACCAAATCCGTCTTGGTGACCTTTGGCTAAACCGCGGGCCTTGTCGGCGCATGGTGAAGCGGTTTAGGTCAATCGGCGATGAAGACGGCGCTTTGAGATCGTCGTGTGTTAACCCATTTGTGTGTGGGGTTTAATGGGTGCCCTAATGGAATATACCCTAGATGCTTAGTCTCCACTATAAATATGGGTGTTGTGGGCTGTTTGAGGCTCTTTGGAAGCCAAGGAGATAGCCACCCAAAACCCTTGTGGTTGCCCTATTTTGGTTTAGGGTTTTGAGGAGAAAGAGGAGAGCTAGGTTCTAGGGTTTGGATTGAGAGTGTGTGCTCACGTGGTGAGCTTTGTCCTCCATGTGGAGTGGCTGTAAGCAACAATCATTCATCTCAAATCAATCCATTGAAATCCTTGAGATGAGTCTCTTTGTGTTCATCCTCTCTATTTGATGTTTTGGGGCTTTTCTTGATCCGGGAGTTTTTACTTGGTTTTTCTTCTTGATCTTGCTTGCTGGGATATGTGGGAACCCATCTAAGGTCATCTAGATCATCATTCACCCACGAGCAAGCTTTTGGATCTAAGTTTTGATTCTGCGGTTTTGGTGAAAGAAAGGGTGATTTGGGGTGTTTCTTTGATCCGCGAGTTTTGCTTGGTTTCTTGCCGTGATCTAACTTGCATGTGCCATGTGGGAACCCATCTAGGATCATCTTGATCATCAATCACCCACGAGCAAGTCTCTAGATCATATTTTGCATTTGGCTCGGTTTTGAACCTCCTTCGCTCAAACTGAGAAAGATCGAAACTTTGACATAGATCTGGACGATCGCCACTTGGAATAGGTTCCTAATACCCTTAGGAAGGTGTGTTCCAAATTTGGTGGAGTTTGGCCTTACGGTTTAAAAGTTACGTCGATTTTGATTTTGTTTTCAGTGTTTTACGTTCATCGTCAGGATAATCGGTAGTACCGCACTTTTACCTGAGGTAGTACCGCGATGCGGTAGTACCGCACATTTGCCTGCGGTAGTACCGCGATGCGGTAGTACCGCACTTACAACAGTGGTAGTACCTTTATCCCTGATTTTTCAGGATTTCTTCAGAGAGTTTGCTGCTGTGTTTTGAGGGTTTAGGAGTGGATTCATTTCAAGTCTTCCACTGTGTTTAAGCATTCATCTTCGTAGCTCTCATAGCTATTGGAGTGATTTGCGATTTGCGAGTTGAATCCATTATCTTTGCAAAAAGATTTGGTGCTCCTATTCACCCCCCCTCTAGTCGCCTATTAGGTCCTCTGACACCTTTCTCTTGTAGGACTCGAGAGAGTTCTCTCAGGGATTCCTCAATGAGCATTGCCTTGTTCACCATATCTTTGGAAATCGGGATAATCGTTGCCTACAACTTGAACTTTTAAGGCCGGGATGGAGGCCTCGCTTAAAACCTGCTCGCGCGCATCATCCGTAGCCACATCTTCGCGAGCATAGCGACAATTGAGTGAACTTAGTGAGATACTCACTTCTTGACATGTTGCCTTGCTTGAGCTCTCTAAACTCTTCCTTTTTCATCTCAACCTTCCCATTAGGGACATGGGAGTGGCGAAAAGCTCGCAGAGAACTCTACCCAAGAGATCCTCAGGGGGGTCGACATGTGAGGCACAAAATGTGTCCCACCACTCACCGCAGTCCTTCCGGTTGATGTGAGGCAAACAAAACCTTCTCCTGTCTTCACAATGAGCAATATCCAACTTCTTCTCTGTTGATCTCACCAATCATCGCATCTAAAGGCTCGGAGAGCTCGAAAATGTAGTCGGGCGTGTCTTCATGAACTCGACACCTTGATTGAGGGTGAGCCGGGGGTGGAGGTGGTGGTCTTCTTCTTGCACTGACTATTCTCGACTCATCATGGCAAGTAAAGCATTGGTGGTGCGGCTTTGTTGAGCCATAATCTGGTTCATAATCTCGCATCATAGAGCTCATCATCCGAGCTTGTCTTTGCCATAAACCGCCTAAAACCCGGGTCATTCTTTGCCCTTTGGAGGAGGTGGGGGTGGAGGCAAGCTGATGCAGGGGCTCACCTGACTTGTGGATCGCCGAGTCTGCACCATCTGGACAAAACTCTAAAGGTTTAATAGGTAAGAAGGAAAGCATAAAGGGTAAGAGGATCTGAGAGAAATAAAGATAGGGCAGACTATTAGGGGTGACTTGGTTAACCCAAGAGAGAACCAAAAAGGCCAGGAGGCCAAAAGAGGCAGAAGCTTCAAAACAGAGGTCTTCAAGACCCAAGCTAAGCGAGACTCGTAATAGGACCACTAATCCTAACCTTTCTCTGATCGGCCCTATTGAAGTTATATAGGCAAGGAAGTCAAGTTAGATTCAAAATCAAGGTTCCAAAGAGAGATAAGATAAAGGGAACTAAGGAGGAGTTAAGATGAGAGTAGAACAGGACAAGAAAAGATTTTAAGCGAGATAAGGCGACATAGAACCAAAGACAAGGAAAGAACTACTAAACAAATTTTAAGTTGACTTGCTTTAGAAAATAACTTTTTGGATAAAAACTAAATCGACTTTTCTGCCTATGGCCACGTCCTACTGACCAACACTCGGCTCGATACCAACTGTGACGACCCACCCGTGATGTCTGCAAGAGGTCCGGGAGGACCATTTTTTTTTTTTGCGAAGTCACCACGGAAGGATGTGGTAGCTCCGCATGGAGCTTTACCGAGGAGGTCTGCCAGGACCTCCCAGGAGGTCTTGCGGACCTCCCAGGAGGTCTTGCGGACCTCCTGGAGGTCTTGGTCCGCCACTGACCTCCCAGGAGGTCTTGAGGACCTCCTGGAGGTTGTGGCCACCACCGCCGGTAGCACCTCCAGCACATCACCAAGAGAGGTCCCAGGGACCTCCCAAAGCTAAGTCCGTGGGACCTCCTGGTGGTCTGCGCCTGTGCATCCGAGCTAGTCCCGGGACAATCGAGCTAGCTCGCACAAGAACACAAGCCAATACCACAACCACGAGGTCAAACAAAGATGAAGCGCACAAATTAAACTTTATATAATAGGACCTTATGGTCAAGCTTGTTAACAAGAGGTGCCACCGAGGGCTTACAAAACCAACGAGGACTTACAAGCTGGCGACAAGGAGCTCTAGGGCTCAAACACCAAAACACGCAGGCCATCCAACAAGCACCACAGTGTGTCGGGTGGAGGGCGTCCTAGGCATCTTAGTCGTCGAAGAATTCCTCCTCGAAGAGGTCTGCCTTTACTCGCACTTGGTCATCCTCATAATCTGCTTTGACACGGGGCTTAAGCCATGAGTACTTGGAATGTACTCGGCAAGTCACAGAGAGCAAAGATGCCATAATATTCATGCAAGGACTTACCAATGGAGAGTCAGATGGTTAGTTTCATAAAGCCAAATTTGACAATAATAGCAATAATAGATTGAAAGGCAACAAGGTAAAACCATAATACATAATACTTTTGATGTTTTAATAAAAGGTGGTGTGAGCACCAACTCACGGCCACAACCAAAAATTGGGGAGGTCTGACACACCAAAGGGCTGTCCTCACCCAAAACCCACCGAGAACACCCATTCCAGAGGTCAAGAACCAACCTGGACCACTACCCGAGCCAACCTTGACCCCTCTGGAGCGGCCAAGGTCTCTTGAGGCAAAGCCAAAGCATCTCGCGGAAGTGTCGATGGCACAAGCTTTTGAAACATCTACCCTTGCACCATTTCATGAGCATGTCCATGACCAAGGACTTGGCTATTGAATAGATCTTTTACTCTGCAGAGGTGTACAACTTTACCCACAATCCACGATCTCTCTAGCGGGATGGGTTCCGGTCACCCTTGCTCACTTCCTAAGGTGAGCGATCTAGAGAGCGCAAAGGCCTTTACAAAGCTTTGAACCGACTAGGGCTGCTCGCTAAGGTTTCGCAATCCCTCCAAAGGGTCTAGAAATCCACAGGGGTTATGGGTGCCCCTCTTGCGCCAACGAATCACACGCTCAACCAAAACAGCCCCAAGCCATCTCATTGCTAATTATTCACTGCACCATTCCCATAAAATGATCTTGTGGTTGCACTAATTGGCCCGATTAAACAGATACAAAGTGAAGTCCTTAATTGTGCTAAGGCAAGACTTCCACAAACCGGTGTGCACAAAGACCACTACTCACTCCTGCCTTCTTGCCTTAGCAAAACAATTGTATTAGCCCATGCCAAAAGACCACCCATCTGGCACACAAATTTTTAACCAAGTGGTCTCACACCACGATCGACACACTTAGGCATCCCGCCATAGTCGCCAACAATGGCACCAACCACACATTTCATAACTTATTAGTCAAGATTATTGGAGATGAAGCATGATACGCTCAAACCACGTTTTCTAAGCGAGGCTATATAAGACCTACGGCACCCCATGTTGGCAAATAACAGAGAACGCCAACTAAAATATCCACCCTAAGGCTCACAAGGTGAATCATGACAACATGATGGAGACAAGGTATAAAGGAGGCATAACAGCAAGTAGGTAAGTAACTATAGCCCAAACCATTTTCTTATAAACATAGCCATGCATGATAATTTAAACCGAAATACATTTGCAAAGCTTGGTTCAAGATGATCAAAAGGAGGTGCGTGGCTTGCCTTGGTCAAGCGGTGGAGAGCCTTCTGCAAAGAAGAGTCGGGTCCAAGATCTCCTCGAACTCGTGATCTACACGTTCGCAAGAGAACCAAATAAGCAAAACCACACTAAGCGAGAGAACAACAAAAGAACCAAAAGGAACTCAAACCAACTCGGCCAAAAGGAAACCAAGAGGCTTAACACCGCCTCAAAGAGCTCTGAGGAGGGTCTTGCGCAAGGAAGAACCGAGCAGAGGAGGCGAGGAAGGAAGAAATGAGCAAAAGATTACAAAGGCACGCCTCCCAAAGCTAAATATAGTCGTAGTTGGTGGTGTGCACCACAAGGAAACCCAGAGCGTGTTGGCAATCGGGACTACTTGGGCGGGGCTTGCCCAAAAGAATTGAAATAAAGTACCTCGGATGGGATTGCATTTAATGTGACCCGACACCTATTAAATCGCCTGAGTTCTGAGGCGAGAGCAACAATTACAAGGTGAAGAGGGTGGCAAGTGGGGCCGATCAAAAGGTGCACCATGGTCAAAGAGGTGGCCCCACCGAAAAGGGTCATTCATGCCAAAGACCACCATGAGGTCTGGGCAAGAGGTCCAAGACACTCAAAGGGAGGTCTGGGACAGGAGGTCCAAGGACTCAAGAAGAGGTCTGGTCAAGAGGTCCTCAAAGCTCTAACGAGGAGGCCACGACACTCGGGCCTGCACAAGGGAGGTCTAAGGGTCAAGATTTCAAGAGGAGGACCTCAGCGGTCCAGATCAAAGGTGCGGGAGGTCTGACGAGTAGATCTCCAAAGGAGATCTAACGGTCAAGATCTCAAGGGAGGACCTCAGCGGTCCGAGATCAAAGGGCGTGGGGAGGTCTGACGAGTAGATCTCCAAAGGGAGATCTAACGGTCAAGATCTCAAGGGAGGACCTCAGCGGTCGAGATCAAAGGTGCGGGAGGTCGACCAGCAGAATATTCAAGGTTAGGAGGTGGTCTTTACAAAAAAGACCGGCAAAGGGCGGAGGTGGTCCTTGCAAAACAACCGAGGAGGTCACGGGATCAAGGAAAACGCGACAAAGCGGTATTCGTCGAATCAGGCGGTCGAGAAAAGAAAGGAACGTTTGGACCATCAAAACGTCACTTCGCGATTGAGCCGTCGAGATCGGATCGGATGGCGCGAACGAGGTTCGTTCGACGGCGAACAGAACCCGGCAAGGCTAAGCCGTCGATTTAGATCGGACGGCCCTTAGGTGAAGAAAGGCAAAGCCTTAAGCGTCTGACCACAAGAGTCAAAGAGGTCCAAGCGCTAAGGAGGTCTTGGGCACGAGGAGGTCTGGACCTTTGGATCCCACTAAAGGAGAACACGGACGGCTAAGATCTCGAGAAGGAGGTCCTAAAGGCGAGATCCTAACAAGGGAGGTGCGGCGGCTAGATCTCAACAAGGGGAGGTCGGCGGCTAGATCTCAACAAGGGAGGTCTGGCGGCTAGATCTCAACAAGGGAGGTCTTAAAGGACACGGAGGAGGTCCGTAGGACACGAAAAGGTCTGCAGGACAAAGGGAGGTCTATTTGAACACAAGGAGGTCCAAATAGCCACAAGGAGGTCTAGAAAGGTCCCAAAAGGGCCTTTGGAGGTCGGAGGAACTCTGAGCGCCCAAGAGAACTCGAGAGGTTCAGAGAGGCGTGGAGAGGTCCACAGGAGGTCCAAAAGAAGCAAAGCCAAGCGTGGCTTGAAGAGACCAAAGAGGTTAGAAACACCAACCCGAGCCGAGTTCTTAACAAGAAAACACGAAACACTGGAGGGTCCGAGCAGAGGGAAAGATGAGAGAGAGAGGGGAGGTCTGAGTCTCAAAGAGATTCAAGCCAACAAAGGAAGTTAAAAGAGAAGACAAAACCCGGGGCACAGGGGAGGCTCGGGGACACAAAGAACCCAAGAGCGGTAAAGACACAGCAGAGAGCTACAACCAAGCAAGGAACACCAACTAAGAGCTTAGTTAAGGTTTGATTAATTCCAATTGAACTCTCCAGATTCAAAAATCTCAGGTTAAGCTTTGGATTCTCAATAAAGCCAAATGGTTACTTTTATTTTGAAAACTTGGCAAGGGCTTTAAAAGAAAACGGGACGTTACAAGAGGCAACCGCGTGATGTGGTGGGAATGGTGTTGGCGGAGGCGACCACAAGGTGGCATAAATGGGTGGCCGTCGGCGAGTATGGATTTGTTGGAGCGCGAGGCTGCGGCCAAGAGCACCGGTGTGGGGGTGAGGTCCGTTGCTGGATGGTGAGCTCTGTGCTCACCCCACTGCTAACCATCGTCATCGCATTGCTGCCGGCAAGAGTAGAAGGAAGTGTAGGAAGATGAAACAAGACAAACACAAACGACGGAGATGGACACGTAGTGCCACCACAGTGACCTTGTACCAATGCCTCCCCTCATTGAGTGACAGCCGTAGTCGGCCACGCCACGGCGTATCTGGAACATGGACTGAGCAAGAAGACGAAACATAAAGACAAACAATATGGGCAATATAGTCTTTTTGCGCATCACTTAACATCCAACTCAACAGAGTTGACAAGAGTGGCATATAAGGGATGAAAGTTGAGATCAAATGATAATGAAGGGAAGATCATTTTCGCAATGACATATCAGGGAACTGGCCAACTTCTAGTGGCAAATAAAGAATTTCCCCTTTTTTTAGATATGCAACTTGACAGTGAGCGTGTTCTCCCTACCACCGTTTTTGCTTAATCTTGACGCTTGCTTGGGGCTAGGAATTGGCTCTCCTTTTTTGTATCAAGTAATCTGGGGCTCCTAACTGTTGTAAAATCGTCAAGAACCTTGTGATGAGCTATGATTGTATCAAGAACCATTGCTTGAGTTGTCATGTACCTTATGTTCCTCTGTAATTACTCTTTGGTTTATTGCCTTCTTGACATGTTCATCTATCATTGTGTAAATTAGTTTGGCTGCTCCTACGTGGTACTACTTGCTTTTACATCAAAAAATTGCAATTCAGAATGATGAGATGATTTTCCTAGTTCTCGTGATTGTGAGAGAGAAATTGTAAGTCTGAATGGATGTGTCTTTGCACTTGTGAATGCTGAATTGCTAGAGAATGTGCTATTGATAAGAAATTTGTGTACAAATAGAAAGGATTAAGAAACAAATACACTTGAAGTCTTAAAACCATGGGTATGATGGCCTTTTTGCCTCCAATCCTCTCTTACAGGGTTTGGAGAACCAACCTCCTACCAAACGCTTCTATCATGCAGCTCCAAATCCTTATAGGAGCGATCATCTGAGAATCAGGAGCTGAGAGCTGAAAAATAAGTACCAGATCCTACCAAACAGGGCCATAGTTCAAAGGAAATATTAGGGGTGGGCATTCGGTTTTTTTGGTTCGGTTTATTTGGTAAAAAATATTTCGGCTTTTTAGGTTAGCAACTGAATTAACAAAAATAAAATTAAAACCAAACCTAATTAACTGAATTAAATCGGTTTGATTTATTCGGGTTTTCAATAAACCGAACCACACAGTGCAAATGCAGTGGAGGCGGCAATAGACGGCAACGGGTGGTTGGTGGCGCAGTGGAGGCCTAGCGACGGAGGCGGTAGGAACGGACAGGAGGCGCAGTGTCTCCAGCATTTACAAAATATTTACCGTAAGTTCAGATTAGTTTGATTAAGCTCTAAATACCCTATTTAGCTTCTCTACAAAAAAAAAAGGTATCGCGCTACTTTCCTTATTTGAAAAGTGTTTCCAGCATTTACAAAATATTTACCGTGTACAAATGAAAATAAAAATTAAGTTGACTATATTTTAGTTCAGTTCTACATACCCTATGTAGCAACTCTGGATTTGTTTTACAATTTTTAGAGGTGTCTTGCTATTTTTGTAGTTTAAAAAGTATTTTTGACATTGACAGAATATTTACCATGCACAAATGGAAACCAAAATTAAGTTTATATTATTTTGATTAAGTTCTACATACCCTATTTAGCTACTCTGCAATTTTTAAAGATTTTTTACAGGTATTGTGCTACTTTCCTTGTTTGAAAAGTGTCTTCAGCATTTACAAAATATTTACCGTGTACATGGAAACAAAAATTAAGTTCACAATATTTTAGTTCGACTTTACATACCCTATGTAGCAACTCTAAATTTGTTTTACAATTTTTAGAGGTGTCTTGCTATTTTTCTAGTTTAAAAGGTATTTTTGGCATTAACAGAATATTTACCGTGTAAAAATGAAAACCTACAAAGTGGTCTTAGTTTTTTTTAGATTAATTCTAAATCATTCGAGTACTGCACCATAAATAATATCTATGCGATGAACTAAACTATACATAGCTAAAATGGTGTACTACATCAAACTGCAATACAGTTGAAATTATCTAATCTATTGAATTCTATGTCGCTATTTTTATTTGCTAACCTACCAGGTTTCGAATTTATGTACAAAGTTGCCAGAACATTTACCTACAAAATAGACGACCAGATTTGCTTCTCCCTCTCTCTCTCCTACGTTACAAACCGACAGGGCTTTGCTATATCACTTCTCCCCTCTCCTCCTCTCTCTTCTCTTTTTTCTAGAATTAAAATGACTTCTCATCCGATTTTTGGTGTTTATACAACAAGCCTCTGTCGCTAGTTGAACTAGCGATTTACACATTCTTCTAAGCAAATCGCTAGTCCAAATAGCGACAGGTAGATGGAACGACGACTGACAGTAAATGGCATCATGTCGCCATTTCAAATGACGACATGCGTTTATTTTTGTAAAAAAAATCACCTCTTTATTTTGTAATTATCTTTTAAATTAATATTATGTAAAAAAATCGTCCTCCATAGCCACGAGTAGGGCTGGAAAAATAGCTCGAGACTTGTGAGCCTGCTCGGGCTCGTAAATTTTCGAGTCGAGCCGAGCCCAACTTTTGGCTCGTAAAACTTTCGAGCCGAGCTTGAGCTGGCTCACGAGCCGCTCGTTCCCGACGGCCTTATCCCGTTATCCCTTAGCTCTACTTGACTTCCATTATTTTCCTTCGCTCTGCTTTACTTCCTCCCGAACTCCCCCCATGGCCTCCTGCCCGCTGCTTCCCCGAGTCCAGCTCCATCTCCACCCGCTGGCCGCTGCCTCCCTCCATCCACCTTCTCCACCCGTCGCCTCCCCCTCCCCCATCTCCACCCGCTGCCTCCATCCACCTCCTCCACCCGCCGCCGCCTCCCCATCTCCTTTGCATGCTTCATCCACCTCCTCCACCTTGCATGCCGCCTCCCCATCTCCACCGGTGCCTCCATCCACCTCCTCCACTCGCCTCCTCCCTCACATCTCCACCCGCCGCCGCCCCATCTCCACCACCTCCCATCCACCTCCTCCACCGCCGCCTCCGCCTCCCCATCTCCACCCGGCCACCGCCTCCATCCACCTCCTCCACCGCCGCCTCCCCCACATCTCCACTTTCTTGGCCACCCCCATCTCCACTGCCGCCTCCTCCTCCCCCATCTCCACTCGCCCTCCCTCCCCATCTCCACTCGCCACCTCCGCCTCCCCCATCCTTCCCGTGCTCCACGCAGTCGGATCTGGTGGCGACGACCGTTGAGGACGGCCTCCCGACGACGCGGTGGAGGAAGCCGTCAAGGACGCCATCCCCGTACTTCCCGTTGGTGGATCTAGTCCTGGCGGTCGTCGAGACGTCATCCCCGTCCTTCACACGGCCTGATCCGGTGGCGATGATCGTCGAGATGTCGTCCCTACGCGGGCGATCTCCGCCTCGGCCGGGTGCTCCACCGCATCCTCCGTAGTCCACACCGGCCTCCTCTCCACCGACGCCATCGTCTCTAACTTCCTCTTCACCCTCTACTCGAAGTGCCGCGCCATGGCCGCCATGCAACGTGTTCGACGTCGCTTGGCTCGTGAGCCCATTCGAGTCCGCTCGAGCTTTAGCACGAGCCGAGCCTACTGTTTATCTGAACCCAAATGAGTGGGTCGAGCCGGCTCGTTTCACTCCTAGCCACGAGGCGACCGAGATGGGCATTCGGTTTACAGAGCCCAACTGCCCGCGGCCCAACAACAAGCGCACCCGCTCACATAACCCCGAAACCTCCAGTCCAGTCCCTTCTTCCTCCTCCCTTCCTCTCCTCCCCAGTCCCCACCTCCTGCCCTTTCCAAGAAATCTTCTCCCACCTGCGCGCACACAGGCACGGAGACGGAGACCTCCCCACCTACGCGGAGAAGTAGCCGTCGCCACCACCCTGTCTCTGGATTCATCCGCTCCCCTCCTCGCGTTCTTGGCTTGATCAGTTCGAAGGGGAGATGATGGTGATGGGGCGGTGAGGGCGGCGAGGGTAACGGGATGGGGAGCTGTGGGGGAGCGGAGGAGTGGACTGGCGGCGTGACGGGCGCGGATGCGGAGGTGGGGGCGCTCGTATGGGTGCGCCGCCGCAACGGATCCTGGTGGCCTGGCCGGATCCTCGGCCAAGACGAGCTCCCCGATAACTGCGTCATCCCGCCGCGCTCCGCCGGCACGCCCATCAAGCTCCTCGGCCGCCCCGACGGCAGCATGTCCGTAAAAACCCCCGTCTCCAAGACTCCAACCCCATTCCCTGACTTTCTAATTAATCGCTTCTGTTTCTGTTTCTTTCCTGCGCTTACGCATGCGTAGATTCGATTGGTTCAGATGACCCGTGCTGAAGTTGGTTCTCGGCCTTGTGGTCATCCGGCCATTAGACCTCTGTTTGTGTTCACTATCAATTTGGAATTTGGGCAAAGAACAACATGTGCTATGCTTCTTGATTTAGGTAGAATGAAAAGGGAGCATGCCATATTTATTTTGCGCCCTGTTCGTCGTGTGACGATTTCTGGATGTATCTAGTTATCCCAATGTCATCTAAGTTGCTGGGATTTTTTTTTCTGATGCTGCCACTCATGGCTTAGAACTAGGGATGTTAACTATTAGCGGCAGATGTTCTTGCTACCCATGATGGCATAGAGTAGTATTGGTATCTGTCTCTTACTCAGAAATAGTGAAAACTAGGAACATCAATGGAATATTGGAATGTATCTCTAAACCTGTATTTGCCGCCCCCACTATGATGTGAGCCTAAAAATTAGGAAGAATTAGAAGGATCGATTAGATGAGAAGCATATTGCTTTTCTCTGTATACCAAAGAAAAATAAGTGTCATGCATTTCTTGAAAAAATAGAGGTAATATTTGGATTGAATTCTTATGTGGAGAGTTGGTGATGTGCTATGATGCACAGACGCGGACACACGTGTCGGACATGGGATTCGCCATTTTCTAAAAAATGGCGACATGGGGACATGGTTTTGTGTGTGTGTGTAGTAGTAGTAGTAATAATAATATATGCATATGTATTATTTTATATTCTTCTACGTGTTTGTCAAACTGAAATTGTTGCCGTAGAAGCATAGTGTATAACAGAAGGTCATATGCCGCAGAAGGTAATTCTTATGTTCTGAACTTCGAAAGGTCATATGCACTTGCTCTTGAGCATGATGAGGCTACCACCAAACCCATCTATGAAGAACAATCATCCACCCATGAAGGAAAATCAGATTCAGACAATGCAGACAGCAAGGATGTAGTGTTACCGGGAATAAATCTTATATTTGATGGAGCAGAAAGGATGCCAGAAAAATGGAGAGGAAGGAGCATGAGACGAATTTCATATGCATGAAGAAGATCTAAATTTCAGATGCCAGAAAAATGAAGGATGCCAGAAAGATCTAAATTTTAGATCTAGGAAGGAGCATGAAGAAGAATGGAGAGGAACGAGCATGAGACGATTCTCACTGGGCTCACCGCCGGTCACCGAAGGATGCAGTCGCTGTCGTAAGTGTGAGAGGAGCCCTCGTTCTCGTCGAGCAGAAGGAAGGAAGGGGACGGCGTCGAGCGAGCACAGGAGAGAGGGGATCGGTTCGGCTAGGGTTAACACTTAAGGCAAATGGGCTGGGCCGTTTGGGCTAAATGGTCTGGGCCGAATGTCCTCATACGTGTCTGAAATACAATTTCTTTTTTTCGTGCGCCTAATTTCGGACACGCCGCAAATACATATCCGCGCCGTGTCGGAGCCGTGTCCAAGTCCGACACGGACTTGAAAGTTTCCTGCCGTGTCCGTGCATCGGAGGTGATGTGTTTTCTTAGTCTCAATGTGATATCTGAACATATGCTCAAAATGTGTTGTATAGCTGGAAAATACGCTACCAGTATTAGCCAAGTACTAAGCCCATCATTTCCCTCCTGAACTGGATTTTGAAGCTTGGTTTAGACTTTAAAGCGTAGGTTGTTTTATATGGTGAACTGATTTCATGTTATATGCATGTCTTACACTGTGATGGTTAGATGGATTGTTTTTAACTGCTCGAGCATGTTCATGTTGTGTACTTCCAGCTATCTTATCTGCTGTCTTCAACTTTGCCACAGTGACTGGTATAATCTCGAGAAGTCTAAGCGTGTGAAGGCATTCCGGTGTGGAGAGTATGAAGAGTGTATAGAAAAAGCGAAGGCTGTAGCCCGCCAGCAAAAGAGGACGTACAATGAAGGGAAGTATGTTCGCAGAGAGGATGCCATTATGCATGCTCTTGAAATCGAAAGGTCTCGCTTTCCAGATGAAGATGAGATGAACGATTCTGTGGGTGCATCCCAGAACAGCTATTCTGCAAAATCTAAAAATATAAATGGGCTCAACGAAAGATCTTCTCGCACTGCGAGGGATCTGTATGATATTGAAGAAAAGTCAGCTCAAGGTTTATCTCAAGCCTTGACATTGTTTAATCAGACACAAAATATATCCTCTTCAAGCACTAGGTATGCTTCATCGTCAAAGAAGAAACGGAAAACAACAAAGGATTTTGAGAATGATACAGTTCAAGGATCCCGGCGTATGAGAGACCTTTGGGAGATCGGATCAAACAAGGTTCCCAAACAGAAGTCCAGTGCAGGTGTCTTTTCAAATGGGCATCAGGATCTACCTTTTCTTGAAAGTGGACCAAGCTTTGGCTATGATTTGTCTGGTACAAATGGCGGGATAAAAAAGAGTAAGCAGTCTCATTCATCCACAAAAAGGAAGCGCTCCAATATTGGGCAATCTTACGAAAATTCAAGGAAGAAAGATAGGCGCCGTCCTCTATCAAAGTTATGTAAAGATTCAGCAGTGACAGTTCCAACATATTGTCACTGGGACCCTTCAGGGCAGTCTTCTGTCCAGTACCCTGGACACAAACTGCCCAATGTGTTTGAACCAATTAGGGGAAAATCTGCTTTTTCAATGGATGTGAATAATTGTTCCTACAGCTCAGGCACTTCAAGCGTGGAAACCTTAGTAGACGCATCATGCACCAATCACAACGGTGCTGCCAAAGCTATGCAAGTAAAGGACGCTGAAGTCTCATGCATGACTGGGTTTCTCAATGACGACTGCTCTGATGGTGATGAATTTTTTGATGCTCCCCTTAATATGGAGGATGATGTCCTGGAGGAAGGTAAACTCATACTACTACTTTCCTTATTTTCAGCTGTACTATATTTTTAAGCATACTGTATTCAGCAATGATGGCCATTACATGGGTAAATAGATGTACAGTAACAGTATTTGGTTGTTATACTGTTCGAACAACTTTTGAAAAAGGTTTCACAACACTAATGTAGTGTTATTATAACTTTGCCCCGTGCGTTGTAATCAAGTAGGCCATGGGTATTAGATGAATGACTGTACTCATTGGCAAATCAAGTAGTGTTATTATACTGTTCGAACAACTTTTGAAAAAGGTTTCACAACACTAATGTAGCTTAATGCTTGTCAACTGATCTTTTGTCAGGCCATTTGCATACACATGGATCTTTTGCATCCGTAAAGGATCAGATATCAAAACCCACGAAGCAAGCTACTGACTATAGCAAAGAGCGCATACCCTCAATTCGTGATCATAGAAGTTCCAAGAAGAAAAGCATAAGCTCTGTTAATCGGGTAACTCAAGAAAGCCACAGCAGTGATAAGAATTTGCTGGTGCAACAATATGAAAGAATAATAAAACACCAGGCACTAGACAGAGATGTTGTCGGGTTGGATCCAAGGATGGGAAATGCTTCTTTCTGTAAGCGCAATGAACTTGAGAATAATATGCAACTTGCAATAGTTCCTGCCGATGGTCGTGCCGGTGTTATGGGGCAACAATATTATGAAAGCGGCCCTGAGCATGATGAGTCATCTGAAACTATAAGCAACCACTCACACACTGAGAAGGGCGCAGCAGCATCCCCATATTATGGGCTGCCACTTCAAGTAATACCGCCTGAACAGAAACCAGATCTGAAACCTGCAAGATGCCATGTAGTGAAGCCAATCAAGAGTGTGCGTGCAGACTATAAACTTTATGATGTTGAGTTGGCTGTTCAAGGAACCTACAAGGGCCATCGTGTGCCTCTTGTTTCTCTCATGAGTAAATGGAATGGTAAACCCATTGTGGGTTTCCCTGTACCTGTGGAGGTTTTGGATGATAGTCGTCCTGCGGCAAGTAAAGATGATCACCGTTCAGCAATAAGCAGTCTTAACCACTTACTGAAGAGTAGCGAAGTTGCAGAACCGCGGCAAGCAAGATCATCACATGCATCAAGATCAAAACCCAGTGGTCGGAAAAAGATATCGGAGCATGATATGGATAGGTCCTGGCGGCCACATACCAAGAAATCAGCATCTTCACCAAGGAAAATGCGCAGGCTGTCATCTTTTTCCAGCAATCGTAGAGAGAGCGCAAACAGGAAACCTGTAGTTGGGAGAATTGGTGGACCTACTATTGCGTGCATTCCGCTTCGACTTGTTTTCAGTAGGATCAATGAAGCATTAAGCTTTCCAGGGAGATCAGAAAACCCCGCTTGAGGTGGGCTGTCAGGATCTTGCGTTGAAGAGAGCCTGCAAGCATACATTTGCTAGCTTTTCATGTACATTAGTTGCCAATTGCCATACATAATTTAAAAGCTTAATGCCTGGCATGTTAATATGACTAAATTATGTGCTTGTAAACCGTAATTGCAGTAGGCAATTGCTACTTACCCACCTGGAGTGTCGGGTGAAACATCCTATGGTGGAAGGAAATAAGCAGCATGAGTATTTTTGTATTTGATAGCGGAAGGAAAGAAGCAACCATAGTGTTTTCGCTGAATTGCGACTCTGCAAATTTCCTAGACAACTCATATACCTACAGCGAAGGGTAATTCATGTTTCAGGTAAGTTGCTGTATATAATCGAACATTTCTGTGATGATTTGGAGCTTTGGGCGTTTGCTGCTTCTCCCGTCAAAAAAAGGTTTGCTGCTTCCAACCTTGAAGAATGAGTCCATCTCACAATGGCCAGCGAGTACGCGTGATCCAATGATTTTATCAGTACCTGTGTATTCCGCCGTCAACATGTCCAACTTGCAGAAGCGTTGTCATGCAGATTCTGGCAAGCAGACCAGGAGGCACACAGCGGTACTTTAGTTTAATCTAACATGTATGTTGCTAACTAACATCGTCGAGGAAGTTGATGCATGTTTCAACACATGTAGCTGTAAACATCGTTTCCCTGTTTCTCATAAATTTCTACGAGCAGGAGAATGTCGACCACTGAGGGCCCGTTTGGAACACACAAATTCCACAAGTAGTAGTTCTATTCCCACATTTCAGAGCACGAGAATGTCAACCACTGAGGGCCCATTTGGAAATTGCCCGTTTGGAACACTGAAATTCCACAGGAAGTAGTTCAATTCCCACATTCCAAACGGGTCTGCCTTAAGTATGAATTTCACAGGAAGTAGTTCAATTCCCACGAAACAGGGCCTGAGTATGTATGAGCTTGATAAAAGCAAAACTGTCATGTTTTCCCTGAACGAGGTTCAGGCAATGGCCAATGGCTGGTAAATTCATGATTACTCATCATCACAACACCATCATCGGCACTTCTCAGAGGGTGGCTGTGCAAACGGAAACATTAATCGAATAAAGTTGGAACATCAACACCACTTGAAACATAGAAATATGAACAGGCAGTTAAAACAGGCCACAGCATCTGCTTAAGTGTTGCAGTTAGGACACAGACTTCTTCCAATATCCGACACAGAACAAGTTTTTTTTGAGTAATAGACTTAATTTACAGGATAGAGCAACCAATTACGTTTTGCTTGCTGCACAAGCACACCATTTGTGATCTAGATTGAAGATCAAGAGCAGCAGCTGCTTTGCTGAGCAACAGGTTGACCTCGCATTTGCACAGTTGCAGGCTTACTAGCATTTGCAGCCGGTTGGCTTGCCATCCTATTCAAGAAAAAGAATATAAAGTATCAGTTAATTATTCACAAGTGCAGGTGAATGATTAGCACAGTTAGTAATCATGGTCTAACATCCGCTTTGAATCAGACGACACAACATTATCTTGTACAATCAATCAAACTGCTGCGGCTTTGTACATGAACCCCAAAAAAGTAGGGAAAATTTCCAAAAAAATGGTGATACTGCTGGGCCAACAAGAAAAAACAAGGCAGCCGTTACATGCAGACATCCAACAATGTATATGTGGAGAGATGGTCAAAGTGAGAAGAATATGTGGCCAAGCATACAATATTTGCCATAATTATATAAATGCACTTCTATGCATTCTTTCCATTATCCTTGATGAGTCCGGAATGACTGAAAGCACAAAGCAGCTGCCCCATAAAGGTCTAGGGAATGAATTATTTTGTTACCTGTTCTTTATCTCTGTAGCCATGGTCATGAATGCCTTCTCCACATTTGTTGCATCCTTGGCACTAGTCTCCAGGAATGGTATTCCAATCTCATCAGCAAGGGCCTGTGAAGGTCATATGTATGCCAATTTAACAATGACGTGTACCATCCATTCGAACTAGAACAGTATTTGTGAAGGGTAATGGATGCACCAAAAAACTACCTTGCCAGCCTCGTAAGAAACCACTCTGCTCTCAGCCAGGTCACATTTGTTCCCCACCAAAAGTTTGTTCACATTTTCACTGGCATATCTGTCAATTTCGTTTAGCCACTGCTTGACGTTGTTGAAGCTCTCTTGGTCAGTCACATCATAAACGACCTATGGAACATACAGTACATTATTATTATCAAGATCTTGAGGAGAATAGGGGAAAGATGACGACAAATTTGAGGGGAGCTCACAATGATGCCATGGGCGCCACGATAGTAGCTGCTTGTGATAGTCCTAAACCGCTCTTGGCCAGCAGTATCCCACTAAAGGAGAAGAATGTGTGGAAATATCAGATCTGAAGCTTCTGAATGGTATGGAGTATACAATTTGCAGCTTACTAAAACGGGTTACTTACAATTTGAAGCTTTATCGTCTTCCCATCTTGCTCAACAGTGCGAATTTTCTAGCAAGTCAAAGCCAGGGTGAAAAGGATATACAGGAGAAACAAGGTATGTGCGTGCACAGGTGCTACACAGAAAATCAACTTTATTGAAGCTCACAGAGAAATCAACTTACAAAATCAACACCGATAGTACTGATGTAGCTCTCCAGATATGAATCATCCTGTGAAGTAAATGAGAAGATCATCAAAAAAGGATGAGCTAGTTGATAAAAGTACGATGCAGAATAGCAATACAGCTGCCATAGCACATGTTGTCTAGAAGGTACCGTACTGCTGAGATATGAAAATATGGAGAACAGAAACTTGGCCAGAAACCTTATTGGCTTTGATTAGTTTCTAGCTACAAGCTAGACAGTTAGACTCTGCATGCTTTGCAGTATTCTACTAAAAAATATGGCAAAATAATATGCTTAATTAAGAGAACAATATGAAACTTGATAAAATGACAAGAAAAAAAAACAATATAAATCATTCGAAATTCTTCACAAAAAAGCCTGCTATTAGGAAATTGATCTAAGACCACATTGAGCTAGTAGTTCTATTTAATCCTGCAGGGAGATCAAAGTCTATAACATACCTTCAAATTCTGGTCAAAGTGCAGTTTGGGCAGGTGTTCCCCTGGAGACAATCCTAGAGAAATCCACAAAATGATCTTGGGTGATGATTTCTACAATCCCCCAGTAGATACCATGTAGTTCCCCCACAACTACATAGGCCAGACAGAGACATGAGAATCATCTGCACACCCTAGAGCGGAAGTTCTCCCACAAATCCAACTCTGTTACGATTCTCCCAGCATTTTTTGTTTGAATACCCAAACACATACAGAGTGGTAAAGCAGTTACTGTCTGTTTTGCCAACCTTGCTCATGTTAGGTCATCCTTAACAAGCAGTAAATCATTTGTCGCAACAATGACTACTCTAGCAGCATACCTTGGGACAAAACCAATTACTTTCTAGTCCACTATTTTATGCACCTTCTATCTTCCCTGTTACAAGTTTCTACATTTGAAAGCTTATGCCCTATGGACATTTTGTTTGGGGTTTTGTCATGCGAGCTGCATTCAAGCAAAACAAAAGACCTATCTTTTCCCCGAGGCCTTAGGCATACTCTATACAAGAGAAAACAGTTTAGTCAAGAGATGGTAGTGACGAAGCAATCCTCACCGCAAACCTCAGCAGCAGGCACGACTTCCCCACGCCTGAGTCCCCGATGAGAAGCAGCTTGAAGAGGTAGTCACTGCACAATCACCCAAGCATCACATCACATCATTATGCGCATCACCGCCAGCTAATGCATGCTAGGAATTGGTGAAAAAGAAGCATTGCACATGGACGACACATCTACAACTACACAAAAGCCGTAGATTTGAAGGCTCCAAGCATACAGCAGGAGTAGCACGACCGAGTCCATCTGTACAGTACGGACATGGCAAAAACGATATGAATGAATCTGCGCGGCTAGGAGCGAGCAGTGCAGCCAAGAATCTGCTATTTCTGGCATGGAGACGGGCAACGCCCCTGCTAAACTAGCAAGGAAACGCGCAGCGGGGCCACCGTCGGATCCACGATCGTGACACAAATCGACGGCCACCGGACACTCGACGGCGAGATCGGTCGCCTCCCAGACCCCCAATCCATGACAGATTTCGCAATTCCATCACCACCAAATCACAAGCATAGTAAACAACAAGACCTGAGCAAAGCAGATAGGCGGGGGGGAAAGGGCCGTACTATTCGGGATTCATGGCGGCGGCTGCTCCTGGCTCCTCGGGGCGGCAGGCGATTTCTTCGGAGGCGACGACCGAGGGGGAGGAAGGCAAGAAATGGGGGAGAAGCGGAGGAACACGGGAGAGAGAGAAAGAGAGACGACACGGCACGAGGGGGAAAAAGGGAAGGAAAGGGAGCGAATAGAGAAGGTGAGGGGAGGAGGCCACCCATCCATCAATGCCACGACCAGCTCCTTTCGGAGTCTCCGCACGGTGGGCCCCCCCCCCCCAGCGCGGCGGGCGGTTGGGTTGGGCCTACTGCCCGCAGTCAGCACATGGTGCTAGGCCGGCCTGGTGGGAAAGCCTATTGGGCTAGGCCAGGTAGGTCTAAGTCACAACTTGCATTACATTTCTTTAGAGTTGCTCCATCAGAATTTCCCTTAAGAAAATATTCCGTCTAAAAAAGAAAAGAAAATATTTAGCTTGCTCCTTGTTTTCGACCACCCTGTTGCTGCCCTCCTTGTTTTCGAAAGTTTATGTATGTTACAACTAGTGCTTGGAAGCTTTCCCATCGTCGGTTCTCACTTAGAGTCCATCTAACTGTTAGATTCCGCTTTTCCAACCCGTTCGTTCGAGGAGGGAAATGCAGGGATGAAAAAGGAGGCTGCGGAAGAGGTCGTGCCGCCTCACTCCTTCGGCCACCGGTCGTTGTGCTGCTGCGAGCCCCTATCATTGCTAGTCTAGAGAGGGGAAGAGAGAGAGAGAAAGGGAGGAGTGGGAGGAGCATGACTACGACAATGGCCAGCTTCAATCGTTAGAGACTGATGAGCCTCCCCCCTTGAGGGGAGGAGCTGAGATGTGAAGAATGGGGAGTGGGAGGCATAGCTTGGTGATTGAACGGATGAGCGTGAGATTCCGTGCAATAAAAAAATCTCAGAAACACAACAATTAGTTCTTAAACTTACAACAATTTTTTGTTTCAAATGCAACAAACATGGAATCAACAACAAAAATGTGCAACAAATTTGAACTATTGGGGCAACAAATACAAGAACATATTGCACCAAAAACTAAATCGTTACCACTAGACGCGCAGCGCAGCAGAAGAAGAGTTTGAGCAGTCTGATCCAACATAAAGCACGTCGATGAAGTGGTCGTCGTCGATCGTCTAATGCCCTCGATGTCGATCGTCTCCTCTAGCAACCAATCACGTTCCTTGTTGAAATCGTGAATCGTCTTTAAGTACAACAGCAACCGCAGCGGCGCCTCTGCGGTATCCACACGTCCAGAGATGGAACACCGTACGTCGGTGTGCTAGCACTGACTCGCACGATAGGGCTCTCTCGAGAAGATGGCGGCTAGGGTTTTGGTGGAGTAACTCACGTTGTCTGTCTCCCTTGTCCCAATAGCCTCATACATCCTCTTATATAGAGTCCATGACGGATCCTATTCGAACTCATTTGTTCTAACCCGTTAAGTATGTGACTGTAACATCCCAAACAATGGTTTGTATTCCAAATGTATAAAAACAAGAGAAATTAAAAAAAATTGATGTCTCATGATGTCATTTGAAATTTTTTGAAATTTTCCCCTAGGTTTTCCTATTTTCAAAGACCAATGTTTCATTTACTTGAAGCATCATCTTTGAAAACTTCTAAGGAAAATCTTGTGACCATCCTCTAGGATTATTTTTCCTAGCTTCTAGATCACCCTGGTAACCCCTCTGAAAAATTTCATAATTTTTAGATTTTATTTGCTATTTCTAAGAGACCAGTCAAACCAGTGGTCCCTTAGTCAAACCCTTAGGGCAGAACTTTGAGAAATTTCTAGAGAAAAATAAAGTACATAAAAACCTATGAAAATTTTATGCAAGGTTAATCTTGGAGTCAGGAACCTCCAGTAAAAATTTCAGAATTTTGGAGCAAATCTCGTAGGTCAAAAAAAATCCCAAACCATCTCAGCCTTATCTTTCCAAAAATCAGTTTTCACTGTTCCTCGGGCTTAGACCCAACCCCGACTCGAGCCACTTGATTTGGTCGGGCCACCTAACCGCACTGGCGCACCTGGCTCGAGCCAAACCTTCGTGTGAGCCGTCCGATCTAAATCGGATCGTCCAGATTGATTAGGCCGTTAGGACCGTCCGAACGCGCGCGCAATCTGGACCGTCCATTTTCAATTGAACGCCCTGAGTAATCAAACCAAGCCAGGCACTATTGAATCGACTGGACCCTCACGCCCATGCCACTTACCTCACAGCCACTGACAGCCCGGGCCCGCGTTGTCAGCGCCATCTTCAACCTCGGCTAGAAATGCTCAGGCGCTGAGCGCCACGGGGCCGCCATGCTCTGCGCTGCCTCCGTCAACACCATGATCGCACCGCCCAAACCAACCTATCCTAGGGCTCCGCCTTCTAACGCTGCATCCATCTCCGTCTCAATCCCAAGCTTAATACCCTTCGCACCCCCTCCCAATTCGTCATTCTCCCTCTCGGTGGCCGAGGGAGGAGAAGCTTGTGCATGCTCCATTCACGGGTAAGCTCAAAGCCATGGCATCCTCTAGCCTTCTCTTTGCATGTCGTTTCCATTCCAGCTAATTTGAGCCAATGCTTTCGCTTGTAGTCCTCGGTCCAAACTTGACGCTCTCGGCGCTCCAGAGCTCGCACTGAGCGGCACCTCTTACCCATTTTCATCTCTGGTGAGCCCCTTAGTCTTTATTGTGCGTCATCTTAGGCCATGGGGTATAAGCCTCATTTCCCCTCATCTAATTCCGACAATTTATTCACAAGAACTTGTGAATTTGAGTTTTGCCCAAGTTTCGGCCAAAGCCACTGTTCATCGTCCAATTGACGTCTTGGTAAGCCATTCCTCGATTGCATGTGTTATCACCATCTTCAGGTCACCCCCAAGCTTCCTCAACCAATTGTTGTCATTTCTTTTGCTTAGGGGACCTCCTCCACGTGAAGCCCTCCACCGCGGCCATTACCGTCGACCGCTTCTCTCCAAGCTTTTTCGATCTCCTTGTCGCGTTGGTAAGCTTCAATGCACCTCACCTTAGCTAGAGCCCACTTGATTTGGCTCAATGCACTATCGGGTGGACTTGGCCACTTTTGCTGTTTTTTGCGCCGCCGCACTCCTTTGTCGCGTCGCTGCTACAGTCCTTCTCCGACCATGTTCCGGCCACCAATCAGTTCGGCGGACTATTAGCAACCCATTTATGCCCTTGTTACACGCACCTGTAGATCACCGCGCCGGCGAGCCACCGGCAAAGCTCGCGGCCGTGCACTCCCTGCATTTGTTGGATTTTCTGACCGTGATTGTAGGTCATTAATTAACTAAATCTCTTTTAATTTAGCGCTAATCATTGCTTAGTTACTTAATGGCGGGCTTTACGTGCTTTTTGTCTATAGCATGTGGGACCCGTGTATAGAAAATGTTAGGTTTAAGCGTTGATTAAGCTAGAATCTCTGACGAGTAGGATCCACGTGTCAGTACACTTGAGACAGAGTCCAAACATCCATCTCGTTTGGGCCGTCCGATTTCGAATCAACCGCTTGGATCAATTGGGTCGTTCGGACCGTCCGAACCTCCCCGTCACGTGGCCCGTCCAATTAGATCTCAACGGTCCATAACGTTTTCAGCTCAAGGGTTATAAGGAAAATCTGTATATCAATTAGTTTTGTATTGTAAATTGTTTTAAACTTCAAAACTGCATAAGTAATTCATTTTAACTCCTTTTTGGATGATTCAAATTTTGTTGGGTTACATTTTTATTGTAATTTATTTTGATATGGTTTTTGAATCATGTTGGTGTTCCAGAAAATGTTGTTAGTAGAATTACTTTCGCTTTAGCATTATTGTTGCACTAAAAATTGCTTTAATTTCAAAAATGCATAAGCATTTCTCTGTAACTCCAATTTGAGCAAACTCAAGCTTGTTGGTTTTGTATGTTACTGTAATTTATTGTAGAATAGGTTTTGAGTATGACACTATCTTTGAAAATCTTATTTTTACTTACGGTTTGTGCACTACTTTCATGACTTTGAAAAATCATAAGAAAATCGTCTTAACTCCAAATGAGGTGAATCAAATTCCATTGATCATCTCATGTGGTGCTCTGTCTACCATAAAATTTTCATGTGCACCACCTCTCTGGAAATTTTTGCAAAAAAAATAATTTTGGATGAACAGTGCCCGAGAGGGATTTTTCAGCATTTTATCATAAAGCTGATTTTGCTTTTGCTATAACTTTTGCATGCAACATCCAAATCGTTTGATTTTTGTTTCTAAATTCGTTTAAAATCATGATCTACCTTTTTCATAAATTTCATGATTTTTGGAGGATTTGGATTTTTTGAGTATTCTCGGTGTTATTCGTTCTTATTGGTCTTCTCGAATTTTTCGATAGGCTTCGACGAATTCGCTGAGTAGGAGAGTGATCATCTGTAGCAAGAAAGTTATCTCCAGCAAGGCAAGCAGTTTCCCTTTGATACATATTGATCCTATTACTTGCGCATGTTAATATTTCAAATGTTTCAACTATATGTATACATGCTATGTTGTCAAGTTATTTCTTAGTTCGCGATAGTTTACCTGTTTAGTTAAATGAACTGTAGGTAAACATTCATCCTCTACTGCTGAGCCTAGGTTTATATCCGTTGTGATTTAGAGCTCGATAGATGAGCTTTAGTCACTTTACTTGTAGTATACGAGTTGTGTCGCTTAGCAATGCTTAGAATGGTAGAATGGGAATCATCGCTTCAGCGATTGTTATTATATCATCACTTTAAATTACTTGGATCAGGGTACCCATGTAAGTATTGTATTTGGAAACTAAAACTGAAAATAAAATGTTTTAGACTTGGGCACATTGGTTGGATGATGTGATTGTCGGGTGTGCATGGATGGTGCCTGGGTCAATAAGGACCGAGTTACTTGTGTCACTGATCCAAGTGTTATTGCGTGCTAACCACATGAGAGGGGTATGAGACCTCTATTGACTTAGTACTTTGGCGTGTGTTAGCTCCGAGTCGCAGGAGGTTGTGTGTGTTGTGTATAAAAAGGAATGTTCTATGTGTGTTGGGCGTGACGGGATGGGTTCTGGGTTTAAGTCCCCTACCCTGAGGAGCATCGGTAAGTTCTCTCTCTGCCGATGACTCCGACACAACGTATGGTTTTCATCATACGAGCGACTCGTAGTTAATACACAATATTGAAAACGTCTTGTTGGACTTAGCCGTGCCGGCATACCTAAGGAAGTGTGCTTTATCCGGTGGCAAAAAGGCGGTCTGGCTTGTGGGTACATTGGTACACCCCTGCATGGTATAAACTATTCGAATAGCCTCGTCCTAGGTTTATGGACATGCTTGGTTAGGTCGTGCAAGAACTAGACTATAATTTTTTCATTAAAACTTGAATTCGGGTGGTACGAATGGGTAATTCGTGCTATGTTGTGGTGGCTGTTGGGAAGTCACCTCCAGGATGTTATCTATGTTTATAATTGTTGTCTTACCGTTATTTAAACAAATAAAAACATATTTGTTAAAATTGCCTTCAATCTATTTGCATTATTGCAAATGAAATATTGCTTTTGTGCTGAAAATGAATCCTATGGCTTCCTCCTTTGTTTCAGCTTGCATGTAGCTATGTATAGGTTTGTTATACGTAAATCTTGCGAGTACATTTTTGTACTCAGTTGTATTACTTAATTGTTGCAGAGGAGGTTGACCCCCAAGGGGTTGATCAGTGTGAGATTGTCTACGAAGTTGACGACTAGCTTGGCGGCCCGGTCGATTGCCTTGTGGGTAAGAGGCAAACCAGTCGGCTTTCATTTACTGCCATCTTATGGCCTATGTTCCGCTGCAACTTAGTCTCTTTTTTCAATTGGCTGGTTGGCCACTTTTGTATTATGAACTTGTTGTCTTTGGATATTGTAACTTTGTCGCTACCAGTAATGTAATATTGTATGGAATGGATGCATAATTTTTGTACGGGGTATGTGTACTGCAATTCTGGGAAGTACATGTACGTCAAGGCGTGGGATATTTGGTTTGTGATGCTAGAACCAATTAGATGATTAAGTGTTACAAACTATATACCCCGGGTCCTCACAGTGACCCTGTAAGTTCATGCGTAATCGGTTGTGACTCGGAAACCCTTTCCGACCACGAGTCATTAGCGGTTCCTAGCAGAACATAACGATTCCCGAATACTCATAAATTATATCAGACGAACCTTAACGCAATATGATCTACGAGTAGGTCTTTTATCACTTATGACCAGCTCGTATCTCTATACGACCAGTTCATATATAGTCATGACCAGTTTGTAACTCCTTACAACCAGCTTATGACCAGTTAGTGATTATGTTCGACCAGTCTACGGTGAACTCATATCTCCATACGATCAGTCTGTATCTGATCGAACTGAACGATCTGCTTGTGTATTCTCCCTTTGCCTCACGATATCTGGTCGAACTCCAGGTGAGATAATTTATCATCCATGGACAGTTCAATACTTTCTCGATCAAGTGACGGATAACTTCACGTGGTCGACTCTTCAGCCACTAGTGGCATGGCTATGCACTTTCTTTATCTGACCATGTCGAGGGGCTCAAAGATATCTCTCCTGTTATGTTAGGAGGGGCAAATCCCATATCCGACCAGTTACATCCCTCTGCATGTTTCATAGCATACCTGAAAGCTACCTTTATAACTACCCAGTTACGGAGTATCGTTTGGCACCCCCCCTAAGTGCACTATTATATATGTAGAAAATCATGCTGAACTCAGGTCTAAGGATTATACATCATCATTACTTGAGACCAACTGATGACACATAAAATTATAACAATCTCAGTAGTGTCTCAAGGTTGGTCAATCTAACACCATGGTCTCCAACATGTGTTCACATTATTAATTCGATATCCCTATATCTATGACCAGTAAAACATGGTCATCAATCAAATACATGTGTTGGTCGATAAGTAGTGATATCTGACCATGGATACATTTAGAACGACATCATATAAGTTAAAGAGCTTCACCAACAAGTCATATACATGTTAATCTTTATAACTGGTGATTCATTCAAGGAACATAATAATATTTATTCGATAACTTATAAACATAGATGTGATACAATCATCTCTATGATTGCCTCTAGGGCATATCACCAACAGTATCAACATTTGAGATGAGAACAGAGGAGGATGGGGGTGAGCCACCCTATCACTAGTGGGCTCAGATCTAGCAGGGCAAGCTGGCACTGCTCACCCCTAGCTCCTATGGTCTTGTCCCCACCGAATCCGGCGAGATCCGACCGCGACGGCAACAAGTTCGACGGACTTTGGCCTCTCCACGGAAAGGGAAACCTCCACGCGAGCTTCGGCCATGGTGCATGGATTTCCTCGAGCGCAAGCCGCTGAGAGGGGGGAGGGGGTTGAGAGGGAGAGGGAGGGAAAGAGAGAGAGAGGGGGGGTATCGAGAGCATCAAGCTCTTGACACCGGTGAGGAACGGTGAGACAGGGGACTTTGGCTACCAGTTATTACGGGAAGATAAAGATAAGTCGCGTGAGATGATACTTATGTGGTGGTGCTTGGGCATGGACTATGATGCCCGATATGAATCCTTTGTATCGGACGTTAGAGCCGTATCATTGTCCTTTATGTATTGACCTACTACCTCTATGGCCTTTTGTGAAGCCCTATCTATCTTATCCCACCTCTGGTTCTGCGATGGGCCTTGAGCGAGGAGCAGCAAGGGGCCAGGGCTCTAGGAGCCAGCGGGCATAGGGAGATGGGAAGCGCCTTGACAAGGGGCGGCGACGCCTGGGTGTAGCCATGGAGGGGAGCAAGCTCGAGGGGAGGAGGTGACCATGGGGGATGAGAGGGAGGAGCCGTGGGTGAGCGGAGCGGGGGCAGCACCTAGGTCAGGAGGGCGGTAGGGAGAAGAGGATTGAATCGCGACAGCGATGGGGAAGGGAGGCGGTCAAGTGCTGCGCGCGAGAGGGAGGAGACGGAGGAGCGACCACGAGGGGAGGAGAGCGAGGAGCCGTGGGCGAGCGGAGCGGCGACGGGGGAGGGAGGCGGCCGAGTGCGGCGCACGGGAGGGAGGAGTGAGTGTGAGGAGAGGAGGCGAGCATGGTAGGCGGCCGACTACGGCGCGCGGGAGGAACCCTAGGGTTAGGGGCGCGGAGCACTGGAGGTGGGGCGGGTGGATCTGGGCTGTCCGTGCTGAATCCACGATCCAACGGCTTTGCACCTGTATGATTAGGTTCGTTTGATGGAGATCTGACGTTTGCTATAGCCGAGACGAGACCTACACACAATTTTGCAAACTACGGGGTGTCTTTGCCCGAAAAGCGACATGACGGGCTTAGTGCTGCAAGTGGGGCGGGCTATGGACAGCCCGCGCCCACCTGTGCTGGCTATTGAAACATTCGCGGCTGTTAGTAGACCACAAGTTACACTACATGATACATATGTGGGGTTGGTAGCTGCCCGCAATCCATTCATTTCACCATGTGTCCTCTTCACTTCCTTCCACTTCGTCCTCCTCTCGCCGCATCTCCCCTCCCCGCGTCGCATCGCATGGCGGTGCCCCGCGCTCCTCTCCGCGCCACCCCCTCCCATGGACGAAGACGGAGGCAGCGGCGACAACGTCCCCCACGCCACCCTAACCCTTGCCTCGCCCCCGCCGGAGCACGGGCTCCTCCGAGGTTGTTGACAAGCCCACCAACGCGACGAGATGCCATCAAGCTCTCCGGTGATGGCACGGACACACCCAAGCAGGACGAAGACCGGGGGGAGGGGGAGGAGAAGTTGGTGACGGTGCTAGGGCCACGAAGGCAGAGCGCTGCAGGGTCATAGACGGAGGCGGCCTTCTCGGCGGTATCGAAGGTGCCTAGCCAGATGCGCCTCCCCAGCTTGGGGTCGCGGATCTCCGCGGCCCACTTCCCCTATGGCCGTTGCCTCACGCCGCGGAACCGCCTCCCCCGGCCTCTCTTTCCGCGCAGCCGTACACCCGCCTTTTTGTGGTGGGCATCCTCCTCCGGCTCGCCGGGCCTTGCCATACATGAGTAGAAGACGACAGAGGGTCGTCGATTTGTTGGGCCTTGCAAAAACACGGCACGGTGCTTGCTTGGAGGAGGAGTCGGTGGCGTCGGCATCCAAGAAGTGGATGCGGAGTACTCCAAGAAGTGGGTGGCGTGGTGGTAAGCATTCATCGCCGAATCACAGTGGATAAATTGCATACGAGAGTGGAGATTTCATCCCCTCTGTGGTTTTGTGCTATTGTGCTGACGTGGCGAACCGGCGAGCTATCTTGAACGCGTGGGCGACCGCTTCAAACAGCTAGCACTAAGTGGGTTTTTGTGGATAGATACGTGAGCTATTTTTGCGAGGTGAGCTAGCAGCTTAGGTTGTGTTTGGTTCGTTGAATGGAGTGGTCCTGAACCATCCGGTACGGGAAATGAGCTCGTTCAAGTGTTTGGTTGGTTGAATGGAGCCAAACCATTCGAGATGAGATGGTTCAAGAAATATGAATATTCCATATTTATGCTGTATCATCCAGTTCGGAAAAAAATCCCGAACCACACCATTCACTCGAATTCCAAGGCGCTCGGTGACGTGGCGGCTTGATTTACGAGCTTCAAATGACTATATTTTCTAAACCGAGTATCCGATTTGCAATCCGATTGAACCGTTGTGTTCCTTGTCATTTAATCAACAAAACAAGACCACTCTTGGCATATTTTAGTGCAAAAAATATCATGTGGGCCCCACGTGTCATAACATCCCAAAGTTTAGTGCAATCCAAATACAATCTCATTCATCAAACCAAACACCATATTGAACCATCCTATTCCACCAACCAAACAAAATCATGTATCATCCTATCCCACCAACCAAATACCATACTTGTATCATCTCATCTAGGACGATCCCATCCTACCCGTACCATCCCATCTCATTCAACATCATCCTACCAACCAAACGCATCTTAATGGACAGATCCGTCCCACTTACACACCTAGACGGGCTCCTAGGGCAGCGCTCCTCTCGCGGGCCACGGTTCCGAGGCAGCCATCCTCTCGCATATAGATAATAGAGAGATTCCAGCGAGGATGGCACCTTCCCCAATTAACTGGGCCGAATCGCCCAGCCCAACCCACAGTAACCCCAAGCGACCCATCCTAGCCATCCGCTGAGCTCTCATCTCGTTACCGTCCCCCTCCTCCCTCGGTTTCCCCTCTCGCCTCCGCATTTCCACGACGCCGGCGTCCGCAAAACCCTAGCTAAACCCCCCACCCTCCCGCGCGCGCAGGCGCGGCCCAACCCAGAAGCAACAGCTGCGCGGCGGCGGAGAGCGCAGCGATGAGGAAGAAGGTGGACGAGCGGATCCGCACGCTGATCGAGAACGGCGTGCGGCAGCGCCACCGCTCCATGTTCGTCATCGTCGGCGACAAGTCGCGTGACCAGATCGTCAACCTCAACTACATGCTCGCCAAGTCCCGCGTCAAGTCGCGCCCCTCCGTCCTATGGTGCTACCGCGACAGGCTAGAGATCAGCAGGTACCTTACCAACTGGGCTACTATTAGTGCACTTGCTTTGTCTTTGCGGCTGGATTGCGTTGGAGAGGAATCTGAGATGATTGGCAATGCTGTCCTAGTTACTTGCATCCAATGTTTTCTCTCTCCTTTTTGCTGTAGCCACAAGAAGAAGCGCGCCAAGCAGATCAAGAAGCTCATGCAGCGGGGGCTCATGGACCCCGAGAAGGCCGACCCCTTCTCCCTCTTCTTGGAGACGTCGGACATCACCTACTGCCTCTACAGGGACTCCGAGAGGGTTCTTGGCAACACATTCGGCATGTGCATCCTGCAGGTCTCGCTTCAGGCTTCAATTTTGTGCTTTGGTGGTGATGTTGCTATTGATACTGGCCTCTTCTTGCCTGTTACTGAAATTTTGTGTTGCCGTGGCAGGACTTCGAGGCGTTGACACCAAACCTTCTGGCAAGGACGATCGAGACGGTCGAGGGCGGTGGTTTGATCATCCTGTTGCTCCGCTCACTCTCTTCGCTCACCAGTCTATACACAATGGTCATGGTGAGCTCAGTTCTCTATTATGCTTCCCTTCTCTTTTACTTGTACATACATGATCCAATTTTACCAACAAACTTTAATAGTTTTGGGTTACAACTTACAATGCTGTCGGTTAGCTTCTGTGCCCACCTCCCCATTCTGCTCAGTTAAACTTGACTAAGTTGAGTTGCTCCTGTGCCAACAGGATGTCCACGAAAGGTTCCGAACAGAGTCTCATACTCAGGCCGCTGCAAGGTTCAATGAGAGGTTCTTGCTGTCCATAGCATCATGCAAGGCATGTGTTTTGATGGATGATGAACTCAACATTTTGCCTATATCCTCTCACATGAAATTTATACAACCAGTTATGAACAATGAGGTACGAAGTTTTCTCTTCCTTTCTTTTCATGTTTTTGTAGCTCTACATATTTTGTGTATCTTCTTATGAACGCTCCTGCTGAGATGTTCTAAATCGTGATGAATCTCTTGGAGATTCTGATTGTGTCAATTTGGTCATCTAGTTCCACTATAACATGCATATTTTGACACGTCTTTAGGATTCTGAGGGATTGTCAGAAAGGGAGAGAGAGTTGAAAGACCTAAAGGATCAATTCCGTGAAGACTTTCCGGTTGGTCCTTTAATCGGAAAGTGCTTCACAATGGACCAGGTGCAATTTATCACTTATCCTGCCCAAATTTACCTCATACAATATCTTCCATTCTGCCATATATTGAAACTTAAAGTTTTGCACAGGGTAAAGCTGTTATCAATTTCCTAGACTCTATTTTGGATAAGTCCCTGAGGAGCACGGTTGCCTTGCTCGCTGCTCGTGGACGTGGGAAATCAGCTGCCCTTGGTCTTGCTATTGCTGGAGCCATTGCAGCTGGGTAATGCTCAACTCAATAAAAGTTAATTCTTTATTCAAAATGCGCTACTCTCATTAATGCTAATCTTTTGGCTTGCTAGGTATTCAAATATATTTGTTACAGCTCCAAGTCCAGAGAACCTAAATACACTGTTTGATTTTGTGTGCAAGGGAATAAATGCACTGGAGTACAAGGTGTCTGTCTGTTATCTTGTTTTGGTGTTGAAGTGTAAACATACGTTATGTTGTTAAGATATGAATACTTCATTTCTCCCTTTCAGGAGCATTTGCATTATGATGTGGTGAAGAGCGCAGATCCAGAACTCAAGAAAGCAACAATTCAAATAAATGTCTATAAGCAACATCGCCAAACAATACAGGTAAAATACTTGATTGCTACCAGCCTACCACTTCCGTTCAAAGGTCCTTTTGGGGGTGTTTAGCTTCTTCCAGAAGCTCATTTCTTCGAGAGGTTGGTGGAGACAGGCTTCAGCTTCTATGCACAAAAGGATTGATCCTTTAGCTTCCTGAAAAGCTTTGAAAGTTGCATCCTGTTAAGGAGGGCTTAAGCCTTTTTTTTGTGTGGATTTAAGATGAACCTTATGCCCTCCAAAATTGTGGCTATTTATTTGATTACTTCTCAAGATTCTGCTATTCTTGACAACCATAGTTAGTCTTTGCTTACCCGATGTCTGGTTGAAACGTGGTATTGTTCTGTTATCTGCTTTACTAGTTTGGCATTCAATAATCCGTTAGGTGAAGGGCTGCTGAGGATTGAAAAATTGTATATCCTCATTATTACAACTATTGTTTATAAAGGGCTGCTGTTGATTGGAAAATTGTATATCCTCATTATTACAACTATTGCTTATAAAATGTCTACGCATATGATGCCAAATTGATCACTGTGAAAGTACAAACATGTAGCCTATTATATATATAATTGATTTTGGTTATTAATGATTTAGAACTTGTCAAACATTCACATATTAGTGACTCCTGTGTACGAGATTTTATGTAAAGATCCCACCATGGCAAAGTGTACTTTTTCCTGGGTAGAATGGTTGGGTCGTCTGTGGTCTTTTTCATGTGAGTTGTCTTGTCTGTAGTCCATAAAAACATACACTATTCTTTTAACGATCAATTTTTTTTCTCATTAGGTCATTCTATAAAGTATTTTTTATGTGCAATGATAAATTCAATTTATGTTCATACCCAAGAATATTTTATTTGCTCCTTCTTGTTTGCCAGATATATTTTTCTACCAACATTGAACATGACTTTGCTTAGTATCAGTGAACCTGGTTCAAAAGTTTCTTATGTTTGCAGTATTTGAAACCACATGATCATGGAAAGCTTTCTCAAGTTGAACTCCTTGTCATTGATGAAGCTGCCGCCATTCCATTGCCGATTGTTAAGTCCTTGCTCGGTCCATACCTTGTTTTCCTATCTTCCACTGTCAATGGGTATGTTTGCTTTCAGTTACTAATGCTGTAGCACCACAAATTCACGAGGGTGATCATTCTGGATATTTTCCTGTTGAAGGTACGAAGGAACAGGTCGATCCTTGTCTTTGAAGCTCCTCCAGCAGTTAGAATCCCAGAGCCAGCTATCTGTTCCGAGTAACGGATCCAATTCCAGTAAGAGTCGTCTTAGTTTCATCTAAAAAATGAGCTGTCTATGTTATTTTTAATGCGCTACCTCTGAAAGAACCTTCTGATTATTTTGATGTTTTACACTTCTCTGCTTTATTTTGGCATCTAGGTAGGCTGTTTAAGAAAATTGAATTGAATGAATCCATTAGATATGCCTCTGGTGATCCTATTGAGACCTGGCTTAATGAGTTACTTTGTTTGGATCTTGCAAACTCCATTCCAAATATCAGTAGGTGAGCATCATCCAGTTGCTTTTTGTACTGTACAATTGTTCCTAGTTTCTGGCATGTTTAAAAAACAACTCTGGTCTCCTTTAGGCTACCTCACCCAAAAGAATGTGATCTGTATTATGTGAATCGGGACACACTTTTCTCATATCACAAGGAGAGTGAGATATTTTTACAGGTATGAATTACTGGAATTAATAATGTTCTGTTTTTCTTTATAAATCTATATATCTAGCTTAGATATAAAAACAAAGCATGAATGCATTACATGTCCCTAAATGGATATTTATCTTGTACCCTTAATATTTCAGCGGATGATGGCACTTTATGTTGCTTCCCACTACAAGAATTCACCCAATGACTTGCAATTAATGGCTGATGCACCAGCACATCACCTGTTTGTATTGCTTGGTATGGACCAATTGTTCTGCAGCAACCACACCTGTTCAATATGATAACGTCATTGGGATGTACTAACTTGTGTTCCTTATTTGTTAGGCCCTGTTGATGAGTCAAAAAATCAGCTCCCAGATATTCTGAGTGTAATCCAGGTTCTGAAACTCATTCCTGATTATCTTTTGGAGGATTTTATTTTGAAGTTTTCTCCTAATGGAGCTGCATCAACCATCCGTACATAATTGCATGAGGATACATCTAATGTCAGGCACCAATGACACAACGAAGATACTTCTTAGTTTGTTACTCTACATCATTAAGGCATTAACCTACTTGACTTTTGTTTAAATTAATTTGTACTGGGGGATCACCATGTGTTTTGAACAAAATATCCAATTTTAGTTTTGTAGTTGAGCAAACTGAAAATTTGTTATTTGGCTATTGTTGAAGTGTAAAGCCGCTGCTTGTGCATACCACACACTGCTTACTTGAAACCACGAACCCTTTAGTGAGTTTTGCATTGTTTTGCTACCTCATTGGAACGTGCTCAAGCTAAAGGATGCAATGAACGTGATGATGATCTGTACCTATTAAATTTAGTTGTTCAACAGTCACTATATGCCACAGGGCCACAGCACACCACTATAATAGAATTTAGACAAATCTGGCTCAGATTTTTTTCGAACCATTTGGTTTATATGACTGATTGGACTAATTTCTATATTTTTCTCTTAATTTCAATTTCAATTTCATTTCATTTTTGTTCTAATATTATACTGCATTACTTTAGACCTTTATCTCCATCCTATGTTCTGTTACTATCAATGGTTTTTGTGGCTCTGCGGGAAGTTGGAGCTTGACTTTTACACTTGAATTAGTTTCACGCTGCTGATAAAATTCACTATTTAAATTTTATCTATATAATTATATCCTTCCACCTTCAATTGATATAGTCTTATAGGCAATCCACTTTGAGCTACACCTTTCAAAGTTAATCTAGCAGTTAGTATTAGAGTTCTCATCCGATTTTACGGCAGTTCCTACTAGATACACTCATTAACAATATTTTGAGATGTAGGAGCTTGCTTCTAAATAGATTTGTTTGTAATTTTCAGGTCTGTCTGGAAGGACAAATATCTCGAAAATCAGCTATGAAAAGCCTAAGTGAGGGTCGTGCACCTTCCGGTGATCAAATACCATGGAAATTTTGTGAACAGTTTCAAGACAATGTATTTCCAAGTCTATCGGGAGCTCGGATTGTGCGAATCGCTGTTCACCCAAGTGCCCTGAGGGTAAGGTTTTTTTGCCTTTATTGAACTCAATTCTGCATATGTTAATATCACTCTCCATGTTCTAATTGTTCTCACTTTTTTTAAATACAGCTTGGGTATGGTTCAGCTGCCGTGGACCTTCTAACAAGGTTATATGATACTCTTTCTCTTCTCTGTGCCATCTAGGGGTTGCGGGTGCTCTCTGGATTTCAATATCTATTGATGGTCTTATGTTTTCTACTAAACCCAATATTTGATGATTAATGAGAGTATGATGAGAGGGATGGACTTATATAATCTTACTTGTAACCCTCCCTAGTTAGTAATTAGTTCATGTGAATGTTCTTCATGGTGGCGCTTGTACACCATAATACCAATGCTCAACCTCTGACAGATTTATTTATTTCAGTCTATTCCTATTTTAGTGACAAATAGTCAAATGTATTAAATTTGTTTGTTTTAAAAGGTATTATGAAGGGCAAATGACACTATTTGCTGAAGATAAGGACGAAATTGAAGAGCCTGAAGTTAAGATTACTGATGCTGCAGAGAAGGTTCATTTGAACAACTGTATTTATTGATTTATTCTATTCTTTTTTGGATATCTTATGGTGTGACAACTTGAAATAGTTCAACTATCATAAATTTGGGAAGAAATATTGTTGTATGGTTCCATGCTTGATATTCTTATTGGCTAGTTTAGATTTAATACTGCAAACTTTGAAGAAAATTAACCTGATGCAAATTGGTGCAAGTGATAGTTTTATATATATGCATTTGTCTAACAACTAAAATATTGGATAGTACATAGCTACAGAGAGAACTCGTTCCATACTTGGACCCTTGCTATGGTATACAAGATCCAAATGGTATTGCTGTCAATAGAATCATGGGTTTTTATTTTTGCTACATCTGAATATATCCATATCTTGTCAAACTGCTGTATCATGTTCACTTAGATCATCAATTATGAACCAAACAATGCACTCATTGAATTGGTTGTATGTTGTTTGGTGAATTTTATGGTTAGTAATTTGCACATCCATCAGTTTGATTATATAAGGACTATAATGGCACTGTAATTTGTGCATTATGTTGTAACACCCGGTTTGCTTATCATAATCAAGATTTAATTAGATTAATACATTGCAGCTGACCATATATTGTAGGGCTTCTCAACTCTGTACCTTTCAATTTTGTATATGTTCTTGCAGGCTTCTCTGCTAGAAGAGAGCATAAAACCTAGGGCAAATCTTCCACCACTTCTTGTCCATCTTCGTGAACGTCGTCCTGAAAAGCTCCATTACCTTGGTGTATCTTTTGGACTGACACAAGAGCTTTTCCGTTTTTGGCGGAAGCACAACTTCTATCCATTCTATGTGGGCCAGATTCCAGTAATGATCTAATCTGATCTGCCATTTCATGAACTGATGGTTCTTTGTTCTTCACCTTCTGTTGTTCTTTTATCGCCTTCACAAATTTGCTATTTCTGTTTTTAGAGTGCTGTGACTGGTGAGCGTACGTGTATGGTCTTCAGGCCCTTAAATAGTGATGACATTGAAGTTAATGAGTCAAGCAAATGTGGATTTTTGGATCCGTTTTATCAAGGTACAAAATCGCTGTGTGTTTTGTTCCATCTTCTAACACATTTCGAACTGAGAAAGTGCACTGGTCGGTTTTTGCCGCCTTAGCTGATTGATGCACAAGATAGTATTGCTTGCATTTATGTTACAGTATACTTTTGCTTAAGAAACATATTTTTGGTGCACTGGCTGAATTTCAAAATAATATGTTCAGATTTCAGACAAAGATTCAGGCGGCTATTGGGAACATCTTTCCGGCATCTCAACTTTAAGCTTGCAATGAGGTATGTTTAACTTTCAGATTGTTTTCTTGGCAAAAGAAATTTGTACATGTTCTAATTATTTGTTTGTCATTTCTAGTGTTTTGGCTTCCAAGATAGATTTTTCAGATCATGAACCCTCAGAATATGATACCAATATTATCTCAAAGTTAATGGGAGACATGTTATCCCCACATGACATGAAGCGGCTAGAAGCATATTCCAACAATTTGGTCGATTATCATCTGGTAAGAAATTCAATGAGACAATGCGAAGGATCTCTAGTTTCAGTGCACTTGTCCCAATATGTTATCTTTTGAAGTGCTGTAGGATCTCTACTACGTTATCTTTTATACCTGCACTGCAAATCATGGCTTCCTTATGTGCCTTATTATTACTATTATTTTTACAACTGCTGCTATTTAGTTGTACAAAATTTTCAGCTTTGGTGGTTTGATCTGAGCAGGGTTATTAAGGCATCGCCTAAGCGTCGCTTAGGCAACGCTTAGGCGGTAAGGCGCAGCCGGGGTGCTAAGGCATCGCCCCGCCTTGCTGCGCATGCCTATGGTGTCCGCCTTAGGACGGAGGCGTCGCTATGGCGGCGTAGGGTGTCAGGAATGCTTGAGGTGACGCCTTAGGTAGAGGAGGAGCGCGAGGAGGCGACGCGGGCTGGCGCTGAGGGAGGACTGAGGAGGTGGTGCGGGCGAAGGGGCGTGGAGGGAGGCGGGCGAAGCCGAAGCAGCAGTGGCGTGGTGTGCGGCATGCGCTCGGCCGCTCTTTCCCTGCCGAAGAAGAAGAACAGAAAGGGAGGGAGAGAAGCGAACTGGAGAAGAACTCTCTCGGTCGGGCGGGGGAAAAGAGGAGGCGGGGCAGCGGGGCAGGGCGACGGGCAGGCGGGGCTGGCGGGGTACTTGATCTCTCTTTTCTTCCTCAGGATAGCTAGGGTTACATGCTGGTTGGCAGTTGCGTATGCAATGCACACAGACAGATATATTACTTGTTGGAAACCATGCTTGCTGATGATGAGGAGCTAGCTCAACAAAGCCACATGCATCCATAGATTTGGATAGGTGTAATATCAAGTGCACTGTTCTGGATATATCAACGCCAGCTGCTAGCGCCTTAGGATGTGCATAAGGCGGCGCCTCGCCTTGTGCCTTAGCGCTTAAAAGTGTGAGGGGGGTGGGGGTGGGGGGTGGGTCTTCTTCCACCTTGTGAAAGGCATATTTACAGACAAGCTTAAAAGTTCACGGGCTGCCATTTTCTTATATGTCGAATAAAAACTCCTATAAACCTATATGTGGGAAGTATTTTTCTAAATTCCAGTGTTTTTGGTTTTGTAGATTCTGGATCTTGTCCCTATCCTTGCACACCAGTACTTTTCAGAGAAGCTTCCTGTTACACTACATGGTGCCCAAGCAGCTGTTTTGTTCTGTATGGGTCTGCAGGACAAAGACATAAGCGCTATAAAGGTTAGCTCAAGTTGATCCCAAGCAAGCGCAAAATACTTGAAATTATCGTCGAGATGGTTCACAATTATTGTTTTGGTTTCTGTGTTTACAGGAAGAACTCGGGATAGAAAGGGAACAAGTACTATCTAACTTCATCAAGACAATGAAGAAGTTATATGGTTACCTTCATAACATTGCAGGAAAAGAAATTGAAGCAACCTTACCACGACTGAAGGAAGTAAGCAAATATTTTTTGTTTCTTTTTGTCAATTTAATATTTGCATGTAATAATTCCAGTTCGGATTTGGCATTATGTTATATTGTTCGGCATGCAAGTAACGCAAGTGTAGTCACATAAAAAATTGTGCATGGCCATAAATTCGGAATAATTTCTATCAACTTCATGCTTTGACCTGCTTGTGCTATATTCTGTTGTATCCAGATTGAAATGGCCCCTCTTAGCACATCTTTGGATGAAGATCTTGATGAAGCAGCTGAGGAAGTGAAGGTAAGATTTCAGAGATACATCAGTACATCACATACTTTAAATCCTGAGCACACCACTAATTTGGTAGGTAATGAGGGTGATCAAAGAATTTCAAGAATTCAGATACTATTTTTTCATACATGTACAAGATTAAAACAGGTTGTACGTCTCATGCAAGAAATGCTAAAATTATTTAGTCACTGTAATTAGTTGCGGATAATAAATCATACCTATGGTTGTTTGCTATCTTTGTTAACCTTGACTGGGCCAAATATAGGAACAAAAAAGAGAGATGGATGAAGCTACTGTGGACCCGAAGTTTCTGCAAAAGTATGCAATCAACAACGATGACGAGGAGATTGAGAAGGCCCTGCAGAACGGGAAAGTGTCTGCAAGCGGTGTTATCAGTGTAAAGTCCAACAAGACAAAGGCCGACAAGAAAGAGAAGCGCAAGGAAATGGGCAAATCGAAAAGGAAAGGAGCAGATGGTGGTAGATCCGAGTCAAAGAAGAAGAGAGCTTGAAGGTATCAGTTGAAACTGGGATCGTCAAACAGTTTGACATCTGATGCTCTTGAATTCATCAGAAAAATTCTCTGTTCTAGCTGAGGAATATCTTGCTGACAGAAATTGCAAAGATGTGCTCTGCTCAAAAGGTGGTGGAAAAAAAGAGCAGAGATTGGCCCAACGAGGCCAATTATAGGCTATAATTCGTAAATCAAGATGGGGAATGGATGATGATACCCTGTGAAAGTTCTCAGAAAACCCTCTGCCACCGTCCTCCAATTTTGATGGATCATTTTTTAAAAAAGGATATAGTAGTTTTGTTGTATCCTGACTGTAAGACAGTTAATTTTGCTTGTGGAAAAGCCAGTTATTTGGTAAGTATGGAAATTTTTTAGTTGCGGTTATATAACAGAATTCTAGATTGCTTGCACCCCGTGGATTAAGTGCTGGACATTTATGCTTGGAAAATGTCTTCTACCTTTTTGTAAGATATGGAAGAATATGTCGAGGAACCGTCGCTGGCGAATTTTGTTCAAAAGATAACCTCGTAGACAAACGTAAAATCATATCAAGCAATGCAAGAACAAATAGTAGATTGAACAGACAAAAAGACAAAGATGTAGGAGGTATTTTATTTCTTTATTCCTTCATCAAGTGACAAGTGCTCAGCCTTTTACAATGATTGTACCTTCTATTTATAGGCTATAGTCATTGCTAGGGTTTTGGATAGGACGTCCATCCATAGGCCGACCGTTGGGTCAAGTCCATGGTTTCTTAACACTCTATCTTGGGTATCAATCTTCACATGTTCATGTTTCGTTAAAACTTCACAAAAAATCAGCGAGAAAAATTTGGAGAAAGAATGCATAATACACGTTCTTCTGCGTTGCACAAATTGCCTCATTAAAAACTTTAGCCGAGAAACTTTAGGAAAACTCGTTAAGGGAAAAGAGTATAATCCACCCAATTTCATTTAATCTTCAGAATTTATTCTTTGGGTACTCGATCATCGTGATCAAGTTTCAATAATGAGTTCGTGAAGATTCTCTCTTTGAATTTTGCACTTCTCTAAATCTTATCATTCTAATTCAACGTATGCACCTTTCAAAGCTTAGATGCTGGAAGTGACTTACTGAATAAATCTATAAGATTTTCATATGACTTAGTATGCAGTACTTTGATTTCGTCCATCTTTTGCAATTCATGAGCAAAGAAGAATTTGAGGTTGATATGCTTTGTGAGAGGACTCTTCACATAACCCATATGCACTTGTGTAACACAAGCTGCATTATCTTTATAGATAATAGTAGGGGTTGTGCGGTATTCAATCCACATGACTGTTGGATGTGGTGAATCACCCGCTGAAGCCAGACACATTCTCGTGAGGCCTCGTACAGTGCTATGATTTTCGAGTGGTTTATCGAAGTCGATACAAGATTTCGCTTAGATGATTTCTATAAAATTGTAGTTCCACCATATAGGAATATATAGCCTGTTTGTGACTTGGCTGTATACGGGTTCGACAGGTACTCGGCATCTGCATAGCCATTCATAGTTAGGTCTTGGTTCTTTCTGTAGAATAGACTAAGATCTTTGCTTCCTTAGAGGTATCGGAAGATGTCTTTTATTTCCTACCAATGCCTTTTGGTAGGTTTTGTACTATATCTTACTAATAGGTTCACGACAAATGCAATATCCGGTCTAGTACAATTTGCTAAATACATGAGTACTCCTATTGCACTCAAGTACGAGAATTCTGGTCCCAAGACTTCCTCCCCCTCTTTTCTAGGTCTGTACGGATCCTTGTCTTGCTACAGGGATCTCCTGACCATCGACACTTTTGAAGGGTATGCCTTTCCAAAACCGAACCTTTCTAACACCTTTCGAGTGTAGGTTGACTAATGCACTAATATCCCTTCAGGGGTATGCTCAAGTTACAAGCCTAGGTAATATTTGGTTTTATCCAAATCTTTTATTTCGAACTCCGACTCCAGGTAAGAGCTTGCTTTCTTAATACCTTCCAGGGTTCCGGTGATATTCAGATCATCTTCATACTCTGAGATTATAAAAAATCCATCCTGGGATCGTCGTATAAATACACAGTGATTGTTCTTATTGTTCATGTAGCCTTTTTTTTTTGCATAGAAAGTCGCTTCAAGCGATTATACCACATCCTGTCTACTTGCTTAAGTCTATACAATGACTTTTTTTACTTTCACACTGTACAAATTTCTATTGGTTTTGTTTTAGTTCGGGACAAGGATACATTTAGGTATCTTCATATAAATGTCCGAATCCAAATTTTCATAAAGGTATGCAGTTATCACATGTATCAATTTTATTTCTAAATTCAAATTTACTGCCATTGAGACTAAATATCTAAATGTAGTTCCGTCCATGACCAGGGAATATGTTTCTTCATAATCAACTCCTGGATGTTGAGTGAAATCTTGTGCAACAAATCTTGTTTATTTTCATTTATCTTTCGAACAAATACCCATTTATGCCCTACGGGATGCACATAGGGAGGCGTACGGCTTATAGGCCTAAACACCTCTCTTTTATTCAGAGACAATAATTCTGTTTCTATTGCCTTCTTCCAATCTTCTCAATCTGATATTTTCTTACATTCAGCGAGCGATGCATGCTCTAGATCACGATCGATGGTTGTGACAATTTTCTTTACAAAGTTAATGTCGACATAGGCTGTTGTCTTATTCATAGATTTTCCCGTGGACACAAAGTTTATATCTATTTCTTCACGGGGCGATTCTTCTAATGCTTCTACTTGCCCACCGTTGCTTCCAATTACGAGGGCAAGTCCCTTTAATTTTTCAACTCTGATACGTGCGCACACATCCATGCTGATATTTTCCTCCCTGGGAATGTTCAAATCCGGTATGCCTCTTCCTGAAGGTTCCATGCTGGTGTCAGGTCTGGCTTTCCTTTTGGTTTTGGGGAACTTCAGTGATCGGCTGTATCAAGTCCTTTTTATCTTTTTTCACCAGGTGTTCCCAGTTATTTCAGATTTGAGAGGCCGGAGTTCTCGTCCTTTCTGAGGCCTTAGGATGGGATTAGGGATACCTTTTTCTTTCTTCGGTATTTCAACCTTTTCCAGTGCATTGCGTGCAGGCACATGTGATGTAACACCCCAGCCCAACGTGAGCCTGGAATGCTACTAAAATAACAGAGTAACAAACTAAAACTAAGACATTTTACTAAATTTCGGCATAACCTCCTTTGTATAATTAACCATACCGGAGGTTCGCACAATTATTAATAACAATAAACAATAATCCAATCATCCAATTTTAAAACATAATCATAAAGGCATCCGTAACATGCTAATCAACTCTATTACAAAACATCCAACGCATAAGAAATAACCTATAGAGAATCCTTTAAGCAGTTTGGTCAATTATTAAGGCATGTTCCAAATTTAACCAATTATAAATAGTTCGTGGCAGTGTGCATCCAAACTTATGACTATTCCCTCCTATACATGCCGTTCTCGTAAGGGGTACCTAAAAACACAAACAACAACAAGAATGAGTCCAAGACTCAGCAAAATACAATTAATAAGACAACATCATACACAACTATATCATCATCATCCAACCACAATTCTCTATAATCAACCAATTCACATGCGCATGCAATGCAAATGCACAAATACATCTTTTCTTTTCTCTTTGCATATACCGGTAATGCGGAGTATGCATCCGTCGATGCATACCCATACCTGTGCTTTCTAGCACAGGGACCATAAGCCCACACTCCACGAGTGTGGGGACCACAAGCCTGTCTAATACATGACGGGGACCTCAAAATCAATGCTTGGTCACTACGTGACCAAGCCTCAAAGATGATATCATGATGCATATGTATCAATTCTTTTATTCAACATAAACATGTATTAGCTAGCAGCAACAATAAAGAACATACTCATACTTCTAGCATTCATGAACAACGACATACACATTATTCTAGCATCCATGAGTAGAGAATATACACATAATACCAGCAAATATGAACAATCACCCTTAATTATTCTATCACTAACTGTACTTGCCTCAATGTGGATATCATGGGGATATGCTCACGATCTTAGGATGATGATACAATTGGCAATGACGTTGAAGGTTTGTCGATTCATGCTTTTTCGGCGAAGTTCAAATTGCTGTCAAGTCTCAGGCGGTTAGACCGGTCAATGTATGGCGGTTAGACCGGCCACATTAGCGATCGACCGGCCAGTCTCAACTCGAACTCAAGCTAAGTGGTGGCGGTCGACCCGGCGTTTGGGTGACGGCCGACCGGTCAACAAGTTTTGGAGTTTGGAGCTGGGCCAAAAATAGAGGGTGTAGGCAAGAGATGAGTTTCTACTACACTTTGTCTCGTACTCATATTTTTTGGAGCTTCCAAGAAAAAGATCTATTCATTTGAAAATTCCAGAGAGGTTTCAGTTTTCAAATAGGAATTTTGGCTAAGTCCCAGATGGACGGTCAGACCGGCCAAGGGGGCGGTCAGACCGGCCAGAGTGGCGGTCTGATCGGTTCTGACTTGTTCATCGGCCAACTCGGTGGCAATAATTGTTTGGATAGGTCATATTCATGGGTTTCAGTGCATATATGTTTCATGATGCATGTTTTCACTAACGCGGATCAAGTTGTGAATAACTTATTCCCGGAAACGATTTCTTGGTCTATTGCTGTGCAGGTTGCTTGGAGGTCAACGACGGTCAACGGCGAGGATGATCGGGACTAAGCTTGGAGAGCTGAGGTTCAGAACAATCGAGGATGCCGGGTGAGGTCAATGGACTCAAGCATGGCACAGAATGGATAGGGATGACCGAACAGGCAGTTCGATGCGACTAGTTAGATTAAGCGGCGCGGGGTCAGTGCAAGTGCCATGGAAGTTTCGGTGGGAGCCAGACGGGAGAGACTTGCCGACATGATGAGAGCCGTTGATCAACCTACACGTGGCGAAGCATGGAAGTGCTTCACGAAGATAGGACTTGGTCTTTGCAAAAAGATCGAGAAGGGGTATTTTGGTAATTTCACCTATATACCGCCTTGGTGACTTTTGGCTAAACCGCGGCGCAAGACGACGCAAGGAGAAGTGGTTTAGGTCAAGTGAAGTTGAAGATGGCGCTTTGAAATACGTGCGTGTGTGAAACCCGTTTGTATGTGGGCTTAACGGGTGTTAGGGGCTTAGAGAGGAAAGTGGAGGTTTAGGGTTCTAGAGAGTTTTGGATTGATTGTGTGCTCATGGATTGAGCTCTTGTCCTCCTAGATGGAGTGGTTGTAAACCCTCAACAATCTCAAATCAATCTATGCATGGTTCCTCAAAGATGAGTCTCTTTGTGTTCTTGCTCTCCATTTCGTGATTTTGAGGCTTTCTTTGATCCTTTGATTTTTTGTTGGTTTCTTGCCCCTATCTAACTTGCTGTGACATGTGGGAATACATCTAGAATCATCTTGATCATCAATCGCTCACGAGCAAGTGTTTGGATCAAGTTTTCATTTTTGCTCGGTTTTGGAGCATCCTCCACTCAAATGGAAAAAGGTCGGAACTTTGACATGGATCTACACGATCCTTGATTGGAATAGGTTCCTGACATCCTTAGGAAGGTGTGTCTCAAGTTTGGTCAAGTTTAGAGTCGTAGATCAAAAGATAGACCGATTTGTGTTTTGGTTTTCGGGCTGATTTCACTGTTCATTGTGCTACTGGTCAGACTGCCAATTTGAGAGGTCTGACCGCTAGGCCAAAAAGTCAGCCTGCCAATTTGAGAGGTCTGACCACCTAACTATATTGGTTTCTAGTTTTTGGTGATTTTGGTCTTCTCTCTTCGGGGTTTTGTTTGGGTTCAATACAAGTCTTCCACTGTGCTTGTATATTGATCTTCGTAGCTTCCATAGCTATTAGAGTGAAATTAGTATTAATCCAATTTAGGAGAAAAAGTGATCGTGCTCCTATTCACCCCCCTCTAGTCGTCGTTCCGGTCCTACAAGTGGTATCAGAGCCCGGTTAGCTCTTCTCATAGATCTTAACCGGTCTTAGGAGCCATGGCGTCTGACAAGTATTCCACCAAACCACCTGTGTTTGATGGAGTCGATTTTTCATACTGGAAGGCTCGCATGCATGCCTACATCAAGGCTCAAGAGCACTCAATTTGGCTTAAGGTAAAAAATCCTTATATAGTGCCAGCCAATGACGATGTGATCACACCTGATGTGGAGGCAAATAGCAAGGCTCGAAACTTCTTGATTCAAGGGCTTAGTTGATCTGAGTTTGAGCGTGTCGCTCACTTGAGGTCTGCTCACGAGATCTAGAAGACCCTCGCTGACTACCATGAGGGCTCTACCGCGATCAAGGAAGTGAGACAGAACCAACTTAAGAAAGAATATTCAAAGATCGAATAAAAGCCTGGTGAATCTTTGGATGAGTTGTGGGGAAGATTTTCCAAAATCCTTCATGACTTGCGTGCTGTGGATCTTGTGTTTACTGAGTCTGAGAATGCACGTTAGCTCTTGGGTGCACTTGACGTGAGAGTTTGGGGGATGAAGATCACTTCTATCAATAACAACACTGTCATGAGAGAGCTTACTATGGATAAGCTCTACTCGAGGTTGAAGATGCATGAGATTGACTTCATCTCGCGTTTTCCCAAGGCAGAGTCGATGGCTCTAGTGGTTGACCCTTCTAAGGGTAGCTCTTCTGATTTTTTTGATTTTGGCTCATCTGGTTTTTCATTGTCCGCTTTGCACTCCTTGAGCGATGAGCAGCTAGAGAAACTACCTGAGGATGACTTAGCCCTCTTATCCACAAAATTCATGAGAGCCTACAACAAAGTGAGGAACAAAAGAAGAAGTGACCTTGTTACCTGCTTTGAGTGTGGTGAGCCAAACCACATTCGGGCTAAGTGCCCCAAGCTGAAGGGCAAGGAGGAGAAGGACTTCCGGAGGCGTCCTCAAGCATGAGATGCAAAAGCCAAGCAGCCCAACTACCGGAAGTTCGTCAACCGGGTCCTTGCCGCTCTTGAGAATGTTGATATGAGCGATGTGAACTCGGGGATAGAGGATGACGAGGATGATTCACATGGCAAGAAGAAGGCCCAGGACTTCACCGACATGTGCTTCATGGCTAAGGACAGCCACGACATCGATTCCTCCAATGACGACGATCCCTTCGGTGATCTAGACGAGGTATGCCCTTCACTCAATGAGATGAAACGTGCTTTGGTTGTTGCTGAACGAAATCTGAAGAAGCAAGCTAAAATGATTAGGAGACATGATATCATGATTGACAAACCTAGAAGTGGTTAGGCTCAAATCCATTAATCCTGCTGATGATTGTGATTCTTGCTCTAGCTTGCATGATGAATTAGCAAATCTGAAATCTGCTCATTTTTCCATTGTAAATCAACTTAAAGATGCTCTAGATGAACTATAATCTCTTAAATCTAGTCCTAGTCATGTTTGTTTGGATACTATTGCTTTAGATGTGACTTCAGTAAATGCTATTCATTCACCTTGCTCGAATTGAAATTGGATAGTGCTACTAAGGAATTGCAGAAATTTAATGCTAGCCACACTTGCTCTCATTGTGAGGATAGTAAAATTAAAATGAAGGAAATGACTGAAATGATTCTTCATTCTAAAACTGCTTCATGTGAAAATTGTCACAAACTCACAATTGAGAATGATGCTCTAAACAAGACTCTAGAGGAGAAATATAAACTTGAACAATCCATGTCCACGACTGCATCCAAGAAAGTAGTTGATTCTAATTCTTGTGTCTTTTGTACTGAAGTTGGGAATAATTTAGATGAGATATAAGAGACGTTTAGAGTCAAGATCAAAGAGTAGTTGGGTAGGATTAGGAATGCCTCTTGTGTGTCTTGTGAGGCCTTGAAGGTTGAGGCAGCTCTTTATAAGGAAAGGTATAATAGGGCAATCAAGTCAAATAAGTGTGCCTCATGTAAGGATCTAGCCAAAGAAAATGACTACCTCAAAAAGACTCTTGAGAGATTCTCTAGTGGGAAGAAGAACCTTAACATGATCCTCGATCAATCTAAGGTGAGTGTAAAGAAGAGTGGCCTAGGATTTAATTCCCTAGAGTATTCCAAGAACCATCTACATAAGGTTGTGAGAGCTGTTGAGAGTGACAAGTTTGAGGTAGAACCCCCTAAGCCATCTAAGTTAGTCTTTAGATCTGCAGGTTTTGCCCAAACCCTTCTAGCAAGACAGATGCTTCTAATTCAGCAGATCAGACCTCTCAAAAGGTTAAGTATCATTGCATCTTTTGCAAGAAGGATGGCCATATAGTTGAGTTCTGTTTTTGTAGAGCTAAGAGTGAGAGGAAAGAGAGAGTGCGTGCTTAGAGGTCCATTAGAGGAGTTCCTTCACCTTCTACTGTCTCTAGAGCCAGGCAGCCTGTCTTTTCTGCTAGACATAGGACTAGGTTCGTAGATGACTTCTTTGACTCTTTTGGTGGTTCTAGGCAGCATTTTGGGTTAGGATATCGTGAGGAGAGATCACAGGTAGCATCTAGACAGGGGGAGTATCGACCTTTTGGTAGGTCGATTTGGAGAGGTCTAGGTGTTTCACATGTGCATTCTTATGATTATCCCTCTAACCATTTTACTGCTGTTTCTACTGCTATTCCCAAGCATCGTGTGACTCAGTATTGAATTTCCAAGTCTTTTATCTCTAACCCCAGTACTGAGGCACAGATGTTCCTTGCTTATGCCTTGTAGGTCCGTCGTGCGAGGAAGGAGGACATATGGTTTGTTGACTCTGGGTGTTCTCGACACATGACTGGAGATTCTAGATGGTTCTCCTCCCTCACACGTGCATCCGGCAACGAGTTGATCACGTTTGGGGATGCTTCTACCGGGACCGTGACATCCAAGGGCACAGTGCGCGTCAACAACAACTTCATGCTTAAGGACGTTGCTTTGGTAAGTAAGCTGAGGTATAATCTGCTATTTGTCTCTCAGCTTCTTGATGAGGGTCTAGAAGTGAGGTTTAAGAGTGGTGAGTGTAGAGTTCTAGGCTCCTCGGGTGAGCATGTCTTTGGGATCTCTAGGTTTGAGAGGATCTTTAATGCTAATTTCAGTATCACTTCTACTTCCAGCTCTAGGTGTCTTGTGGCTTCTGACTCTCTTGACTTAGTGTTGTGGCATCGTAGGCTTGGACATATAGGTTTCGACCATTTGACCAGAGTCAGTAGCAAGAACTTGATTAGAGGTTTGCCTAAGCTTAAGAATGTTAGAGACCTAGTGTGCACTCCCTGTAGACATGGTAAGATGGTTTCTGCTTCTCATCCACCTCTTACTTTAGTGATGACTGATGGACCTGGTCAGCTATTGCACTTAGACACGGTTGGCCATTCTAGAGTTCAGTCTGCTGGAGGGAAGTGGTATGTGCTCGTCAATTGTGGATGATTTCTCTAGGTATTCATGGGTCTATTTTTTGGTTTCTAAGGATGAGACATTTGACTGTTTTAGAGAGTTGGTTCTTAGACTAGCAGTTGACCTCCTAGGAGCTTTGAGAATCATTAGGAGTGACAATGGCACAGAATTCAAGAACTCTTCTTTTGCCACATTCTACACTGAGAGAGGACTTGAACACTAGTTCTCCTCACCTAGAGTTCCCCAGCAGAATGGGGTTGTAGAAAGGAAGAACAGAACCCTTGTAGAGATGGCTAGGACCATGCTAGATGAGCATAGGGAGGTTTTGGGATGAGACAATCTCTACTGCTTGCTATCTGCACAATAGGGTGTTCTTGAGATCTGTCATAGGCAAGACTTTTTTTGAGCTTAGATTTGGTCATAGGCCTAGAGTCTCCCATTTCAAGATTTTTGGTTGCAAGTGCTTCATTCTTAAACATGGCAACTTGGATAAATTTGAATCTAGATGTTATGATGGTATTTTTTTTGGATATCCTGCTCATTCTCGTAACTATCATGTATTTAATTTGGATACTAACAAAATTGTTGAGACTTGTGAAGTCACTTTTGATGAGGCTAGTCCTGGTACTAGATCCGATGGTGCAGGTACGCAGGTCCTTGGTGATCGAGAGAGTATCTTCGTCGACGACGACTCTGAGGATGAGGGCCCAATCCATCCTCTAGGCACTCCTGAGATGGTTGGATAGCCTGCTTCTACTTCTCTAGCTTCAGGAGAGCAGCCTCTTCCCACCTTCATCGGCGCTTCGAGTGGCTCTGCTCCTACCTCCACAGCTCATGAGGTAGAGGCCACATCTGCACCAGGACCTCCTCTACATATTCAGCGACGACACCCACTAGAGCAGATGATTAGGATCTCCATGAGCGAGTTACTCGCTCCAAGTTTATCTCTCCAGATTCTCATGTACATTCTGCTTTTGTTGCGTCTTTTGAACCCCGAGATGTCACCCATGCTTTATCTGATTCCTCTTGGGTTAATGCCATGCATGAAGAGCTTTAAAATTTTGAAAGAAACCAAGTCTGTACCTTAGTTGAACCTCCACCTAATCACAATATAATTGGAACAAAATGGATTTTAAAAAATAAGCAAAGTGAGGATGAGTTGGTAGTTCGCAACAAGGCTAGGTTTGTAGCTCAAGGATATTCTCAAGTAGAAGGCTTAGACTTTGAAGAGACCTTTGCTCCCATAGCTAGATTAGAAGCCATTCGTATTTTGCTAGCTTTTGCGTTTTCTAAGGGCTTTAAGCTTTTTCAAATGGATGTTAAGAGTGCTTTCCTCAATAGTTTTATAGAAGAAGAGGCCTATGTCAAGCAACCTTCTGGTTTTGAAAATCACAAGTTCTCAAACCATGTGTTTAAGCTCTCTAAAGCCTTGTATGGATTGAAGCAGGCCCATAGAGCTTGATATGATAGGCTTCAGAGTTTCTTACTTAAGAATGAGTTCAAAATAGGAATGGTAGATAAAACCTTGTTCACTCTAAGGCATAGCAGTGACTTTTTACTGGTTCAGATTTATGTGGATGACATCATATTCGGTGGTTTTTCTCATGCCTTGGTATCCAGATTTTCAGACTCTATGAGCAGGGAATTCGAAATGAGTATGATGGGCGAGCTGACTTTCTTCCTTGGTCTACAAGTCAAGCAACTGAAAGAAGGTACCTTCATTCATCAAAGCAAGTACACAAAGGACCTTCTTCGACGCTTCGACATAGGAAGCAGCAAGCCAATGTCTACTCCCATTGCCACTTCTACCGTGCTAGATCCTAATAAGGATGGAGAGCCCGTGGACCAGAAGGAGTACCGCAGCATGATCGGCTCACTCCTCTACCTCACGACGTCGAGGCTGGACATACAGTTTGCTGTGTGTCTGTACGCTCGATTTCATGCTTTCCTTCGTGCCTCACATCGTCAAGCAGTGCGTCACATCTTCAGGTACCTCCAGGACACTATTGATTCTGGACTCTAGTATTCTTCTGATTCTGCTCTCTCCATTCGGGCTTTTTCTGATGTTGATTTTGTGGGGTGTAGAGTGGATAGGAAGAGTACTTCTGGCACTTGTCATTTCTTAGGCACATCTCTCATCTCTTGGTTTTCTAGGAAGCAGTCCTCTGTTGCACAATCCATCTTGAGGCGAAATATGTAGTCAGAGCGATGGTTGCCCTTAGGTTCTGTGGATCTTATCTACTCTGCGGGACTATGGGTTATCTTTGGATAGTGTTCCTCTCTTCTGTGATAACACTAGTGCCATAAACATTACCAAAAACCAGTGCAACACTTTAGAACCAAGCACATTGATATTAGATATCATTTCCTTAGAGACCATGTAGAGAAGGGTGATGTTGTGCTTCACTTTGTTGAGTCCGAGCATCAGGTTGCGGATATTTTCACTAAGGCTCTTGATTCTTCTCGTTTTGCTTCTTTGCGGGGAGAGTTGGGGGTTTTTAATCCTCTTGGCCTATTTTGAGGGGAAGTTGGCTCTTTTGCATCCATTGTATCATATCGTATTTTAAAATCAGCAACTTGCATTGTAATATAAGTTCTCAGAGCCTTTATTATTATCCTTGTGTGACATGCTTTCACGCTTTATACCTTGCCATGTCTTGTGCTAGTTTACTAGATTTATCATAGCTTCCCATGTGTAGCTTAGCTTTTGCCATGCTAGCTGTTTTAAATGTAAGAAAAATGAATTAAAACATGACTTGTTGGATCTGATGACTAGTTTTGCCATCATGATCCTCTCATGATTCATGCCATGTCAAATAGGCTAAGTTGAGTCTTGAATCTAATTTGAGTTTTAGATTGAGCAATGCTAGTTCCTAAGTCAAGCGAATGAAAAATGATTTCTTCTGTGCGAAAAAATTGATCTCACCAATTCTTTCTCATGAGACGGCTTGCCATTGCACTAGGCTTGAACTCAGGGGGAGTTTTGGATAACCTAAACCACTCTCTTAAGCTTATTGCTTGGGATGGTCGCGGCACGGCTTGGGATCTAGCACAAGGCTAAGAAAACAAATTGTGAAAATGGGTTGAAGCTTAGGAGGCAGTTGTGGATGGCTCCTAGTCCAGGATTTGCTTTGCTAAGATAAAACCAAAAATTCATTTTGGCAAGTGCTAAATGTGCTAAGCATGCTTAATTCCAAGTGCTTGAACAAATTAATTCATCATTGAACTCATAGCGCTCTAAATTGGCTCAGTTATAGCTTCTTGGTTCCATTTAGTTCATTGACATGACTTGACTCATTTTTGGATACATTTGGCTGAACTATGATCTTGCACACTTTGTCATACTAAACGATCATTTAATCTCAGATTATTGCTCATTTGGCGTTAGCTTTGCTATATATGATTTGCCATGATATGAAATACCTACTTCACATAATATGGCTTGGTGTAATACTTATAGAGTCCTCTTGGATAATTTTCATGGCTCCCTTTGCTAAAAATGAATACATTGCAGCCATTTCATTTCATTCAAGCTCTATCTTCGTTCATGCACCTTGATGAATCCATTATCAAAAGGGGGGAAATATTGGTAAAAATGTTGTGTTCTAGAGCTTTTTTTGGAGAAATAGGGAGAAAATAAAATTTCAGAGTGATCATAGTGAGGGGGAGTTTTTAATTTGCATTCTTTTGATCTTATTGCCATTTCTGATCTTGAATTGCAATTCTTAGAAGGCTGTATAAAAGGCAAGAATCATCAGGGCGAAGGAGAGGGCGATTTTAGAAGCACAATACTCTAGTTTTCTGGCTCGATCTTGTAATCCAGCATACTCAATACATACACACAGGAGTAGGGTTGTTATTCTCGTAGGAGAAGGCTTGAACTTGTATAAAAATCCCCGTGTCTCCATCTCTGTGTGATTTTGAGCCTAGAGGAACCCCCGAATCAAACAATCTTTACGTAAGTTCGGTCCTAAAACACCGACAATGGCATTTTCCTTGGATATCCTGCTCATTCTCGTGGCTATCGTGTATTTAATTTGGATACTAACAAAATTGTTGAGACTTGTGAAGTCACTTTTGATGAGGCTAGTCCTGGTACTAGAACCGATGGTGTAGGTACATAGGTCCTTGGTGATCGAGAGAGTATCTTCGTCGACGTCGATGACGACTCTGAGGATGAGGACCCAATCCATCCTCTAGGCACTCCTGAGATGGTTGGAGAGCCTGCTTCTACTTCTCCAGCTTCAGGAGAGCAGCCTCTTCCCACCTTCACCGGCGCTTCGAGTGGCTTTGCTCCTACCTCCCCAGCTCATGAGGTAGAGGCCACATCTGCACCAGGACCTCCTCCTCATATTCAGCGACGACACCCACCAGAACAGATGATTGGGATCTCCATGAGCGAGTTACCCGCTCCAGGTTTATCTCTCCAGATTCTCATGCACATTCTGCTTTTGTTACGTCTTTTGAACCCCGAGATGTCACCCATGCTTTATCTGATTCCTCTTGGGTTAATTCCATGCATGAAGAGCTTTAAAATTTTGAAAGAAACCAAGTCTGGACCTTAGTTGAACCTCCACCTAATCACAATGTAATTGGAACAAAATGGATTTTCAAAAATAAGCAAAATGAGGATGGGTTGGTAGTTCGCAACAAGGTTAGGCTTGTAGCTCAAGGATATTCTCAGGTAGAAGGCTTAGACTTTGAAGAGACCTTTGCTCCCGTAGCTAGATTAGAAGCCATTCGCATTTTGCTAGCTTTTGCGTCTTCTAAGGGCTTTAAGCTTTTTCAAATGGATGTCAAGAGTGCTTTCCTCAATGGTTTCATAGAAGAAGAGACCTATGTCAAGCAACCTCCTAGTTTTGAAAATCACAAGTTCCCAAACCATGTGTTTAAGCTCTCTAAAGCCTTGTATGGATTGAAGCAGGCCCTTAGAGCTTGGTATGATAGGCTTAAGAGTTTCTTGCTTAAGAATGAGTTCAAAATAGGAATGGTAGATAAAATCTTGTTCATTCTAAGGCATAGCAGTGACTTTTTACTAGTTCAGATTTATGTGGATGACATCATATTCGGTGGTTCTTCTCATGCCTTGGTATCCAGATTTTCAGACTCTGTGAGCAGGGAATTCGAAATGAGTATGATGGGCAAGCTGACTTTCTTTCTTGGTCTGCAAGTCAAGCAACTGAAAGAAGGTACCTTCATTCATCAAAACAAGTACACAAAGGACCTTCTTCAGCGCTTCGACATGAGAAGCAACAAGCCAATGTCTACTCCCATTGCCACTTCTACCGTGCTGGATCCTGATGAGGATGGAGAGCCCGTGGACCAAAAGGAGTACCGCAGCATGATCGGCTCACTCCTCTACCTCATGGCGTCGAGGCTGGACATACTGATTTCTTTGTGTGTCAGACGCCGATTCGAGCTTCCTCGTGCCTCACATCGTCAAGCAGTGCGTCGCATCTTCAGGTACCTCTAGGACACTCTTGATTTTAGACTCTGGTATTCTTCTGATTATGCTCTCTCCATTCGGGCTTTTTCTGATGCTGATTTTGCGAGGTGTAGAGTGGATAGGAAGAGTACTTCTGGCACTTGTCATTTCTTAAGCACATCTCTCATCTCTTGGTCTTCTAGGAAGCAGTTCTCTGTTGCACAATCCACTGCCGAGGCAGAGTATGTAGCTGCATCCAGTAGTTGCTCTTAGGTTCTCTGGATCTTATCTACTCTGTGGGACTATGGGTTGTCTTTGGATAGTGTTCCTCTCTTCTGTGATAACACTAGTGCCATAAACATTGCCAAAAACCCAGTGCAACACTCTAGAACCAAGCACATTGACATTAGATATCATTTCCTTAGAGACCATGTAGAGAAGGGTGATGTTGTACTTCACTTTGTTGAGTCCGAGCATCAGGTTGTGGATATTTTCACTAAGGTTCTTGATTCTTCTCGTTTTGCTTCTTTGCGGGGAGAGTTGGGGGGGTTTTTAGTCCTATTGGCCTGTTTTGAGGGGGAGTTGGCTCTTTTGCATGCATTGTATCATATCGCATTTTAAAATCAGCAACTTGTATTGTAATCTAAGTTCTTGGAGCCTTAATTATTATCCTTGTGTGACATATTTTCACACTTTATACCTTGTCATGTCTTGTGCTAGTTCGCTAGACTTATCATAGCTTCCAATGTGTAGCTTAGCTTTTGCCATGCTACCTGTTTTAAATGTAAGAAAAATGAATTAAAACATGACTTGTTGGATCTGATGACTAGTTTTGCCATCGTGATCCTCTCATGATTCATGCCATGTCAAATAGATTGAGCAATGCTAGTTCCTAAGTTAAGCGAATGAAAAATGATTTCTTCTGTTCGGAAAAACAGATCTCACCAATTCTTTCTCATGAGACGGCATGCCATTGTACTAGGCTTGAACTCAGGGGGAGTTTTGGATGACTTAGACCACCCGCTTAAGCTTATTGCTTGGGATGGTCGCGGCACGGCTTGGGATCTAGCACAAGGCTAAGAAAATAAATTGTGAAAATGGGTTGAAGCTTAGGAGTTAGTTGTGGATGGCTCCTAGTCCAGGATTTTCTTTGCTAAGATAAAACCAAAAGTTCATTTTAGCAAGTGCTAAATGTGCTAAGTATGCTTAATTCCAAGTGCTTGAACAAATTAATTCATCATTGAACTCATAGCGCTCTAAATTGGCTCAGTTATAGCTCTTGGTTCAGTAAATGCTATTCCTTCACCTTGCTCGAATTGTGCATTACTCGAATTGAAATTGGATACTGCTACTAAGGAATTGCAGAAATTTAATGCTAGTCACACTTGCTCTCATTGTGAGGCTAGTAAAATTAAAATGAAGGAATTGACTGAAATTGTTCTTCATTCTAAAACTGTTTCATGTGAAAACTGTCACAAACTCACAATTGAGAGTGATGCTCTAAACAAGACTCTACAGGAGAAATCTAAACTTGAACAATCCATGTCCATGACTACATCCTAGGTAGATCACTACTAGGTAGATCCTCCTTCCTTCGCATGGCCGGCAGCACCAAGGGCGTTCTTCACCGTCAGCGGGAGGTCTCACTGGAGGAGGAAGCACTGCTAGAGGGAGGAGGTGCCACTGGGAGGAGGCACAAGGGGGCGGCCAAGGCCCAAGCCCAGGTTGCCAAGATTTTGCAGAAATCCCCCTATATTCCCTTGTTAAATCGTTTTGCTAAAAGGTTCTTCTCTCTAATTTAATTACTCTCTCTCGAATACATTTGGGGTATTACATGCGACTTGGTCATGCTCTTCAAATCACTAAAGTGGTGAGGTAATTGATTCGCTAACGCTTGCAAATCAATTATCTTCTGGACTTTAATTATCTTATGGACTTCAATTATCTTATGGGCTTCTCTTGTCTTCTGGACTTCAATTGTCTTCTAGACTTCTCTATTTGCTTCACTAGTGCGCGAGTCATGTGCATGGATTCCCGTGACTTGCCACGTTATTTTTTGATATTTTTCAACAAGGGGTTGATTACCTCCCGCTAACGACGGGAAACTATCACAATCTAATATGCTATTAGCAAAGCGGGTGGTATGCAAATCTCTAGTCATAGGGTCCAAATACCTGATTATAGATGTTATCTCATAACCAACGTATATCCCAGACTTTCGGAGAAGACCTATTGTAGTTCGCTGCGGTGGTGGTATAGGTACTGACGAGGATCTAATAATCCTCATTTTATCTTTTATCTATAATTCTTATTACAAGTAAATATGATGTCATACGGTCCCTGGGTATTCCCCTTAATTTTATAAGGGAGAAGCCTACCAGGTGGTTGTAAGTTATTCTACGACCACCCCCATAGTCGTAAGTCTTACTACGACTACCTTATAGTCGTAAGTCTTGCTACGACTATCTTATGGTCGTAAGTTCTTCTACGACCAAGTCAGCTACGACCACCTTATGATCTATAAAACCTACAGCAAGTGGGTCCAATTGATTGAGGAATCTAAGCAGATCAATATCTTACCGTTATTATGTGAAAAGATAACACATAATACCCCATTATCTCGACTAGTAATCGCCATGCGGCGTGAAGGAGTTACGGCCGATGATTACTACAAGCGTCGCCTCAATTCTTTGGGTTTGATGAGGCGTCTCTTCAGCAGGGGAAAACGGCTATTCCTTCACGACTATATAAAGGCAACGAACAGAGAGAGGTGGGGACACGCTATCAAGGGCTATCAGGAAGACAAGCAGGATCATTTGTAATAGTCTTAGTTTTTCTCCTGATTGTTCAGAATACACTCGATACCATACACACATAGGAGTAGGGTTGTTATTCTCTCTGGAGAAGGCCTGAACCTGTATAAAAATACCCGTGTCAATCTCTCTACGTGATTCTATTCTAGGAGACCCCCCGAATCAAACAATCTTTACGTAAGATCGGTTCTAAAACACCGACAGTTGGCGCCGTCCGTGGGGATCTTCCGGTAATTTCTTGTCAACATACTCTCTTTTTCCCAAATCTCATGCACTCATGGCAGGAGAATGGAACGAGGAGAACTGGTTTGACTTGGCGGTCTGTGAGCGTCGATATGGATGCGGTTTTCGATTCTGGCCGAGTATTGACTCATCCGATGGTGTTCTTTGCCTCAGGGATCTTCCCGCAGATCCGAGAAACAATCTTTGCCGATGGAGTTGAGGAGGATCCTTATCCCCCAACATCGTCCAAGGAGAATCTACCCTCTCAAAGGACAAGGGTCAATCGACCAGGACTACACCAGTGGACTCACAACACGACGAGAGTTTTTCCTCCAAGTGTCAAGAGTCCCCTAAAGGCGATCCGACTTGGTGAGACAAGTTCTGAAGCCACAATTCGAGACTCCACCACATCTGGTGATCCTCTCTCTCCGGATGGCCTTGAGAGGCGGGATCAAGCATGTTTTTTCGCAAATTCGATCATCTCTCCATGATCACACTGCGGATGGAGACGCTATAACCTAGAGTTCCCTACTTGGAGGGATTGCTCCAAATCGCCAGATGGTGTCTCGACTACTCCTCAAGCGAGGAGGCCTCGGCGCAAGTGAGAATCATCAGCAGGAGGTCTTAGTCCTTCCTCGGATCAAGGTCACTCTTCTAGAGACCGAGCTAGGGACACTTCCCGAAGATCACGAACTGCGCCTCCTCGTGACAATGGCAAGGGCACCACCGATGGCGGACAGGACCAACACTTTCATGAACGCGAGGGAAATCCTCGACATACTCGCACTCCATTGAGGCAGTCTTAAGAGTCTGATATGGGAGATCTTGAGGCTATTCGACGAAAGAAGATTGCAGCCCAGAAGAATTTGCCTGGGCGCATCCAATATCAATCAGAGGAAGCGCAAGAACTCCAGCACATCAATGACTTACTCGAGAATCCAACTCGAGAACTCGCCCGAGCGCCAGGATACGATCTCTTTGTCGAGGAGATCGCACAAAGGCTTCAGTCCACGATGGCAAGACTGGAAGCACCTCGCCGACATTATTCAGGAAGTCGTAGCAATACAACTTCTTCAGCTACCAGTCGATCGAACATATCACCACGGATATGCTCAGATTGTTGCAGGGGAATACTCTCGTTATCAACGCACTTGTCGGCACCTAACGAAAAGCGAAAAGAACCGATAAGAACGAAGAAAACCAAAAAGACTCCACAGCAAACTTTCTCCAAATGCTTCGAAAATTTTACAGCAGCAAGAGCATGATTTTTAAAGAATTTAGCAACATGAACCAATTGATTTGGATTCTTAATGCAAAAGTTATGGCCAAAACAAATCTGCTTAGCCTGAAAAATACAGGAAAAATTCAAATCGATTACTGTTCATCCAAATTAAATTCTCAAGCACAATTTTCCAAAGAGGTGTTGCACCTGGGATTTGTATGGTAAGTAAAGCACCTCATGAGATGAATAACACAATTGAGTTCACCTCATTTGGAGCTAGTATGTATTTTCTATGATTTTTCAAAGACATGCAAAAGAGCACAAATAAAATGCACCCACAATTCTTTTGAAAATAGTGACATGCCTAAATCCTATTCTACCAGTTAGTACACTAATAGAGGAAGCCAACAAAGTTGGATTCACTCAAAAAGAATCTATAGAGGATTACTTCTGCAATTTACAAGTTAAATGCAACATTTAGAGCAACATTTAAAGTTAATTTTGAAACCAATTTACCAATCCATTTTCTGGAGCCGAACTAAACTTACAACCATTTTTAGATTAAATTTTAGTTCAAACCAGAGCTACCAAAATTTGAATCAACTCAAATAGAGCTAGCATGAAATAGTTATGCATTTTTGAAGTTCATTACCTTTTTCAGTTTACAAATAATTCCCCCCGGGAATTTTCTAAAACCAAAACAACGTGGACGAACCTGGGCCGTTGATCTTGGATCCAACGGTCCAAGTCCACGGGAGGAACGCGCACGCGCCCGTGCGAGATCGACAAACGTGGACCGTTGATCTTGGATCCAACGGTCCAGGTTGAATTGTCTTGTGGCCAGCGTTTGAATCCGTCTTGTGCTTAACGAGGGAAGCGGTGTGGACCGTTGATCGCGAGATGGATGGCTCACAACCAACGCAACACGATACACACGCGACTCCAATGAATCACGCCCCCAGATCTAACGATGGCGGTCCAGCGAGCGAAGAACAAACGCGCACAAATCGAGACCGCAGATCTAAGAGATTGGGCGGCTCTACGAGCCACGCGCGCACGCTACCGGCAAAAATGGTTGCCGCCCGGCAACCTCACGACGCAGCGGTGCGAATGGATGCTAAATGCGGTGCGCAATAGCGATGCGCACCCACAGTACCACTCACACTGCGGTGGTGGGCGAGCGCGGCTAGCCGGAGAGAAGCGGCGGTGCTACGCCGCGGCCAAACAACAAACAACAAAGGAGCTCCGCAATGTTCATTCAAGTGAGTGCCCAGCCCTAGGGACTACCAGAGGTTACCCGGAGGTCGCGGAGGGACAGAGGAGGATCGCGACTCCGTGACGAAGGACTTTGCTTGCGTAGAGGAGGACAACGTGGAGAAGAGGACCTGGGCAAAATTAACCGCACCGAGTCATCACATTGGCTCCAATAAAGCTCAAGAAAGATTCCAGAGCGAGGAATTGAGAAATAGAGCACTCACCGGTGTCGGAGACGAAAAGGGATTGAAATCGGCGACAAACTCCAAAACTCCAAATTAGGCTGCTCCTGTGAAAGCAACCTCAATTGAGTTAGGGGTTTTGACCACAGAGGTGAGAGGCTCAAATTGAAGCAAAGCGGGTGGAAGCAAAGCCACTGGAACCCTGTTGCCACCGAGGAACTTCAAGGTGCAACAATGGCGGCCGAGGGGCTTCGGGCGATTTGAGCTCAAAAGAACCGAGAGCAGTGGAGGAGGTGTTTAAAGGAAACCAAGGAGGAACAAGAGGACCTCTTATAGCCGGGGAGCAGAGGCAGTGAGCTAGGGTTACGCTCCATGGTGAGCTTAGCCTGACTCGGTCCATGGCTCAACAAGGGCGTGGAGGGGCGAGGCCGGTCTGAGCAGATTTTGGGCGGAAGGTGACCGCATTTAATCTTGGCGAAGAAAAGAGCGGTTGAGAGGTGACAAGATCCTTTGCTCTCCCTCTGCCATAAGCGCCTGTGTGAGCCGAGGAAGGAGAAGAACAGTCTTGACCTCGACCGTTGGATAATCGAAGGGGAGGTCGTGACCCTTGGATTTGATTCGAGTCCGAAAGAAGCGGGAGGTCGCGACGGAAGATCTCAATTAGGGGAGGTCGCGGTAGCTAGATCTCGATCGCACGGTGGCGAAAAGAAAAGGGGAGGTCGCACGTTGAAAGGAGATAGGAGGTCATGGCCGTTGGATTTGCATCCAATGGTGCGGAACAGAGGTAGGGAGGTCTTGACCGATGCGCGTGACACTGACAAGAGATGGGAGGTCGTGGCCGTTAGATTTACATCCAAGGGCGCACAACAGCGAGGGGAGGTCGTGACCGTTGGATTTCAATCCAAGGGTACACAACAGAGAGGGGAGGTCGTGACCATTACGCACGATGCGATGTGAGGTCGTGGCCGTTGGATTTCGATCCAATGGCACACAACAGAGATGGGAGGTCGTGGCCATTGCGCACGACTCAATGGGAGGTCGTGGCTGTTGGATTTACATCCAACGGCAACGAAAGGAGAGGGGAGGTCGTGGCTGTTGGATTTTGATCCAACGGCGCTTTCATCAAGGGAGGTCGGGCCGGTTGGTCGCACGACGCCGCAAAGAGGGAGGTCGTGCCGAGATCCTGATCTGACGGAGCACGACCTCGCGTGGGGGAGGAGAGGGGAGGTCGTGGCTGTTGGATTCTGATCCAACGGAGCACGACCTCGCGTGGGGGAGGAGCTCAGCCTGAGCGGGGAAGTGGGTTGGGTTCGACCTACTTGAAGGTGGCTCGAAACCAAGGAACAGTGCTAGATTTGAGTTTAAATTTGAAGGCTGAGTTTGGAGGAATTTTTAGAGGTAGCAAACTAACTCCAAAAATTCCAAAATTTTGACTGGAGCTTCCTCACTCCAGGATTAACCTTACATAAAATTTCTAGAGATTTTTATGCACTGAATTTTTCTCAAGAAATTCATCAAGGCTGTTCTAGGGTTTGACCAAAGGTCAAACTGGTTTGACTTACCTCCAAAAATTATCAAATAATTTCTAAAAATTATAAAATTTTTTAGAGGGGTCACACATCATCCCTAGAACCAAGGAAAAATATTTCCAAGGGTTGAATACCAGATTCTTGCCAAGTTGCTTAAGGGGTTGACTTTAGTCAACAGGAGGTTTAGGTTTTTGAATTCCACAACTCTTGACAAGAATAATAGAAATGTTCAAGAGTTTCAAGGTGTGAGAAAAGTTTTAATTTCTACTTATTTAATTACATTTGAAACAAACACCCATAGTAGGTTACATTTGAAACACAAACCCTGGTTCGGTTACATTTGAAACACAACCTATATTTGGGATGTTATACAAAGGAGGGGTGATGGGGGATACTACTGGGTTGTCTACATCTGCGAGTGCAACTAATGGTTGTGGATCCTCTGTGCCTGCAATGGTGAGGTGTGCCTCATGCTGTTCTTTGCCTTTCTTCTTAGACTAAAAAGCATCAATAACGTGCTGTGACCCACGATCTTACCCTTCTTGCCCCTCTCCTTCGTGAGAGACTTCCTCACCTTGTAGCTGCTACCATTGGCTTCATGGCCAATATTGCTACTAGATGGCTGTGAGATGTAGTTCTTCCTTAGAACATCATCTTGAGCTTTCGCAACTTGTATGATGTCAATCAATTTGGCATACTCCTTGTAGCCGTCTTGACGATAGTTGCATGCAGATTGCACCTCATTTGGGTGAAAGCTAGAAAGAGTCTTCTCAATCTTCTACTCATCTGTGATTACCCTACCATAGAGTTGAAGACTGATACAAATTATGTATAAATTCTGGCCATGCTAGGCTAGCTCTTCGAACTCCCGGTTCGTGATACTAGTTATCTTCATATTCATGCAAAGAGTTCATAAGATTACTACTGTTAATTTGCATAAAATAGTTGCAAAATTCTCATAATGCTCTTCGAACTCCCGGTTCGTGATCCCATATTTTTCTATGTAGTTTTCATAATTTACTTTGCTATTTTTAGTGATTAAAAGTAATATAAACAATCACAGATAATCAAAACAGTAAAAACAATATATAAATTGCATAGAAATAATAATAACAAAGTTAAAAATGCTTCAAATGCTCAAAAAGATTTAAAAATTGAATTCCCGATGCCCTTTTCTGCTGGAATATGAATTTTCAGTGAATTCTACAATTTTCAGGGGCTAAAATGCTGATTTTCAGTTCTAAGAAAATTCTCCGCGCAATTTTCCAATTTCTGAGGAGTTATTCTCCAAGAATTTCTTTTCCGAAATATTTCCTCGTAATTTTCAGAACTTTGAGAGTTTATTTGCAAAATTCGGGATTTTCCTTCTCCCTCCCTTTTTTTTTTCCAGAATCCCTTTGGGCCGGATCCATTCGGCCAATTCAGCCCATTTAGCCTGGGTCAAAAGGAAGAGGGGAAGAAGGGGGGGAGCATAGGGTTTCCCCTACCCCTGTTCACCAGTGGTGGCACGGCTACTGGTGGTGCACACCGGCCATGATGTCACGGTGAGTCGCGCGGCGGCGCTTCTTACGCCGGCAAGGCGGTCAGCTAACGTTCGGCGTCGGTGGAGGCCTGAGCATGGCGATGTGGCGCACCTCATGCGGCGAACGCAGCGGCGTGGCGGTGTGGGGACGAGTGCATCGGTAGCGTCGCGGCAGAACGCGACGAGCGCCATGCCGGCTGAACGTAGTGAGGCCAAGGGCGTCTTGGCCGTGTGGGGCTGCGGGCGGCGGCGTGGTACACGCATGGCTCAGCGCGGTGCTACGGACACGGTGTACTCGGGCGAGCGGCACAGTGGCATGGCGGGGTGGCCGTGCAAGGCCGACAACGGCTTCAGGTAGTCGATTATGGCACAGGCACGGCTACGGTGTGGCCGTACGGGGCGAGCGTTGGTGTGGCCAACGGCTTCGCTTGTGCGGGAGGCGAGGGGCGTGGCAATGGCTTCACCTGTGCGGGAGGCGAGACCGGAGGTGACGTCGGCCATGCGGGGCTGACGTTCTTGCTTGTCGGTGCCATGCGGGTTTGTATTAAAAACTGTCTGTGACTTGGAATGTTAATCCTCTGCCGCGCCCCTGTCATGGCAGCCAATCCTCTACCGCGTCCTTGCCATGGCACCCAATCCTCTGTTGCGGTACGGTTTGGGCAGGCAATCCTATGCCGCGCCCTTGCCAAGCCATGCCGTGGCAAGCCGTCGCCCTGCCAAGCCCTACCGCGGCAGAGGATTGGGTGCCGTAGTAGGGTTTAGGCAGCCAATCTTCTGCTGCACCCCTACCGTGGCACCCCATCCTCTGCCGCACTCCTGCCAAGTCCTACCGCGGCAAGCCGTTGCCCTGCCAAACTCTACCGCGGCAGAGGATTAGGTGCCACGGTAAGATTTGGGCAACCAATCCTATGCCGCGCCCCTGCCAAGCCCTGCCGCGGCAAGTCTTCGCCCTGCCAAACCCTACCGCGGCAGAGAATTGGCTGCCACGCCAGGAGCGCGGCAGAGAATTGGTATTTCAAGTCATGATAAAATCAGAGTGTTTTAAATACAAACCGTCTGTGATGAGGACGGTAAATCACAGACGGTTCGTACTGAAAACCGTCTGTGAAGTATCACAGGCGATTCTGAGCAAAAACCGTCTGTGATATTTAGTAATATCCATGACGGTTCTTGTTCAAAACCGCCTGTGATACTCCACCCATAGACAGTTTTCAACACGAACCGTCTGTGATATTATTTCTTCACATATGGTTTTTAGCGCATCCAGTAACACAGACGGTCGCTAAATCAAAACCGTCTGTGATTTTATTTAATACAGATGGTTTTGATAAACCATCTGTGATGAGGCGTCCAATATTAGCCTTTTTATAGTACTGACAAAAAGTGGCAAACCACACCACTTATGAAAACTATGAAAAATTACCTAACCTGTTCTAGTTGTGACTATAATTTAATTTGACTATCTACTATACGTAATAAAGCAAACAACACAACTGCTACCAATGGCAATGGAATTATGGACAATAGCACTGCTGAGGCCATAACATTTACACCACCCAACCAAATCTAGTGTCCTTGCACTATAGGGAAAGCTTAAACAATAGCCTACATTATTTACCTTAGGCTTATCGTCTATCGAGGAAGAAGATGAACATTGGCAGGATTTTCTTGAAATTCACCGGCGCTGGAGGAGAAAAGGGGCAGTGGGGTTGCTAAGGTTGGGGTGGAGATGAATGCGTGCCCTGGGGTGCCTTTTTATAGCGCGATTGAGGCGGTAGGAACGAGATGCACGCGGCACGTAGGCGGCGAGCTGGTTGGGTGGCTGTGAACGGCGTGAGGCGTGGGCAAGGTGCCGGCATGGGCACGGTACGACACAAGTGAGGTGGCGTGCTTGCCTTACTAGTCTTGGCGCGAGGCGTGGTGGGTCTGCGACGAGGCGCGGTCACGATGTCAGTGTGAAGAGTGCCGGCGGGAGCGGCGTGGTCTGGCCACAATGACTTCGAGGCTAGCGCCGCATTGATGGCGTGGCAAGGTGGCAAGGCCTGGTGCAGCCTTGGCATGGAGTGGGGAGATGAAGTCGGTTAAAGGCGACGATCTCTAGTGGTTACGCGCGGCGAGCAGAACAGAGCGGTGGCGCGCTTGGACGAAGACGCCTCCGGTGAAGGAAAAGTGGGAAGACCAAAAGGGAAAGCGGGAAGAGGTTGGTTGTGAGAACCCGCATAATTAGACTAATCTAAACCGCAGTAATCTATAATTAGCGTTAATTAAAAATCCATCAAACAGTGATCAACACATAAGTAACACATTTGATTTTACAAATTGTGGTATCAACATTTAAAAACAACAAAGAGTATACAAAGGTTTCAACCTCAAAGAGTTTATAACAGTCCATTTACAAAAGCATAAATTAAAATATTACAATCTAACAATGGTACAGGATTAATTTTACAACCAATTACAATGCTAATTACAAGAGCTAATTAAGTTACAAATCAATGTTCTTGTATTCATTTCATCGAAGCCTTTCTTGCCCTCTCATCCCGTCATCCTTCACCTCTCCATTTCATGCAACCAAAAGCTTGGAAAGTAGTTAGCAAAAAAAACCAAAGGCAGCAATTGCTAGTTAGAATAAAAAATAGATTGCCGTCAGTTTTCCTCGAAGTTCAGTAGTGTTCCTATACCAACATAGGTCAGCTGGTCCCTTGATCACCAAGATAACCTAACCAACCGGAGTTAGTGGCCCCTGTGGTAACCAAGATAGCCAAGCCAACCCAAGTTTAATAGGCACCTATTACTTCCGAGGGTTTCATCATACAACATCATTAGAGCCAACCCCCACTATTTGCAATTTCCGCAACCACAGTACAATCCCACAATGCACATCCCATTGAACCCAACCCTCAGCCAAAGCATCATTGGGTATACCAAAACCAGCACCATTAGTACCCATGTTGTGCAGCTAGCATAAACCCACATCTATCATTATCCTCATTCCCTCCCAGTCGAAGGCCAACACAAACCAAGCATCATCTTTCCCCACTGCCAACATAAACTCATTCACAATGCATCCTCATCTAGTAACCAATAGACCAACAGGTCCTTGTCTCAATAGTATCATGAGAGGGCAATAGAGATAAGGCAAGGGGCATAGTGGTCACCAGCATGCCACAAGAAAGCCAGCCGAAATACATCCCTCTAATAAGCCTCAATCCTCACAAGCGGCACACCAGTTCACAAATACCAAGCCACTGCCAGGCAGAGGCTATAGCACAGCACCACAAAAACAAAAGCACAAGCAGCCTCACATGAGTTTACATAGCCAAATGGCGCCACCATTTTTCATCACCACTGCCCATACCAGAAGCCCAAGATTGCATCCAAAAAGGAGCACAGGATTATCAATAGAGCACAATGGAATGCAGTAGTGGATAAGAGCATGGTAATAGGATTAGGGTAAATAGGATTAGGGTAAATAGGATCAAGGTAAATAGGATCAAGGTAAATAGGAATAGGGTCGTGGTAAAAACAAAATTACCCAGGATAGGATAAGATCGAGTATCTCTCTTTAGCTCCCAATCCAGCCAGCAAATTCCCCACCCCAACACATTCAGCCACATTCATAGCCGAAAGAGAGGAGAAGAAAGGCCAAGAGCCAGACAGGAGAGCTCCCTCAGCACTACCACCACCACCCTCACTAAGCCAGCAACCAAAGCCATCACCACCTTCCCACTTTGCCAACAAACAACCCACAGGAGGAGGAAGGAAGCCAGGGAACCAGGGAGGAGCCGGAGAGCAAGGGCGACAGCAGCGACGACGTTGAACCATCGACGGTCGACGGCCACCGGAACCGCACCAGATCGACAAGGAGGAACAAAAGGAGAGCACCAGCACACCGCTGCCGCTGCCATCCTCAACCCCAAAATCAGCAAAGCCCAACAAGGCGAACCATCAACCTTGCACCCCTGTTATTTTTGTCCACAACAAACACCCCCATATGAACCCAACATGAATCTAGAGAGCACAAACCACTGATATATCATCTACAACCATAAGCCATCAATATTTCAATCACAGAGCAAGGGGGAGGACCTGGTTAGAGAGGAAGGGGGGAAGATACCTCAGTGCAAATCATGGCAACATAGGCAGTAGCCCATCTCCAGTAGCCACCTCCATCTCCAGTCAATCACCATGGCATTCATGCATGAAAATCAGCTAACATCGGGACTTGATCCAACCACAATGCGGGCTGGAGAGGCCAGAGGCAGCGGAGTCGCTGGAAGCCATGAGGAGCGACGGTGGCGACGCTGGAGCCCAGGGTGACCGGGCGCAAGGTGGCGGCGACATCACGGGGGACTGAGGGGAGCAGCGGCACCAGGGAAGGATGCGTCGTGGAGGAAGATTTGGGGGAGATTTGGGGAATGAAAGGGAGCAGTGAGGGAACCGGCTGGATGAGGGGGTGGAGGCGGCTGTGTCGGTCGGGTAGGGGGTAAGGTGGGGGATGAGATTAGGAAGGGGAATTTAGCGAGGGAAGATTAGGATAATAAAAGTAGGATTTGGAATTTAGGGAAGGGAGTAGTAAATAAAATCCGATGAGTATTGATAGTAATAATTTAGATGATCATAGGTGTTACTCCCTCCGTTCATAAATACATGACGTTTGATCAAGTGTGCAGTTAAACTTATATAACTTTGACCATGACTTTTCATATGATTTTGTTAGTAAAAATTACAAATTTATTATATTATGAAAATATTTATCATGACAAATCTAATGATACTATTCACTCATGATCAATCTAAATAGTTTTTCATATATTATTAGTCAAAGTTAGATAAGTTTGACTGCACGCTTGGTCAAACGTCATGTATTTATGAACAGAGGGAGTAGTATATATCGACGCTATATAATTTTTGGTTTAGCAGTTGTTAAAGCCGCGGACGATTAAGTATCGGTAGACCGAACCTGTAGAAAGAAAATGCAAAGAAAAGTCGTAAAACAACTATGAGGTTAATTATCGAAACTAATCACCTGTTGGACCCGCTAACTTAAATAGATAATTTGATGCGTTAGAAAATCCTTTAATTCTGTTAAAACAATCAAAATAAACAAACCGAGTCTATTTAGAAAATTAAATAGATGCGTGCGCTATCAAATAAAAACCTCTTGGACATAATTGCGCGAAAAAAATTTGTTATACCTAAGCAAATGCAAGTTCGAGTAGTATTTTAGTTTTCCCTACAATAGAACGTGAGTTTTGGCCATTCTGACCCTAGAACCGGTATAGTCGAACGACCATAGTTGGGGGAGTGCTAACCTCATGGGGGTTTCGAAAGTGTTATTAAATGAAAATCCACTAATGAAAAAGAATCATCTGACTAGTATGCATTGCACCTAGTAGCGCATAATTACCGCTAAGTATTTATTACTTGCACCATTGTATAAATTGCAGCAGACGAACCAACAGGAGTAGTTGATCTCGAGTTCATCACCACTGCTCGTTTCTTCTTCTGCGAAGGCAAGCTACTTCCTTGATCATGAACATAGCTATATTAAATGTAAACCGTATCTTGCTCTATTTTATGTGTATTGCATCAAAACTATTTTCTCAAAAATCAAATCAAATGAATGAAAATGGGAAAATAAGAACTTAGAACTGGTAGAGGAAAGAAATGAGAATTACTAGGTTGGTAAAAGGGGGCCCGGGCGGGGGAAACGTGACGCTGATGTTGAGGTAAGAGGTGAGCCCCTTTTTACAGATGGTTATAATATAAGGACAAACAAAACTCTTACTCAGTTAGAGGCCGTAAATTCAGTGCCAACCATTTTCCCATTTCAATGGGCAGAAAATGCTACTTGTTACGTAATTATACTCTCCACATCGGGTAAGAAAATACGGGGAGGATCCCAGCAGCTGGGGGACCTAGGGCGATATACTATCGCACAGGGGAGTGTTGGGACCGAAGTGCCGGCCAACCAACATTACTGGAACTAGGTGGGTGACGAGGTCAGTACCGTGACTAAATCAGCACCGACGAAAGGTAATGGGTGGAGACTTAATCACGTAATTGGAAAACGTTCTGTATTCTGAACTTGAAGCCACATCAAAGAAAATGCGGTGGACCTAGCTTAGAGAGGGTTCAGGATAGTTATGGGTAAAGTGGTACAAGCCTGTGCAGTGCTATACAAATCATGAATTCATACTAGTATCCTGGATTGGAGTCTACAGGAACCGCTAGGGGTCTATCTTCTCTCCGAGTAATCGAGTAGTCTCTTTAGAAGTAAAATTGCAACCTAAGTTTTGAAAACTATTTTCCGAATAAGAGAATAGGTAGGAATTTTGATAAGGATGAAATTTAGAGTCATCATATGCATTTTAGCTATTAATGCTTGCTGAGTACACTATAGTACTCACTCTTGCTATCTCTCCCCTTGTTTAGATCCTAATCCGACCGGGAGTTACCCCGAGTGGGATGAGGAATTTTGCAGGTATCGAAAAGGCCACAGGTGACGAGGGCGTTGGGTACGCGAAGCAGGGCAAGGTGATCGTCTCATTCGACTCGTGGGACGAGCAGACTGTCGGAGGAACCTAGTAGCAAATAGCGGGAAGTGTTTTCCCCTTTGTAATTAAATAATTGTATTCAGAACCCTAGTCTTGTGTGGCTACTGTTGTAATAAAGAGCAGTTTCTATTTTATTGTTGTGCTGCGTTAACTCTGGTAAAGACTTGCTAATCGTTGGAGCAGTGTTCTACTGAGCAAACGAATAGTAATCCGTATGCCTAAGTGTGATTACCCCTGGGGTAATCACACGGGACGGCGCATTGGGGATTTCCAATTTGGGATAGAAAACCGAAAACAGGTCAAAAACCCAAAGAAAATTTGAAATCTTGAAATTTGGGTTGTTTCAAACGGGGCGATAGAAGCAGCTAGCTAGTTATATTGTCTATTTTACGCGTGCGGGAGCGGGAGGCTCGGCTCGATCGGTCGGTCGGACAGTCCGCACCCGCAGAGGATGGATGGTGATGGTGCCCATTCCGTCCCATTCCTCCCGCTCCCGCCTGTGTTCAAACCCCGGCCGGGGAATATCAAGCAAACCGCGGCGTGCAGAGCAATAATGCAAGCAACCTATATCAGTATATCACGCACGTCGCTGTAAACCACGACAAGTCATCGGCCGAGTACTTGCCTTCAGCCTTCTCCTCTTGCATGCCTCGCCCCGATGCATGCTGCACCATTGGGCGAGCCCAGAGAGCCTCTTTTACTCGCCGTCATATACTGCATAAACCAGGGGCCAAAGTAGTCTCACTGCTCAATTGATAATTCGGCGATGTTGATGTCGGTGGGCAACAAGTCATTGCCGTCGCGGCGACAACTACAAGAGGAGGAGGAAGAAGAAGAAGCAGAGGGAGAAGAGAACAACGACGACGCCGGTGTTAGGAATAATCAAGATTGAATGCATGGTGCATTAGTGTTTTGTATGTTAATTGTTTTCTGTTAAGTTCATGCATAGCATTGAGTATGTGTTCATGCAGCTGTTACTACTGTGCCCACGGTAGAAGTAATGTCATGCATGCTACTGTTACTAGTGTGTTAATGGGTGGAGTTACCAACCACATTTTTTGCATGCAGTTAAATTCCCTTTTTAGTATCAGAGGTGAATCAAAATAGAAAAGCTATAGTTGAGCAGCACAAAGAAATTATCTTGCGTGTTCATTCTCTTTCAGTGCTCCAGTGTGTTAGCGTGCGTGTGTACTCATGATCGTATGAGTTGAATCGGTGGCTGCTGACCACTTAGCAGCGGCAGCATCGCCATCTCTCGGAGTTCATCATCTTCCCCGTGAAAGTGTGTGTCCACGAGAAGAATTTCCAATAATTAGTATCAAAGCCTGAGTTCTTGATCCGTATATGCTCAAGATCATGCCGCGCTCTCCGAGAAGTGGTGTCACCGGTGACAAGGCGACGTCGAGCCGCACCATCGTTATCGGCGGTGGTCCATTGAGGGTACCGGGAAGAGAAAGCGACGTCTCTCTTCAATACCCTATGTTGAGCAAGAGCAACTACGACGCGTGGGCAATCAAGATGAATGTATTCATAAAGGCCCAAGGTGTTTGGGAGGTTGTGATGGCTGACGACGTTGATGAGCGCCAAGATCAGATGGCCCTTGCGGCCATCTTCCAAGGAGTCCGAAGGAGACCCTCCTTCCACTTGCTGAAAAGGAGACAGCGAAAGCTACGTGGGACACGCTCAAGACGATGTACATCAGCACCGACCACATCAAGGATGAGCGCGTGCAGACCCTCAAGAGTGAGTTCGAAGGTTTGCGCATGAAGGAAACAGAGTCGGTGGACGACTTCGCCGTGAGATTGACGGCTCTCGTCAACCAGATTCGCGATCTTGGTGACAAGATGGAGGAGATCTACGTCATGAAGAAGCTTCTCCGCGCCATCTTGAGCAAGTACCTGCAGATTATTTCAACCATTGAGTAGTTTGGGGGACTTGAAGACAATGATGGTGGAAAAAGTGATCAGCCGTCTCAAGGTGTATGAGGAGCGTCTATGCATTTCAATGACTTGAGCATGTGGCGTACTGCAATTCCTTGTTCTTTTGCTTCTATCATGGTTGCAATCAGATTTTAGAGCATAAATGCTGCATGCTGGATTACACAAAAGCTTTGCTAAGCACATCCATCATCCCAACTACATAATCATCACAAAGCACTCCGCACAACATATTACAAGATCTTAGATTTGATCACTTAGGCAGAGATAGAGTGAGAATTAAAGCAGCAAGCTTACCTGCGGCGAGGACGACACCATCGCAAGAGCAACAACAGTTCCACCGGCACAGTTGTCGGCCAGACGATGACGTACACGGAATCTGTGGAGCTCCTGATGGCGTGGGGATAGGCGACCATGGCGGCTATAGAACACATGTGCAAGCATGGATGGCCATGGCAATGGGATGCTCCGTCAAAGGCATGCCCTAACCCGCCGCGTCGTCGTGCTCCACCCTATCCGTGACCCGTGTGTAAGTTGCACCCGCAGCACTGCCCTCGCTGCTTCAACTCACGTGCTCACGCGGTCACTGCCATGGACACACTAGCGCCTCCTCGGCTCCTCCTCTCATCACACATTGATTCAAAGGATATAAATCTCCAATATAGCAGCATGTGTGCACAAGTTTAACAGATGCAACAAAAGAAAAGCATTATGTTGTATTTAGTTATAGATAAGAGATAAGCACAATTGAGCCCTGTGGAAATAACATGCGATATTAAAGGGATATAAGGGATCGAGGGAAGGGATAATAGGAGACCCAGTGCCCACCTATAGGCGCCAAAAGTTTCATGAGGAGGGGAGAACAAGAACACATCACTCACTACCACTACATTCTTTTTAAGTAGTAAAGATATTCGAATTAATTACTTCTCAAAGAAGGGCGACAACAAATGTGGAATTGCTTACAAGCAAAAGGAAGGGGATGGAGACAGGCAGAGATCGAATCCACATGAGCAGGGGAGACGACCATCCACAACGAGACGACTATGCCGGAGCACAGTCCATATGGTGGCGCTAGCACCACCACACAGAAGCCCTAGGACTGCCTAATCCAAGATACGTCTAGAGATGGCCAGATAGGCCGTGCCGGCCCGGCCCGAAGCACATGATTGTTGGCCCGGCTCCGGCACGACACAACCCACACTATAGATGGGCCAAGCCGACACAGCATGACTGGGTGTGCCGTGCTTGGGTTGGCACCTCGGCCTAGTGGGCTGGCCTAGCATGGCACGAACAATGTGACTGAGGAGGAGGAGGCTGGACGCGAAGGTGGCAGCGACGGCCGGGCCGACACAACCCATCAATAGCGCCCGAGTCGGCACGACACAACTCGAGAGGCTGGCGTGCCATGCCTAGGTCGGCACCCCGGCCCACAGGCTGGCACGGGTCGATGTCGTGCCGTGCCAGGCTGCCCATCTAACCATATATGGAGACGGCATTAGCCCGTAGCACACAATATGTATTATTGATGGCCAAATGGGCTGTTCGACTTGACACAGCACGGGCATGTGCTGGTCCGACACATATTAGGCCCAGCGATGGTGGGCCCACGTTGGTAGGTCTTGACCAAGGCACGACTTCGGCGCCTCTCGGTGTGTTGGGTTGACCGAGCACGCACGATAACTGATGGGCCGAGTGGCCCGTTTAGCCCATATAGCATGAATTTTTTAAAAAAATGTAAAGAACACGGAATATATATATATATATATATATATATATATATATATTTTTAAAACCAAAATAAATTTATATATACTTATAAAATGAACTATATAAAATTTTAAAACTACAAAATAAAACCATATAAATATTAAAAATAAAAATAAAATAAAAAAATATTAAGAAATGAAAAATAAAATATGATATATATATATATATTAAAAATGAATGGGCCTATGGCAAGTCTGATACTATTTGTGTTGTGCTAGGTCTGGCACTATTCGGGTCAACCTGATAGGTCGGGGTGGCTACTCAAGACCGCACAGCTTATTGAGCCGTGTCTAGGGATGGCAATTGTGCTGACATTTATGCGTGCCCGTGGCTAATACCTAATAAAGGCGGGTATGGGCGTCTTTCTTTGCCCACGGGCATAAAAACGGGCACAATTCCTTACCCATCGGTAAATCCAAGGCCGCATAGGTAAGCTCCACCGTGCAACCGCGCCCCGACACCGCCATGTATATTGACTAATTATGTAAAACCCTAGCACGCTCGATCAATTTCCCAGCTCTCAGCCCAACCGCCAGAAGCTAGTATTGTGCACCCTTTGTGGTGAGAGTGAAGAATCGGTATAGAACGCAATTTGGAGAATTCCATCGCATTATTTGCCTCGTGAAAATCCCTTCTCCTCCCAAATCGGCAAGACTAATGCAAAGTCGTCGCCGCCACCCGCTCATGGCGTTCCTCTGCCTTGCCGGCCTCACCTCAGCCTTCGCCTCTCACACCACGCCGCACTCAAGACCCTACTCAACCTCTTCCTCAAGCTCTCCCACGGCGATCGCGCGCCTCCTCCGCCACCACCATGACACAAGACTTCGCCGCCGTCGTCCGCGTCGTCCATGTCGCCACCGTCCGTAGCCACTGTGGCGCGCGCTCGTTGAGACCCAAGAACAAGCTCCGACGACACGCTCATGGCCAGAACTGCTTTACTCTCGAGAAGATCATACTGGGAGTCCCGAGGCCACCGCGGCTGCGTCGTCATGCGAGGAGCTTCAAGCAGCAGTCCGCATCCGGATCCTAAGCGGCGGGAGGGTGGGCGCGAGCAAGACGTGGAGGAACGGAGTCTGCGTGCTACCCCTCCCCGCCAGTACGTGTTACGCGGGGTGCCGAGGTTGTCGGCGTCGCAGGTGAGACCGGCGAGGACGGTGGAGGCGGCGGCGGGCCATCATCGTGAAGCGATATTCTTCGAAGTGGGTCGACGACGACGAGGACCATATGGCGCCGCCGGCTTGCGAGGGCGCGCCTGTGTGATAGGATACTAGCATTATCTAGGAAGTTCGCGGGTAAACGGGCATGTCCGAGGGCGACGGGTACCCGCAGGTGACGGGCATAGGCGAGGTTCTTTGCCCGTCGTCCTTCGCGGGTATGCCTGTAGGGGGAAATCGGGGTCGCGGGCATAGGTATGGGCGAGCACTACCTATACCCACCACGCTCGATTGCCACGACCAGCTCGGTCTGACTACAGTGTGAGTTATAATGTATCTAGACCGGACCAACAATCTAGTGCTTTGGGTCGGTCTGGAAAGCCGGCCCATCTGGCAATCACTAGTATGTATGTTCTCGATGCGATGCGCATGCGCTTTCCCAACGGCAGGAAGAAACGGCCACCACACGCTCTCCAAGCTCGGCTCGGCGCCGCCCGAGCCTCCCCAATGGCGATTCTCTCCGCTCCCTTGCCCCGTTCCCACCACCGCCACCTCCTCATCCGCTCCTCGCCGCGTCGCTGCCCAGCCGCCGCCACCTTCCCACTTGGGCTCCCTTCCCTCAAACCCCTCTCCTCCCGCAGGCCCTCGCGGACCGCCGTCCGCTCCTCCTCCACCGCCTCACCCTCGGCACCGGAAGCGGCCGATGCCACAGTGGAGGCGGAAGCCGCCGAGAAGAAAGAGGAGGCGCGGGTCGTGCTCCCCACCAACGAGTCCTCCGACCGCCTGCTCCGCATCCGCCACACCGTACTACTACTGCTACCCTCCCTTTCTCCGTCCGTTTTACAGTGTTTCAACTGTCACATCTGTGGTTAATTTCGTCTCATCGTACAGTCAACCATTCATTTCGTGCTCAATCCATCAATTTGTTAGTGTTCAGGTGTCACAGTGTTGGTTAATTTCGGCTTCATATATACTCGTTGCTGTAGTGTGCCCATGTGATGGCCATGGCTGTCCAGAAGCTGTTCCCCAACTCCAAAGTGACCATAGGCCCCTGGATAGACAGTGGCTTCTACTACGACTTTGACATGGAGCCCCCGACGGATAAGGACCTCAAGAAGGTCAAGAAGGAGATGGTGAGCCTGCGTTACTGCATCTGAGCATGAGTTGATTGGACCAAGGTGCTGGGTGAGGGATTTGACTTGTTTACCATGGTATGTTGGTAGGACCGGATCATCCGACGGAACCTCCCATTGGTGAGGGAGGAGGTGTCTAGGGAAGAGGCTCAAAAGAGGATAGAATCACTTAATGAGCCGTATAAGTTGGAGATTTTGGAGAGCATTAAGGAAGAACCTATCACAATTTACCACATTGGTTAGTGCTACTATTTGATTTGAGAATTACTTGTCTGATGCATTTTAGTTGTTGGTGGATTCTACGTTCGTGATTGAGAATTTGCTGTGTCATGTAGGAGAAGAGTGGTGGGATCTCTGTGCCGGCCCTCATGTCGAGTCTACTGGACAAATTGATAGAAGAGCTGTTGAGCTTGAGTCTGTTGCTGGTGCTTACTGGAGAGGTGATGAGAATAATCAAATGCTACAAAGAATATATGGGACTGCATGGGAGACTGAAGATCAATTGAAGGCTTACATCCACTTCAAGGAGGAGGCCAAGCGCCGTGATCATCGACGGCTAGGTCAGGACCTTGATCTATTCTCCATACAGGTATGATCTACTTCTGAAACTTCCTTGAGAAAACCGTACTATAGTAAATAGTAATCCATTAGTTTGATGGTACCATTTTAGCATCCATGCATTTGGAAGTCTTTACAGTGTGCCATGGCCTCTACATATAATTAGAACTTGCAAGAAAAAGAATATGATTTGAGTCCACAGTATTAGAATGGCGTGTTGCGCTACGAGATTTGAAGATTAAAGTAGTCCTGTCACACTGGTTAGCCTCACCATGTTTGAACTAATGAGCTGTAGCCCCATTTTGTTTGACTGCATGTCTGCAAGCACCAACATCTGTTGATGTTTCTTGCTATTTACTATACTTACCAATTCCAACAAAATATTGTCCATGTTCCAGTGGTTTCACTTTACTACTCTGTGGTTTCGGTATCCAGGCCTGACTTCTAAATATAACTTGTATGCTGTGCATAGGTGATCTTCTTTTTATCAGTAGTGACTGTAGCCTATGAATTTATAACAGGAAGATGCTGGTGGGGGTTTAGTATTCTGGCATCCAAAAGGTGCTATTATCCGACACATTTTAGAAGACTCGTGGAAACAAATTCACTTGCAACATGGTTACGATCTATTGTACACTCCCCATGTTGCAAAGGCTGATCTATGGAAGACTAGTGGACATATAGATTTCTACAAAGAGAACATGTACACTCAAATGGACGTTGAAGATGAGATGTATCAACTTCGGCCCATGAATTGTCCTTACCACATCCTGGTATACAAGCGAAAGCTACATTCATACAGGGATTTTCCCATCAGAGTAGCAGAGCTTGGAACTGTCTACAGATATGAGCTCTCTGGTAGTCTGCACGGGCTATTCCGTGTAAGAGGGTTTACACAGGTGTTTCCCTCCTTCTGATTCCATTTAATTTTCTTTCTGATGGCATCATAATGTTTTCTTGTTTTCTGCAATCAGTGGATAAAAATTGTGCATTGTGAAAGGTGCTGTTTTTCTTCTGAAATGGCACATGCTTAGTACTGCTATGCATTTATTGTTCTTTTCTCTCTCTCAACTACTTTTTTGACAATTTTTAATTCACCTAGTACGTTTGCTTAAGTAATGCCTGTTATGAATATTGTGTATGTATTCAAGAGGGCCCAATGGGCAATATATACAGGGAGTACAAAGGGGGTTGCTATATACAGATAAGGAAATACAAATAGTCCTATTCTAACACCCCCCCTCAAACTCATGATAGATCACACACACTGAGTTTGGAGAGAAAATACAAATGTTGTGCCCTAGTCTGTGGTTTTGTGAAGAAGTCAAGAACTCAGAACTCGATGGCACAAATCGTAAAGCAAGTACTCCCTCCTGCACTGTGGCGAGTGTATGAAGCATCCACACCAATGTGCTTGGTGAGCTCATGCTTCACCGGGTCTCGAGCAATCTTGATAGCACTGTCTTCGTCGGACAAAAGAGTCGAGATCCCATCACGGGCACTCCAAAATCGCAAGTAGCCACCTCAACCAAGTAACCTCTCATCACATCGCCGCCATGGCTCTCAACTCACCTCTGCGCCGAGCGAATCGCAATCGCTTCTTAGTCTTCCGAGCAATCGAGGGAGGAGCCAAGAAAAACACGATGAAGCGAAAGAGAACGACGATCGGAAGGATCACTAGCCAGTCGCATCGAGTACGCTGAAGTCAGAGTGAGATAGAGCTAGGGAAAAACAAACAACGAGAGATGGTCCCACGCAAGTAGCGAAGAACACGAAGAAGGTGATCAGAGTGAAGATGGGTAGGACGAGCCATGAACCGACTCAAGATATGAACAAAGATAAGCAATATCGGACGAGTGTTCACAAGGTACACCAAACTCCCAACAAGATGGCGATATCGAGAAGGATCCTCAAGAAGATCACCATCGCGGCACGGCTATAGGGATAGCTCCATAGGAGTCTCGGCGGTGCGAGTGTCGGTCGAACTGCATCGATCAAGAAGATCCCGGACATACTGGGGAGAGGTAGTAGTCCTCGGGCATAGAAGAGACCTCAATCCCAAGGAAGTGCGTAAGAGAACCAAGATCGACCATCAAAATCGCTCATCGAGATGCTTCTTCACATACGTGATGAATGAGGAATCATCACTAGTGATGAGCATATCATCAACATACAGAAGAAGCAGTGTCCTACCCCGAAATGAGATATGGACAAAAAGAGCAGGATCATGGGAACTGATAGTGAAACCGACAAAGAGAATCATCGAGGTAAAACGCGCAAAACCGAGCACGCAGGAGCTTGTTTGAGGCCATAAAGAGCACGACGAAGATGACAGACGTGCCCGTCGAAGAAGAATACCCGGTGGTGGTGCATGTAGACCTCTTCATGCAAAACACCATTAAGAAAAGCATTCTTAACATCTAGCCGAGAGATAGACCACCGTGACGAAGCAACCGCAACAAGAGTCGCGAATAAAGGGTCATATAGGCAACAGGGCAAAAGTCTCATCGTAGTCACGATCGTACTCTATTTGAAAGTCACGAGCTACAAGACGAGCCTTGTAGCGCCGATAGTACCATCGCATCGAAGTCTTTAATCTTGTACACCCATTTGCACGTGATCGGACGAGCATGCACAGGTGTCGGTACAATATCCCAAGTCTCCGTCGTCGAAGAGCATCAAGCTCCTCGCCATAGCGAAGCCGCCACTCGAATGAGGAGTAGCCTCACGATAAGAACTAGGCTCGATGTGAGAGAGAGCATGAGCTATCGAGCAAATCCAAGACGATCGAGGTCGAAGGATGTCCGGCCACGAAGGGCGAACGAGGAGCATCATCAGAAGGATCAGATGTGGATGGTGGCAAAACACCAGAAGAGGAGACTAGTGGAGGACAAGGATGCTGGAGAAGTGAACACCGAGAAACGAGACGGTGATCTTTGCGAGAACAAGAGACGGTCTTTGCGAGGCAAGACGGGCGAAGGTGAAGGAACCAGGGGAAGACTGTGATAGTGGAGAAATAGGTGAAGAGTCAGAAAGAGACAACCATGAAAGCGACTCAACGGTGGCAGGAGGAGCCGAATCTCGATAGAAGAAAGGTCGAGATTCGTCAAAGACAATGTCTTGTGAAATCGACCGTCGAAAGGTAAGGATCCCAAAGAACGATAACCCTTATGCTCGTAATCAGAATTCAAGAAACACGCACTTAACCGATCGGGCCGATAGTTTAGTGCGTTCACAAGCCTGCAGCAGAACAAAACAAGTACAACAAAAACACAAAGGTGAGTGTATTTGGGGGCTCGAGTAGAGACGCTCTATAGGGTCGACACCCTTAAGAGCGATGGAAGGTCAGCATATTGATGAGATATCACGGTAGTAGGAACAACTTTCAAATTTGTAATCGGTGGTGGAACGTGAGAGGAAAGGAGAAAGAAAGCGGCGATCTCAATCGGATGACGATGTTTGCGCCAAGAATTCCCATTTTGAGCATGGGCACCGGGACAAGAAGATCGGTAAAGAGTGCCCCGCTTTCGTAAAGAAACTGTCTAAAAGTGCGAGCAAAGATTCGCAAAGATAATCACAAATAAAAAAATACGGATGGGAGAATCAAACTGAGTACGAACCATCGTTGCAAAGCTACGATAGATCGCAAGAAACTGACCACGATTAGATATAGGGAAAATCCATGTAAAACGGGAATAATCATCAATGAATATCACATAAGATTTATGCCCGCCTTTAGAGATAATAGGTGCAGGTCCCCATACATCTGAATGAACTAAATCAAAAGGCGAGAAGACAAGGACTCACTAGAATGATAAGGAAGTTGGAGCTGCTTGCCCAGCTTACAACCCTGACAAAACATGGACGTGTCAACAGGAACACGTCTAAGAACACCCTGACGAACTAATGAAGAAAGACGAGACCCACACATGTGACCTAACGATGATGCCATCAAGCAAAAACTCCAGAGGTGGTGGCCGATGGCGATGGATGTAGAGGTGATAGGAGCAATCAAGTGTCGGAAGGTGGAGGCGGTCAAGAATGTAGAGACCCTGACGATCCCTATGGCGCCGGCCAGTCCCAAGTACCATCCCTGTCTGTCGGTCCTGAACAAAACAGGTGTGAGTCAAAACTAACCCTACAGTCGAGATCAGTGAGCTGACCCTCTGAGAGAAGCTGCATATAAGCTGAGGAACATGAGAAACAGCTGGAACAGAAAAGTCAGTCGACAAAAGAGTGCCCTAATGGCGACAGACAGAGAGTACCGTCTTACCGTCTTCGAATCGAGATAGGAAAACAGAGGTCCTACTGAAGTGAGAGATGTGGAGTCTGGTGTCATGTGGAAAGAGGCACCAGAATCCAGAACCCAAGAAGTACCTAGAGGAGACGTCTGAGCTAGACCGGCAGAACTTGTTGAGCTGAGAGAGAGCCAACTAGAGCTCGCATAAGCTAGCTGAACAGGTTACCTCGTGAGAAGATCTGACGTCTTGGCCTATCCTCCGCCGAGGAAGGGCCTCTCGCCTCCCATGGGCGTCCAACTCCACGCGCTTTATTCGCTTTTTCGACCGCACAACGCTAGTAGTCGTGCAAGTTCTTGCAATAATTGCATCAACCCCAATTGGTGCAAAACAGAGCGTAAACAGACACTGTGGAGGGCAGAGTCGGCGTAGAAACTGCTTGTGTAGTCGGGAGTAGCAAGCAATACCGAACAAACTATCTTTGCTAACCCACGCGAAGCTCCTCGGACGAAGCGTCGAAAGAGTCTCGGTGGTCGCGGTCGTGGTGGCTCAGTTAGCTTGAGCCTCGACAGCTCAAACTCGGGCGAAGATAAGCAGACAAAGTCATAAAGGCGGCGATCACGATCCGCCATACGACTTTATGACACTCGCAAAGCGGAAGCTTGCTACGTCTAGCCGGGCGCCAAAGATCGCCAGGCTTGGAAGAAGTCGCCGACGAGGAGTCCTCTAGCGGCGTCTCAACTCACGCCGAAGCGAAAAGAACTGAGCATCGCTGCTCTGCTGGTATCGCTCGCGCAAGTACTCCCAGATTTGACGAGTAGCACGCAGACTAATAATGTCTGGCTGGATGGAGTCGTCGACGCTGACCACTAGGATGGCTCGAACACGGGCCTCATCAGCACACCAGCGCTCAAAAGCGTCTATGGCGTCTCGAAAGGCCTCATCGCGAGCAGTCAGCAGCATCGGCATCTCTGCTTCCTTCTTGGCGGCCTCATCTTCTGCAGGAGGTGCAGTAAAGGTCAGTCTGGGAGGAGGTCAAGCGATGACAGCGGACAAGGTCGAGCACCGTGACATGTCCCAGGCGGAGACCATCGAGCGTGATCTCCATGAGTGAAGACCACAACCTCGTAGTTCGTCCTATGAAGCTTTGTTCGAGAATGAGATCGTGGCGGAAGGGCGAAGCCATCGAAGGCGGCGCCGACTCGCGGCGGCGACCAAAACAAACGGTCTAACAGGCGGCCGACTACGCGGCGGTTAGATCAACGTCTTTTTTTTTTGGATTTTTTTGGGATTTCGGCTTAAAGGACCTAGGCCTACTGTTAACTCGAGGAGGAGAATTAGGGTTCGATTCTCCTCGGGAACAAGCGCGCGCGGCCTCGATGCGGGCGGCCGGCACGACTGCGCGGCGACCCGAGACTGGGGGAAGAAGGACGGCTCGAGTGCGGCGTTGCAAGCAACAAGGCGTCGGGAAAGGAGTCGCGAAGAAGGATTTGTCGGCGGCGGCAATGGCGGCCAAGGCGTTAATGCGGCGGCGGCGACTGGCAATGGCTTTGGCGGCGGCGTGGCGGCGGCGGCGACTGGCAGCGGCGGGGCTGGCGGCAAGGGTTCTGGCGACGGCGGCGGCAATAAAGGAGCTAAGTTTGCCCTAGCTCGATACCATGTTATGAATATTGTGTATGTATTAAAGAGGGCCCAATAGGCAATATATATAGGGAGTACAAAGGGGGTTGCCATATACAGATAAGGAAATACAAATAGTCCTATTCTAACAATGCCATTGGCCAGCAACGAAGAATCGATAGGGATGCCTTTTCTTCTGTCCTAGAAGAGGCAGAGGTCTTAGCAGCCAGTTCTGTATGTTGCTTTTCAAATTCTAGATATGATATCCTTCAGTTATGGCCATTGTTCTGACATTTTACTAACAGGTGTTGCGCTAGATGGCTGCTGCTAGTTTTACCATGTACAATTACTTTATTAGGTTGATAACTGTCTTGGTATTGTTTAAAAATAGGTTTATTTTATGCAGGATGATGCCCACATATTTTGTCTGGAGGACCAGATAAAAGATGAAATTAGAGGTGTTCTTGATCTTACTGAACAAATATTGGGACAGTTTGGCTTTCATTATTACGAGGTAAACCTTTCAACCAGGCCAGAGAAATCTGTTGGCAGTGACAACATATGGGAAAAGGCAACAATTGCTCTTAAAGATGCGTTAGATGATAAAGGTTGGGAGTACAAGGTTGATGAAGGTGGAGGTGCTTTTTATGGCCCTAAAATTGATTTAAAAATTGAGGATGCCCTTGGAAGGAAATGGCAATGTTCCACTGTGCAGGTGATTATATATTTTTCTGGGAAGATAAGTACTCGAATTCTTTGAGTTAAAAATTGCATACTAACATTCTATTTTCATATGGTATAGGTTGATTTCAATTTGCCTGAGCAGTTTGACATTACTTATGTCGATTCAAATACTGAGAAAAAACGACCTATCATGATTCATAGAGCTATCCTTGGGTCTCTGGAGCGCTTTTTTGGCGTCCTCATCGAACACTATGCTGGTGATTTTCCACTTTGGCTGGCACCAACCCAAGCCCGTATTTTACCTGTGACAGACAATGAGGTTTGCTTCATTTACTTTGCATTACTATTTTCTAGATTGCGCAAAACATAGAGTAAAAGTGGCATTATCTATCTGAACAACCCAAGGGAAGCCATCAGCGTACTTTTGCATTTGATCCTTCTTGGCTGATTTTATTGATGAGCGCAAATTAAATTTGTTTAGAAAGAATTCTAGTAAGATTTCTTTTCTTGTGTTACTTCCCTTTCTATTTGAGAGAGATTTACAGGTCACGGTCACATCAGATGTTTGCCTTTCTTAGCATTAATTATGAAGCCATAACATCTTCGTTTCATATTTTTTTCAGTTGCAATACTGTAACGAGGTGGCCTCTGATCTGAAATCAAGAGGTATTCGTGCTGAGGTGTGCCATGGTGAGCGTCTACCAAAGCTAATAAGGAATGCTGAAACACAGAAAGTGCCGCTCATGGCAGTTGTTGGTCCTAAAGAAGTTCAAGCCATGACCCTCACTATCAGGTCCAGGCATAATGGGGAGATTGGTACTATGCCTGTGGATGAGTTCAGCAGCAGAATTCAACTTGCTGTTGCGAACAAATCTTCGTTATAGATACTTCAATCTGCTAAACTGCATTTCATATTGTAGAGCATTAGATCTTCTGAACATACACGACACACCACCTGTGATTCAAAAGAAAATTAACAGCTGAGGTATGCAAGAGCAGATCCGACGATTTTGTGCATAATTGTCATCACCGCATTCTAGTCTGGAACAAAAGTCCAATATTTTCTTTTGTACATAGTAGCTGAAAGGGGGGCTTACTAAACAGTTTAACACTACCTGGTCCCGATCACTGTTATAAGCACAAATGCTTGCCCTGCCTCCACCTAATGCCGGTGATTCCATTTTACTGCAACTTTTCAGCTGGACCTGTTTCTAGTTCCTTGCATAGTTACATTGGTACAATCGTACAAATGCTGTGATTGAATGTGCAAATAATTGGCATGCCAATAATCTTCAGGTGCCGAAAAAGCTTGATTAGTAGTTGGGCCCCGACCAGGCCCGATTAATGGGCTAAAAGCAGGCTGAATAGGGCAAATCTCTCAACCCCCCGCTATCTTCACTTAGGCGCTAGGTCTTGACCGTTCGATCTAAACCTAACTTTATCTCTCTCACGAGTTGCGGCTACCAGCTCTCTCTCTCTCTCTCTCCCTCTCGGGCTCTCGGTCGCCCCTCTCTCTCGCTCTCCCTATCCAGGTCGATTGTCGTCGCCCAGATCCGTCACCTCCGATAGCCTCCTTTGCTGCTAGCGACCTCCTCGCAACAGCGGCGACAGAGAGATCTAGTGGCGACAGTGGTGGCGGAGAGATCTAGCTGTCACGACGACAGCGATGAAGGTGTCATGCTCCCCCTTCTTTTCTCCCACATGCCGCCGCCTAGCTCTACCCGACCGCCCAGCAGCCGCCATGCCTTGCCCGTCTAAGTTTGCCTTGGACTGGTGTTGACCGTCTAGATGTACCAAGTGTCTAGAGCGCTGATTCAGCCCGAATCGCAGCCTAGGCGGCCAAGGCGGGGCCGCCTAGGGGAAGACTGCACCCCTATACTAGTGACTACGCTTGGCCGCCTAGGGGAAGACTGCACCCCTATACTACGAAACAAGCCTTCTGGTTAGGCCACGTCACCAAGAAACTAATAGCCCTTGGATTTTATCTTCATTCTTTGCGCGCGAACCATGCGATCAAGTAACCTTCCCCCCCGCCACAATTCATACTGAATGCCTGGCCATATCCATCAATCCATGGACAGTATGCATCCCTCCAGTCTCCGGCATTCTTCTAGCAGATGATGAATTCAAGCATGAGAGACCACGAATTCAAGCCTCTCCCCGGTCGCCTGTGACCATCGGTCGCGAACTCAGTCTCCAGTAAGCCATGGACGCAGATCGGAACCTCTCCGGCATGTGATCCCCTCCGATTAATGCGCTGTGGCGGTGGCTATCGGACAAGACAGGTACCTGTACTAATACATGAAGACTGCATTCCATGCTTCGGCAATGCCTGCTTGTGTTTGCGCTCTACATGGATTGATGGATATTGTCCCCTAAGGATGCAGGCATTCAGCCATCATGCAAATTAAGCGCATGGGGTCAATCTTTGTTGATCTGCATGAATGCATGTGTTACTCCCTCTCCCCGGTGCGTGTGATTCAGTAAACCCACATAGATTGCTATTCTCTCTGTTCAATTTAATTTGTAGGCACGCATGATCATTCTTATTTTCATATAGATGTTGTCTAATTGACATTTTGTTAGCCTTAAACATCAAAAGTTCTATTTGTGCTAGAGAATCACAAAAAAGAAGAAGTTGTAGCTGTAACGTAGCCTCATTTGTGTGCACGTTCTGTACATAAGTGTACCTTAATTGCACTATTCTACAAGTACATACTTCCCCTCTTTTCCGAAAAGAATGTGAACGTGATTTTCTATGAATGTCGATCAAAAACTTTGAACTGCGACTATCAGTAGTTTTGTAAGCATCAAAATTGATCACCTCAACATGGCGTAATCATAATTGTATTTACGAATAAAGTTGCATATTCGATACCACACAAAGTGGGAAAAAATGTCATCTTTTGTAATCCCTCCATTTCACAATACTTATCCAACTATTTGACACACAGACTAAGGACGACATATCCTGTGAATATGACTATATCTATGCATATATGCACATGGGCGATCCTGGCCCTCCATCGCGAAATGAGCGGCGCCAAGCGAGCGAGCAATTTTGCGTTTCCACCCCCAACCGAGCGAGCGATTTTGCGCCCGTTCCCCAATCCCTCATGCCTCCTCTTGCCCAAGCGTGGCGGCGCCTTGAGCGCCTTGTCGCCTCCCCTGCGCCAGTCGGGCCCGCCCGCCGCCCCTGCCTGGCCCCTCTCCATCGCCGCCTCCCCCTCCCGTAGCGTCTCCCGGCGCACCTCCACTTCCACCGGCGCCGGCGAGAAGGACGAGGCGGATCTTGATCTGGCCACACCAGTCTCGAATTTGGCCATCCCAATGGCGAAGACGAAGGGGTTGGCACCACGACAGCTCAGATCCGGATGGGGTAGACGCCACGACCTCAACACCATCGAGCTCGGGGTCGCCTTCACCTTCGACGGCGCACCTCCACTTCCACTGGCGCCTTCACCTCCGACGGCGCACCTCCTCACCATCTTGATATGCTTGCTATGTTTTTGTTTGTTCTTGAGTTCATGGATTAATTTTTAGTCTCAATAAAAGATCAATATGTCCCCCGTTCTATGCTCTAGATTTTGTTCTTTCTTGATGTGGTATGGTTGTGCTGAAAAAAGGCTGGCTCTATGTTGTTTGAGAGCTACGAATTGAATTGAATTGAATTGATGCATGAACAATACTCTTGATTTGCATTGTTAATATTCTGTTAGTATGATTTGAATCCTTGTATGAGTGATTTCGTGTTGTATGAAGCACTGCATGCATTGAGACACATGTGTGCCATGAGAAAATCTGACCGAGTGGATTCTCTGTGTACAAACAAAAGGGGCTTTGGCCATTGTTTATAGAGCCATTTTTTCTTCTGCAAGTGGATGTGTGATCAATGGGGAGTGGTGTTTCACTCAGCTGCACTGCACTTGCGAAATGTTCTGTAACCTCCTCTTCTGTTCTTGAGAAATGGAATCAGATTGCATTTTGTGTATGCATGCATGCCTGAGTGTGCCCTGTGGATTTCTTGAGAAATGGAACCAGGATTCCATTTTGTAACAATGTCAGCCCATTCTAAAGCGGCCGTCGAATTCGTGATGGTTTTGTTGTGTGTTGAGAATTTGTAGTCTATTGAATTGTGCAATGTTGAACACAAGTGAGAAAATTTCTATGTAAAATGTCTCAATGCAATGTTGAACACGAGTGATCTTGATGTTCTCCAGACAGTTGAAAATTTCCTGGAGTATGTCCCAGACTTCTAGTCTTCTGAAGAGCTTGCTGATTCTATCAAAGAGGGTGCAATACTGCAAATTGATACATAATATTTTGTAGATCAATTCGTTTATTTGATGTATGAGGAGAATTCCAAAGATGCATGGCGAGTAGTTGAAGATCTTTTGATGGAGGAGCCATTTTTCTCTCTTTGTCAACATCTTCTTATTCATCTAGATGAACAAAGGCTTCTTGATTTCTTAAAAGCTTTAGGCAAGCTCATTAGTCCGAATGCACAGTGCAAGGAGTTGGAGTTCCCATGCTGCTGGCTTGAGGTTCTTTTCCTGATGCACTGAAGTGGATAGGCATTCAGTCCTGGGTAATTTTCTGTGAATTGTCGAAAGAATGCAAATCAGCTGATTGTGTAATGTTAAGCTTGGACATATTTCTGTAATGTTACTTCATGTTTTGCAAGTATCAAGTTTAGCCATTTTTCAAGCCTGGCCATACTTGGATTTTAAAAATGGTGAATTGAATGCCACAACAAAACCTGGTGAATTGAATGTTAAACCTGACACTGTAGAGAAGACAGGAGATGCCATTATTTGCCTGAAGCCAAACTTGGAAACCTGATGACTAGTCATACTCCAGATAGCTTGAGAGTGAACCATGAAATTGACATCCAGTTTGCTATATGCAGACAGAAATGTTTGATACTTCCAATTAATGAAATTCACATCCAGTTTTTCTTTCTGCTGAATGGTACCAGGTTCATGAAGTGAATAGTGTCAGGTTCATGTGAATGTTGATGATCCAATGAAACGTATCAGCGCATGTCATCCAAAATTGAGAAGAAATGGATGGCTGCTGCTGGATGCTAACAAGCTAATAGAAAAGCATCATGGTGGAAGCATCAGGTCAATGACTCATGTAGCCAGCTTCCATTCATATTCCTGATACAACAGAAAAGTATCATGGTGGAAGCATCAGGTCAATGACTCATGTAGCCAGCTTCCATTCATATGCATACAACAAAATCTCAGTTCATACAAATGCAAACTACAAGCAGGATGTAAAGCTCGAAATTTCTGAAGCTCAACAACAGTACATTAACATTAACAATTCTAAAGATTTCTGAAGCTCAACATTTCACAAGTATATGCTTCCATTCATCCATTCATAAAAGCAAAAGGCATAAGGTTTGAGGTACATGCTTCCATTAGGACAAAACAGAAGCTAGAATTTTTACAACACAGTAGTAATACAACCTCGATGTAACTAACATGAATATTAATCTTCACTAACACAGGGGAACTTGCCAATCTTCTTGCTTCCAGAAAACAAAAAGAAATCGCTCAAATCTTTGTCATGGAGCAAGTGGTAGCCCACATGAAGCACACGTCGACGACTCTGAGTGCACCTCTGCATGTGGCTTCTTCTTCTCCAATCTTGTTCACCGGGGATGGCCATAGGGGAGGCGGCGGGATGGCTAGGGGCAGCTCGCGGCTGGATGGCCAGGGGCGTCGCCGTAGCGGCGGTGCTGGCCATGGACGGCTCGCCTCTCTCCCTAACCCTAACCCTAACCCTGCCTCTGTACTTTTGAACACTTGGTTTTAGCATAGCATAATCAAAATGGCATGAACTTGCAATGTCAGTTTTTCATCGCCACTCGAGTAGTCTGATTGAGCTAAAGCAGCAAGTAGAGAAGAGCGACGAGAAGAGATTTCTGGGGACAAAACTCTCATGTGTCTACAACATTCAGCAACACATTTGGGCTGCCGCCACAGAAGCATGGGGAGATACGAGGCTAGCAGCTCTACATAGGACCCAACAACGACAAAAAAGAATTTTCCTACATCAACAGGGAAATATATCAGAAATCCATCAAATCTTGAATACTTCTGCTACAATCTGAACTTCAATCTAAGTAGCAGTCAGGGGCGGACCTAACGTGCGGCATGGGGAGGAGGCCTGGTCGACGGTGCGGGGGAGAGGGTCGGCGGAGAGGTGGAGGTCTGTCAAGGCATGAGAGAGAAGGTCGGCGATCATACTGCTGCCAGACCAGGCCTTTACTTGGAGGTCAGTCGGGCCCCTTCACGACGGCTCTGGGAGGACGGCGTCGGTGGCGGCATGGCGGCTCGAGGAGGAGAAGGGAGGCGGCGGCGGTGGCGGCTCGGCGGAGGAGAAGGGAGGGAGGTCGGTGGCGCCCAGCAGCGGCGCAACAACGATTGCGGCAGCCAACCCTAGCGCGTAAGAGGTGGAATCTGCGGGAAGCTCGCTTGGCCCGGGGGGGGGGGGGTCACAAAAACGGCCCGCTCGCGCTCGCTCGTCCTGCGCCGCTCATCGCGAGATGGAGGGCCAGAAATGCATATGTGCATAGAATCACCTATGTGCACCTGATATCCCTCCCAGACTAAGGGCATGTACAACAATGTGCTGTCAACTATCTCTAGCGTTGCCACCTAGAGTTTTCGGTGATTTGGAGAGAGAGGGGCATGGAAAATTGAGCATGTCTTTCATGCAAGAGACGACTGGGCATAAGAACATAGGTGAAAGAGATGATTAAAATTGTATTGTATTGGAGGTTGTCTCTAACACGTATTTTGATGAGCAGAGTATGGAAGGAGATAGAATAAAAAAAATTAGGTAAAAGATGATGCGGAGTGTATGGGGTCGGTGCTAAAGGACAATTAGAGACAACTAGGTAGTAACACGCACTACCATAAGGCATATAGAACTAATGTGCATCCAAGGATTGTACTTTTAAAGGCACCTATAAAAGCAATTTGCTATCTATCATCCGTACGTAATGCGTATGACATCGTATGTGGGCTACAGATTCTGTTTGCACAAATAAAAGATAACATATGCATAGATTCAGTACATGGTAAAGGATGCTAGCCTATCATAGATCATGTACATGGAGCACAAAAGGGCTCTACTCTAGCATAGAATGGCAATAGATCAACGCAACGAATTAGAGCCTCTAGCCATTTTAGAGGCCTGTCGCTGTTAAATTGGAAATCCTTTCCAGCTGAAAAGATAGACAAAAGAAAGGGTTTGTTACACCAATAGTTATAGGAGGCTAGTAATCATGCATGTAAGCCAATATGTTGAATCATACCAATTCTGAACAACAAGCTCTGGAGGACATTTGTGACAGGAACACACACGTTCTCAAAAGTAATCTCCGCATGTCCATGAGGTGTATCGTCCAAATCAAAGACTAATAATGGTCTTCTTATCTGCACTTCAGGAGTGTTGACATCCACAAAAATCATTGACCGCTGCCGACGTTTAGGTGCAGAACAATCTGTCTTTCCCTGGATGAAACAAACATATTTAATATCTTTGAAATATATACATCACCCATAACAGTAAAAGACCGATTTCATGGATATATGTTTTAGTTACCATTAATATGAAGATTATGCACCTTGGGTCCATAGCCCCACCGGTCCATCATTTCTTGTTGTCTATCACATAGAAATCTCCATGCCTTTTTAGGGGTAAAACATCACAAGCGGCAACGCAGAAAGCTCAAACCAAACAAAGTGATGCCATTTTTATAAACTATAAAAATAAGAGGCCAGGAAATGTCTAGTATCATTGTTCTCGCGAAGATACAGAACGAATTAGAGCTTTTAACCTTTTGTTTTTTTTGTCGTTATTAAATTGGAAATACTTTCAAGAGGAAAAGATAGACAAAATAGAGGGTTCGCTACAATAGGAATATGTAAATATGTCATTTCTAAATCATATAATAGATCCTAATGGGAGAATAGGCCATAATTAAAGAGCAAGAGGAGATGCAATAACCAGATGTACATAAAAATCAACAGCCTAAATGAAAACAGAAATAACATACCTATAAATATTTTATTCCTTTCGCTACATGGATACTGAACACTCTATATTTGTTGCATAGGAAGAAGCAACATGTGGTCGTGTCATTGCAAATCCCGAAGGGATTTCCCCTTCTAATAAAGGAACTAGCCATTGACTCGTTGATCCTTAGTTCCATATCTCAACAGGACCTATAATGAGATTTTCATATCATAAATCATCAGATACCAAATTATTCGCACCAAACGTAATAGAGCATTCAAACTTGAGACATGTTTTAAGACCCTTCTACAGATGAATAGCATACTAAAGATAATATGGGTTATTTGCAAGGAATAATATAAGAAAAACATCTATCAATGCTATGCACATCTACAAGATAGAATAAGCAAAACTTGTAGGATCTTTTTTTAGCTACAAAAAACTACAGGATCAAGACTCAGAGGATAACCAGTAGTGTCATGGCTTATTAAACACCATTAAGAATCTCAAGTTACAGACATACATAGATTTTCAAAGAACAGTTGTTTCTCGAAATATGTTTGATCTATGGGTAGTGGCGCAACATACAATGACTGCATTTGGAAATCTTTACTTATAAAAGAACGTCCATAATTTGGTCTTACCTCCATGTTACCCGTATCGGGTGCCACACAGTTAAATATTTGTCGAGCCCAAATTGAATGACCCATAATCTCACACAAACATCCGTACGTAATATTTGTGAGGCCTGGACCTAGCAAAATATCAACCGAACCTCCAGGAGAAACATAATATTTGTGAGGCCTGGACTTAGCCAAATATCAACCGAACCTGTAGGAGAAACATGAGGCCTGACCTCATATAACAGCTCTCTTGCTCTAGCTGCACTGTCTAGCTATGGATAAACCATTTTTAGCATTGTAGAAGAAGCAAGCAAAAAATATAAAAATAAATGCACCCAACATTAGTAAAGCAAGAAATAATTTGCAGAATTTTTCAGAGCAGGTACATACAAAAAGGTTCAAAGGAAAAGAGAAAGATACCGGACTAAACAAGTTACATAGTCTCTCCTTCTTTTCTAATGCTTTCAAATTTTCTTCCTCTGGACAAATTGTCCACCGTGAGGTTGTTTGTGCATGATTATAGAACTCATCTTCCATCGGGTATAAAAGTACAGAACCAAGTAAGGGAACGGCGGCACACAGAATGAGCCGACACATGCGTGTAATACCCCGAAACACTTTACAGAGAGACCAAAAAGGATTAGTGGGTTTTCTGAAAAAATAACCCTCTTAAGAACCTATGCGTAATTAAACAAAAAGGATACGTGGAAACGAGATGCTTTGGAAGTTTAGAGATGGGTTGTTTTTCTGGAACGAGTTGTACTGGGGAGTTGGATCGTGCCGTGGTAAAAGGGGGCATGGGGGAGAGGAGGATCCAAAAATCCAGAAACATAGCCAACTCTTCCCCTTGCACACCTCTGCCATTTGCACAGCCACTGCCGTCTCCCGCCTTGTGCCATCGCCAGGCCCTCATCATCATGCTCCCGCGGCACATAACGTCATCATCGCCGTTCTCATCCGGTCAACGCATGTGTGGTCGTGCGATGCCGTGGATCGTCGCTCTCCTCCGTAGAGTGCCGCTGCCCTCCTCACATCATTTCTCTGCGTGAGAATTTCAGTTGATAGAAGTTCTGTGGCTTCCTCCTGCTTGTTCTCTCCGCTTGGTGTGCATGCACATGCATGCATGCATGGAAGCATCTCTACGTCAACGTGCAATGCACACACATGCCTTGCATTTACGTGATGCTCTTGCAAAGCATGTACAACACCGGCCTCCTGGGTCCTGCCGTGCATGTGCCCGTGTGTTGCTGCATGCCTTGCGTCTCTCTGATTGCACACCTCGACTGCACAATCCCTGCTGCCCTCCTCTCCCACGCCATCCTCCCTGCTGCTTGGTGCTGCTGCCGGCCATCAACAAAGAGGAAGAAGGGAAGAGAGGGAAGGGAAAGGGGAAGAAGGAAGAAAGAAAGGGAGTCTCGTGGGAATTTCAGTGATCCTCGTCGCGGTCTTCAAGGGTTACGATCAAATTTTCTCTTCTTTTTGTTTAGCATTTTCTAGTCGGGAGAAAGCGTTTAGTAGATCAGTTATTCTGCTGCCTCCGTTGTACTGTAATTTTGGGTACCGTAGAGGCGTATTTTGAGGATGTCATCTACTAGATAATTATAGAGGATTTTGGTAGCTTTACGTAGAATATTTAATCATGTCGATCAGATGATTAAAATTCGAGTTACGAATTTTGTAAGCCTGCTGTCCAGGGAGTTGTCGTCTTTTGGCATCATCCTGGTAGACTGTAGATTAAAATTAGTAAATAGACTAATTAGTGTTTTTGCTCTACATGAAAAGTATAGATAACTATCTAAGGATTCTAGAGAGTCCAAGAATACGGATTTTGGTTGGGTAAAACACGAATTTTTTTTGGATAAAACAGAAGTTGTGGGGAATTTTATGTAGATTCCAGAACTAGTGTGGTTTGCCTTGATAATACTTGGGAGTCAAAAGTTATGCCGTTTTTAGTACCAGGACAGACTGTCTAGTAAAGGGGGAGTGTGGCGGATTTGGAAAATGTGTAGAAGCGATGTCATTTAAATGTTGTTCTTGTACTGCTGTAGCTTGATATCGAGATTGGGTGTTTATTGTAGGAGGAGTGACGTCGGGTTTATTGTCATCTTCTAAACAAACCGTTCCTCGCTACTAGAAGAGGCAAGTGTATTGTAGATAGTGATTAATGGTTGATCACTCGTTACCATTATTGTTTATGCTTATATTTTATTTTAATTGCAAGCAATGTGAATGATAATGGATTATTTCATATTGTTGGATATGAGAATGATGATCGATGATGATAATGATGAAACTGTGAAACATTTTGTATTGATAAGCATCATTGCATATGAGAAAGTGATCATGTTGATCACAACTCCACAGGAGTGGAGGAGGTCCCCGATCCTTGAGGAGGACGGGCTTGAGAGTGAACATTGTCGCGAGTGTTCACTCACGCTATACTGGTATACGTGAAAGAAGTGCATGTGAACATGTAGTGTAGAGATGCATTGAAAAGAAAATATTTGACGATTGTGTGTAAGAATAAAGAGAAGAGGATTGCATGAATGAGCATAAAAATAAAGATAAGAGAACAAGTGATGGTAATGGTGTTATTGATTACTGTTGATTTAACATTTTTCATTATCTATTGATGTATTTGCTGAGTTGTGGACTCACTATTGCTTTACTGTTGCTTTTAGGTGACCGTTGAAGACGTTTCGCTTAGGAGGGATTAGCGCGCATGGAATAATAACATATTCTCATACTTGATTCATTTGTCATGAGAAACCTTTACTTCATTATGATGGAATAATCCTAGATATTGAATAATCCTAGATGATTGATTAGGACTTATTTATTCATTCCATAGAATTTATTCTATTGGTTTTGTGCTAATTTTGGATTATTATCTTGCTATGCTTCTAGGGTTTAATTATGTATGATTATCAAATCTTCATTCATACTTTATTGTGACTCGTGGATGAGCTTTGATAATGAATTACTTCCTGTAATTTTATTGTAAATTGATGCAAATTAAATTGTTATGGTAGTTTAGTAACATTCCAAGCTCAGTGTTGAGTTGGGGTGTTACAGTTGGTATCAGAGCGGGCTTTAGGTCCGCGGTGAATAGATTAACAACTTAGGTAACCTAAAATTGCTAAAATTTATTTTAGGACTAGTGAACTTAACTAAATTTTGCTAATGGTTAATTAACTTAAAATTTCACACACTGGTGCACAGTAGGATGGGTATGGGACGAGTATTGCTTTTACGTTTCCGTTATGTTGTATTGATGATTCATGTTATGAGATGATCTTGTATACTTATAATATGATTATATGAATGTTATGTGTGATGGTAGTGGATGTTGAGGGGTAGAGATTAGTTGTGGCCATGATATACTTATAATATACTTATATTATTGCATCGGTTACCTAGATAGGGGAGGTCACATAGTTAGGTCGAACTCTCTAACTCGCTTTCGGATCACGATTTGTACTTCTACTATGGGCAGTTAGCGATGGGTGATGGCTAGATTCTATACGAGGTTGGTTGGTGGTTGATTACTATCATATGCCTAGAGACCTATCACCGCTGCCCATACCCGACGCCTAGCTAAAATAATGATTCGTTTAGTTATTACTTCCTATTTATCAAGGAAGTTCCATGAAAGTCAGGTGAGACCTATGCATAAGTTCAGGGTCCGTATAGGGTAGACATAAGTCTTAACAACACATGGGGCTAGTCCATTTAATGATTCCTTTTATTATTTTATATTTATTAAGGAAGTTCCATGAGTCTTAGCTGGAACTTCCAAGCATTGGCTAGGCATCAGTCTTATATATTGACCAGGGGTATCTATTGTTTGAGTTTCTGTATTCAGGTGACCTTCACTCATTCTACTTACTTACATGACTTGACACCCACTAAGGTAGACCTATTACCCTAGGTTGATCCTTAGCCATAGCACCTGCTAATGACCAATTCTAGTTAGGTAGATAACTACTCGCTCCCTAGGTAAGGCCTACGTGTTTACATCTACTTACTTCTTGTTCAGTGATTACCTTATCAGCTTTGGTTCCAATTAACTAGCATGAGGTCGTGACAAAGCTAAACACTTAGTATTACTAGTTATTGTATAAGTCCTATGTGTCCGTGACATGTCACAATCCTAGTTAGGTTTTAACTAAAGTAATCGTTTTACCTAATCGACAATTTCGTGAGAGCCTACTTGTAAGTCGTATGTTTCTATGATTTATTATTTTATTTTTGGCTAGTGGGTCCCGTATGCCATTGTCATATTAATACTATTATCACTTACTATTACTACTACCTTGATAACCATTCACTGCAGGCAACTATACACCACCTAACGTAGCCTACTAATCACTTCGACACCAGGCTTTGTTAGAGACAATGTTTTGTTAGACACCACTTCTATTCAAGTTAATACATTCATATAATGACATACTAATTAACTCAATTCATTAAGTTATTAACATTTTAGTAATGACCTAGGGTTCACTACTAGTGAGACCTACACACCAATATGACCCGTTATAGTTTTTGCTCTTTATATTTCAATGAATTTTATGAAATCTTTTATTTGGTTAGTGGGTGTTGTAAATAGTGCGGTTTCAGCAAACTTTCAAAATTAATTCCAGCAAAATTAAATAACATTAGAGCATAAATCCAGCATAATGTAAATGACCAAATCAACATATAATCATGTAATTCTTCGAGGTCATTTAAAAAGAACAATATGCTCAACTCATACAACATGTGCACAAATGAAATCAGCATAAAGCTAAGATTAGACATTTTAATATTGCTCTTAGATGTAGAATTGCACAGGATTTTAACCTATGCCTTATCAATACTTTAGTCTATACTCTTCATTAATTAAGCATGACAATATAGATTCAAAATTTGAGCTCTAACCGATACTTTACTAAACTGTCAAATGACCTCAAGATCAAAAGACCACATCATATACTTTCGGTCAAACAGGGAACCACAAGTGATCACACACAAAAAACCAAAATACCCACAGAACTTGATATCTCCAAGTGAACCTGAATACAAATCAAAAGGTCAGAAATACTGCTACTTGGATTAAAAAAAGGAGAATGCTAACAGAACTGCTAGTGACCACCTGATCCAGAAGTTGTAAAACAACTAGTTCCAGCCGAACGTAACAAAATGACAAGAGATCAAGTTGACAGCAGTAAGTAACAAAGTAGAGCTCAAATATAAATTAATTATCAGTTCAATTTTAGTATTAGACCACTATCATCACAGAGCAGACAGGCAAGCCCACATATATATTTCTTTGCAATATATCTCCCAGTACTAGCCACAATAATCAACCCAATCTCAAATCAAATATTTCAACTAGCACACCACATATATAAATGCAAAGTGAAACGAATCACATGTATACTCATAGAGTGGATAGCACTCAAAGCTACTGAGATGAACCAGGCAAGGCACGTCAAAAGATGATGTCTCAGAAAACCTAGCACCTCGCTGTGGCGCGCAATATAGACGAGGTTGATGGAGATACAATGCCGATCCTCGCAATCTGGGACACACCGAATCATGAAGTTGAGGTACAGGATATGCCACACAAGACCACAAGAACACACTGACTGAGTGCGTCTCACCACCGAGCACCAAAAATCGATGAACCAAATAAATGTTCTTCTTCCTCCCAGAGATCAAGCTCACAACCAGTTAAAGACCGGACCACCCAAACGCACAAGGTTTGGCTTCCCCACTGAATCCCACAGAAGAGAAGGACACAGGTAGAAAACCAGTAGGATACGTACAGAAGAGGATTGAGAGCTCATCCACGATGGTGAAAGATCCACCACGGTGACTCAAGAACTATAGACCCTCCAAAAACTGAGAGCCCCAAATCAGAGAAGAAGCACATGAAAAATTGGAACTCACTGATGTATTTTTCTTTTGGGTCAAGATCGGAAAAAGGAGATCCAGCATAAGAGGAAGAGGAGGAGCTGCAACCGCTGCTAACTGACGGCGCACAACCCGCACACATCAAAGAATCCGGCTGGTTCCGAGGTTCACGTGCCGCCTCCATCAGCCGAGAGCCAAAAGGCCTGAAGACCTCCCTTCTCCTGGTTGGAGTAAAAAGTCACATGACCTTATCCTCCTCTCAACCCTATGACATGTGGTTCCCTTCCAAATTTCTTTTCTTTTCTATTTAATCTTTTCTCAAAAGGAGAAATTACCAAATAGCCCGCTATAATACCAACAGTCCCCACCAATTTATTAATTTGATAAAAGATGCTTAAAGCCTTGTTTAATATACAACTGTTCGACTATGGGTACCTTGCAGGTTTGAACCCAAAGCCTAGCAACAAGGACTACGACTCTGCACAGACAAAGGAGGACTACGTCTTGATCCAATACCTTGGTGTGAGAATTTTCGTGCAAAGTTACATTCTGTACTGGGCGGCTTTCCCTTTTCCCTCTCGGGTTGGACGTTACAGTCATGTCCCCGTATCTTTCTCATGAGTACTTAATAAAGTATACCCATATCTTCCTTTGATCGCGACCTCACAATCATACTCAAGTAGGTGAATTCTTCAGAGAATCCTGTAGGACGATTCCCAATACCATATAGGTCTTGAATTCATTAAGAGCTATTACTCAACCTTCCATACAGAAAGAGCACTGTAGCTAATGGGACCCTTTAGGTGTGCTCTATCGTCCCACATAGTTTGTTATCCTAGAGCCTAGTTCACGGGATCTCCGACCTACTAGGATAGGTTACTACCAATGTGAGCCTTTACACGGTTATGAGTCCCATTCCCTTTGATGTTGCAAGGATGGTCTTCCTCGCCAATCCTTTGGCGAAGGATCTGCCAAGTTCCTTTCAGACTGGATGTATTCCACAGTAATAACATCCGTCTCTCTGGCATGCCTTACCGACTTAAGTCACCGTTTAATATGTTTTGAGGACTTCATATTGTCCTTTCTACTCTTCGTCTTAACCAGAACGGTTTGGTTATAACAGTAGGTCAAAACGACTGGAATGGGCTTTTCCAGCATAGATAGGTCAGAAAGGAGCTCTCTGATCTATTCTGCCTCTACAGCTGCTGAATCTAGAGCTACCAGCTCAGCCTCCACGATGGATCGTGTAAGGATAGTCTGTTTAGAAGACTTCCACGAAACAACCCCACCTGCTAGAGTGAATACATAGCAACTCGTAGCCTTCATGTTATCCGAGTCATTGATCCAGTTAGAATCACTGAACCCTTCCAAGACTGGCGGATGGCCAGAATAATGTATTCCCAAGTTAGAGGTCCCCTTCAGGTACTGAAGTACCCTCTCTAGTGCTATCCAATGATCATCTCCTGGATTGGACATATAATGACTCAATCTGCTTACAACATATGAGATGTCAGGCCTCGTTGTACTAGTTAGATACATTAAGGATCCAATTATTTGAGAATATTTAAGCTGGTCTTTTCCATGTCCAGTGTTTTTATGCAGCTTAACATTTGGATCATATGGTGTGGCCGCCGATTTACAGTCCATGAGTCCAAATCTGATTAGGACCTTGTCCACATAATGGGATTGTGAAAGAATAATCTCATTCTCACCCTTTATAAGTTTGATGTTTAAAATAACATCAGCTTCACCCAGATCTTTCATATCAAAATTCTGGGAGAGGAAAGACTTTGTTTTATTGATTGCATCCATGTTGGTCCCAAAAAGTAATATGTCATCTACGTAAAGACATAGAATGACACCTTCGCCCCCATTAAACCGATAGTAGACATATTTATTGGCTTCATTTACACAAAAGCCGACCAAGGTCATAGTACTATCAAATTTCTCATGCTATTGCTTGGGAGCTTGCTTTAGACCATACAAGGATTTAATCAAACGACATAATTTCTTCTCTTGCCCTTCAACCACAAAACCATCGGGTTGTTGCATATAAATATCCTCATCCAACTCTCTATTTAGGAAAGCGGTCTTTACATCCGTTTGATGTACTTGGAGTTTATATGCGGCAGTTAGTGCTAAAAGCACTCGAATTGTGGGCAAACGAGCCACAAGAGAGTATGTATTAAAATAGTCTTCACCTTCTTTTTGCATGAAACTCTTAGCACTAAACGAGCCTTGTACTTTTCTGTAGTACTATCAGGTCTACGCTTTCTTTTAAAGATCTATTTGCAGCCAACTGGCTTGAATCCACATGGGAGGTTCGTAACCTCCCACGTTTCGTTAGCTATGATGGAATCTATATCGCTATAGACTGCTTCCTTCCAGTAATCCACATCCGGGGATGCGTATGCCTCTGAAAAGGTTTATGGCTTATCATCCACGACATAGGTGACATAATCATCGTCTAAAGACTTTTCAGTCCTCTGCCTCTTACTCCTCCTCAACTCTAATTCTAGAGCGGTGTTATCCACACTAGGAAGAATATAGTGTTCACTTGAACCAATAGGATCAATGACTTCATTTGGTCTCATAGGAAACACATGTTCAAAAAATATCGCATCACAAGATTCCATCATTACATTTGTAGCGATGTCACTCACCTTGGATTTGACCACTAGAAATCTATAAGCTGTGCTATTTTTAGCATACCCTAGAAACACACAATCAACGGTCTTAGGACCAAGCTTTCTTTTCTTTGGTAACGACACATGCACTTTTGCAAGGCATCCTTAAGTTCGAAGAAAAGATAAGTTAGGTTTTCTCCTCTTTCATCCTTCATAAGGTGTTTCATCCTGATTGCGAGGTGGTACCCTATTGAGGACATAATTAGCTGTGAGAATTGCTTCACCCTACCAATAGTTCGACATACCTGAACTTTGTAACATGGCATTAATCATGTCACATAGAGTTTGGTTCTTCCTTTCGGCTATTCCATTCGATTGGGGTGAGTATGGTAGAGTAACTTCATGAATTATTCCACTTTCTTTACAAAATTGAGAGAAATCATAAGAGACGTATTCACCGTCTCGGTCCGACCTTAACCGTTTGATTTTCTTTTCTAATTGATTTTCAACTTCGGCTTCAAAGATTTTAAAGTGTTCTAGTGTTTCATCTGACGACTTAAGTAAGTAAATATAACAATACTTAGTCGCATCATCTATGAGTGTTAGAAAATAACGTTTGTCACCTTTAATTAATATTTTATTCATCTCACAAAGATTAGAATGGATTAGCTCAAGTGGAAAGGTGCTTCGCCCTTCAATGCTATGAAAAGGTTTTCAGGATTGCTTTGCTTGCACACACACTTCACACTTTGAACCCTTCTCGTAATTATAGCTGAGAATTAAATTTATTTTGCTTAACCGCACAATAGCTTTAAAGTTAACATGACACAAACGTGAATGTCAAACATCATGCAATTTATTGCAATGGGAAATATTAAAAATGTTTACATTATTAAAATCAAGAATAGATAAGCGGAATATGCCTCCGCTATCATAGCCTTTGCCCCACAAAAGTACCAAATTTGGTCAACACAACCTTATTGGATTCAAATACAAGCTTTATTCCTTGCCTACATAGCATAGACCCATTCGTGAGGTAGCGAGTCATTGCAGGCACGTACAACACGTCTTTTAGAATGAGTGTTTTGCCTGAAGTGAGCTTCAAGCAAACCTGTCCAATTCCACGTACTGTAGCAGTGGCTCCGTTCCCCATCAGGACGGATCCACCACCTTCACCCTAAAAAGAAGAGAAACACGATCGATCAGCACATATATGTCTAGTAGCACTTGTATCAATCCACCAATCAATAGATGGACTTGCCATAAAGGCCTTAGGTACATACCCTTCAGAACTGCTATTATCCAGAACAACATTCACCTCGGCCTTTCGGCCCTTATGCTGAGTTGGAGAAGGACCCTTGCCTTTACGATTGAGGTGATAGCTGGTTTTATGACCAGCCACTCCGCTCACAAAGCAGACAATGTCCTTCTTCTTCTTCATCTTCACATTCTTTCCTTGAAGCTTGATTTTGGGATGATTATTGAATTTCTGATTTCCAAAGCCACCAACACTCTTGACCTCCACTTGATGAGCTTGGACTTGAGCCTTACCTTTGCTGTCACCGGCTCTTGCCCGCTCCTCGATATTGATAGTTGCTGGCAGCTCATTGAGTGTCAAACGCTTCTTTATATGTCATCGGACGGTCACAAAGTCACGCCACAAGGATGGTAACTTAGCCAAAATGATATTAACTTGAAAACTCTCAGGTAGGAGACAGTCGTACTGATTAAGATCACGTACATAGAGCTGAAGCTCATGGAGCTGTTCCATCGTCGACCGTCCCTTTACCATCTTGTGATTCAAGTATGCAGCGGTAATAAAGGACTCATTTCCATTATCCCCTTCGGAATACTTCTCATCTAGTTCGTCTCAGAGTTGTTTGGCATTAGTGAAATTGGCATATACATCGAACAACTGGTTGGATAAGACTGCTAGCAACCTAGCTAGGGCTGGATTGTTCGCATCCTCACACCGCGTCATTTCAGCGGTTTCCAAGGGAACATCGGAGGATTTGAAACGACCCAGAAAAGTCTAAGGTCAGTCAGCCATAACTTGGTTTTAGCTTGCCAACGTTTAAAGTTGGCACCGTCAAAAACTTTTGGCTTAACGACATCTGACGATGAAGCCATTACTTGAAATGTAGGTTTTCTGAATTGTTGTAAATAGTGTGTTTCAGCAAACTTTCAAAATTAATTCCAGTAAAATTAAATAACATTAGCGCATAAATCCAACATAATGTAAATGACCAAATCAACATATAATCATGTAATTCTTCCAGGTCATTTAAAAAGAACAATATGCTCAACTCATACAACATGTGCACAAATAAAATCAATATAAAGCTAAGATTAGACATTTTTATATTGCTCTCGGATGTAGAGTTGCACAAGATTTTAACCTATGCCTTCTCAATACTTTAGTCTACACTCTTCATTAATTAAACATGACAATATAAATTCAAAATTTGAGCTTTAACCAATGCTTTACTAAACTATCAAATGACCTCAAGATCAAAAGACCACATCATATACTTTCGGTCAAACAGGGAACCACAAGTGATCACACACAGAACACCAAAATACCCACATAACTTGATATCTCCAAGTGAAACTGAATACAAATCACAAGATCAGCAATACTGCTACTTGGATAACAAAGGAGAATGATAACAAAACTGCTAGTGACCACCTGATCTAGAAATTGTAAAACAACTAGTTCCAGCCGAAAGTAACAAAATGACAAGAGTTCAAGTTGACAGCAGTAAGTAACAAAGTAGAGCTCAAGTATGATTTAATTATCAGTTCAATTTTAGTATTAGACCATTATCATCACAGAGCAGACATGCAAGCCCACACATATATTTCTTTGCAATATATCTCCCAGTACTAGCCACAATAATCAACCCAATCTCAGATCAAATATTTCAACTAGCACACCACATATATAAATGCAAAGTGAAACGAATCACAGGTATACTCATAGAGAGGATAGCACTCAAAGCTACTGAGATGAACCAGGCAAGGCACGTCAAAAGACGATGTCTCAGAAAACCTAGCACCTCGCTGTGGCGTGCAATATAGACGAGGTTGATGGAGATACAATGTCGATCCTCGCAATCCGGGACACACCGAATCACGAAGTTGAGGTACATGATATGCCACACAAGACCACAAGTACACACTGGCCGAGTGCGTCTCACCACCGAGCACCAAAAACTGATGAACTAAATAAATGTTCTTCTTCCTCCCAGAGATCAAGCTCATAGCCAGTCAAAGACTGGACCACCCAAACGCACAAGGTTTGGCTTCCCCACTGAATCCCACAGAAGAGAAGGTCACAGGTAGAAAACCAGTAGGATACGTACGGAAGAGGATTGAGAGCTCACCCACGACGGCGAAAGATCCACCACGGTGACTCAAGAACTATAGACCCTCCCAAAACCGAGAGCCCCAAATCAGAGAAGAAGCACACGAAAAATTGGAACTCACTAATGTATTTTTCTTTCGGGTCAAGATTGGAAAAAGGAGATCTAGCATAAGAGGAAGAGGAGGAGCCGCAACCGCTGCCAACCGACGGCGCACAACCCGCACACGCCGGAGAATCCGACTAATTCCGAGGTTCACGCGCCGCCTCCATCAGACGAGAGCCAAAAGGCTTGAAGACCTCCCTTCTCTCGGTTGGAGTAAAAGTCACATGACCTTATCCTCCCCTCAACCCTATGACATGTGGGTCCCTTCTAAATTTCTTTTCTTTTCTATTTAATCTTTTCTCAAAAGGAGAAATTACCAAATAGCCCCCTATAATACCAACAGTGGGCATGTGAATTTAGGTGGGATGGGGATTGGGAGTTTGATGGTTAAACTCACGCAATTTGAAACCCAAGATGGAGGTGAGAATTGTAAGGCAATTGTTGAGCAACACATCTCGGATTTTCATCGTAACTTAAATTAAGACATCTAAAAAGTTACGAAGAAATCACTCACAATGTCTCATCTCTCTTGCCAAATAGAGGATTGAGACTAAAAATCAAACTCTCATGTCTCGTCACACTATAAGCTCCCTCCTCTAAACTCCTGTTCCTTTCTCAATTGTTGACAAACAGGCCACAGGGAGAATAATGCAGCAGCTGTTGCAGCACGCAACAGTAAAAAGTGGAAAAGGCGCTCTCTCGCGCCGGGGTCTAATCAGCCACCGCCCCCACGCCGCGCGGCATCTCCCCGTTCTCTCCGTCTTCCGCCACGGCGCGTTACCCCTTTTCGCCTTTTGGCCCAACACACGCGAGCAGAAACCCCTTCTTCACGGCCACGCTTAACCGCACGGCGTGGTCCAGCCCACCAAATCCAATCCAATCCAATCCGCTTCGTCCAGCCCAGGAAAAGCGCGGAAAAGCGAAGAGCTCAAAGCAGCCGAGCAAATCTCGGCTCCACTTCCGTGTGTATGATCTATGATGCCTGTGCCACCCGGCCCCCCACCCGCACATCCATCCGACGTCACCGCACTGCCAATTTGTCACGTATCGGCTCGCATCCACTCGCGCAACCGTGCCGACCCCGACTCGACTCGCTCCATCCGATCCCGTCCCACCCCCGGTGCCTCTCTCTCGCGCCGCGCAGCAGCAGCAGCGGATGGATCTGCTCCTGCCGGCGACGGAGGCGCCGGCCGGCGCCGGCGCGGGGCTAGGCTGGGGCGGGGCTGCGGCGTGGGGTCGGGTTCCGGTCGCTGAAGCTGGTGACCGTGGCCATGGACGAGGCGCTCCCCGCCGAGCCCGTCGGCGTCACCTACGGCCGCCTCGCCAACGGCCTCACCTACTACGTCCGCTCCAACCCCAAGCCCCGCATGCGCGCCGCGCTCTCCCTTGCCGTCAAGGTCGGTCAGTACTCACTACCGCGCCCCCTTCAATTTCATGCGCTTGCTGATTCGGTGTGCCAGTGCGATGCGCTTGGTGGCTGATTGGTTGGTTCGCGCGCGCAGGTCGGTGGTGGAGGAGGAGGCCGAGCGCGGGGTGGCGCACATCGTAGAGCACCTCGCCTTCAGCGCCACGTCGTGCTACACCAACCACGACATCGTCAAGTTCCTCGAGAGCATCGGGGCGGAGTTCGGCGCCTGCCAGAACGCGCTCACCTCCTCCGACGAGACCATCTACGAGCTGCTCGTGCCCGTCGACAAGCCCGGCCTGCTCTCCCAGGCCATCTCAGTACTCGCCGAGTTCAGCTCCGAGGTGAGAGTGGGGTTTCGGCTTGCCGTTGCAATGACTGTGCCGTTTGCTGGTGTGACTGACTGACGCTCTGAAATTGTGGTGAAAAGGTTCGGCGGAGGATCTGGAGAAAGAGAGGGGTGCTGTAATGGAGGAGTACAGGGGTGGACGCAATGCCGCGGGACGGATGCAGGACTCCCACTGGGCATTGTTGTTTGAGGGTTCTAAGGTATCGTCTCTGCCCTCATATAAACGGAAAATGCTACGATAAGATCACCTGTTCCATCAATATCCTGAGTTGCACAATAGGGTTATGTTGTGTGTAATTTTAGTTTTAAGTGTAAACCCCTCTCATGGAGGGTATTCTCTGTGGGGTGGTGGTTTTCCTGTTTGTTAACTTTGGGTTTTACTTCTGCCTTTTGGTGGTGTTGTGTTTGGAGCTGCAAATATCTAGATGGTATTGCTTGTTAATGTCCTTTGTCTCAGTATGCAGAACGCCTGCCGATAGGTACTGAGAAGGTGATACGGACTGTAACACATGAGACTGTTAGGCATTTTTATCACAAGTGGTACCACCTAAGCAATATGGCTGTCTTTGCTGTGGGAGACTTCCTGGATACGCAGGTTTGGATTTGCTTTAACTTAGCAGTTAGCATACTTGAATTCACCATGTATCTGTATATTTACCATCTTTTGTGTGTCATGACTTACTGCAGGCTGTTGTTGAGTTGATAAAGGAACATTTTGGCCAGAAAGCCCCAGCTTCCTGCCCTCCACCGGTTATACCAGAATTTCCAGTTCCATCGCATATTGAACCTCGATTTTCGTGCTTTGTGGAATCTGAAGCTGCAGGGGTTGGTACTTTATAATCTTTGGATATATTTTGTGAGTAAATGTGAATGTTTTTAATATGACACTGTAATTTGTTTTATTGTTTCTCTTGTACACACACACACACACAAAACACAGTCAGCAGTTGTTGTTAGCTGCAAGATGCCTGCTGGTGGAATCAAAACAGTGAAGGATTACAGGGATTCACTGGCAGAGTCAATGTTTCATTGTGCTCTGAACCAGAGGCTTTTCAAAATATCTCGTAGGAAGGACCCTCCATACTTCTCTTGCTCTTCAGCCGCAGATGCTCTTGTCCGTCCAGTGAAGGCGTATATCATGACATCCAGTTGTCGCGAAAGGGGAACAATTGAGGCTCTTGAGTCTATGCTGCTTGAGGTACTTTGTAACTTTTGATCTCTGAAGTGAAGATTCATTTCTTGCAATAGCACCTGCATTATCAAAGGCCATGGTCCTGAAGGGAGATATTTATTCCAAGAAAAGCATAACTCTGTTAGCATAATACTAGCTGAATGGTGAATGCACGTGCCTTGCTACAGAGTGAAAAGAGAATCATATTACATGTTATGAATCGAGTGTGCGAGAAGAAAAGAGCTGACTCGAGCGTGCGACCTCATGGCCCCACCTATCGGTGCGAAGACAGATAGACCATCGCAGTATATTCACATACTTGAAAGTCTCCATAGGAAAACCATAAAATGTGGAGCTCCGTTGCTTAGGTAGCATTGTCTCCATGTCCTAACCAAGGGGCGGCGAGTTTGAATCTCAAGTCTGGCTATTGGATTAATATTTTGCCAAAAAATTCAAGTTGTCATACTTGTTAGTATTCAAGTGGAGGGGTGGTGGGATATCAGGCGGACCATCACCGCCACCAATTCAAATATTTATAGGAGTGAAGATCTTCATTCATATAAATATTTGAGTTGGTGGTGATGGTGGCTCCACCTTGAGGATCTTCTGTGGATGGATCTATGTACATATGCATGTGCCTTAGTTAGAGGATCTTTTGCGAAGCAGGTGATCATCTACACATATGTGTATGCATGTGACTCGTGGCATGATTCAACTTGCTTATAGGATGGGATTTGTTATGCAATTTCCAGATTTAAGGTTAATTATTTGTGCACAATGGATTTCATATGGTTGCTTTGGTATGTTGATTCAGTGAAATTTCGAGTCTCACAGGCAGCCAACTCATGGATGCAGGGAAACTCCTTTTTTTGGGTTTTTTGAGAGTTTAGAATTTATGGTATCAATTATTTGAGATCCGTTGCAACGCACGGGCACTTAGCTAGTGATAACAAATAATCTAGGGGACCATCAACTGACTGGATATAGTAGAATATCATGGGAAGTTCCAGTGACATAAAAAAGAATATGCAAATATATCAGGCTCACTTGATTTATATGATTATATCCTCTTAGTGGAGCCAATGATATGTACATTGACATAGGTAAAAATAGAGATTTACACTTTATGACTCCAGTCTTGAAACAGGATTTTGCTTCCAAGACATCCTTCCGAGTTCTGAGTTCTGACAAGATGTCTTTTTAAGGTTGCTAGGGTACGTCTCCATGGAGTTTCTGAACGTGAGATATCCATTGTACGTGCTTTAATGATGTCAGAGATTGAGTCTGCATATTTGGAGCGTGATCAAATGCAGTCAACCAGCCTACGGGACGAGTTTTTACAGGTTCTTATGATTTTATCTCTCAGTACCACTCAAGTTTATGTCTGTAGAATTTTATTTCATTTGCATGTCGGGGATCCTTTTTTAACCAGGTTTAGCCAAGTGTTCTGTGTTCTATGAAGTTGCTCTTCAGCATTTAGTGCAGATCATAGTATATTGCAGCTCCTGTATTTTTTTTCCCATGATGTTACTTTTGACTTTTGAGATCAATTGCTCTAGTAATATCTAATATGTCAACAGGAGACAGGACTTTATAATATCTCAATTAAGTTGCATGATCTCTATAATCTACAACTTCCTAAGAACACTAGTGCCATTTGTCCCATTCATTGCAGCATTTTCTTCGTGAGGAGCCTGTTGTCGGGATTGAATATGAAGCACAGTTGCAGAAGACTCTTCTTCCCTGTAAGTGCAATTGCGTGCTACCTAGTAACAGAGTGCATGTTTTAAATTCTGATGCCATTTACCTTTCCTTTACAACGAATTCATCGCTTATTAATGTACAGTTAGTATGATTATTATTTATTACATTACTTGTTTGAGTTGCGTCACCACAGTTATTCAATTATCTCTATACTTATTTCTGTTTAATTTCAACTAGGTATCTCTTCTGCGGAAGTGGTGAAGTTTGCAGCAAACTTTTCAACAACCAGCAGCTGTGTTATCAAGATAGTTGAACCTCGAGCTCATGCTTCATTGGAGGATCTGAAAGCAGTCGTATTGAAAGTCAACACCCTGGAAGAAGAAAAGGCTATTCCTCCATGGGATGAAGAGCAAGTCCCTGAAGAAATTGTTGGCCAAAGTCCAGAGCCAGGGTATTATCACAAATATCCTTTACTCTTTATCTAAATTGACCATCACGATGAACTGTCCTTTTAAACTACTATTTGTCTGTTATGACTTATGAGCATTTGAACATTTTATTATGCCACACATTCTTACTGTTGTACTCTGCAAATATCATTGCAGGAGTATTCTTGATAAAGTGGAGCACCCAGGCATAGGTGCCACTGAGATGATGCTTTCGAATGGCATGCGGATTTGCTACAAGTGTACTGACTTTCTTGATGATCAGGTCAGTAGTACTTACTGATCTAATACCAATTGGTTATTTCCAGGCCTTTCTATCTTAATTTTGTTTGTGGGAATCCTTAGTACACGTACATCTGAATTTTCTGTTGTACATTTTCTCCATTATTTGTTATTTATTCTTTTTGAAAAAACTCTCCAACATTTACTATAAATGATCAAATGGCTACCACTCCATATCAGGTTTTACTACTAGGTAGAGATCAAGTGGAGAATAGTGGTAACTTCTAAATATTCTAGAATTACGAGGAATAAAAGGATAAATTTCTTTGTCCTTGGGTGTTTTGAGGTGGTGCCATTTCGCCCACATGAACCCATTTGTCAGTCTTTTAGTAATTTTTTTTGTCTTATTGACATACGTTCCTTGATGACTTATTAAATACATGGCTTTCAATTCATTACTTGAGAAGTGCAGGGGTAGTAATTGCATCCGCACAATGAACTTGTGCATATCTTACAGACTGCCTGTCCTTCCCATCAATCTATATCCTTCCAAATTGGACCATTATTGCAACGAGAAGTAACATTGTGTTAGCTGGGATGGGACCTGGCTACATCAAAGTTTTGCAAGTCGTAGCTAACAGTTGAAAGCTGTTCCTTTTTCTTTGGAGTTCTAGACAGTGAGACACTTTATAGTTTATTCCCTGTTTGGTGTTGATACATAAGAAAGGAAACACAAGATATGTAGAAGGGGAAAACATAAGTCGGCATTCAATTCAAACTCAAAGAAAATAGCTAAGTAAACTATTATCAAATTACTATGTGAGCTCATAGACTCTACCATGGGCGGATGCAAGGCCTGGGCGAGCCTGGGCCTAGGCTCCCCCTTGGTGTAGCTAACACCGAAGCAGGAGTAATCAATATAGCTACGTGCATGTATATTGTATTTGTGCGTACCCATCATGCAATACTTGGATGTAGAAATTTCTCATGATAATTCTTTAGTATATATACGTTGAGTTCATTATTGCGTACCCACCATGGCTTATGAGCTCCCCCTTCCGTGAACTCCTTTGTCCGCCATTGAACTCTACCACCATACCGCATAGAGGGTACGACAATATTACAGTAGAAACAAACTATGACAGTAACCACCTTTTGTTTGTTCTCTCAATTAAATGGCACAATTCGTTCTGCCTTAATTAAATAAAACTGCAGCCAGTATTGACATTTTAACTCTTTCGGTCTGCATTTTCTGGTCTATTAAATGAGATAATTGTGGATTCAGAAAGTTTATTTATTAAATATACCAAATGGAAGTTCGAGTCATAATTCTTTTTCATATTGCAGTTATCATTTAGCTTTGGTTACTCTGTCTCAAGTTCTTTATGTGATGTGCAGGTTGTTTTTACTGGGTTTGCCTATGGCGGTTTGTCTGAATTGTCTGAAGATGAGTATACTTCATGCTCAATGGGCTCGACGATAGCAGGAGAAATTGGTATTTTTGGCTACAGACCTTCTGTCTTGATGGACATGCTTGCTGGCAAGAGAGCTGAAGTTGGTACGAAAGTTGGGGCGTACATGAGATCATTTTCTGGCGATTGCTCACCTTCAGATCTTGAGACTGCTTTGCAGGTTTGCTTATATTGAAGCATTCTTAAATGTACATGTTTTAACACACAGGAACATGCTGATGGCACTATATCATGCATAGCAACAATATCACTTGTAACTGCCAAATATTGGCCTATGCTTATGCTTGGCTGCCTTCTTAAATATAGCTTGTCTATCAACTATTTACAACAAAGGTGGAGCCAAGGGAGGAAGAAGTAAAAATAGTGATGCAAATGGCAGAGGAAGCTATCTATGCTCAAGAAAGAGATCCTTACACTGCATTTGCAAATCGTGCGAGGGAAATAAATTATGGGAATTCATACTTCTTTAAGGTACCTTCACAGGGTGCATCAATAAGTTTCCGTGCTTTCTTCGTATTATTGCTTAAAAGTTTACTCGAGTTCCATTATGCAGCCAATTAGAATAAGTGACTTGAAGAAAGTGAATCCAATCAGAGCATGTGAATATTTCAACAATTGCTTCAAGGATCCGTCAGCTTTTACTGTTGTAATAGTTGGAAACATAGACCCAGCTATCTCAGTTCCACTGATTTTGCAGTACTTGGTATGTTCTGTTCCCTTTTTGATTGTTCTAAATTAAAGAAGGAACACTTGTAATGCTGATTAAGTCTACTTTTTGTAGGGCGGGATACCTAAGGTAAGGGATGCAGCCGAGCCACTTAGTCGTGATGATCTAAAAGGATTGCCGTTCAAGTTTCCAGAAACCATTATTAGGTTTGCTTCTGTTCTTTTTACCACATATGTCTTGGCGATTTGCCTGTATGCATTTTATATCAGTTGCGTTGCGCGCATGCAGAGCTAAGCAACTATACAATTCCTTTTCTTTGTCTAAATTTGCCACTGGTAACCTTACCCTGAAGTGTGTTCCTTGTTTGCAGAGAAGTTGTCCACAGCCCTATGGTTGAAGCTCAATGCTTCGTCCAACTAGGATTTCCTGTGGTTCTAAAGAGCACAACGATGGTATGTAAGAATAATATAAGTTTGTAATAGTATGTTGCAAAAGTTAATCACCATATTAAACATGTATTCTGCTGTATGCGAAGACGGAAGATATTCACTATGTTGGATTTCTATGTAAACTTCTAGAAACAAAAATCATGCAAGTGCTTCGCTTCAAATATGGGCAGGTAGAATATCTTGATCATACGCACCATCTGGATTGGTCATTCCTTTAACTTGGACTGTAGTATTTAGTGTTCATTAAATATATTCTTTTCTTTTGCAGATCTACTCAGTTAATGTAGGTGTCTTCTTAGGTGGCAACAAACCTTCGAGAAGTGGAGATGTTCGTGGAGACATAAGTGTGAATTTCTCATGCGATCCAGACATGTCATCTAAACTCGTATGCTTTATTGCCTTTCTGGCTAAGACATGCAATTTTGTTATAAGCAGCTTCGGTTTTGACCCACTCAGAATTTCTTTAGGTTGATTTTGTTCTGGAAGAGATATCGTGTCTACAGACTGAAGGCCCTCCTGAAGAAGATGTATTGGCCATCCTAGAAATTGAACAAAGAGCGCATGAAAATGGATTGCAGGTTTAGTAGGATTTGTCTTGATTAAATTAGCGCTGATATAGTTTGACACTTTAATGTTTACAGACCTTCACATCTTTGATAAATTGCAGGAAAATTACTACTGGTTGGATCGAATTCTGCGGAGCTATCAATCAAGGGTTTATTCCGGAGATGTTGGGTCCGCTTTCAAAGTAATGCTGTGATGCTTTTCGTATGGTTCAGTACTATCTAGTTCATGTTTTTCTCCAGCTAATTGATGGCTTGTCACTGTGAGGTGACAAAACTTATATCAGCATAGCCATACTTTTGTAGGTTTTAGATGCATTATCGACCAGTGTAGTTGTAGATATCTGGCAGTCTTCCTTTTTCTCCCCAGTGTGTGTGTGTATATATGAAATGACCCTTGTGTTGCTGAGTACTTGCATTTCTTTCTTTGTGCAGGTCCAAGATGAGGGACGTCTAAAAGTTAGGGAGGCTTTGACACCGCAGGCCATGCAACTGGCCTTGCAAAGAGTTACACCTTTCCCTTGCAGAAAACAGTACACCGTAGTTATTCTTATGCCGAAATCGTCTTGTTGGAATTCGTTGAAATCATTGCTTAGTTGGAGTTCTGGTGGGTTTAGCAGAGATGCCAAGGTTAGACATTGTATTTGCCACGCCATTGTTTCAATTCAATCTTTACCCGGTGGCCACATCAGCATTTTGAGATCCATCCACTTCCTGCAGATTTTGGCTGGCATGGCTGGCGCACTGGTCCTAGCAGTCAGTTTGTGGAGATACTCGCGTAGCGCATTGCGATCATAGAACATGGCACAATCCATCATGTTTGAGTAGGATCCAAAAATGGATCTATCGACAATCAGCTGCTCGTCAGTAGATCTTTGTTTCCACATGCTCACCAACCTGGTGGGTGTGGTGATTGTTCGTCAAAGAAGAAGGTATACTACAATTGGTAGCTAACACATTCGTTGCCGCATGTGTGCGTGTAAGTGTAACGACATTGGTTATATTGCCGCACGCGTGCCTGTAACAGTCGATGATGTACATTGGCACCTCCCATTTGATTCTCTAGACTGAAGTAGGTTTGATTCTCTAAACTGAAGTAAGAAAACGGTAGACTGCATATACCAGTTCCAGTTTTGTCGAGAGCTTTGTACTTGACCACTTGTATGTTTTTTAGGATACCCAGAACGACAAAAAAAAACTGAGAGATGTAGCCGTAATTATGTATGTGTTGCCATCTTGCACCCGTCTATTTTCTTGGGAAATGGATCATATGCATTGCATTGAAGGAGGATCTACTGTGCCTGTGCATTAGAAGGTGATCATACCGTGGTTTTTTGATACAGTAAATCGTTGCAGTAAATATTCTAATGTTGTTACAATATTTGCTGCATTGTTATTGGTTATGAATTATTGTTCACACAGTGATCTTTGGATTACAGCAGAGGAACAGTATTTGCTGCGTTGTTATTGGTCACGAATCACTATGTGTGATCTTTGCATTACAGCGGAGGATCTAGATCCATTTTCCTATGATCTGCCTAGTTACTAGCTTGAATCCAAATTGGATTTCTGCTTGCATTTTTTCGTCGTCCTTTTATACAAAAAGGTCAGATGCACTGTAAAATCGAAATTGAAGGTGCGCTGTTGGGCTAAATAATGCATGGAAACAAACTTAGGCTTCGTGTGGCATTGTGGTGTGGTTTTCGAAAGTAGAAATTCCGATATATATCTGCGTCAGTACGTATTTCAATCCAACTAAATTCCACATCACCGAAACTGTAAAGACTAAGCAGGCCCTTTGCCCACTACTATACACGATTTGGATCATCAGGAGTCAATTGACATAAACAGGCGTACGGGTGGCCTATCCCCACGGTGCACCGATCAAACCGGGGTGATTTGGCATTCTATGGAGAGAGATTTCTAAAAAGAACGAGGGCCGAGAGAGAGAGGAATCTCTCAGGATTTCTCACCGCGACGCCTTCAGAGCGAGAGAGAGGAGGAGAGAAGCACAAAGAAGCAAACAAGCCCTACCTATATTAGAGGGGAGCAGAAGGCAGAAGGGCTAGTACGAAATCTTTTACTAGTACCATCGTTCTGGGAGACAGCTTATTGAGTTATACAAAAAATCAAGAAACGATCGATTAGGGCAGTGAGGACCTTTCTTGATGTTATTTCCCCTTTACCATACATACAGGTGGTGGCTCTGAACGAATCTGTGGCTGGGAGCGTCAAGTCCGTCTTCAAGCCATGGGAGCAGCGCCTTGAGACTTCTGGGGTACGTGGCAATGTCGCCGCGTGCCTTGATTTAAGCAAGTGTAGGGTTTTAGTAAAAAAATGCGAAATGTCGCGAAGCTTGCTTGTTATCTAGTTCAGTAACCAGTAACCACCATAAACCCTTTTGTTACGATGATTGCTAAATGTAATCAGTGGGGTTCTGGATGATTTGTTAGGCAGCCACCGGTAGGAGTTATCTTGTTGTGATCCTTTTCTTTTCAGGAACGCATCTTGTCGTGATCCTTTTCTTTTCAGGAACACATCTTGTCGTGATCTAACAGTTTATAAGAGTAAGAGATATCTCGTCGGGTCTTTACTTCTTGTTGTCTGCCAAATATGTCATGAGTTTAAGGCATTTGTAGTTTAGCTGCCACTGCCGCAAACTTTGTTTCAGTATTGATTGCTGCATCCCGGTGTGGATGATCCTCCTCCTTTGATATTACATTTCAAAGAATGACATCTTTGCACATAGAAAAACGGTCATGGCATGGTAACAAATTGATGGAAATCAGATAATACTATTGCTGACACTATTATTCTACCAAGGATTACAGTTGTTTCTTAACAAATAGTTAAAATTTTGTAAAACTCTAATGAGAGTAGCCACATAAGACATGTAATAGGAGAAGGGAAAAAGTTGGCATGTTCGATAATGTTAAGTGGCAAAACAGCAGGCTAGCGGGGTGGGTATGGAAACATTTTCAAATGTATGTTTTTTGTTGTGTGGTATAGAAGAATCACCCTCCTTCTGCATGAGATCTTGGATATTAATAATGCTGCTTGTATCAGGCTTTATTATTTAATCCTGTAACCTATATGGCAGTGAGATGGAAATTTTGATGATGCATTCTACATTGTTTATTTATCATGAGTGATTTTTTCTGCACAGATCCCATTTGTGGAGTTTCTTTTCATATCTGTTGCCTGCACTCTTATGAGTTATGACCATCCTTGCTGCACCAGGGTTTGCTGGAGAGTAATGAGGGTGACCCTGAGTTACTTATTTTCATCCCGTAAGTAGCTCAAGCCACTTGCTGATTAGATATGTGTGCGTGTGTGTGCGTGTTCCCCTTTGTTTTTCACTAATTCTATTGGTGCTTTAAGTTGCCTTACAACCTCAAAAAGAAACAATAGCCATGTGTTGATCTATTTTTATATCGTCTTCAAATGCAGGATTGACTGAGATAGTGTTTAGGATACAGAAATATGTGATGTTTCAGGAACAAGAATATGCATTAGCTATAATTTTTAGTTTTTATCCTTTGGTGATGTGATTGTGCTCAATTGCTCACTCCAGGCTAGTCCTTGTGGATGTCGTATTGATTGGCATATGTTCTCTTTTCCCCTGATATATCAAATCATACTTCTTTCGATAGTTCAATACCCAGCAATCATTCATTAAAATTATGTCTGTGAACATGCTAGTCTACTTGCACTTTCTAGTCTTTGAATTATGTCCTTTTTGCACACCCTTCCATCGATTATTTGAAATATCCTGAGAAAGTGTGAATGCTTTTTAGTGTCCGTGTGCTGCTTCCACATTAACCTCCTCAAGGTAGTAGGTAATAGGTGAAATGGACATCATTGACTCATAGTACAAGATATTTTTTCCCTTCCATTAATGTTTTTGACTCTTTTCTTAATGTAAACAGCAAGTTACCTGCATTCTATTTTGCACTGCTGCTTTGGTAATTCATGATCCGTATGCATCTCATTTTGTCAACGTTACCTTTTGGTGGCATATACCTTACCTTTTGGGAGCATATCAGGTGCACAAGCACCATTTGGTGCACATATGGAAAAACTTTTGTTTAGGTATTAAATTAACATAAAAAATTCTGAAAAAAATTCTAGATGTAATTTATGGTGTTTTGTTCCACCCTTTAAAATTTGAAGTTCAAACTCAAAGTATGTTAGAAGATACAAAAAAGAGAAGTTTACTGTGAATAGTAACATTTGCCTGTTTTTTTTCAGCACCATTTGATCTATCATATGTCAGAAATTTCTCTTTTTTTGTATCTTCTAACATACTTTGAGTTTGAACTTTAAATTTTAAAGGGTGGAACAAAACACCATAAATTACATCTAGAATTTTTTATGCTAATTTGATACCCAAACAAAATTTTTTTCCATATGTGCACCAAATGGGCTTTGTGCACCTGATATGCAGCCTTACCGGGTTTTAGGCTTTTGTTAAGAGTTTAGACATGTTTTTTTTCCTTTTTTGTTTGTAATTCTCATCCAAGAATTGTTAAATCTGTGTCCTGTGTTATCTTTTGTTGTAGGTTTACATCGGATATTAAGATCAAGAGCATTTCTGTTGTTGGTGGTGCTGAGGGAACAAGCCCTTCAAGAATGATAGCGTTAGTTACTTGGTTTTAGAGCTCCAGCTTTTCTTTTCCTCGACTCATCCAGTTCTTTCTCACCGAACCATAATGGCATGAAATTTATGAAGAGTACTTTGACATGTTAAAGGTTTATCAATAGAGAAGGTATTGACTTTTCTGATGCTCAAAACATGCAGCCTGTACAGGTGTGTATTTAATTTGCTTCTTTTCTTATCCATGCCATAAGAAGAAAATCCAGTTGTAATTTGAGATGTATTGCTTCTGCTAGGAATGGGAACTGGCAGAGAATTTGCAGGGAGTTCTTGAGTACCAAACAAGGTATTTTTAGTGATTATTTGTTCTGCTTGTGCATGTTGATGTTGCTAACATGTCAGTTAAATTGTAATATTCAAGCATCAACATCTTCTCCAAAAAAAAATCTTCAAGCTTCAATTTTTTTAAAGATATGTTTCATTAGATAAACTGCTTTTACTCGTACAGCTTTGCTGCTTGATAGGCTGAACTTCATTAGATACATCATACATGCACTGATGTTGTATAAATCAATAGTAGTCATTTTGCAAGTAAGGTACTAGATTTAAGGACTAGGTTGCCTTTGTTTTGTTGATGTTTGCTGAATTGCTTTTAACTACTAAATCAATAGAGTTGCTTGTCTTAGCTCTGCTTATCCTTATTTTTTTCCTTCACTTTTTTTCCCTTCATCCCAAGTCTTAAGGAGTTTCATCATGTATCATCAAGTCTTATGCAGTATCATTGTGTTTCATCAAGTCTTATGGAGTTTCATCAAGTTTCATATAGTTTGATCCCAAAGTACTATTGTTTCATCCCAAGTCTCATGGAGTTTTATCATGTTTCATTCCAAGTTTCATGGAGTGTCACCGTGTTTTTATCAATTTTCACTCAGATTCATGCTAATTTTTGAAGTGGTTCATGAAGTTTCATCCCAAATCTTATCGAGTTTCATCAAGTTTCATAAAGTTTCATCCCAAAGTACCATTGTTTCATCCCAAGTCTTATGGAGTTTCATCTTATTTCATCAAGTCTCATACAATATCATCGTGTTTCATCAAGTCTCATGGAGTTTCATCCCAAGTCTCGTGGAGTTTCATCAAGTATCATTTGTTTCTCCATATTGTGTAGAGCAAGTTTCACCTAGTTTTATGCAGTTTCATTAAGTTTCATAAAGTTTCACCCCAAGTCTCATGAAGTTTCATAAATTTCATCTTTTTGTCTAGGATAAGTTTTCAACAGTGATATCGTGTCTCATCAAGTTTCATATAGTTTCATTAATTTATTTTTGGGATATGTTTTATGAAGTTTCATCAAGTACCATTGTTTCTTCATATTTTGTAGAGCAAGTTTTACCCAGTTTCATGCAGTTTCATTATGTTTCATCCCAAGTTTTATGGAGTTTCATCAAGTATCATTGTTTCTCCATATTGTGTAGAGAAAGTTTCACCCAGTTTCATTAAGTTTCATGAAGAGAAAGTTTACTCAGTTCCATTAAGTTTCAAGAAGTTTTATCCTAAGTCTCATGGAGTTCCATAAAGTTTTATCTTTTTGTCTAGGACAAGTTTTCAACAGTGAGATCGTGTCTTATCAAGTTCCATCCAAAGACCGCTGAGAATCCGGATCCTCAAAAGGATGTATAGTAGCTAGGTGGTCTTCAATTTAACATGGACAAGACAACCAAGACAGGATGATAGCTGCAGCCTCCCTTTGGTGCAGCAATCCTACTCTCCAAAAGCATAAAACACCCATCACTAGGTAAGCACTAGACACCAGCACAAATTGAACCTCAAAAGCACTGGGAGGAGAGTGAGGGAGTTTCACACAAGAGAGTAGGACTAGACACCAGCTGCCGGCCACCCCGTGGAACACACAATACATTTGGAGATCCCAAGAAATAAGGCAAGCTCCTCTCCACCTGCATCGATCGAAGCACCAGGACGCCTTGGCATTTCCACAAACACAGGGTGGGTGTGAGAGGAACGAGTGAGTCTTACTGATTGAGGAGGAGGACGTCGGCGTGGGGCTGCATGGTCTTGGTGAGGAGGGAGCTAGCGATACCGCCGCCGACCACCACCACCCTCGGCTTGCCCGCCTCCGCTGCCATCGTCGTGGTCCCACCACCGCTCGCCGCTGCTGCGCTGTCTCGCTCGCCACCAACTCCAACTATCCTAGTCCTCAAAAGCACTGGGAGGAGATTCACATGGGATGGCCTTCATGGTGGAGGGGATTGGGATGGAAGAGAGCATGCAGATGGAGAGTGAGGGAGCCTCAAAGGAAAATGAGTGGAAGGAGATCGCTCAAGTGGATAAAGATCTAAAGGTGCAAAGCGACCGGGAGAAGAATATCGGACGACGAATTGCTATCCTGTTGGTTCCGAAAGAAACATTATAGCGTTTTTTAGCTTTTCCCTTTTAGTAATAGCAAAATAGACCTTAGTTCTTTTCTCTCTTTTTTTCCACAGGACCACATGACATACTAGCAGAGATGGTTGAAGAAGTCGCACTGCTCAGTAGGGCTGGCCATTGAGCCAAAGCGAGTTTTATCGAGCTTCGGTTGAAATTGACTTACGCTGATTTAGTATCATCTTATTTATAGTTTAGAAGTAATTTTGTTATCGAACTAATGAGTCAAGCCTAACCAAGCCTAAGAGTAATTGTTTTTCACTCGAAATCGATTCATTTCAATTTTGAGCAAAAAATGAGCGTAATCGGAGCAATTTCAAAACAAGCCCACAAGCCCATTAAACTAGCTTTTTTTATCGGTGACAACGTTGGAATTAGGGTCATATGCCCATTTTACAAAAAAAGAGCACTTTGTACTATTCTAAAAATTACAAATATAGTGTATATAGTTTCTGCATGCTTTGCAAGAAAATCATCTGCAGTGAAGATAACAAAATGACAAGTTGTGTATATGAATAGTACCATGCTTCCTCTAGCATGATCCCCACGTAAAATGGATCACGATTCTTGAAGGCTCTAAGGCGGTATTCAGGTTCCTGGCGACGCAAACCCCTTCACAGTGCTTAAACTCTAGGATCGACAATTTCAAGGAGACTGACTGCATCTACAAACAAGGAGGCAAAGAAGAGTGAACCACCACACCATCCATCACTTCTCGAATACCATCACAACCATATTTCCCACAATAGTTCATCATCCATTCATCTGTTCTTGTAATCATTCATCCATTGGTGTAGCCGGAACATCGACAAAATCTTTATTAATATATCTTTGTTATTCTCATATTGTTGTTACCATGTTCTTCTTTGTTTATCTATTGTTCTTGGTTCCCATGGATACGAGTGAGTAATTTCCCAAGGGCTAGGGGTCACTAAGTAATCAAGGAGATTATTTAACTTTCATGTATGTTTTTTGTGTTATCATTGCTATTAGTATTTGTATGTCTTTCCTCGATATTAGGACTCGATGGGTCCTCATGCTCCATAGGTCGGCACAACGAAAGTTGACAATAGGTGGTGCGTGGAAGATCGACTAGCAGAGTCGGTGACAATGAAAGCGGTAGAGATCGGCTTTTGGAAGCAATCCACTTGAGGGAGCACGACATAACCACGTAATTTAATTCATTGGTCTAGTTGTAAGTCGGTTGATCTATGCGGTAATTCCTTAATTGTGAGTGTGACGTGCCGCCACACACACGTGAGCAGGACAATTGATTCCTCTATACTAGGGGTGGAAACGGGTCGGATATTGCTCTTCTTGTATCCTAACCCATATTTTTATCCTAGATTCGGAGTCAAATACAAATACCCCGAATATGGATACATATACGAATGCAGATTTTTCGAGATATGGACACAGACTGGATGCAGATCGGATTAAAATCGGTCACGGATAACTTGACGGATAGTGTACACATAAAGAAAAGATATAACTTCACCAACGAAAGTGTCAAATTATACTATCTATTAGAGAATTATTTATCCTACTTAACAACATAAACATAATCAAATGTAAATTCATATTATATATTAGTCAATGACTAGAAAACCATAGAGGGTATAGATGTTTATCGGATATCCATTTTGTTGATTTTTCGAATATCCTATAAAATACGGATCAGACATTGCTCTTCCCATATCCTAACCCATATTCCATGATATTTTCCGGATACGGATAATACTGAATGCGGATCGAGACAAAAAATGTATCCGGGCAGATTTTTTCCGGATACGGCATCGAATCGGGCGGAAATTATCCACCCCGTTTTCACCCCTACTCTATACAATGTTTGTCCGAGGGAGAAGCATATAGGGTGTGCTACCTACATGAACACATGGTTATCACATTTGCTTTGATTTATTATATCATTATTACGATCATCCCCGAGATTTACTAACGTTGCATGTGATCCTAATACCCTAGGCCCTATTTTCCATCATATGAATCACAACCTCTTTAATATTAGAATTATTATTACTTTAGTAGTAAATTAGCTTTTCATTATTAGTTTCATAATTACCTCCCCTACTGTTATTTTAGTTGAAGTTAAATTAATAGTGCATTCATTGTGTTGAATGATTGTTCAGTCTAGATGGTTAGTACAGTCATTGTGAAATCATCTGTTCTTTTAGGCCCCACATTGCCTAGGTGAATAACTTAACAATTTTATTCTTGATGAGTATTTATCTAGCATGTGAACATGATTTATTATTATCCTGAAACCTTGCCATGCTGCATAAGTCAAACAAAATCAAAAGAATATTCAATGTGAAAGTAATATTAATTGTGATGGAGAGGCACCACTCTGCTCGTCGTTAAAAGTTGTACCAGGGATGAGCTCACAAGGCGAATCCATAACTAGACTATTGAGTGGAAGACAGGTTGTAGCGACGATGCTACCGTTGTCAAAAGATAAACCGCTAATCCATAAGTATTGCTTGAAAAGTGAAATAACCCCATCATTGCTCCTCTGGTCAATAGACTGATGATCCATCTGGAACTACATTCTGACTATCGAGCACAACCGCTAACGTCTTGGAACGTTTAGAGTTCTGGTGATAGGCGATGTGAATCCAAAAGCATTCAAAATAAATTTTTATTACTCCCTTTGGCATTGAAAATACGGAGGTGCAGGGTGGTTTGAATCCAAAATCTTTAGTGGTATGGAAGATAATACAAATATTAATAATTGAACGGATGTGCCCCTTCGCATGTATTCTCTATCTTTATTGAGCTTTCAGGTCACCATGGCAAAAGGAGTGTCGAAACCCCTCAACGGTATGTAAACTCTCACTCTAGCCTCGTATCAATCCATTGATATTATTGCTACATCATTTCCATGTAGTTTATTGCATTAATTCATTTATTTCATCATTAATTACTCGTATTATTGTTAGTTAATTGCCAAACACACAAAATATGTTTAGGTTGACGTTATCTGCAGACTACAGGAACCGAAGGGAATCACACACTTTTAGGAACAAAAATGGAAAGTACAAGTCAAGAGGAAGGAAACCCAATTTGGATCACCACAAATGAACCCCTCCAGAGAACAAAACAACTAATGATACAGTCATGAGTGACCGTATCACCCTGTAGCATGATCGCCACGTCAAATGAATCACAAGTGGCTTCCTGGCGGCGCAAACCCCTTAGCAATGTTGAAACCTTAGGATTGTTCAAACATCTCATCTATTTCGGAACACAATAATTTCATAGTAATTTCACATAAAAAATTCAATTTCTATAGAATTTCAGGGAAAGTCATGCATCCCGGTCGGAGCCTTGCCAAGAATTAAGCACAAGAGGCTGGGAAAAAAAAACCCTTACTCGGTTAATGACTATTAACGTCAGTTGTACTATGGTATTTCCATGTGCTACCTCTCAAACACCAATATATAGTGTTAGCGTTTGGTGACATAAAAGATCAAATAAACCTAAAGTTCAACAAAAAAACCCCATAGTATTGCATATCTACCACTTAGTATAATTTGTTTATGCAAACTCAATAAAATCACGATCTAATTGTATTAGTCTTCCCGTTTGAGTCGCATTGTTCGAACTCTATGTCAGCACTGAAGGCACCGAAGGAATGGCTAAGTGAGGAAGAGGCAAGCTGAACTGAATATATTTCTGTGGTTGTGTAAGGACCTGACCTGAGAGGACCCGGAGGGGTCTCCCAGGAGGTCCTCCAGGACCACCCAGGAGATCTCCAAGACCACCTGGAGGTCCTCTAGGACCACCTAGAAGGTCTCCAAGACCACCTGGAGGTCCCAGCCTTTGTGCGTAACGAGCTAGCCACAAGATCAGCACGCTAGCTCACACAGAATCAACAAGTGGTGACATCACATCCATACAACAAACTTAAGATAAAGCAGACAAATTAATATATAGATAGACAAAAGACCTTATGGTCAAGCTTGTTTACAGGGGGTGCCACGTAGGGCAAACAACAAAATGAACACTTGCAGCGGAAACAAAATACAGCGTGGAGCCACTCGGCGAGCCATAGGCTATCGAGTGGAGGACGTCCCCTAGTCCACAAAGTCTTCAACAAACTCCTCCTCATAGTGCTCGGAGCACCCGGGGAGGTCTTCGGCTGCTGATTAACCAGAAGGCACAAGCCATGAGTACTTTGAATGTACTCAGCAAGCCATAGGAAAATAATGCAATAACATTTATGCAAGGCTTGACAAAGAAAGCTGTAGGGTTAGTTTGCGTAAAGCAGCATTTAATAGAAATATAGTAAGTAGATTGCAAAGCACAGGTTGAAAAGATAATACATAAGTAAACAAGTTCTTTGAAAACAATCCACGACCACCCTGGTCATGAGCCAAACCGCACGGATCCAACCACAACATTTTAGAAAGATCTACCCCTTGCGTGAAAGAACCAGGCATGCCTATATCCGAGGACGCAGCTATTCAAATAGATTTTTCACTCTGCAGAGGTTGTGCACTTTACCCACAAGACAGGAAGTCCTCTAGTTGGTTGGGCACCCGTCAATGCCCTTACTTCCTTTGGTAAGCAGTCTAGAGCTCGTGATAAGGCCTTTACAAAAGTTAGCCTTGACCTGGTTCTGCCCGCTAAGGATTCGCCATGCTTAGGCCCCCTCTTGCGCCATTTTGACCACCACGACAGAATCGCATCAGGACCTCGCTAATTAGTTGGCCAGGACCACCCCATCCTGGACTTGTGGTTGCATGAGAATGACCCAGATCGATGGCGTACAAGGTTAAGTCCTTAGTTGGTCGCTTTCAAAGTAGTCGACCACAAACCCAATGTGCTCAAGGCACCCACTACTCACTCCCTGACTACTCGCCCGAGCATAAAACATTTTTCTGGTTCGACCCAGCCAATTGACCACCCTAGTCATGGCACACAAATTTTAACAACAGTGGCATTGCCACAATTCCATAGCTCATTAGTCAAGTTCAACATTTCTTTGAATCATGAGATTGCGAGACCAAACGTCTACTAGAGCATGGCTAAGCAATAAAGCGTACCCATGTTGGAATGCAAAAACATAACCAACTAAGATAACCCATCCTACGGATGTCCAATGGTACATGTCAACATGTTGCATTCAACCAAACCAAGGAGTCATAAGGCAAGTGGGTGACTAACTACTCCCAAAACTATTTTTATAAAACTAGCCATGCAAGTTCATAATAAAACAATATACTTTTTGCAAAAATAGGTTCAACATGATCAAAGGTCTATGCCTTGCCTTCATTTGAAATCTTGAGGGTCTTTATTTGAGAAAGTCGGGTCCAGAGGTCTTCAAACAAATTTGATCCTCGTTTTGAAAAGAGTGAAGTCAATAAAAACAACTTCAAAAGAAAACCAAAGAACTCACCAAACCAGAGTTGAAAGAAGGCAAAGATTTTAATGAGGGAAAGAGGTGGAACCACTTCAAAAGAGATCTTGAACAAAGGTGGCTGGGAGAGCAAATGAGAGTGAGTGAGAGGGAGCGAAAAGAAGGGCAAAAAGAGCTCCCAGGCACTCTATTTATAGAGGAAACGGGGGTCCCGGGCGACCGGACGAGGCGGCGAGACTCGTGGGGGCTTGGTGGGGGTCAGCGGAGGCAACGACATTAAATGCGCACGTCGCTAAGGAGACAACAATATTAAGTGCGCACGTTGATACGGTGACGGCAGCATTTAATGTGCATGCCGCACGGGGAAAAGAGGGATGTCGCGGCCGCAAGGGTGGTCTTTGCAAAAGACCAAGGAGGGTGGTCTTTGCAAAAAGACCACGAGAATGGGGAGGTCCGAGACAGCCCGAAGCGCGTGCCCAAACTTAACTTGATCTGACCGTCCGACCTTAATCGGGCGGCTCAAGCCAGAGGTGAAGTCTGGGCTGCTTGAACAGCACAACACATCGGCCGTCCAAGCACTATCGGACGGCTCAGATTGAGCACGCTCGCGCGAAGAGAGAGAAAAGGGACAGACGGCGGGGAGGTCTAGACCCTTGGATCCAAAAAAGGGGAGGTCTGGACCCTCAGATCTAACCGAAGGGAGGTCTCATCGGTCAAGATGGAGCCAAAGGAGATCTCGACGGTCAAGACCAACACAGAGGAGGTCTCAACGGTCAAGATGGAGCCAAAGGAGATCTCGAAAGGAGGGATTCTACCCGAGCGCTGGATTTCGGAAGGCAAGGATGTTTGAAACACAAGCCCGAGCTGAGAGCACCTCGGGGGTGGTCGTGACCCAAGGGAAGGTCAAAACCGAAGGAAGGTTCAAACAGAAAGGAAGTCTAAACCACGAGGTCAAGGGAAACTGGATAGGTCTAGACCAGGAGGAGGCCTAGACAGGGAAAGAGGTTTAGACCAAGAGGTGGTCCAACAAAGAAGGAGGTTGAACCCAAGAGGAGGTCCAAACGGGGGAAAAGGTCTAAAGAGGTTAAGGGAGGTCCAGAGAGATCTGATCAAACAGAGAGAAAGGAAAACAAGGCCAGAACTCAAACAACTCCAAATAAACCAAACTTTGGTATTAGTTGAAGTTTGATTTAGTCATTTTAAACACTCAAATTTCTGAAAGTCTCAAGTTAGGCTTTGAACTCTCATCAAAACCAAATGGTTCTTTTTATTTTGAAAACTTTTAAGAACTCCGGAAAAATTGGGATGTTACAGGTTGGGTTTTAGCTATTCGAATTGGATGTTGGGCCTAGCCCATGTAACGGTCTTATATAACTGAACATTATTCACTTTCATCCATTATCGAAAAAGTAATACATACTGTATTCCAACTTTCCCTTTCCCTTCCTTCTCCTTCGGTTCCGATGGTTGTATTAGCGGCGAAACTCGTCCGAGCTCATCAATGGAATCACTCCGGTTGTGAGGCCATGACAGATTGGTATCAGAGCTGGTCGAATCCGTCAGTAGTGCCTATTTCTCGTAGCCTTGATTGGTAAAATCCCAAGGGGCGGTTGGCGATTGCTCTGGCGATTGCTGTAAATTCCAACCCGAGGTTCGGTCGGCTTAGAGAAGGTGCCACAGGTCCAGCTAAACAAGGAGTGCCGTCAGGTAGTGACGGCAATGGAGGGAATGGAAGCAAGGTTAGTCGAGTTGTGGAAGAATGAGATGAAAACGATGCGGGATGAACTGAACTCGCACATGGCGGCGGTGGATCAAAAGTTTGATCAACAAGGTGCGAGGTTGGATGAGATGCAGATGAAAGTCTTGATTACCATGGACTCAATCGGTAAGGTTCAACAAGAGCAGGTAATGGTTGCAAAGACTCTCAAGACAACGGTGTCGCTGCGGTTGGTGATTCCGCCCAGAGAGGTAACGGGTCAGATGGCACTGAGACCAAGAGAGAGGGATACTCCACCGGCAACGTTCCCAGAAATACCTCCAGCACCTAATCCACCGTAGGTACAGTTTCCACCCCTCGACCCCGGTAATTGCTGAAGTTCAAGACTCGAGTAGAGGGTATCAGGAGCAAGGAGGAAGACACTGGATGCCTAAAATGGAGTTTCCAAAATTTGATGGCACTGACGTCAGAATATGGATAGATAAGTGTCAGACCTTTTTCACTACGTATAGAATTCTTGATGGGTTCAAGGTAGCGGCTTCTACTATGTATATGATCAGTAGTGCCGCACATTGGTACCAGGCCTACAAAGTATCTCATGGATAGCATGATTGGGAGCAATTCAGAGAGGCAGTGGTGAGGGAATTTGAAGGCAACACTCAAAGAGATAAAATGAGAGAGTTGTTTTTGTTGAAACAAACTGGATCCGTAGAGGAGTATAAGAGAAAATTTGATGCAATAGTGTACCAATTGAGGTTGTATGACCATAATATTGGAGGATTGTTATTAGTAACCAGATTTGTGATGGGACTGAAGGAAGAATTACGAGTTGCAGTAGAAATTTAGATGCCCATCTCTGTATCCATGGCGGCCACTTTTGCCTGTGTGCAAGGAGTGTTAGAAAGGACCAAGAGGTATACTCACATGAGTAGAAGTCATAGTTATGCTGCAGGTGCTGGAAAGGTTGATGGAAATTACAAGAGTGGTGATCCTAGTCACACTGAAAAATTTGAAACAGGAGACTTATGGAAGGCCAAACAACTAAAGGAGTACAGAAGGTTTAATGGGTTGTGTTTTCGATGTGGTGACAAATATTCGCCTACACATCGGTGTTCGAAGCCACAACAGGGACAGGTTAAGGCGATACAAGCCCAGGAAATCCTATCTAATGAAGTTTTGGATGCAGTAGTGGCTGAGGAGGATGACGATGAAGAAGAAATGCATTTATCTGTCAATGCAGTTTCGGGATCAAGTCATCCAAGAACTATCAGGGTGAGAGCATTAGTAGGAAATCAAATATTGTTGATGTTAATCGATTCTGGAAGCTCTCACAGCTTTGTAAATGCCGATCTACTGGAGAGAATCAAAGAAGACCCAGTGTCAACAAGGACCATGGCAGTCCGAGTGGCCAACGGAGAAGTATTTTATTGTGATAAGGTGATTCCAAGAATGAGATGGTGGATACAAGGTCATACCTTCCAACATGACATGAAAGTATTGAATCTTGGGGGATATGATGCTATATTGGGCGCCGACTGGTTAGAGAGGTGTGGAGTAATGAAGTGCCATTGGAAGGAGAAATGGGTGGAGTCTGAGCATCAAGAAAAAACTATCCGGCTACAAGGTATCATAGACCCTGAACTGTCAGCCGACCTACAAGAAGTATCAGTGGAGAGAGTTGAGAAATGGCATAAAAGAAATGAAATTTGGGCAACCGTGGTATTAGATAAATGCCAAGAACAAGATCAGGAGATAGTGCCAGCGCTAGTGCATGCTGTTTTACTCGAATATCAAGATGTATTCCAAGACAATGAAATTTTACCTCCTCATAGAGTCTATGATCATGCCATCACCTTATTGCCAAGGGCAGCTTCTATTAACTCCAGACCGTATCGTTATTCTCCACTTCAAAAGGATGAAATTGAAAGATAAGTAGATGAGATGATCCAAGCTGGCATAGTAACTCCAAGCCTCAACCCATTTGCTTATCCTGTCCTTCTGGTGAAGAAAAGGACAACACCTGGAGGTTTTGTGTCAATTACAGGAAATTAAACTCATTAACAGTGAAGAGTAAGTTTCCCATGCCCATTGTGGATGAGTTATTAGATGAACTAGCTGGTACGAGATTCATTTCTAAGCTGGATCTAAAGTCTGGTTTCCACCAAATCCGGATGGTAGAAAGTGATGAACATAAAACCGCGTTTAAAACGCATCATGGCCAATTTTAGTTTCGAGTGATGCCCTTTGGTTTAACCAACGCCCCAGCCACCTTTCAGTGCTTGATGAACTCTATCTTTGCCCCTTATATGAGAAAGTTCATTTTGGTTTTTATGGATGACATTCTAATATACAGTAAAGACTTGACTGATCATTTGAACTACTTGAGAATAGTGCTGGCTGTATTGAAATAGCATCAGTTAGTTGCTAAGAAAAGCAAATGCAGCTTTCCTCAACAAAAATTGGAATACCTTGGACATATCATATCTGACCAAGGAGTAGCTACGGATACAACCAAAACTCAAGCAATAACGCAATGGCCTGTACCAACTAATGTCACTGAGTTGAGAGGATTCCTTGGGCTAACAGGATACTACCAAAAGTTTGTTAAACATTATGGGATCCTTGCCAAACCACTCACGGTACTATTACAGAAGAAATGATTCTAGTGGACTGAGAAGGCTCAGGAGGCATTTGAGCAATTGAAAGTAGCAACGAGTCAAACTCCAGTGCTAGCCTTACTGGATTTTCATCAACCCTTTACTATCGAGACTGATGCTTGTGATACCGGTATAGGAGCAGTTTTGAGCCAACAAGGACACCCAATAGCCTTTTACAGCAAAGCTTTGGGATTAAATAATCAGAAACTTTCCATATATGAGAAGGAGTTTTTGATAATTATGATGGCAATAGAGAAGTGGAGACATTACCCCCAAAGAGGACCATTTGTCATTAAAACAGACCACAAGAGTTTGTGTAACTTAGAGGACCAAATCTTACATTCAGATTTACAAAAAAGAGCCATGACCAAACTGATCGGCTTACAATACAAATTCGAGTTTCAAAAAGGAGAAAACAACAAGGTAGCAGATGCCTTGTCGGGGTGGGTCACCTCTATCATATCCAAGCAATCTCATGCTACACCGGATGCGATTCAAGAAGTCATCAACTCTTATGAAGTGGATAGTCAGGCTCAAGACTTGTTAATACAACTACCAGTCCAAGGTTCCAATGAACACGGCTATACATTAAAGGAAGGCCTGATTAGACATCATGACAGGATTTGGGTGGGATCTAATGCAGGTTTACAAACCAAATTGATTCAAGCGTTTCATACTTCACCCATTGGAGGACATTTTGGCATTCAAGCCACCTATCAAAGAGTAAAGAAATTATTCAGCTGGGCTGGTTTGAAAAGAGACATTGAAAACTTTGTTAAGCAATGTGGAGTGTGCCAACAAGCCAAACATGAGAATTGCAAACTTCTAGGGCTGTTATGCCCCTTGCCTGTACCAGATGGAGCTTGGCAAGACTTAACGATGGACTTCTTTGAAGGATTATCGTGATCTGAAGGCTATAATGCTGTGCTCGTTGTGGTGGATCGATTCACGAAGTATGCCCTTTTTTTACCCCTCAAGCATCCTTTTACTGCTCTTCAAGTGGCAAAGCTAGTCCTCAATAACATTGTTAAGTTACATGACATACCTAGATTAATAGTCTCCGATCGTGACAGGATCTTCACAAGTTCCATGTGGAAAGAGTTGTTCAAGCTACTTGACACCAAACTACAAATGAGCACAGGCTATCACCCTCAAACTGATGGCCAAAGTGAAAGAGTTAATCAGTGCTTGGAAATGTACTTACGCTGTGCGGCACAAGCTACTCCAACAAAATAGCATCAGTGGTTGCCTCTAGCTGAGTATTGGTATAATACCAACTACCATACAACCCTCGGTTGTACACCCTACAAGGCCTTGTATGGCACTGAACCTCATTATGGTCTCCTACCTGATCTGACGACTGCGCACAACTCAGTTGTAGTGGATATTATGGCCGACAGAGCCGCCTACTCTGAATTACTCAAACAACAGTTGGCAAAAGCACAAGTCAGAATGAAACAATATGCAGATCAGAAACGATCCTTGCGCGAGTTCCAAGTGGGTGAGAAGGTCTTCCTGAAATTACAACCTTACGCACAGTCATCAGTTGTCAATTGCCCCTATCCAAAATTTTCCTACAAATATTATGGCCCATATACTGTTTTGGCGAAAATTGGCGCAGCTGCATACAAGTTGGAATTATCCGAAGAAGCACTTGTTCATCCAGTGTTCCATGTTTCCCAATTAAAGCCACAGGTACCAGATCATACCCCAATATTTTCTTCCATTCCTAATCCTATGGATTTCTCTCTGTGAGGTGTTCAACTGGAGGCAATCTTAGACCGACGCTTGGTCAAGAAAGGAAATTCAGCTCTATTACAGGTGCTCATCAAGTGGTCCTCCTTGTCTGCCGATATGGCAACCTGGGAGGATTATGATGTATTGCGTGTGCGTTTTCCTGGAGCTTCAGCTTGGGGACAAGCTGATAATCGGGCGGGCGGCAGTGTTAGCACTAAAGGCACCAATGGAAGGGCTAAGTGAGGAAGAGGCAAGCTGAACTGAATATATTTCTGCGGTTGGGTTTTAGCTATTCGAATTGGATGTTGGGCCTGGCCCATGTAACGGTCTTATATAACTGAACACTGTTCACTTTCATCCATTATCGAAAAAGTAATACAGACTGTATTCCAACTTTCCCTTTCCCTTCCTTCTCCTTCGGTTTCGATAGGGGTTGTATTGGCAGCGAAACTCGTCTGACCTCATCAACGAAATCACTCCGGTTGTGAGACCACGACACTCTAGCTCTAAACAAGATGACAAGGACCAGAACCATTACACTACGAGTCTACAACTAGCTCACTGCGGCCACGCAGGCTTTTGTATGGCTCGCGGTGTTAGGGCATCTTCAATAGTGGCAACCTCAGCAGTTTCTTACTTATCATGTTACTCAAAATTCTACTTAGAGGAGAGATGATGCGAAAAGAGAATGTGTCATCTCTTATATAAGAGACAAATTTGGCACGCAAGCCATCGCAAATATTGAGTGTGTAAGGGGGAGAAGTTGCGGTGAAAATGAATGCGACAGGCGACATGGACCCTGTTCCCCCCTGTCGCTAGTTGAACTGACGACAGAAAATGAACAGTGTTCCTGTCGTCAGTTCAACTGGCGACAAGGAACTGTCGCTAGTTCAACAGGCGACAGAAACCCTAACCCTATAAAAAACCCCTTAAACCCTAAAATTCGGCACATGATTCATTTGTATTCAGAAAAAATAGAAGGGAAGGGAGATGAGTAGTGGGGATGAGAGAAGCTAGCGAAGCGTTGTCTGTCCGGTTGCCCACTTGTCAAGTAATTTTTTTTAACCGAATGGATTACATAGTTTTAGATGTACAGTTACGTAGTGCAGTATGTTGTACATAATACTTTTCGGTGGGTAGTCTAGTTTTAGATATGTGATTAATTGTGAAAATGTTCTTTATGGTGTAGTGCGTCAAATATGTCGGACGTCGCCAATTTCAAAATTTACTTTGGAGGGTCCCGAGGGGATTGATTTGCGTTCTTTCCAATCGTCGACCGTGACCCTAGCAAGACCAGAGCAGCATATATGGGGCGCTGCGATGCGGTGGTTGTTCCACACATTCCAAGTGGACCGTAATGTGTATGATCTGAGATTGAGTTGACTTGCCCCCCGGACAGCACAACCCATATATTGAGAGTTAGTGCAGCTGAAGGGAACAAAGTTATGACAGTCATATGTACGCATCGTAAAGGAGAGAGGATGGAATTTGGTCCTTCTGGCCCAGGCTTTTTGCAAGCCCATTCTTGGATCTGTAATTTGTGATTGCCAATGTTCTGAATTATCATTTTGATTTGTAAAAGACTAAGTGTTATGACATTTTGCTAAATGTTATGTAATATCAGTGTGATTTGTCGTAGTTTTGATAGAAACTAAGTGTTACCACGTTTTGCTTAATGTTATGTAATATCAGTGTGATTTGTCGTAGTTTTGATAGTAATGACAAATTCACATTTGTTTTCTTACATAATATGCAGTGCATGTACATGAGAAATGTTATGCAAGAGGTCATTTCTCCAAAGTTTTCCACTGTGTATGAATTCTCTGGTGCATCGCAATATCACTTACCTTCCTACTTACGAATCATTGCTACCTCAATCGTCCTCGCAAAATTCTTCAGAAATTCACCGCACTAGAACAATATACGACGATCACAAAATATTATTGCGAGTCTAACAGATTATGTACCGTTGAGAATTTACGAAAATCACAAACAAACCAACTAGTTTAGGGTTTCTAGTTCCCTATCGCTAGTTGAACTGGCGACATCTCCCTGTCGCCAGTTCACATGTCGCCAGTTGAACTGACGACAAGGAGCTGGTCCGGCGATAGGGAGGGAACAGAGTATGTGTTGCTAATTGAACTGGTGATATCTTCCTGAACTAGTTTTGTAATTGTTTAGAATGGCTATTTATTTTTATAATTATCTTTTAAAACGATATTAGTATTGTACGTGCCCTCAGACTCCAAACCCAGCAATACTTAGAGTGGGCCCAAGCCCACGAGGCCCGACCGAGACCAAAATGGGCTACCCATATTGAGCACCTCTTTCCCTTCGTTCGCCGCCGCTTGCGCTGCGTTCCTCGCGTTCTTGCAGCAAGGAGAGGAGAGCGGCGAGAGCGTGAGACTCCACTGCTGCTAGTGGCGGCAGCGGGGAGGGGGTCGGCATGGAGAGAGGCGAGAGCATCCTGGACGCCGTGCTCGATGAGGATACCCTAAACTTTGACAGCGATGACGTCGAGATGGCCGACGCGGACGCGGAGGAGACCCCCGTCGCTGACTCCGGCGCCCCCGCCGGAGGAGGAGGCGATGGCGGCGAGGGGCAGGCGGAGAGGGACGGACCGGCTGGCAAGAAGAAGAAGAAGAAGAGGAAGTCCGGGAAGAAGAAGAAGGGGAAGCCCGATGGGCCGCCTAAGATCGCCGACATTAATCGGTAAAAATCCTCGCACTGCTGACCTAGGGTTTATGTTGTGCGCAAGATACAAATGTAAATTCTGAGTAGACACCACTGGATAAGCTTGATATGTGTCAGTGTCTGTATGTTTTGCTTTTTCACAGTCGGGAGCAATAAACCCGAATTGCTATTATATATTATTATACACCAACCCAGTAGGCCAATATGAGCAGTCGTTTGAACGGACTTGAATACTTGATACCTTTGGTCTAATGGTTCTGTTCATCAATTGGCAATGTTAATAGCTTTGTGTGAAATTCTTGTAGGGAGGAAAATGTTCAGTTCGCTCACGATAGGTCCCAAGTACAACACCATTGCTCTTATGGTTAAGAACTTAAGAAAAGCTGTAATGTTCATAGAATTAATTAACAATTCTGCTTTCTACCGTACTGGGTTTTTTGTTTTTAATTTGTATCAAATGAATTCAAAATAGCACTGGCATTTTTTAATGGTTATTGTCATGTAAGAGGCCTATGTCAATGTGATTTATCTGCCAAGACTTCTGTTTTATCAGAAGAGGCTTATATAGGGTTTAATCGCCAAATTGTCTTGTAATTCATTAGTCCAAGTCTAGTCTAGAGCTACCACTTCTTTTCTTTTTCCTAACCAGCTAAAGTACATCTTGATAGATACCTGAGTTATGGCTTGTCTTATCATTGTTTCTGGCTAAGGCAAATTGTTTTTGCTTCTTTGTGTTATCTATATTAGGTTGCTAAATGCTAACTACCTTATCCTTTATGCTTTTTGCAGATTTGTTCTCGACACTTGCAAGCGCTTGAAGGAGAAGAAGTCATACCTTATTTGGAACGCTGTTGGCTGCCTTGGTGTTTCTGCTGTCAGTGATCTTGTCAGAGAGGTATATATTTCTTATGTTGAACAGTACTAATGAAAAATTGAAAAGTTCAGTTGATCAATTGAGAGGCTTATTAAAAATTTAATGTAACATAATAGATCGATTCTTATTACCAAAGAACAACAAATATCATAAATTTTAAAGTGTAAGCTATTGTCTTGGACCTATCTGTTTCCCTCGTGTCTCAGTGGTAGACTGGTAGGTATTTTGCCAAATGGCCTTACATACCCTTCATAGGAGGTCTGTTGCCCACTGCTCTTACAAATATGATTGCCTTGATTCTTTGCAGTTCCATGGATTAGTTTGTTTTGTGTACTTGAGAAGTTTGGAGTTGTCTCAGTGGAGTCTCTGAATAGTATTACCATCTATCTACTTGATTGGTGACAAACCAATTGCAGTTAAGTTTCTTTCATAGCTATGTATATGTTGTATTGTGTATATAGGCACACAAATTCTAGATCATCAAAAATTAATTCTAGAAATGAATAATTGTTGTAGGTGATGTTAAATCACAAATATGGTCTATGAAATAGTTTGCTTGTAATTTTCTAAAGGTTGCTCTTGTGGAGTTGTTGTCTGTCATTAAAGACATTCGATTCCAGGTTGAGGCCATTCAGAAGTGTGGTGGGCAGACGATTGCTGATGGAAGTCACTTCCGCACTGGTGGTGGAATTCTCTGGAACATCTTGAAGTCGCGAGAGCCAAAGGCATACAAGGAAATTATGGCAAAGGGAAGGGAACTTGAGGTATGACACTGTTATGACCGCTAGTTTTTGTAAAACTATTCCCCGTATATGGATGTTTAATGCTTTAGCCATTATATGCACAATAGACAAAAGCAGTAAATTGGTCTTATCCAAGTCAACTATGTTGATTATGAGTTATTTCTACAACTGCCCTTTACCACAAAAAAAAATCATGGAATCGTTTACATTATCACAAAAACAGGTCGAGATCCAAAAAAACCGAGTGAGCTAGGATTCAGGTCGAGATCAAGTCTGTTCATTGATGGAAATGACTTGAAAATATATCGTGGAGACTAGAGAGCATTAACATGAGTTTAGAACATTTTGTGATTAATTGCTGAAAATAGAATTAGGAACTTTATGATAAATCAAGTAAACATAGTACCCATGTCTCAAACTCTCAATAATAACACTATGTAGACAATTGAATTTTAAGCTATTTTTTAATACAAACATTGTAATTGATGTTGTTGTTTCGGTATTGTGAGCTGTGTTACAAGTTTGCTAGATCTCTTTGTTTACTGATCTTTGCTACCACTACTGCCACTGCTTTATTATGTCTAATTGATTTTCCTGCTTCCTCCTTTCAGAAGCAGTTTAGGTATACGAAAGCCAGACCACAGATGAGCAGAAATGAAGATGCAAGCTCACAGGGAAGTGTGTTAGTTGACGAGGAAATTGAAGCACAGGATGAAAAGGAAGTACTTGATGATCCTGAGCAGTTAGTCGATGTGGAGAAGCCACCACTGTCTGATAACAAAGCTGAACGCAAACCTGTAGCAGACAGAATTCGTGTGCCTGTTGCTTATGATGATCTATTTGAAGAGGGAGAGATACACGAAGGAGAATCTCAAAATTGAAGTATTTCGATGGTTTTGCCTTGTTACGAGTTGTGAGCTTTAATTCTGTTCAGAAAGCAACGGCACAGAATGGAGAGAGGGGAGATGGATGAATCAGCATTGCAGTGAAGCGATTTTTCCAAATATTTCCCCCTTGTGATTCAGCAGTAAGGCATGCCACGGGTGAGTTTTTCTTGCGCGGAGTAGAAGTGTAGAACCAATGTTGGGCCTAAATTCAATGTTCAATGAAAATTATGGTTATACAGTTGTGGATGCATCTGTATTTTTCCCCTCCTTAAGAGAAAATATTTAGGAAGAAAGAATGGTGTAACTTGGGCCTGAGCATCGTCATGGCCTCTTGGGGTTTAGCAAGTAGGATCTGGTCGCTTGTCACATAAATGGACTTTTTTTAAGTGTGTGTGTGTGTGGAAATTTTCAGTTGTAGTGTAGCTTTGTTCTGCCATGGAACATCCTAATATGCCCTGGTTTGCTCAACGCTTTTTATCAAACCTAACTTCAAGCATGCTTGGCCTCCTTAGAATTTATGTCGTGGCCAATTTTAGAGCTCCAAATAATTATATTGTTTTCAGTGTACTTTTTTTTACGATAAATAGTATTTGTTCTATTAGTCATGCACATACACATACACGCACCAACACTTGATCCGTTCTAAGCGCAAAATTCGAAGTAGTTCTACTTCTAACGGTCCAATTGCCTGAGGGACTAGGGAGTTTTTTTTTTCCGCGTTTAGCCTCTTTTTTAAATGAAATAGTAAAACTAGCTTATGTACGAATGAAATAGTAAAAATGTCACTTTTACAGCACAAAACCACCGCGGAAGGTGACCTTTGGCGAACTGGGACCATGGCTGCCGCACACGTTGTCTTGTCGCCGCAGGACCTGGAGTGCTTCGGGAGCATTGCAGGCGACACATGTCGCCTGTTTATCCATCTGCAATGCCCATTTTTACCATTTCATTGGGGAGGAAGCTAGATTTGCTATTTCCTTGCTAAACCAGGCTAAATGAGCCAAAAACTCGGGATCAGGATCATCTGACTTCACAAAGGTAAGCCATCAACCACACGCCTTTGTAGGCCATTGGATCGAGATCGAACAGCCCGAATCATAGCATGCAAGAAATTGAATATCTCGTGAAAAATTGGCAATTTATCATCCACCCAGATCTGGACTGTTTGTCAATTCATCTGATGGCTCTAGACGCCCCAACCGCATGCTACAGTGCCCTCTCTAACTTAGCAAAACTAGCATCCCGCATCAAAGGCAAAAATGGCACTTTGTCTGTGCCCTGAGGACCGGATTTGCTGAGGATGCGACGCATGGCGAATCTGGCCTCTAGGGGTGCGAAAATGCCTTGTCCGACCCCAAGGGGGCACGAAAATACCCTCGTCCAGCCCCCTAGGGCACAGAATTACCCTCGTCCGGCCCCCTAGGGCGCGAATTTTCTCTCCTCTAGAAATATACTATTTGTAGAAATTTTTAAATATATCAAATGAGCTCCAACAATTATGATTTTTTTTTGTGGAGGCTCTTGATACAATGTAGTTTCTTGTGTAAGTTTTGCAAAATTTCATATGTTGTAACATCTCTATTTTCTAGGTTTTTTTGAAAATTTTGAAAACTTTAAAAATTAACCATTTGGTTTTATTAATTCGCTAAAGCTTAATTTGTAATTCAGAATTGTATAAGCAATTTAATTTGAATTAATTAAACTTCAATTAATTCAAGTTGGTTTAATTGAGTTTTCTGGATCTTAATTGGATTTAAAAATCAAAAGTATTATTTTTAAGCCCTTTTCTTGGTTTTGTTGGATTTTAAAATTGGTTTTTCCTTTTGCCCTAAGTTGAAAATAATTATTTGCAAAAATTAAAAGCAAAAGTTAAGCTGAAAATATTTTTATTAAGTTCTAAATAATTCAAGAGATTTCTGTGCATTTTTCTTGAATTTTTGGACGGCTTTAGCTATTTTCTAAAAATGTTTTTCCTTTTCTAGTATTTATTTAAATCCTAAACCTATTTCTAAATCCCCTTGACTTGGGCAATTCCTCTCTTAACTCTTTCTCTCCTGGCTTGAGGCCCGATCATTGGACCCTCTCACAAGCATTAGCACTTCACGCAGCATAGCCCGCAATGGCCTTCAGCATACCCGTGATAGGTGGGGCATACATAGCCACTCGCCGTTGCTGCTCATCTTCTTCTTTGAGCCATTGGGCACCCATGCCGCGCGGCGTCAACGCCGGGTGCGGCTTTTGCGCCGGCCGCACCAGCTCCCATCGCCATCGCCATCGCCTATCACGCGCATTTAATGCGGCGTCGATCTTCGCCACCCTGTCAGTGCCCTCGCCCTCCTGGTCATCTTCTTCTTCACGCCTCCGCCCACGCCATTTGCGTAGAAACGCAGCGCGTCTTGTGCGTTCATGCACGCCGCCTCGTCGCGTCATACTGTTGCGCGCGCATTGAAGGCGGTGTGCTCTGCTGCGCCCGCTGCCACCACCCGCTCCCCCTCCCATGCCCTGCTCTGCCCGTTGCGCGCCCATGCCGAAGCTCCGCCATGGCCGCAAAAGTCCTCCGCCGCCCATATCTCCCTCTGGCCTCCCCATCGCCTATTTAAGGCAAGCACCGAGTGCCCCTTAGCCTTCTCTTGCTCTTCCCCCCACTCACTCTCCCTCTCGCACCTTCTCGCCGCCGGATTTTGAGCTCCAACCGTTGCCGCCGAGCTTTACTCCTCCGCATCCACCGCCGTTGAGCCCCTCCGTGCCGCCGCCCACGTCTGAGTTCGCAGGCGCCGCCTCTCCGTCGTGCCTCCCGTCCCGGGCCCGCCTTCGCCATCTCTACCTCGCGCCGCCGCCACTTTCTTCGTCCTCGCCGCCGCCACCCAGTAGCGCCGCGTCCTCGAACCATGCACCAGATTCGCCGCGCCTCTTCAATCTGCAGACCCCCATCGGACTCGCCACGGCCTTGGCGCCAATGGCCATGCAGCTCTGAAACACGCCTCGGGCCGACGTGGCACGCCATTATGGCACCAATCAGCGCCACCTCGGCCTCCCGTGATGTGGCAGCCCATCGATAACCACGTGGTATTTTCTTTCTTTTCCTTTTGGAAAATAATTCAAAAAATCAGGAAAATCCTTTTTTCTTGATTTTATGCAATTTCAAACTTCCGGAGGCCATAACTTCCTCATTCGAACTCTGATTCGAGTGATTCAAATTTCTAATTTTATATAAATTCCTTCTCTTCCTATTAGTATTTATTTGGTAATTATTTGAGTTTTATTTGGTATTGTTTTATTTATTTAGCTTTGTTCGCACGTATAGATTTCGGTGTTTCGGATGAATTCGTGGACCCGACGACCGAAGCACCTCCACTCTTCAACGAAGGCAAGTCGTAGACCTTTGATCATATTGAACCTATTTTATAAAAGTATATTGTTTGATATAAACATGCATGGCTATTTGTATAAAAATGGTTCTGGGAATAGTTAATTACCTAATTGCATTATGCCTCCTTGATAAATTGAGAATGACATGTCCCTTTGAATGACATAAATCCTTGGACACCATAGGAGGGTTAATTATTAGTTGGATATTATTGTACTACCAACTTGGGTATCGTTTATGCTTAGCCATGCTTTAGCGATACGATGGATTCACGATCACATACTCAAAAATGATTGAACTTGACTTAATGATATATGGAACTATGGTGCGATACCACTATTGTGCAACTGTGGTGCGAGATCACCGTTGTGTCAATTATGGTGCGATGCCGTTGTTATTAAAATTTGTTGTGCCATGGCAAGAGTTGTCATTTGGCCGGGTTGAACAAAAATGATTTAAGCTCGGGCGAGTGGTTGGATGGAAAAGGAGGAATGCGCGAGGTAATGCGGGAGGCATATTATAGGGTACGGGAGGTACTTAGGTGCGCGAGGCACATAGAATGCGGAAAGTCTCGCCTGAGCAACCACTAAGGACTTAACCTTGAACCGTTGATCTAGGTCATACCGTATAACCACATGTCTAGACTGGGATAGACCTGGCCGACTAATTAGCAATGTTTTGGTTTGGTTCTGTTTTGGTTGGGAACGGCGCAAGAGGGGGCCAGAACGACGAAACCTTAGCGGGTAGAACTGAGTTAAAACAGAACTTTGTAAAAGCCTTGTCACGTACTCTAGACTGCTTACCTAAGGTAGTGAGTAGTGGTATCGATGGATGCCAAACAAACTAGAGCATTCATATCTTGTGGGTAATGCTGTACAACCTCTGTAGAGTGTAAAACTATTCGAATAGTCGTGTCCCCGGTTATGGACATGCTTGGTGATTTCACGCAAGGGGTAGATTTTTATGAAAATTTGGAATGGGTTGGATGGATCTGAGTAGTTGTTGGTTGATGGTTGGGATGTGAACAAGGTGTTCACTATTTGTTTCAAAGAAACTTGATTATTTATGTATTAATCTATTAAATTATGCTTTTCAATCTAATTATTGTATTTATTGTCAATACTGCTTTCTGCAAAATAACCATAAAGCTACCCTTGTCAAGCCTCGCATAAATACTATTTACATACCTTTCCCTATGACTTGCTGAGTACATTCAAAGTACTCACGGCTTTATGCCCTCTGATTGATCAGTCGCTGAAGAAGAGTTCTTTGAAGACCAGGCGAACTAGGATGCGTTCTCTACTTGATTGCCTGTGGGCATGTCGGATGGCTTCCACGAGTTTGTTTATTTTCCGCTGCAGGTTTACTTTGTTATCTTTAGCCCTGTGTGGCACCCTTTGTAAAACTTGACCATAAGGACCCTTTTGCTATTAAATATTAATTTGTCTGCTTCATCTATAGTTTGTTGTAGGGTTTTTGATTACACCAATGTTGCAACTGTGTGCACTAGCTACTAATCCAGGGAATAGTGCAGATATACACAGAGGGTCTTGGATCCGGAGATCTAGGGTCCCGACATATGTTCTACATTTTTCTTGAAAATTCCTTTAAGGGTACTATTTGTAGGAATTTCTAAATATAGAAAATGAGCTAAAAAAATTAGAGATCTTTTTTTTGTGAAGGCTCCTACATAGTGTAATTGCTTTTATAATTTTTCCAGAATTTTATATGTCCTGGAATTTTCTCTATAATTCCTTTAAGACTACTGTTTGTATGCAAATGAAATAATCGATTAGAGGAAAATTTTAAAAAAACATGCTCAAAATACTTTCCACAACATGCCGAATCCCGTCGTCGCCATCATCTCGTTTAGTGACGACACCATCACATCCCCGGGGAGTGATCAAATCAGACAACACCAAAAATAGTAGATAGTAAAAGTAGCAGCAGTACGATTAGTACTACTCGCAGCATGAAGGAAAGTAGTATTGGTACCCGAAGTCGATCGGGACGTAGAGGAAATCATTCTCAAGCTTCACAGCAACATTCCGAAACGATTTTTTTCTTTACGGAGACTGCAATGAGAATAGGGTAAAGATGAAGATTAAAAAGAAGAAAATATTATCACATATACCAAAAATGTCATTCCACAAATTTTTTTCACGTTGTCTGCTGCCTGGCACACCCCTGCTGATAAGATTAAACCTTCGTTGTCGCATACCGGCCAAGATGTCACGAAATCATTCAATCAAATTTTTCAGATGAAATCACGTAATTTCATTCCAAACATGTATTCTCACATGTTCAAAAAAAATCCCAAAAATTTTACACATGAAATCACGGCGCAGCATAGCCGGGGGTATTATCACATGTACCTCGATCAAATAGGACATTCTTTGTTAATTTGTCAGTTTAATGTGGATGACATTTTTCAATACTATATTATACCACATGCTAGATAAGCTACAGAGACACCCAATCAAATAGGTGTATTTTAATTCGTGGTTAATGCAATCCTCTCCTCCTGTGCCCTCTCTTCCCGAGGTTCCGATTCTCGATCTAACAACCTACATACGACACCATGCAAAGATATAACATGAGTTTTTGGCTAAAATATCATTATTCTAAAGTTAAATAGCAAAAAATAGTCTCCGCGAATGAATTGGCAAAAACAGCACTGGTTTCGCTCTAAAAAATCACGGAAGGTAGAAAACATATATATTAGCCATTTTGCTAGCCATTTTTGTATGCATGGATAAGCTAAGCTCAGGCCTAGCTAGCTACCTCGATCGTGCAGGCGTACGTGTGTGCAGCTAGCTAACACTAGACAAAAGAGTTAATTCCTTATTTGCCATTGGAATTTGGCAAACTCCCTAAAATGCCATCGAAAAATTGTTCATCCCTTTTTTGCCACTCGTTCTCAACTTTAATCCCTTCTTTTCCACTCCGGTCAGTTGACCGTGGATTTGACCGTTGACCTAGACGCGAAAAGACGATTTTGCCCCTAAGTATGCTGAGATCTTTAGGGAATTGTTTGACATAGTAATATAGTCCCAAAAATTATGAAATTTTTAAGGGAAGTTCTTGACATAGTGTAGATTATTCTGTAATTTTTATAGGGTTTTATTTGCAACATGTTTTTCTCTAAAAGCTTTCAAGTTATAACCGAAAATTTAAAGATTTTTAGAGAAAAACATGTTGCAAATAAAACCCTATAAAAATTACAGAATAATCTACACTATGTCAGGAACTTTCTATAAAAATTTTATAATTTTTGGAACTATATTACTATGTCAAATAATTTCCTAAAGATCTCAGCCCTAAATAATGCACTTAGGGGCAAAATCGTCTTTTCGTGTCCAGGTCAACGGTCAAATCCACGGTCAACTGACCGGAGTAGCAAATAAGGGATTAAAGTTGAGAACGAGTGGCAAAAAAGGGATGAGTAATTTTTCGATGGCATTTTAGGGAGCTCGCCAACTTCCAACGGCAAATAAGGAATTAACTCTAGATAAAAGTAGGGTTTGTTTTGGAAGTGCGAGACACAGTGCATGCCTAGTTACTTTGGACTTTGGAGTAGCTAGGTGCGCTTTGGAAATTAAACATCATCAAGTGATTAAAGAAAGGGTTAATTCCTTACTTACCATTGGAAGTTAGCCAGCTCCTTGAAATGCCATCGCCAAATTGATCTTCCCTCCGTTGCCACTCGATCTCAACTTCTATCCCTCTTTTGCCACTCCCGTCAGCTGGCGTTAGGGCAACACTGCTCGAACGTCCAAAACCCGTACAGAAATTTCCAAAATGGCCATCTTACCCTTGCAAGTTGTTTTCTCTGGAGTAGCCAGCCATAGTCATTCCATTCCCTATTCTCATCTCTCCCTCACCCAAAACCCTAGAATCGGGCTGGCCCCAAATCCCACCCGAGCCGAAGCTTGAGGCCACCCAAATGGAGCCGTAGGAGGGGAATCCGAAGGTTGAGGCCACCCAATTGAAGCCCTACTAGGGGAATCTGAAATGGCGGAAGCAGAAGGAAGGGAGAAGATGGAAGCGGCGAAATCACAAGAAAGGGAGAACACGGCAATGGCGGAAGAACAAGGAGGTGAGAAGACAACAATGGTGGAACTAGCACCATCCTCCACGAAATCTTGGGTTCCTGCGGGGTATGTGCACTGAAAACTAAGAAAGTGCCACTGTTGTGGTTGGATTTCTCTGTTTTTTGTTGAGTTTTGTAGGAAGGATGCACTTCGATCCGGTTATTACTTTGTTGGTGCACAGGATGGACCCCAAACAGCATATTTGCCGAAAATTAGATATGATACTAGCTTCAAGAAAGTAGTGGATGCATTAATAGTCGACTTTAATAAATTAGTTGCTGAACTGGGGGGACAAATACCCATGGGTGTAGGATCAATGATAACCAACTAGAAGGGGGTGAATAGGAGGTTTTTAAAACTTTTCAACTAATTAAAAATTTTAAACAAGATTGTCTTTAACAAAGCTTCCTAGCACATATATGATGATAGAACTACTAAGCTATTTAAGACAATTATGAGCTAATGTCAATACTAGATACAATTCTAGCTAAGCAAATCTTACACAAGTAAATTGCTAGAAATGTAAATGCGAAATAGTAAAGACAAGAGAAAACCACAAAGGAGACTCGTGGTATCGAAGACTTGCCAGTCTTCACTAGTCCACGTTGAGGAAACTTGAACGAATCAAGCCGGCTCCACGAATTAAGCTTCAATCCTCAATCACTATCGTTGCTCTTCCTCCTCTCTGGAGATGGTGAGCATGCAACTACCTCACAATCCGTGGCTGGGACTCTTCACAATCTTCTTGAAGAGCTCACCGTGCAAACTTCCTCCAAAGCTGTTTAGGTGCCAACAAGCACCAAGAGTAATAAACCAAATGTTTACTTGAGGAAAATCAAGTGCCAATAAGATCAACTAATGATGCAATGCACTTGAATGCTCTCAACTACCTCAAAATGGGAATTCAAAGCAAATGAGTAGTAAAGAGTGTCTAAGAGCTCAAAGGTATTCAATGAGAGTGAATATGTTCAAGAAGTTCTGAGCTAGAGGCAGGTGGGGAGGTATTTATAAACCCCACCAACAAAACTAGCCGTTTGAACCAATTTCCTGAAAAGTTCAATATTTGTGGTAATACCGCTGTTCAAGCCTGGTATTACCGCAGTCGAAAAACAACGGTCGACTGTTGTTCATTAAAGGCGTCTGTTATAGCCGTTACAAAAAAGTTGTGGTATTACCGCAAACTACAAACCGGTATTACCGCATTACGGTAATACCACTCGGCTATATCGGCATTACCGATTTCCAGAGGATAAAAATCACAAGAAAAACACCCTCTCTGGAAAAATCATTCTGCCATGTAAAACTTGGTATTACCGACTTGCGGTAATACCACAGAAGACTTCTGGTCATACCGTTTTTAGGTTTCAAGAAAACTCCCAAAAACATGTTCTCTGGAAAATTCATACCGCCAACTAGATTTCGGTATTACCGACTTAAGGTAATACCGCTCATCACATACGGTCATACTGTCTTTGGGATTTCAACAAAATCATCAAAAACATGCTCTCTGAAAAATACATACCGCCATGTATATTTCGATATTGCCGACCTATGATAATACCGCTCAATACTAGCAGTTTTACCGATTTTTCTGAACAGTTTTCCAGAAGCAAAAACAAATGCAATGCATGACTCCTAGTTGATCAAGATGACACATAAAAAGATCCTCAAGTTACTAGCCATGATCCCTCTTTATAATACGACATTTAGCCTATAAATCCGATCTTTTCTCCATACACCAAGACCGGTAAAATACTACAAAAAGATCCTTAGACTAAGTGATACCTTTGCCTTGAGCCATGTCGATCTCTATCACCTTTTCATTGTTATTTCCATGTCATCATTCAACCTTTGGGACTAATCCTTTAAACAAACTTAGCACGCATGTTAGTCCTTTAATACATTGTTGACATTAATTACCAAAACCATCATTGGGGGGCCTATATACTTTCAATGGGGCCAAAACCAAACTATACAAATGCCCTACTTTGATGCCACGTCCAAAAATTTAATTCCTGTGAGTTCAAACCAAGACTTGGAGTTAATGTTTGACAAGTTCATATTTAGCCAAACTATTAAGGTGTGAATTGGAATATGTGATCCAAATGATATTTTGGCTGGTACTATTTGTCTGTTACAAAGTGGGTAGGCAGATGACACTCTTTGCACTGATGATGTACCATGCACTCCTGCCCTTCCAATCCCATGTCAACATGGTCCTAGCCAACCCAGCATGAGCACACATAATACTCGGGAAAATGCAAACTTTGATTCTCATAATGTTACTAAGTTAGCCAACCTATTACCAGCTAATGAACATGTTGGTGTGGATGAAGAGGGTATGTACATAGACGGTAGTGACATAGAGGAGGGTAATGGTGCTACTGCTGTAGCTGGTAATGACCCTAATTATGTGCCTGAGGTTGGTGAGGAGGAGTAGGAGGAGGATGATGACGAGTCTGAGGATAAGTGGGTTGGGAAGGATCACGTGCCAGAAGCCATTCATGAAGTACATTACGATAGAGATGACCCTCTAATGTCAGTAGGCAGTATATACCCAAACATTCAACAGTTTAGGTTGGCTTTAGCTCATCATGCAATTAAATAGGTGTGGATAACATGGGGATATGTGCACGATCTTAGGATGATGTTACAATTGGCAATATCATTAAAGGTTTGTCGAATCACGAGTTTTCGTCGAAGTTTGGAATGCTCTTGCTGATCATCGGCCAATCGGTGGCGATGAGTGTTGGGTTAGGTCAAGTTCATGGATTTCATGGCATATGTGTTGCATGATGCATGTTTTGACTAACGTGGGTCAAGTTGTGAAGAACTTGTTCCCGGAATCGATTTCTTTGTCTATTGTTGTGCAGGTTGCTTTGAGGTCAATGACGGTCAACGGCGAGGATGATCGGGACTAAGCTTGGAGAGCTGAGGTCCAGAACGATCGGGGATGCCGGGTGAAGTCAATGGAGTCAAGCATGGCGTAAAAGGGACAAAGGTGACCGAACGAGTAGTTCGGTGCGACGAGTTCGATCAAGTGGTGCGGGGGTCGGTGCAAGTGCTATGGTGGTTTCGATGGGAGCCGGATGGGAGAGACTTGCCGACATGATGAGAGCCGCTGGATCAACCTACACGTGGCGAAGCATGGGAGGTGCTTCATGAAGATGGGACTCGGTCTTCGAAAAAGATCGAGAAGGGGTATTTTGGTAATTTTACTAAATACTACCTTGGTGACTTTTTGCCAACCCGCGGCGCAAGATGGCGTGGAGAAGCGGATTAGGTCAAGAGGAGATGAAGACGGCGCTTTAAAATACGTACGTGTGTGACCTGTTTGTGTGTGGGCCTTAACGAGAGCCTATTAGGGTTCAATCTTCTAGAAGGTCTAAGCCTCCACTATAAATAGAGGAGGGAGATGGCTGCACCTCCTCAACCCTTTCAATGTGTTTGAAATCCTAGTTTGCTTAGGGAGAGGATTAGTGGAGGTTAGGGTTCTAGAGAGTTGGATTTGATTTCGTGCTCATGTATTGAGTCTTTATCCTCCATTGATGGAGTGGCTGTAAATCAATACCATATCAAATCAATCCAAAGAAAGTTCTCTCAAGGATGAGTCTATTTGCTTTCTTTCTCTCTATTTGGTGATTTGGGGTCTTTCTTTGATCCGTGAGTTCTTGCTTGGTTCCTTGGCTTGATCTAACTTGCTATGACATGTGGGAACCCATTTAGGATCATCTTGATCATCAATCACCCACGAGCAAGTCTCTAGATTATTTTTCGATTCTTACTCGGTTTTTGAGCACACTTCGTTCAAACTGAAAAAGATAGGAACTTTGGCATGGATCTCTGTGATCTTTGATTGGAATAGGTTCCTAATATCTTAGAGAAGGTGTGTCTCAAATTTCGTGGAGTTTGGCCTTACGGATCAAAAGTTAGACCAATTTTAGTTTTGGTTTTCGGGCTGATTGTGCTATTCATCGTGCCTAAGGTCTGACCGCCCGTTTGCCTGAGGTTAGTCCGGCCTGAGAGGTCTGACCGCACCTTTGCCTGAGGTTAGTCCGGCCTGAAAGGTTAATCCGCACTTTTGCCTGAGGTTAGTCCGGCCAGAGAGGTTAATCCGCACTTTTGCCTGAGGTCAGTCCGGCCCTCTGGATTAGGTTTTGGTTTTTGGTCTTTTGCTTTGGGGATTTTGGATTGAATTCAATACTAGTCTCCCGTTGTACTAGTATCTTGATCTTCATAGCTTCCATAGCTATTGGAGTGAAATTTGTGTTGAATCTGACCAAAGTGAAAAAGTGAGCGTGCTCCTATTCACCCCCCCCCCCTCTAGTCGCCTTTTCGGTCCAACAATAGGAGTTTGAATATAACATATAGAAGAGTGATCTAGGGAGAGTGAGAGCTGTCTGTGCTGGTGAAGGGTGCACCTGGAGAATTCATGCTTCTGCAATGGAGGACAAAGTAACAATTCAGGTAATTAATCCTAATTGCTTGTACAATTCATGCATCCCATCATTTTGATGTGACTTGTTGATACATTATGGTTGTCCATGTCATGGCAAGTCAAGAAGAACCCTTTTAGCCATACTTGCTCAAGTACTAGAAGGAGTGAGAAAGTGAGGCCTACAAGCAGGAAGTGGATGTGTGATAAGGTGATTGAATTGTTGAGGGAGGATGCTAGTGTTGGACCAAAGGAACTGCAAAGAAGGATTCTTCGGAAGTACAAAGTCCTTGTGGACTACAAGTGAGTGTTTGCTGGTAAAGAACTTGCACTTATAATTCTGTATGGCAGTTGGGAAGACAGTTTTGATCAGTTGTTCAGTTTCAAGGCAGAAATTGAGAGATCAAGCCTTGGTAGTTTTGTAGTGATTGATCATCAGATAGTCAATGATAAAGTCAGGTTTAGGAGACTATTAATTCTTTGCCCTCAAACCATGTATTGATGGTTTTTTGGTAGGGTGCAGGCCCTATCTGGCTATTGATAGTACTTTCCTCACAGACAAGTTCAAGGGTCAGCTGGCAACTGCATGTGCTGTGGATGGCCACAATTGGATGTCTCTAGTTGCCTTTGGAGTGATGGACTCAGAGACAAATGATAACTAGCTCTGGTTCATGGAGAGGCTCAGAGATGCTATTGGAACTCCTGAAGGGTTAGCTATATGCACCAATGTAGGCAAAGGGATAGATACTGTTGTCCAACAATGCTTTGGCTATGCAGAGCACAGAGAGTGTATGTTGCATTTGGTCACCAACTTCAAGAAAAAGGTTTCATGGAAAGGTGTTTAATGACCACTTCTGGCCAGCTGCGTATGCATGGACAATTGACAGATTTGAGGCACACATTGCAGCAATGGAGGCAGTTAAACCAGATGCTATTGATTATCTAAGGAGGCACCATGTGAGGATATGCTAGGAGCCATTTCTCAACAACAACAAAGGTGGATTATTTGACCAACAATCTGGCAGAGAGCTTCAACCATTAGATCAAGGACTTCAAGGCCATGCACCTAGTAGATTTCATGGACAAGATCAGATGCCAGATAATGATCAAGTATGCCAAGAGGAAGAGGATATCAACAAGGCTACAAGGGGAAGTTTTACCTCATATCATCAAGGGATTGAAGGAAAAGAGCAGGGGTTTGGAACTTGGGGTCACAAGGTCTGATGACTTGATTGCAGAGGTGGATGGAAGGGGTGATGGCAAGAGGTTTGTTGTGAACCTTGAAGACAGGACATGCACATGCAGGGAATGGCAGGTTACAGGGAAGCCTTGCATACATGCCTTAGGTTTTATCACTTCACTTAGAGGCCCCACTATTGACCAGTATGTGGATTCATACTACTTAGTCAACAAATTCAGGGCTGCTTATGCCACACATATCCCTGCATTGCTTAACACGTCTGAATGGCCCAAGTATTATAAAGGCTTCTTCATGCATCCACTACTTCTAATTAAGGCAGCTAGCAGGCCAAGGAAGAAAAGGTACCAAGGATGTACTGACAATTACAGGACTCAAGCAAACAAAGGCCATATGTACCCAATATATGCAAAGGATATGGCCATCACTGGCATAATTGCAGGCCGGGTGATCCAGAAGACATAGCATCTTATATGGCAACTAGGTAAAACTCTTACTCTTGTTTAGGACTTATGTATTCTATTAACTCAGCTTGCTGTTAACTCCTCCAACTACTTTGTGGATGTAGGCCAAAACTAGTGAAGAAACCAAGGGCAAATAAGGCCTCAAAGGAAATGGTTATAAGCACAGCAAGCATAGAGCCTGCACCAACTGTGTTTTCAGCTCCCACCATGACATATCCACCAAGGTCTATATTTGTCCATTGTTGTTCTGCTCATTGTCTTAATCTGTTGTTTTGTTCTTAATATGCAATGTTGCTTTATGATTTCCATGCAGCCAACACAATCAATCTAACTTTGTGACTGTTGTCTGTAAGAACATAGCCAATAGCTCAAGTTCTGCCAGGTCAGTGAAGTCCAAGTCTGTGACTGGATCAAACCAACCAGAGGCTATACCAATGGTAATTCCACTGTCAGCTCCAGGGGAACAAACACCACCACTTGCAAGTGACAAGGGCAAAGGAAAACACAAGGCTAGCAAGAACTCCAACAAGGCTACACCTGACAGTCCAGCAATGGGGACTAGAAGCAAAAGGAAACTTCCTGATTAGTGATGTAATGTACTGACTGAACTGAACTTGTCATTTGGACTGTTCTGTTGGTTTGTGATGTGGTGGTATAATGTCATGTGGTCATGTGCTCTGAACTGAACTGAACTTGTCATTTGGACGATTCTGCTGGTTTCTAGACAGTAATGTACTAATTGAACTGAACTTGTCATTTGGGTTGTTCTATTGGTTTGTGATGTGGTGGTATAATGTCATGTGGTCATGTGCTCTAAACTGAACTGAACTTGTCATTTAGACAATTCTGTTGGTTATATGGTGGTATAATGACATGTGGTCATGTGCTCTGTACTGTCATGTGGTCTGTAATTTAAACTGAAATGAACTTGTAATGTGGATTGAATCAGGTTTCTTAAGCTTAGATTGACAGACATCTTTCTTAAGCACAATGATTGACAAAGTCTATTTCCATACAATTACAAGAAACTAGCTAGTTCACAAATATGCCATAAATTACAACAATGACACACACACACACACACAATCTTCTCCAGGCACTTGATATGTTGGTGTTGGACCGAAAAGGCTACTAGAGGGGGGTGAATAGGAGCACGCTCACTTTTTCACAAAGGTCAGATTCAACTCCAATCTCACTCCAGTAGCTATAGAAGCTATTAAGATCAATCTACAAGTACAGCGGAAGACTTGTATTGAATCTAAACCAAAATTCCCAAAGCAAAAGATCAAACGAGGTTCAAACCCTAAAGGGCGGTCGGGCCAAGCGGCTTATGGTGGTCGAGACGGGAGGCGGTCGGCCAGGTGTTATAACTTCTATCCCGACCGATTACATCGAGAACAAAAGAACAGCCTGAAAACTCAAACCTCAAAACGATCTAACTTTTTATCCGTGAGGGCAAACTCCATGAAACTTGACACACACCTTCTCAAAGATATTAGGAACCTATTCCAATCGGAGATTGTGAAAATCCAAGCCAAAGTTCCTATCTTTTTCAGATTGAATGAAGGTGGTTCAAAAACCGAGTCAAAATGAAAATATGATCTAAAGACTTGCTCGTGGGTGATTGATGATCAAGATGATCCTAGATGGGTTCCCACATGTCACAGCAAGTGGGTTCCCTAAGGCCCAACACAAACGGGTTACATACGCACGCATTTTAAAGCGGCGTCTTCTCCTCTTGACCTAATCCGCTTCACCTTGCGCCATCTTGCGCCGTGAGTTGGCAAAAGGTCACCAAGACGGTATTTGGTAAAATTACCAAAATACCCCTTCTCGATCTTTTTGCAAAGACTGAGTCCCAACTGCGTGAAGCACCTCCCATGCTTCGCTACGTGTAGGTTGATCCAGCGGCTATCATCATGTCGGCAAGTCTCTCCCATCCGGCTCCCACCGAAACCACCATGGCACTTGCACCGCCAGTAGCCGCTTGATCCAACTCACAGTAATCAATCGCCTGTTCGGTCACCTTTGTCCCTCTTGCACCATGCTTGATTCCATTGACCTCACCCGGCATCCCCGATCGTTCTAGACCTCAGCTCTCCAAGCCTAGTCCCGATCATCCTCGCCGTTGACCGTCATTAACCTCCAAGCAACCTGCACATCAACAGACAAATAAATCGAATCCAGGAACAAGTTCTTTACAACTTGACCCACGTTAGTCAAAACATGCATCATGCAACACATATGCCATGAAACCCATGAACTTGACGTAACCAAGCAATCATCGCCACCAGTTGGCCGATGAGACAAGTGAAAACCGGTCAGACTGCCACTTTGGCTGGTCTGACTGCCCCCTGGGACTTAGCCAAAAATCCACTCGGCGGGGCGTCTTACATAAAATGGCGGTCGGACGGCTGGCCGGTCGAGACGCCTAACGCCGGGTCGGGCCGTGCGACCGACAAAGATTCTCAACTTTGCCAAAAACGCGTGTTTCGATAAACCGTAAGCGACATTGCCAATTGTAACATCATCCTAAGATCTCAGGCATATCCGCATGATATCCACAATTTGACCATTGCGGATTCTAAAGCATAAAGGCACCTTAGTGTATCGACTGGAATTACCAAACCAATTATTGAGAATCCACGACGTAGTCCATGTTTCCTAGCTCAGGAAATGCCTGAGAGAGAGAGAGAGCCCTCACATTACTTAACAAATCTCGACTTACCTCTACTAGACGAGTTAACATGCGAAGAACACCCAGTGAAGATCCTAGCAACAGAAGACCGACAGCTAAGAAACCAAACTATTCATTCATGCAAGGTTCACTGGGAGGGTCACCACGTTAGTGAAGCCATGTGGGAGAACGACGAAGAACTACACGAAGTCTACCCATACCATTCAAGTGAGAACCGAATTTCGGGGACAAAATTTTTCTAAGGAGGGGGGGGAGAGGATGTGAGAACCCGGAAAATCAGACTAATCTAAAACAACGCTAATCGCTAATTAGCAGTAAATTAAAATTTTCTAAACCAAAACAAATCATAATCGCAGTTGACTTTGAACGCATCGCTGCGCAAATTCACATAAGATGATGCTATCAAAATTCAACAAAAGAATTTACAATGTAAAATTTTGCCACAAGAATAATTCATCATTATAACTCAAAGTCAATTCCAAGATTTCATTAACCATAAAAGCAATACAAGCATGCGTACAAGCCGAAATAAAACAATAATACAACCTTCGTAAGCTGAAATAAAACAATAATACAACCTTCGAATTAATTCCAAACATTAATTACATCAGATTAGAATATATAAATTACAACTCTGAGTATTTTAAAAAAAGAATAAAATAAAATCTTACATCGCATGTTGTCGAAGCCTTCCTTGTATCATTGTCCGTCTATCGCCAGCCAGTCAAGCCATTTCCGTGACCAATGCAAAACCATCCACATTTCCCTCGTCCGCCAACAATCAAAAGACCATTAGCAAACCAAAGGCTATAAAATGGAATTAGAAATAAAGAAAGATTGCCGTTAAATCACCTAAAGTTCCTCGAGGTTCCTAGGACAACCTAGGTTAGTCGACACATCTCGCTTCAGTGGGTCTCATCACTCGGCATTTATTAGAATCTGACACCCACTATTCCCGACTTACCTCAACCATAGCAAAATCCGACATTGCCTTATGGACCAATGGCCCATTCATTTTACCAATTCTAGCACCCACTTTCCATTTTACCAACTTACCGTCCGCGGTAGAAAAGCCACAGAATAGTGTAGAGAACCTCTCCCCCATATAACACTTCCCCAGTCAAAGCCACCCCAGAAAGCACCTCCCTCAAAGGCCATTCCCCTCACAAAACAACCCATTCACTCCACAGCTAACCCAAGCCACCCTCATTTCCTTCACAGCCAAGAGCAAAGCCATAGCAAACCCACCAGAGCAAAGCACCAAGCAAACCTACCAGAGCAAAAGCACCAAGCAACCAAAAACAAGCCACCCACTGCCATCATCCAAATGGCATACCTAAGCAAACCAAAGCAAAGCCCCAAGCCAGCAAGCAAGCCCAGCAGAGCTCAAGCACAAGCAAGCCGAGCACCATCTGCCACCCCAACACCTCCCGCAGAAATACAGTGAAGGAGGAGAGGAGCAAAGGAGAAGGGAAAGACAAAGAAGCAAGAACAACATCGGCAACGGCTTCACACCGTCGATGACCATCGACGCTAAACCGGCAAGGAGGAACAAGAGGAGAGCACCAGCACACTGTCGACACTACCATCCTCAACCCAAAACCTACCAAGCCCAACAGAGGTATCCCATCTCTTTCCTCCACTAATGTTTTACCCCATCCAAACCACACCCCATGTAAGTTAACCAAGCACGAAGAACCGGCATCAACACTAGCTCTTAGTGTACATCATAGAGCATTAACCGAACCCTACTGGATGAACCACCCATTGCACAAGTAACATCCACCCGCAGCCATATCATTATCCAAACATCCATCACAGAGCAAGGGGAGGGAGCGGGATAGAGAGTAAGAGTAGAGTAGTTACCCGGTGCAACCGCGGCCAAACCTCCACCACCATCATCATACATGAGCATCAACCACACAACAATCAACACAAATAAAATGAATCAAGTCAGAGCTTGAAAAACCAAAATAAAAGAAAATGGAATAAGGAAGAAAGGGAACCAGGGCGGGCCGGTGCATGGCAGTGCGGAGAGGAGCGTGGGCGCGGCCACGTATGAGGATCAAGCCCAAGGCCGAGGGGGAGGCGAGCGAGGTGACTGGGAGGAGGCGGCGGCGTGGGCCAGCCTTGCCAGCCGGCACAAAGCCGCCTGAGCGTAGCCACGCACAAGAGTGAGAGAAGCGGGCCGAGTAGAGGCAGCGAGCGGTCGGCGGCTAGTAGGCTGGCGGAGGCGGCGGGCCAGGAACCAGAGGCCGGGAGGCAAGCCGAGAGGGCAGGACACGAGCGGCGCCAGGGCTGAGCCGCAGGAAAACCAGGGGAGGCACACATGGGCGAGCTGGACTAGGGGGCAGCCGGAGGCGCGAGGAAGCAGTGGCGGCACCAGGGGAGGAGGCGGCGCCCAGGAAGAGGGAGAGGCCGGAGGGGAGGAAGCTGAGGCAGGGAGCAGCGCCATAGGGAGTTCGGCCAGGAGCAAGCACCAGGAGGATTGCAGTTCTTCGAATTCCTTATGATATGCAACTGAAACAAGTTCTTGGTAATGGGAAAAAGGGGGGGGTTAAATGTGGGTGCTGTTCTTATTTTGCCCGAGAGATTCGAATTAGCGCCGCCCAACCGTATTTCTCCTGAGTTGAAAGAAAAGATAGGAAATCTTTCTTTTCAGAGTTATCGTTTCCGATCGAGATGTATGGATCCATGTGTCTACATACCTAGATTCTGTTCATGGATTAACGAAAATGTGCAAGAGCTCTATTTGCCTCTGAATTAAGGAAGTGGAGAGAGAGAAGGAAAGAAATGGATTGGGGAAGAAAGGATGGCAGCCAGGATGTGGTTCGGCTAGGTGAGTAGATATAGGAGAGAGAGAGTAGGGGTTAGGTAGGAATTAAAGAAAGAAGATTAAGAAAGAGATTAGGAATAAAAAAGATTAGACAAAGAAATAGAAATTAAGTGATAAAGTAATTTCTAATGAATATTATTAGTAATAAATTTAGATGAGCACCAGTAAAGTTAATTATCGACGCTGTGTAATTTTTGGACCAACGAAGTTAAATAAGCCACATATGAATAAATAATCGTAGACTAGACTGATAAAGAAAAAAAATAAAGTAGGAATAACCGTAGACCATACCTGCGAGTTTCAGACGAATCACCAGAAGTAGGAATTTTTTTGAACCATGTTAGAATATTTAACAGTAGACCGACCGCTAAAAAAATAAAAAAGGGAAGAAGGGTAAAACAAATCTAAATAAAATCGCCACTAAGTTAGATAAGTAACTAGATGTGTTACCTGTGAGTTTCGGGCAAATTGCCAGAAAAATAGATTTATAAACCCTATACAGATAAATAACAGTAGCCAGATCGATAGAAAAATAAAATCTAGGAAAGAGCGTAAAAGTAATCAGAGACTTTATAAATTAATTAATCACCGGTAGAACCCAATAAATTAGACAAATAATTTTTTGTATTAGAAATAATTTAAATCTTGATAGAATAATTAAAATAAACAACCACGTGCCTATTCAGAGAAATAAATAAATGCGTACACGCTGGCGTAAAATCACTAAAGCATATTTGCCTGCGTAAAAAAATTAAATGATCCTAGTTGCATGCGAGTACGTGTATTAATTTCATTTGCCGTGCAATAAAATGCTAGGATAAACAACCGCGATTCCAGGGAAAATTGACTGTAGAACAACTACAGTTGGGGAGTGCTAACCTAACGGGGGGGTCCAAAAAATATTATTAAATTAAAATCCGCTGACAAAAAGAATCATATGACTAGCGTACGCCTAGTAGCCCCCAAATGCCGCTAAGTATTCACTTATCTATTTATTATTCGTGTTGTCGTATAAATTGCAGCAAACGAACCGACGAAGACTGGAGTATCTGATCCATTATCCGTCGATGCCAATCTTTTCTACGACTACGAAGGCAAGCTTATCTCTTGAACATCAATATAGTTATATTAAATGTAAAAGTTGCATTCTGTATTGATGTGCCTATTGCATGAAAACTATGTCTCAAAATTAAATCGGGTAAATGAAAGAAGAAGAAGATGATGAAAGAGATGAGAAAAGACTTAATATTATGGCTGGTAAAGGGGGCCCAGGGCAGGAAAGAGATGAGGAAAAAGTTGGGACCCTTTACATATGTATAGTATGTAAGGACCAACAAAACTCTTACTCGGATATGAGGCTGTAATTAAGTGCCAACCATTTTCCCATCTCGGCGGATAGAAAAATGCTACCCTGTTACATTTCTCCACAACGGGTAGGATAGTAGCAAGGTGGAGTGTTGGGTGCTGAGCAAAGCCGACCCAACTAACATTACGGGAACTTGGTGGATGACGGGGTCACGTCCCCGGGCACCGATGAAAAGTATTGGGCAGAGACTTAATCACGTAACTTGGAAAACGTTTTTTATTCTAAACTCGAACCCGCATCGAAGGAAATGCAAGGGACCTGGCTCATTTAGAGCTCAGAATAGCTATGGGTAAAGTGGTACAAGCCTGCGCAGTGCTATACAAAATCATGAATTCATGCCTGTCTCCTGGATTAGAGTCTACGGGAACTGCTAGGGGTCTATGTTCTCTCCGAGTGACAAGTAGTCTTTTCTGAATTAAAACTTGCCACCTAAATCTTGATGAGTTATTTATTTTTCAGAAAAAGAGATGAGCTTGAAAATGTAATAACGAACGGAGATGAGTCATCCAGTGCATCTTTTGCTATTAATGCTTGCTTAGTACACTAGTACTCAAACTTGCTATTATTCTCCTTTGTTAGATCCTAGTCTAGCTGGGGACTATCCCGAGTGGGACGAAGGACACGTAGGTACCGATGAGACCGTAGGAGGCGAGGCACTGACTACGAAGATCAGGGCGAGATGGGCGCCATATTCAACGTGTTGGACTAGTAGAAGACCAGTGAAACAAGGAAGGCAAGCGAGGGAACTTAGTCCCCTTTATCAGTTGTAAATTACTACTTATAATGTAGACCATAGCCTTACGTGGCTAACTGTGAAATAAAGTATAGTTTCTATCTTATTGTTCTGCTGCGTAGACTTTGGTAAGACTTACTATTCGTCGGAGCAGTGTCCTACTAGGCAGACGAATAGTAATCCATATGCCTAAGTGTGATTACCCTCTGGGTCAATGACACGGGATGCCACACATGGCCCTCACTCAAGACTTAAGAGGAGATGAAGTGAGGTGAGACCAGAATGACTTGAGAGGAGAAAGAGTTGAGCTCAAGTACTAGAAGAAGATGAGAAAGGGCCCAGGAATGGCCCTACTTACGTTGGCGTGTGAAATTTTTTTGGAGCGCCAACATTGCCCCCTCTGCGTCTAGGGTAGTTGGGAAGTTGCAAACACATTTAACTTGGGGGCTGTAGGACCGGAAAGGCGCCTAGAGGGGGGTGAATAGACACTTTCTCTATTTTTCACCTCGATCGAACTCAATACTACTTTCACTCCAATAGCTATAGAAGCTATGAAGGTCCGTATACAAGCACAGTGTATGACCTGTGTTGAATCCGATCAAACCTCGAAGCAAAAGACCCAAAACACGAAGAACAAACCGTCGGGTCCGGTCTGACCGACGGCTATCGCCTGATCAAATCGTGAGGCGGTCGACCGGCTGCTTACACGATGTCCGACCGACTGACGAAACAGTCTGAGCGACCCAAAATCCAAAACAAAAATTGGTCTAACTTTTGATCTACACGGCCAAACTTGACCAAATTTGAACACACCTTCCTAAGGATATTAGGAACCTATTCCAAGCAACGATTGAGTAGATCCACGTCAAAGTTTCAACCTTTTTCCATTTGAACGAAGATTGGTTCAAAACCGGGCAAGGACGAAAACTTGATCCAAACACTTGCTCGTGGGTGATTGATGATCAACATGATTCTAGATGTATTCCCATATGTCATAGCAAGGTAGATTGGGGCAAGAAACCAATAGAGAATCAAAGGATCAAAGAAAAGCCCAAAATCAAGAAATAGAGAACAGGAACAAATAGGAACTCAACTTTGAGAAATCTTGCATAGATTGATTCGTGATTGTTGCTGGATTACAGCCACTCCCTCAAGAAGGACAAAGCTCACAACATGAGCACTCCAATCAATCCATCCTCTAAAACCCTAAGCCTCTCCTTCCCTTTCTAAGCCCTAAGACAAACTAAGGTTTTGCAAATGAAGTGCTTGGGGGCTGCTTGACAGCACCCCCTCCTATTTATAGTGAGGCCTAGCTTCTAGAAGAGTTAACCCTAATGGGCTCCCGTTAAGGCCCAACACAAATGGGTCACACACGCAAGCATTTTAAAGCATCGTCTTCACTTGTCTTGATCTCATCCGCTTCTCCAACGCACTGTCTTGCGCCGCGGGTTTGCCCAAGGTCACCAAGGCGGTATTTGATAAAATTACCAAAATACCCCTTCTTGATCTTTCTCCGAAGACCAAGTCCAATCTCGGTGAAGCAGTCGCCTGCTTCGTCATATTTAGGTTGATCAACGGCTCTCATCATGTCAGCAAGTCTCTCCCGTCTGGCTCCCGCCAAAACCACCATGGCACTTGCACCGACTCCCGCGCCGCTTGATCCAACTAGTCGCACCGGACTGCCCGTTAGGTCACCTTTGTCCAATTTGCGCCATGCTTAAATCCATTGACCTCACCCGGCATCCTTGATCGTTCTGGACCTCAGCTCTCCAAGCTTAGTCCCGATGATCCTCACCGTTGACCGTCGTTGACCTTCAAGCGTCCTGCACAACAATAGACAAAGAAATCGATTTCGGGAACAAGTTCTTCACAACTTGACCCACGTTAGTGAAAACATGCATCATGCAACACATATGCATTATAGCCCATGATCATTACCTATCCCAAAGCCAAATTTCCAAAATGGCAGAAGAATCAGCACAAGTCCGATCAGACTGCAGTTCACTGGCCGGTCAGACCGAACCAGGCCGGTCTGATCGCTCTCAACATGCCGGTCTGACCGCACCAATTCTGACAGCTTTTCAACTTCGTCGAAAACGCGTGATTCGACAAACCTTCAATGCCATTGCCAATTGTATCATCATCCTAAGATCATGCACATATCCCCATGATATCCACAATCTCCCCCTTGATGAACACATTGACAATTTCCCAAAAATACAAAGTTTAAGGTTTGAAAAGTAAAATACTCGACTTTTTCGCACAAAGGCACAACTTGGTCCAAATGCAAGAGAAACCAATGGAAATGACCAAACTGGCTCCAGAAAAGCATAGGCAAGTGAGATAAGGCAAAATAAAGCAAGAAAGCTTCAATTTCCAGAAATTTGCAAAATCTCACTTAAGGTCCATATGAAAGAACAATTGTTCAATTTGACCTTTGATTATTGTGAGGATGCAAGAATTGCAAATCAAATTCAGAAATGGCAATAAGATCGCAAAAAATGCATATGAGATGCTCCCCCTCACTATGATCCTCATAACCTCATGCAAATTTTATTTTTACCATTTCTCCCCCTTTGACAATGGATTCATCAAGGTGCATAAAGGAAGATAGAGCATGAATGACATGGAATGGCTGCAATTAATTCAGTTTTAACACAAGGAGCCATGAAAATTATCCATAAGGACTGTACAAGTATTACACCAAGCCATATTATGTGAAGAAGCTACTTTATATCATGGCAAAACATGTACAGCAAAGCTAAGGCCAAAATAGCAATAATCTAAAATTAAATGAATTGGTAGCATGACAAGGTGCTCAAGATCATAGTTTAACTAAATGTATCCAAAAATGAGTCAAGCTATGTCTATAAGCAAAATAGAGCCCAGAAACTAGATAATGAGTCAATTTTGAGCGCTATGAGTACAGTTATGAATCAATTTGTTCAAGCATTTGGAATTTAGCACATTGAGCATTTTGCTGAAAATTTTTGGTTTTATCTTAGTAAAGCAAGTCCTGGACTAGGAGTCATCCACAACTGCCTCCTAAGCTTCAACCAATTGATAATTTGTTTTCTTAGCATTGTGCTAGATCTCAAGCCTTGTCGCGAGCATCTCAAGCAAGAAGCTTAAGAGACTGGTGTAGGTCATCCAAAACTCCCCCTGAGTTCATGCCTAGTACAATGGCAAGCCGTCTCATGAGAAAGAATTGGTGAGATCAGTTTTTTCGCACAGAAAAACTTATTTTTTATTTGCTTGACTTAAGAACTATCATAGCTCAATTTAAAACTCAAAGTAAGTTCAAGACTCAATTTAGCCTATATGACATGGCGTGAATCATGAGAGGATCACTATGGCAAAACTAGTCACAAGATACAACAAGTCATGTTTTGATTCAATTTTCTCACAGATAATAAAGCTAGCATGGCAAAAGCTAAGCTATACATGAAAAGCCATAAAAGAAATCTAGCAATCTAGTACAAGACATGGCAAGGTATAAAGTATGAAATCAAGTCAAACAAGGATAATAATAAAAGCTCCATGAAATTATATTACAATGCAAGTTGTTGACTTTAAAATGCAGTATGATACAATGAATGAAAAAGAGCCAACTCCCCCTCAAAACAGACCAAAAGGACTAATAACCCCCAAATCTCCCCGCAAAGAAGCAAAACGAGAAGAATCAAGAGGCTTATTGAAAATATCTGCAACCTGCTGCTCAGACTCTACAAAGTGAAGCACAACATCACCCTTCTCTACATGGTATCTAAGGAAATGATATCGAATGTCAATGTGCTTGGTCCGTGAGTGTTGCCTTTGGGTTTTTGGCAATGTTAATGGCGAAGTGTTGTCACGAAAAGAGAACACTACCGAGAGATAACCCATAGTCCCGAAAGTAGACAAGATCCAGAGAACACGAGAGCAACTCATCGGTCATACTACATACTCGGCCTCGACGAAGGATCGTGCAACAGAGGACTGCTTCCTAGATGACCAAGAGATAAGAGATGTGCCTAAGAAATGACAAGTGCGGAAGTACTCTTCCTATCCACTCTACACCCATAAAATCAGCATCGAAAAAGCCCGAATGGAGAGAGCAGAATCAGAAGGATACCAGAGTCCAAAGTCAAGAGTGTCCTGGAGGTACCTAAAAATGCGACACACTGCTTGACGATGAGAGGCACGAGGGGAAGCCTGAAATCGAGCGCACAGACACACAACAAATTGTATGTCCGGCCTCGACGCCGTGAGGTAGAGGAGGGAGCCAATCATGTTGCGGTACTCCTTCTGGTCCACGGGCTCTCCATCCTCATCAGGGTCCAGCACGGTGGATGTGGCAATGGGAGTAGACATTGGCCTACTGCTTCCCATGTCGAAGCGTCGAATAAGGTCCTTTGTGTACTTGCTTTGATGAATAAAGGTGCCTTCTTTCAGTTGCTTGACTTGAAGACCAAGAAAGAAAGTCAGTTCGCCCATCATGCTCATCTCGAATTCCCTGCTCATAGAATCTGAAAATCTGGACACCAAGAACCACCGAATATGATATCATCCACATAAATTTGAACCAGTAAGAAATCACTGCCATGCCTGAGAGTGAACAAAGTTTTATCTACTATTCCCATTTTGAAATCATTTTTAAGCAAGAAACTCTTAAGCCTATCATACCAAGCTCTAGGGGCTTGCTTCAATCCATACAAGACTTTGGAGAGCTTAAACACATGGTTTGGGAATTTGGGATTTTCAAAACCAGGAGGTTGCTTGACAAAGGCCTCTTCTTCTATGAAGCCATTAAGGAAAGCACTCTTGACATCCATTTGAAAGAGCTTAAAGCCCTTAGATGCCGCGAATGCTAACAAAATACGAATGGCTTCTAATCTAGCTACAGGAGCAAAGGTTTCTTCAAAGTCTAAGCCTTCTACCTGGGAATAACCTTGAGCTACAAGCCTAGCCTTATTGCGAACTACCAACCCATCCTCACTTTGCTTATTTTTGAAAACCCATTTTGTTCCAATTACATTATGATTAGGTGGAGGTTCAACTAAGGTCCATACTTTTTTCTTTCAAAATTTTCAAGCTCTTCATGCCTGGCATTGACCCAAAAGGAATCAGATAAAGCATGGGTGACATCTCGGGGTTCAAAAGACGCGACAAAAGCAGAATGTGCATGAGAATCTGGAGAGATAAACCTAGAGCGAGTGACTCGCTCATGAAGATCCCCAATCATCTGCTCAGATGGATGTTGTCGCTGAATGTGAAGAGGAGGTCCTGGTGTAGAAGTGGCCTATACCTCATGGACTGTGGAGGTAGGAGCAGAGCCACTCGGATCGTCGGTGAAGGTGGGAAGAGGCTGCTCATCAAAAGCTGGAGAAGTAGAAGCAGGCTCTCCAACCACCTCAGAAGTGACTGGAGGATGGATTGGGTCCTCATCCTCAGAGTCATCATCGACGAAGATGCTTTCAGAAACTTGTGTACCTGTACTATCGGGTCTAGTACAAGGACTAGCCTCATCAAAAGTAACTTTGCAAGTCTCAATAATTTTGTTAGTATCCAAATTAAACACACGATAACCACCAGAATGAGCAGGATATCCAAGAAAAATACCATCAGAACATCTTGATTCAAATTTATCCAAGTTGCCATGTTTAAGAATGAAGCACTTGCAACCAAAAATCTTGAAATGAGATACTTCAGTCCTATGACCAAATCTAAGCTCAAAAGAAGTCTTGCCTATGACAGATCTCAAGAACACCCTATTGGATACATAGCAAGCAGTAGAGATCGCCTCAGCCCAAAATCTCCTAGGAGTGTTATGCTCATCTAGCATGGTCCTGGCCATCTCTACAAGGGTCCTATTCTTCCTCTCTACAACACCATTCTGCTGGGGAACTCTAGGTGAAGAGAACTGGTGCTCAAGTCCCCTATCAGTGCAAAAAGTGGCAAAGGAAGAGTTCTTGAATTCTGTCCCATTGTCACTCCTAATGGCTCGCACCAATTCTCTAAAATAGCCAAAAGCCTCGTCCTTAGAAACCAGAAAATAAACCCATGAATACCTGGAGAAATCATCCACTATCACAAGCACATACCATTTGCCACCTGCAGACTGAACTCTAGAAGGGCCAACAGTGTCTAAGTGCAAGAGCTGACCTGGTCCATCAGTCATCACTAAAGTAAGAGGTGGATGAGAAGCAGAAACCATCTTACCATGTCTACAGGGTGTGCACACAAGATCTCTAACAGCATTTAGCTTAGGCAAATCTTTAATCAAATCCTTACAACTGACTCTAATCAAATGGTCAAAGCCTATGTGTCCAAGTCTACGATGCCACAAAACTAGATCATGAGAATCAGAAGCCACAAGACATCTAGGACTGGAAGCAGAAGAGACACTGAAATCAGCACAAAAGATCTTCTCAAACCTAGAGATCCCAAAGACATGCTCACCCGATGAGTCTAGAACTCTACACTCACCACTCTTGAACCTCACTTCCAGACCCTCATCAAGAAGCTGAGAAACAGATAGCAGATTATACCTTAGCTTACTTACCAAAGCGACGTCCTTAAGCATGAACTTGTTGTTGACGCGCCAAGACCGTGCCCTTAGGTCATCACGGTCCTAGTAGAAGCATCCCCAAACGTGATCAACTCGTTGCCGGATGCACGTGTGAGGGAGGAGAACCATCTAGAATCTCCATTCATATGTCAAGAACACCCAGAGTCAACAAGCCATATGTCCTCCTTCCTCGCACGACGGACCTACAGAGCACGAATAGGAAACATCTGTGCCTTAGTACTGGGGTTAGTGATAAAAGACTTGAGAATTCAGTACTGAGTCACACGATGTTTAGGCAAAGCAGTAGAATCCGCAATAAAATGGTTAGAGGAATAATCATAAGAATGCACACGAGAACCACCTAGACCTCTCCGAATCGACCTACCAAAAGGTCGGTACTCCTCCTATTTAGATGCTACCCGTGGTCTCTTCTCACGATATCCTAACCCAAAATACTACATAGAGCCACCAAAGGAGTTAAAGAAGCCATCTACGAACCTACACCTATGTTTAGCAGGAAAGACAGGCTGCCTAGCTCTAGAGACTGTCACAGATGAGGGAACTCCTCTAATAGTCCTCAAGGCACTCATCCTCTCCTTCCTCTCAATCTTGGTTCTACGGAAGCACAACTCAACGATGTGGCCATCCTTCTTGCAGAAGGTACAATGGCACTTGACCTTTTGAGGGGTCTAACCTGATGAAGTAGAAGCACCTGTCTTGCTTGAAGGGGTTTGGGCCAAACCTGTAGATCTAAAGACTACCTTAGATGGCACAGAAGGTTCTACCTCAAACATACCACTCTCAACAGCTCTCACAATCTTAGGTGGATGGTTCTTGGAATGCTCTAGGGAATTAAATTCTAGGCCACTTTTCTTCACACTCACCTTAGATTGGTCGAGGATCATGTTGAGGTTCTTCTTCCCACTAGAAAATCTCTCAAGAGTCTTTTTGAGGTAATCATTTTCTTTAACTAGATCCTTACAGGTGACACACTTATTCGACTTAATTGTCATAGCAAGCTTTTCTTTAACAAGAGCTACCTCAGCCTTTAAAGCCTCACAAGACACACAAGATGCATTCTTAATCCTCCTCACTTGCTCTTTGAATTTGACTCTAAACGCCTCTTGTATCTCATCTAAATTTGTTCCAATTTCAGTACAAAAAGCACAAGAAGCAGAATCAATAACTTTCTTAGATGCAGTCATGGACATAGATTGTTCAATTTTAGCTTTCTCCTCTAGAGTCTTGTTTAGAGCTTCATTCTCCATTGTGAGTTTAAGGCAATTTTCACGTGATGCAGATTTAGAATGAAGAACCATTTCAGTCATTTCTTTCATTTTAATCTTATTATCCTCATAATGAGAACAAGTGTGACTAGCATCAAATTTCAGCAATTCTTTTGTAGCACTATCTAACTTCAATTCAAACAAAGCACAATTTGAGTAAGGTGAAGGAATAGCATCTACAGCAGTCACATCTAGAGCAATAGCATCCATACAAGCAAGACTAGATTTGAGAGATTCTAGTTCATCCAGAACATCTTTAAGTTGATTCACAACAAGAGGAATGAGCAGATTTCAGATTGGTCAATTCATTATGCAAGCTAGAACAGGAATCACAAACATCAACAGGATTAATGGATTTTAGCCTAACAACTTCTAGGTTCAAGTTATCAATCATGCTGTCATGTCTCTTAATCATTTTAGCTTGCTTTTTCAGTTTTTGTTCAGCAACGACCAAAGCACGTTTCATTTCATTTAGTGAGGGGCATACCTCATCGGGATCGCTGAAAGGGTCGTCGTCGTTGGAGGAGTCGACGTCGTGCAAGTCCTTGGCCATGAAGCACATGCTAGTGAAATCCTTGGCCTTCTTCTTGCCATGAGAATCATTGTCGTCGTCCTCCGTCCCTGAGTCCACATCGCTCATATCAACACTCTCAAGAGCGGCAAGGACTCGGCTGACGAACTTGCGATAGTTGGGCTTCTTGGCTTTTGCATCCCTAGCTTGAGGACGCCTCCGGGAGTCCTTCTCCTCCTTGCCCTTCAGCTTGGGGCACCTGGCACGAATGTGGTTTGGCTCACCACACTCAAAGCAAGTGACAGGGCCACCTCTCTTTTTACTCCTCACCTTGTTGTAGACACTCGAAAATTTTGTGGATAGGAGGGCTAAATCATCCTCAGGTAGTTTCTCTAGCTGCTCATCGCTCAAAGAGTATAAAGCGGACAATGAAAACCCAGATAAGCCAAAATCCAAAGAATCAGAAGAACTACCCTTAGATGGGTCAGCCACTAAAGCCATCGACTCTGTCTTAGGGAGACACGAGATGAAGTCAATCTCATGCGCCTTCAACCTCGAGTAGAGCTTATCCATGGTAAGCTCACTCATGACAGTGTTGTCATTTATGGAAGTGATTTTCATCCCCCAGACCTTCACATCAAGAGCACCCAAGAGCTGACGTGCATTTTCAGATTCACTGAATACAAGATCCACAGTACGTAAATCATGAAGGATCTTGGAGAACCTTCCTCACAGCTCATCCAAAGATTCACCGGGCCTTTGTTCGATCTTTGAGTATTCTTTCTTGAGTTGGTTCTGTCTCATTTCCTTGATCGCAGTAGAGCCCTCGTGGTAGTCACACAGGGTCTTCCAGATCTCATGAGTAGACCTCAAATGAGCAACACGCTCAAACTTAGATCGACTAAGCCCTTGAATCAGAAAGTTTTGAGCCTTACTATTAGCCTCAATATCTGGAGTGATCACATCGTCATTGGCTGGCACAACATAGGAATTTTTGACCTTAAGCCAAATTGCGTGCCCTTGAGCCTCGATGTAGGCATGCATGCGAGCCTTCCAGTAAGCAAAATCAACTCCATCAAACACAGGTGGTTTGGTGGAATACTTGTCAGACGCCATAGCTCCTCAGACCGGTTAAGATCTATGAGAAGAGCTAACCGGGCTCTGATACCAAATGTAGGACCAGAAAGGCGCCTTGAGGGGGGTGAATAGACGCTTCCTCTATTTTTCATCTCGATCGAACTCAACACTACTTTCACTCCAATAGCTATAGAAGCTATGAAGATCTGTATACAAGCACAGTGTATGACCTGTGTTGAATCCGATCAAACCCCGAAGCAAAAGACCCAAAACACAGAGAACAAACCCTCGGGTCGGTCGACCGACATTATCGCATGGTCGGACCGACAAATGCGGTCTAACCAATGGCTTACATGCGGTCCGACCGGACTGACGAAAACATCTGAGCGGCCAAATCCAAAACGAAAATTGGTCTAACTTTTGATCTACACGGCCAAACTTGACCAAATTTGGAACAGACCTTCCTAAGGATATTAGGAACCTATTCCAAGCAACGATTGAGTAGATCCATGTCAAAGTTTCAACCTTTTTCCATTTGAATGAAGATTGGTTCAAAACCGGGCAAGAACGAAAACTTGATCCAAACACTTGCTCGTGGGTGATTGATGATCAAGATGATTCTAGATGTATTCCCACATGTCACAGTAAGGTAGATTGGGGCAAGAAACCAACAGAGAATCAAAGGATCAAAGAAAAGCCCAAAATCAAGAAATAGAGAGCAAGAACAAATAGGAACTCAATTTTGAGAAATCTTGCATAGATTGATTCATGATTGTTGCTAGATTACAGCTACTCCCTCAAGGAGGACAAAGCTCACAACATGAGCACTCCAATCAATCCATCCTCTAAAACCCTAAGCCTCTCCTTTCCTTTCTAAGCCCTAAGACAAACTAGGGTTTTGCAAATGAAGTGCTTGGGGGCTGCTTGACAGCATCCCCTCCTATTTATAGTGAGGCCTAGCTTCTAGAAGAGTTAACCCTAATGGGCTCCCGTTAAGACCCAACACAAACGGGTCACACACGTATGCATTTTAAAGCGTCGTCTTCACTTATCTTGACCTAATCCGCTTCTCCAACGCACTGTCTTGCACCGCGGGTTTGCCCAAGGTCACCAAGGCGGTATTTGGTGAAATTACCAAAATACCCCTTCTTGATCTTTCTCCGAAGACCAAGTCCAATCTTGGTGAAGCACTCACCTGCTTCGCCACATGTAGGTTGATCAACGGCTCTCATCATGTCGGCAAGTCCTCCCATCCGGCTCCCGCCGAAACCACCATGGCACTTGCACCGACTCTCGCGCCGCTTGATCCAACCAGTCGCACCGAACTGCCCGTTCGGTCACTTTTGTCCAATTTGCGCCATACTTGAATCCATTGACCTCACCCCGCATTCTTAATCGTTCTAGACCTCAGCTCTCCAAGCTTAGTCCCGATCATCCTCGCTGTTGACCGTCGTTGACCTTCAAGCGTCCTGCATAACAATAGACAAAGAAATCGATTCCGGGAACAAGTTCTTCACAACTTAACCCACGTTAGTGAAAACATGCATCGTGCAACACATATGCATTATAGCCCATGATCATTACCTATCCCAAAGCCAAATTTCCAAGATGGCAGAAGAATCAGCACAAGTCCGGTCAGACCGTAGTTCACTGGCCGGTGAGACCGAACCAGGCCGGTCTGACCACTCTCAACACGCCGATCTGACCGCACCAGTTCTGACAGCTTTTCAACTTCACCAAAAACGTGTGATTCGACAAACCTTCAATGTCATTGCCACTTGTATCATCATCCTAAGATCATGCACATATCCCCATGATATCCACAGGGGCAAAGATGACTTTTTCACGGACAAGTTCACGGCCAAGTCACGGACAGCTGACGGGAGTGGCAAAAGGGGGATAGCAGTTGAGATCGAGTGGCAATAGTAGGAAGATCAATTTGGCGATGGCACTTCAGGGAATCGGCCAACTTCCAATGGCAAATAAGAAATTAAGCCTTAAAGAAAAGAGTGGTAGAATGCATGCAGTACAATGATGATTGCATTGCATATATATGACTGTGCATGCAGTACAATGACGATTGCATTGCATATATATGACTGTGCAATGTAACACCCCAAATCTCACTTTTAGTTCGATTGTTTAAAAATGTGGGATTTTAAAAACTTTTCTTACGCTTTGTCAGTGTTCGAATTTTTGAGCTGTTAAATTGAAAGATCAACCCCAAAAGTACGGTTTCCGGGGCCACTCGGCCCAGCCCGACTTCTACTTTTCATCCTTTCTCTCTGGCCTAGCCGCCTGCCTCCTCCTGTGTCGTGCGTCACGATGTCCTCGGCCACGCCACTGGCACCACGTCGCCCGTGCCACCGCCACTATGCTGCCTACGCGTGCCCACCCACTCCTGTTGCCCACACCCATGTTCGGGCCTGTTCTGTGCTAGCGTCGATCGTGTCACGCACCAACGTGTCTTGCCGTGCCCTCGCCGATGCACCGCGCAGCTCTGATTTGTGCCTAATAGCCATGCGTGTCCGCATGCTTGTGCCCGTGCCATCACCGTTGTTCCCATGTCGCACACGCGCCGACCCCCATCGCTCCCATCTTGTCGCCTCCACCGGTGTCGTGCCATCCACACAACACTAGCCAACTATGCTCCTGTCACCATCACCGCGTCTGCGTCGTCCCGTTGCTGCCAACTAATGCCGTCCCCGGCTCCTCCTTTTTCCCCGGGCCCACCTGCAACCTCTAGCTCCTTCTTTCTTCCTTCCCCACCGTGCCAGCCCGTCATGGCGCGTCTCCGCCTCCACCGACTGACCCGATGAGTTCCTCTCATCTCCCTTTTGCTCAGGTGCTCCCCTCTTTCTTCCCCTCTCCCCCTCCGGCGCCACCGCCTCGTTCCTTCCCCAGCATCGGCCGCTGCATGCCGCCGCATGGCCGCTACCGTCTGCTTCAAGCCACGCCTCCACCACCCGTAGGACCTCCTCCCCCATGTCGTTCCATTTTTCTCCTCAACCATCACCGTCGATGACTTGCTCGCCGGCGTTATGCGTCACCCGAGGGCGCTCTGCCCTCCCCTATTCTGGAACCAAGCCATAGCCACAGACCTTTCCCCTCTGTAGTCCTGTGTGTGTGTGTGTGTGTTTACATGTAAGTGACTGACAGTAGGGTCCACCCAAAATGTATGGCTAGCTAAAATGAGTTAGGATGGTGATTAGGAATTGTTAACTGTAGGTGATTAGTGCGGGTAATCAAAGGTCAGTTAGCAGTGAACAATAAGCTATTAAGCATCAATTAGTACTTCATTAGTGTATGACTGACAGTGGAACATTTCAAACTCAATAGTTACTTAGAAGCCAGTGACCAATCAGTTAATAACATCACCCACTAGTAGGTCCCTGTTAACTAAGTGATCAATCGTTAGATTAAGTAGATTAATGAAGCAGGTTTCAATTATCATGAACATTTTTAACTAAACCAATTAGTAAATCAATAGGGTGAAGGATTCGAGTACATGCAAACCATTAGCAAATAAAACACGATTTCAAGTGACCAGTGATCAACTCAGGTAGTTAGAACCTAAGATGACATAGTCATGTTTAGGCATAGGTATACACATATGATCCAACGAACAGTAGGGCCTAGGCCATGGTTATGATGTTGATGATGATGATGATAATGGTAATGGGGCGACCAAGAGATTAATCAAGGAATAAGCCCAGTGAATAGGGGATTGTCATGAATGGTTAGTGTTTAACAAAGTAATTGATTCAGTCAACATAACAAGTGGATCATACCAAATGTTTAGGCCAGTAACTTTAGTTAAAAGATAAACCCGCATGGTTACTAGGTCATGACACATAGAGTATAGACAATGGTTGAGGAATAGTACTGACTAGTTAGATACCAAAACTATAAATAAGAAGATCTAAACTACTATACCAAAACTATAAATAAGAAGATCTAAACTACTCATGAGCCCTAGGTCATTAACATTGTCTGGCTGAAGGATTAGACTCTTCAACAAGCACAATTCAAATAAAACATAGTATGACGAATACGCTCAACACGTAACTAGGTTTTACTTGGAACTAAAAGCTAAACGACACTTAGAACAAGGATGTATGTAGAGCTATAGGTTGTACTCTTTTTCTTTTGCCAAGGTTTTCTCATGTTGAGTTTTTACTTAACAAAGGTTTTAATGAGCCAGTCATTTGGACATTAATAAAGCTCTTTATTATATTGTTAATAAGCTTATCTCCTTTCTTACAATTTTCATATATATTTCTGAATTCTGTACATTTTTTAATTTTTTTTCTGATTTTTTTTAAAAAATTTGGACCTAACGGGCTAAGTGTGCCGGACTTGGCCTATTGAGCCAACCGGGCTCAGGCTGGCATGGTACGATACGAAAGGTCGTCGGGTCATGCCTGGGCTACCTCGATGGCACGTGGGCCGATACGGCACGGCCTGTTTAATTCACTAACCAAAATGGGTCGTGTCTAAATAGGTCGTGACTAAACGGTTGTCCGATCAAAAAAACAAAGGTACAAACTAATCGCTACCGTGCTACAGTGTTTTTCGTTACAGCAAACCACCATAGTATTTTTTTCCTGTTTTCACCGTGTTTGCTACAGTGTTGCGATAGAGTACTGTTTGCACAGGAATCCTTTGAATTACCGGCGATGATCCTCTTCGTAGACCCTAAAACTTTTTTTAAAAAAAAACCTTCATATCTAATTTACATAAAAAACTTACGAATACAAGGAAAATTCAAAGAGCGTATCAACCCCATAAAATCTTGTAACTATGTATTACACATTTACACTCGACATGTATCAGGAGACCAGTTCGGATGAATTTGCAGAAATGGCACGCACGCACATCTCAGGGACGAACGGACATGCGGTGTCGTGCCACGATACCCTCGTCCGTCCGTCCTGCGCGTGGAGAAGAGCGCCCGTCTGTCCCGCGAGCAAATGAGCCACGCGGCAGTGCGCACAACCCGTGTCCACTCCTTCCGCGTTCGGACAGCATCCTCCATCCGTCCCACGCACGGACGAGCACCACGCGTTGCGCTACACAGCCGGGGTCCGCTCTTCCCGCGTTCGGATAGCGTCACAGGCCACATCCCCCCCCCCCCCCCCCCCGTGCAGTCGAGCATTCATATTTCTCTCTCTCCACAACTTCTCACATGAAGACATCAGTAATTAATTCAACCAAAGCACATGGTACTGCTGACAATGCCAATGCTGAGTCTACTCAATTAGTAACTACGCCTTCACATTTTGTTTACAAATTTGCTACGCATCATCAACTGATAGCGGCCACATGTGGATTACAACTTGTCTAGCACTGCACTCCACACACTATATAATGTTCTGGTGGATTTATTGACGACATGAAAATAGAGAATAAGGAGTGTCGATATTTTTAATAGAGTTGCAATATAACTTTTTATATATAAAATTGACATCATTTCAAGAGTTACAAGCATTACATGATACACGCACAGGTTTATTGCAGTCGGGATGAAGGAGGAGGGGTATTATCACATGTACCCCGATCAAATATGACACCCTTTATTAATTTATCAGTTTAATGTGGATGATGTTCTTCGTATATCCTGTACATAGACTCGGTGACCTTCTGCTTGGCTCGTCAGACCTTGTTATGGTTGACTGGATAACCAACCAGATTGGCAACTTCTGACATCAACATCTTGGGGGAGACGGACACGTCTGTCGCAACTAGGTGGCTGATGAGGCTTACCACATATGCGGAAGTCACGTTCTGATGCTGTCGTAGGGGCTCGCTAAGCTCGCAAGTGTGGCCGGTCACCGCCTTGACCGCGAATCTGAGTCAAGATCTTTGCTTTCGGTGGCCCGACCTTGCCAGCGACCTTCCACTCGCACTTCACCGTAATGTCTCGGGTTGGACCGATGCACTCGGTACACACGGCTGATGGACAAGACGTATCGTGCTATAGCTTATTGCATAGCCACCTTACTTTCCAACCTTGAAAGGTTGAAAAGCTAAATCACATCTGGACGCTTTTTTTAACACAGAATCACATATGCAGGCGCAAGTGGAACTTCCACTATGTTGCGTGAAGCTAAAAATATGCATTCCATTCTAGTCTGATGGATAGCTAGTTATTGCTTGGTTCAGTGTCATTGTACTTCTAATTTGTGGTGATGTACATCAGTACTATGACAAAAAGCTTCAGGCCAACAACTATTGTCGTATGAAAATCTTGAGTACGTCAAGTTGGAGAATAGAGATAATATTGTTCAATCTCTGAGGCCTGAAAGTCTACCTAAATTTAAGTGTGAAGTTGCTTTGTCATTGCCACTGACTAACTATAAGTCATTAAATACCAACAAGTTAATTGTGGTAACGTAAATTCAACCACTTATTTTGGACTAACGTAATCAACACTACTCAACTAGGCCTAAAATAATCAACACGAATAATTCATTACGACCTAATTTATCGGTACTAACTAAGAACACAAATTTAATAACGCCTAAATGATGGGGACTAAATTAATTACGCCTAAATAACTACAAGTAATTAATAACAACTAATTAACTAATTAGCTAACTACACATTTAATAAAGACAGTATGCGAAAATGAGTGCGAGCGAAAATGAGTGAGTGTGAGCGAAGAGCCTCGCTCGCAACACTGCATTTATAGCGAAGATGAGATCGCGGTCGAGGGGGGGGGTGCACGGGGGACTGCATGCATGCAAGGAACAGATGTAACAGACAAGATATGAAGACGATGGACAAAACATGAGGGCACATGCAGGACGGATCTTGTCTCTGTATCAACACTAGTTCAAGTGCCTTTCGGCTTTCGGTGCCGGCATGGCAAGATTAATTGGAGATATTTTAACCTTTATCGAAATATTATGAGCCAATGCTTTTGTTCCTTGAAAATTTCATGTCCCGAGTTTTATGATGTGATGTGCATGACATGAATATAGTAGCAAACTATGTACTCCAATTATTCATGTACTGCTAATCAGCTTAATGCAATTAATCCTAGCTGGAAATGCCTATTCCCTGGGACGGCTCTACGCACCATTTCTGCAATTTCGATGTCATTTGTGCCAATGCCTCTCCAAATACTGCCATTTGCGCAAAAAAATTCCTGTTCGTGGACAAGAATCCAAGAATGCCAATAGACTCCAAAATGAACCATCTTTTGTATATTGTACACCTTCACGGTCGACGTACTTCATTTCAAGTCTTGAGCACCTGCAAATATTAATCCCTTGCGACAGGCAAACAAAACAAAACAAATGCACACAACAGTAAAATCTACTAGGCGTAGATTAGAAAGCTGCAAAATGATTGACAAGAAGACACCCATGCATGGTCAGCGTTGAGATTGCACATCATCAACACAGCCATGACCCATGACTTCCCGATGCATCCGAAGGCACCAACCACGTCACGGACTCACGGGCACCTTGTTCTTTATGGCGATGCTGACAAAGCTCGCCACCTTTCACTCTATCCCGTTAAAGAAGATTTTGTTTGCCAACCATCAAGCAGAAAAAGCTCTAAATAAAACCTCCCTGGCCCACTGTGCAGAAAGCAGCAGCACGCCATACGTGAAATGTATTGATGCTCATGTAGTATGTCATAACTATACATGCGATCTCAGTTTGATGTCTGACAAGCCCTACAATACGCTGCACTCAAAAAACAGGGCAAAGTTGACAGACACCCCATTAGTGTAGAACGAGAAAGAAATGGGTACAACAAAGCTGCCACAAAATAATTCGACGAACAAGACAGGCTATTGATCTCAGCGAAGCGAGGTCTTGCCGGCAAGATGGAGCAGCGCCTGTTTGTGGTAGGCGGTGCGGAGCTTCTTGTACTTCTGCACAAAGGTAGGCAGGTCGATGTCCTTCTCCAGGAACTTCTGATGCAGCTCCTCAGACTCCTCATCCAACTTTGCCATGGACTCTGAGCAAGCACCAAGGTAAAGTATGCGCATGTCAGAGATGGGTTTGTGTGAGAAATAGCATTACACTATCAAACTTCAAGTAATGTTTTAGAAGTAACTAATCAAGGTTTCTGGAACTGGAACTACCACATGCACCACTGGGTGGCCAGAACAAGCTCCCAACTCTTCACTGGCCGGTACATGAGTGTGGTGCATGCATAGCAAACATTCTGATGTTGATGCACGCATAGCAAACATGTGCACGAGTGTGGTGTATTAATGTACATCATATACAATTACAATTCACAAGGTAAGCAATCTCAAATGAAAGTATTCAACTGACAGGACTTGCAGATGCAAATGTTCAGAGCGCTTACTCTGGAGCTTGTCGAGAAGTGCAGCAGGAGAATAGGACTTCATAATCTCGTCCTTCTGCCTTTCCAAATCAGCCAACCTGTCTTGAGCAGCAGCTAGTTCTGTAGTTCTTATTATAGTGCACTGTACAAAACATAAATGCTATTATAATGCAAGGGAAATTTTTTGAAGTGCAGTCAACATTAAAAGAAAACTTGTGCAAAGCATCACAGTAAGAATTTTGCTTAGTTTTTATTACAGCCTTAATTTAATTTAATTTCTTTATAATTACTGGATTAAAATAATGAATAGCATAACTACAGTAATCGCTGAGATGGAGGTAATACTACAGAACCTGATTCCTGAGCTCCAAGATACGTTGCTCCTTTTCCAAATTCTCCCCTGCAAGTTCACCATATATCCAACAATATTTCATTTAGAAACAATAACAAGTTGTTTATGTTAGAATTTGGGAGAGGAGAGAAATGGGGGCTGAATTGTTGATTCTATTGCAAGAGCCCAGGGGGTAATATATAGTGTATAAGAGAAACCCTAGACTAGACTACAATTACTAACTACCCCTAACACTTACATGACTATTACACTTTTATCACACATTATGCTACGACCCTTAACACCCCCACTGAAACTCAATATGTATGCAATAGCATTGAGTTTGAAGAGGACAACACTAAAATAAAAGATAAATCCAAAGTCCGAGTTTGAAGATGTCGAAGCATGCAACTCTTGAACAAAAAATTGTCCTTCAGCTCTTCACACACAAATGTCTTGATTTGGAGACGTTGAAACCGACAGGAATAGAGAGAAATGTCAAATCAAGCCGATGAAAAGAGAGATAGAGACGAGGACACGAACCAGATCCGTCCACCCAAGAAGTGAGGTGACGGTGTCGAATCTGGCGCTCGACGAAGGCAAAGACAATAGACCAGATCCGCCCACTCAAGATGTGAGGTGTTGGTGTCGAATCTGACGTCCAACTAGAACAAAGACGACGGACCAGATCCGTCCACCCAAGATGTGAGGTGACAATGTCGAATTTAGCGTCCGACGAAAACAAAGACGAAGAGACAGTTGATGATAATGACGAAGAAAGCCATTGGTCAATAATCATAATGATACGAAGATGTATAGCAAGATGACTACAGGAGAGGACCAAGAAGGCAAAGTCGCATTAACAACGATGATGGGGTGACCACACTCGATCCAATGGATGGACCGCGGCAACCCGAAAAGGAAGAAGCAATCGGTTGATCGACAAAGGATATGATGAACTGGTACGACTTCGATGAACTCAAAGAGAGATACAACGGACTTGGATGGACTCGATGGAAATCAAAGGAAAAATACATAGCTAGCAACAGATACAAGCATTAGCAGCAGCACAATAGTAGTAGCTCAGCCAGCCCAGTGGAAAGACTAAAGAGGACAAGATGGAAGATGAATAAATGAGGCCGAAGCTGGCGAGATGGCCAACCCCAACCGGCGAGGCAGAGCACAACAAAGCACCGAGCCGAAGCAGAGGCGACGGCGATGACACTAGGACGATGAACTTTGTTGTGCAGAGCATCAAGACGATGAGCTTCGGGGTGGAGTTGCCCCAGTGGCAGCGGCCCTCTGCTTTGCTTCGATGGCACAGAGCAAAGGAGCTCGAGACAGGTCACCGGCAGTGGAGCTAGAGTGCGTCGACAACGGGTCGAGCTGGGGAGCCTGATAACATTGGACACAGAGACGCGGCCCTGGAAGGTGGCGAGGAGGACGCAACGTCGAGGCCGAGGTTGGCAAGCCTGACATCGATGTTGTCGACGTGGCGCAGCTTCCGCTAGCGGGTGAGCTGTCGCCGCGGCACGAGGTCCCCAGCATCGCACCCGCAGCATGGCTAGGCCCATAAGGTGGAGGCCCACGCGAGGGAGATCGGGGAGGAAAGCGATGAAGAGCGACGAGGACTGCTGCTACTGTTGCCGGTGACGAAGAAGGCAACCGGCGACGAAGATGAAGACCAGCGGCAGCAGGGATCGATGGATCCTGGGACGGTGGCGCCAAATCCGGCCAGCTCCGTCCGGATCTGGTCAGGGAAGATGATGTCGGCGCTGGATCCGGTGGAATCCGACCGGCTGCAATGTGCAGATGAGATGGCGACGCCCCAAGCGACGATGGCAATGAAGATAACGAATCTGGTCGTCTCCAGCGGCGGGGCTGATCCAGGAGCAAGGAGGCAAAGGCGGTGCAGATCCGGGAGCAGGGGCCCCGAAGCGGAGGTGGCCCGGAGTAGAGGATCTGGTCGGAGTCGGAGCAGAGGAGGATCCGGTCGTCTCCAACGGTGGCGGCGCAGATCCGGCCGTCTCCAACAGCGGCAGCGTGGATCCGACCGGGATCCGGCCTGCCGATGCTGAATCCGGGCATGAGACGACTCCAAGGTGAATCAAGCTAGGGGACGATGCGCCACCGTAGAGGGGGCCGACGGTGGAGACAAGGTCCACTCAGGACAGGCAGCGCCGCAGCGGGTTCTCGCTCTCAGCGAGAGGACTGATGATTGAGGAGCAGTGCTGCTAGTGAGGGGAGAGGATTAATGGCACTGTTGCTAGTAGAGGACCAGGCGAAGATGAGTGCTGCTGATTGGAGCTGCTGCTACATGAAGAAAGATGACTGCTAGCTTCTGGTACTACTTGATATTAACAAACTACAAATGCTAAAGATAAAAACGAGATTGGATGCTGCCCCCAGAAGTAGAGGTTGCTCCTCCTGGGGGTGGCTTAGGTGGAAGAAGATAGAGGCTAGAGTTTGGATCTAGACTCTGATACCATGTTAGAATTTGGAAGAGGAAAGAAATGGAGGCTGAATTGTTGGTTCTATTGAAAGAGCCCAAGAGGCAATCTATAGTGTACAAGAGAACCACTAGACTCGACTATAATTACATAACTACCCCTAACACTTACATGACTATTACATTTCTACCACACATTACACTACTACCCTTAACAGTTATATTTTCTTCACAGGTCAGCCAATCCAAAAAAATACTTGATTTAGAAACACTGTTAAGTCAATTTATAGAAACAAAATGAGTAACTCACTTGCAAGTTCCAATGTCTCCTTTCTGAGCTCATCGCGTAACTGAACATTAAGAAAGAGCTACAGGTGAGAAAATTGACAAGTGGCCACTTAAGAATTTTCTATGTGGGATATCTCTTGCCAAGATTTAGCATTCAGATTACTCTTCTATTTAAATTAATAGCAGTCAGCATCAAATATAAAATAATTAAAGAATAATCACCAATGTGAATTCCTAAACCACTTCAATACCACAGACAGATGTGCCACAGCCCACAGCCTCTCAGTTACAGATGAGGGGCCAGAAAAAAAAAAGCATATAATTAGCACCAGGGGTTCATTCCAACCCTCCAAGGCCCCAAGTGAACAGTTGACACCGAACCGTTGACACCTGAACTATTTAACAACAGAGCTCGATCGATTTGTTCAATTTATAAGGTAGAAGTAACAAAGCTCACATGAACATCTGTAGTACGGAAGCTTCCAATAATTTTGTGCACTAGGAGACACAGATAAAACTTATATCTAGCACAAAATAAAATCAATTTGGACTGATGTGCATCAGTTTGCCAGTCTGACATCTCTAATTAACGGGGGAAATTCAGAAGTCTTATCCATAACTAGATTGACTTACTAAAAGTCTAAATGTAGTCTATTTATGATCAAACAGAAACACAAACTAATACAAACAAGGGCAGCCATTCTTAGCAACCCCACTTATAATTAGAACCAATGAAAGAAAAAGATCATTACAAATGGCAGCTATCATGTAGAAAAGCAGTTCAACATTACCGCGGTGAAGTCAGCAACACAATTATGAAACAATGGTATATGCAACAACAAAGCTTACATTGTTCTGGGTTTTAACTTGATCGAGTGAATTGAAAAAAGCATTATATGCCTCTTTGTCTTTCAACAGCCTCTGCAACTCATCAACGCTGCACAAAAACAGAAGGCAAAAAAATTAGTACCAACAGTATGATAAGCATGGCTCAGTTCTATATTCCAAACAAGTATGCACCACCATGTATAAAGGAATACTCTGCAAATACACACACTGTAAACATTTGGAAATTAGAAACACAACAGAACCATGCATAAGCGCTCCTTCCAAAATTCTCTAGCATTTATCTACTTCCCCTCGAACTTACACCAATTGCCATGCCTTCTGTAGATTGTTTTCTACATAGCAGTAATTAATCTATATTCTATATTTTGATATTTTCCCTCTAGAATCATCCTACTCAATCCCTCTACTTGGTTCTGGTCATCTGGCTTGCCTGAAGAGTGAAGACACTAAGTAGATCACATCAAAGAATTTTCCATTCTTACACAGGTCAATCTGATCTCTGTCTGTGATATGATGGAATGTTCTGAAGTTAAAAGGGCAATGCCCTACTATAGTATACAGATATTAGAATACACATATAGCACAGACCATGACACATAACAGAATCATTTTGTAGCCAGCTAGCAGAATAGCTCAGCTCTGTTCAGTAAGTGTTGGCCACATTATTTTCATGTCTGTAAAGAGAATAAATAGCACGTGCAGAGGCGTTGTTGGTGTTGTTAGAAAAAGTAACAATTTTACGTTTCAGCATAAAAATTGGTCTTCTTAAGCAATAGTGGTATAATTCTACCTTCTAATAAGTTCAGAAAATTTTAGCATGACCAAAGAATTTTAGCTGCTATGGTACACATAATAAGAAAATGCCAGCATTGATATCAATTTTTTTTTCAAGAACACAGCCTTGATATAATTATTGTAGTGTGACTACTATCAAAATTTTACAGCTTTAAAAAGATCATTTCTCTAAACAGCATTAGTTTGCCAAGTCTGAAGTCCCTCAGTTCGAGGATAAACATTGAAATACAAGTCATATCATGGTAAGAAAGTAACAGAGCAGTTGTGATTTGGTAATCCATAATACAGATCAGGTAAGGTAAAAATACAAAGAGCCAAAGGCAATGTTGTAAACAAAACGCTACAAGCAATACTGAAAGAAAAGAAGGCCATTTGGTTACCTCTTATCCTTCAAACGAACAATTATCCCTGCAGCCTCAGCTGGAGATGGTTGACCACGCGATGAAGACTGAGGATGATCTGAAGCTCTTTGATGTGGACTAGCACCGGAAGGGCTGGGCGTGGATGGATGTGAAGATGAACCTACCACCGAGGGAGGGTACCAAGATTGTGTAGGGATGTCCTGGAAATTTGTATCAGGTTGCTGCTGCTGAGAGCTGCTATTAGCATGCATTCAACAGAGCCAAAGTCAGTACGTAAGAGAAGCAAAAGTTTCAAAGCAAGCTTAAGGCAAATCATACTAAATCGCAGTGTTGATTCGCATATGCTAATCTTATAATTCAATGTAACTTAAAGATCGAAACACAAGGAATGACAGTAATAATTAGGCCAACTCTCTTAGGCTGACAAAATAATCTTCTAGAGCAAAAGTGAGCAAATTTCTGTAGGGTTTTACAAAAAACTGAGAATTAAGCACCGTACCAAGCCTGATGGCTGGCACTGACAGACAAAGTAGCATGATCTGACAACATATTTGCACTATTCCCCAATATTTGCTTTTAAGAAAAGGGGAACCTCAATTCATACAAGAAAATGTAAAAATCAGCTCCATGAGGCTGAAAAATAAATGGACAGGACTCAGAAATGAGAAGAAGCAACACCACCAAGATTGCTTTCAATGACATTAACCTACCCAAAAAGAGGAAATCTCCAGCTCATTGTAGAAGAGCAATCTGCATGAAAAGAAAGAAAAGGTTACGGATGTCAACCGGTATATCGATCTGAATTGTAACTTGAAATGTTCGGGTCCTTATCATTTATGAAGATTGAAGTGAACATCTAAATAAAATTTGATGGAAAATAACTTGTCAATGGTGATGACTAATGAACGCGCCCGTGACAGTACACTAGTCGGTTGCATCATCAAAACCAATCATTTGATTAAATTTCTAATACACTGAATTCCATCCATCATTCAAAATGTGATGCTCGTAAAAAGATATGATCATCTGTTCCGTAGTGATGTGGATAATTCAATAAATACACTCTATACGTGTTATGCCTATTGTGCAAAACAAGGGGAATCCTAAAACAATGGATGATAAATACATATACCATGTATATACGTTGTTTTCTTTGTTTAGCACATTTTCAGGTTATCAAAAGCCAAAGACGGCTTTTCTTGAAGAAGGGTAGGATGACGTGGATACGGACACGCTTATTACTTTTCAGTTAAATATATTATTTGACTGGAAAGAATTATTAAGCCGATTGTGTATCCCACGTTAAACTTTCTTGTTAAGTTAGTGCATGACATTGTGTATGTGCTCATGGCAAAAATGATGCCATGCATGTACATGAAAGCTGTGACCGATTCTTGTGGGTCATGGCGAGTTGTTAGGATGGCATTACCGGCCATGTTTGCATGTAACTTAGTCCTTGTTTTCAGTCTAAATAAGAGGAGAGGGAAAACTGAAAAGCTGCAGTGATTACGCGGCACAAAAATCTCAAACGTTCTCATTGTCTGTTGAGTGTGTTTCCAAGAGTTATCGCGTGTGTGTGGGTACCAGTGATCGTGTGAGTTTACGCCGATTATTGCTGACAACCGCCCAGCAGAGGCAGGAGGTGGACGCGTCATGGGCAGTGAAGAGGAAGTTGAACAGGAGGCCTCCAACTTCCTCGTTCGTGGTGTGGGCCAGCGGCGGCCGCCCTGCTGCTCCACGGCCAGCCTCGTGTGCCGGAACGCGAACCCAGGCAAGTCGACAGGGATGGCCATGGGGACGAAGGAGGGCCTAAAAACTTAAGGGCATTACTATCTTTTCTCGTGGCGAAAACGGGAAAAACACAGGAAATTAATAAAATAATCAAAACGGGGTATTTTATCGATGCAACTAAACTTAAGGGCATTACTATCTTTTCGCATGGCCAAAATGGGAAAAACACGGGAAATTAATAAAATAATCAAAACGGAGTATTTTATCAATGAGAGCATGTACAATGCATGTGCTTAGAGAGGTGCTTATGTAAAAAAAATGGCTTATTTTTGCCACATAGGATGGTTTGGGTGCTTGCATAGACGAGGCGATGCTTGTGTTTGCTTCGATGCCTTGCTGGTGCTTGCGCGTGTAACCTCCTTTCGTTTTTAATCGATGCTTCCATCGATGCTCTCACACTTGCTACTCAGCTCAAGCCCACTTCATTTTTTCATATTCCAAAAGGCAAAAAAGCCTAAAGGCTTTTCATTGAAGATCACAGATGCTTGTATCAGTGCTAAGGAGGTAGTTGCACCATTTAAGCACCTGTATGGATTTACTTGCATTGGAAGGGAGATTTTTTATACAAGTGCTTAATGATGTGGCAATACCCTCTCTCTTTAAACACCTGTGCATAAGCACTTCGCGTGTACATGCCCTGATGCAACTAAGGAGGGGTAAAAAACCAATTCATAGGGAACGAGGGTATAATCTTGAAACCCATTTAAGCGAGGGATAAATAATCAATTCCCCCATTTCTAAACTACTCCACGATTAATGTGCTTGGGAGTTTCCGAGGGAAAACGGAAATATCTTGGGCACGAGCAGATTAGATTGCCCGGGAAAAAACACAAGAAATCTCCTCCCCTACCAAGAACACTCACTCTCACAGGCCCATCACACCAACATCAATAGCTTTAAAACTCAATTCACACGCAGAAATCAACCGTCTGCAAGAACTCATCCATACCACGGCCAAAGTGGCAGCCTGGCATCTCCGGGAAGCCGTAGTCCAACGAGAACATACAGGGAGAAGGATAAAACTGCACCTCCGATGCGGACGAAGGCGATGGTGGGGAGGGGAGAGGTGAGCGCCGTACGTGGTGCGTCGCCGGGGAGCTCGGAGCGCAGATCTCGACGCGATGCGACACCGCCCCACACTAACGCCGGCCGTGGAGCGTAGCCGGATCCCTCCGCTCGTCGCCGATTTCCGCCGTCGCTAGATCACGGGAGGATGGGAGGCTGAAAGAAGTAAATCTGGAGAAGGAAACTCAACATTGGGGACGGGTATGAACTGGGCAGATGGGTGATACCCTCCCCCATGCCCTATTACTTATAATAATGGGAATACCCGAACTCTCCCTTTCCTGATGGGTGAAGCTTTTCCTGCCCATACCCGACCCGTCTCTCGTGGGTATGGGTTTGGGGAAAGGGTGAGGGTAACCAACGGGCGGAAGAAAATTCTGCTAGACCTCATCACTTTTGGATACATAATTTTTTCCGATCTAATTACACATGGCAAAATAAATAACCTTTTTGTATTTCCACATGTCATAGTTTAAAAGGGTTCAAGCAAAATTCTAAAGTTAAAGAGGTTTTCTAGAATTTATTTAAACAACTCACCATGCCTTCGTCCGAGTTAGGAACAGAAAGTGGACTTGGCTCGATACAGCACAGCGTTGCTACTACTACCATGATTTCTTCCACAACGACGACGGTCACTTATTCTATGCCATCCAGTGCAACGCCGAGATCCACGCTATTGATCTCAACAGGGCGTCTCCCGTGGTGAAGGTTATCTTCAGCGCTTTGTTTGACTGTGACTAGTTCAATGCCCGTGTTTTGCTATGAATTAAAAAATTATAGCCTCATCATGTTGGGTTATCAACCGTCATTGTGCTCAGCGACGCAATCTAAGTTGTCAATGTTCTGCTCGCAATCCAACAGACGATGAAAAGGGTAAAAGGACAGACAACCACCAACTCTAATTTTTAAATAGTAGAGATCCCTCCCCTGCACAATTCAGACCCAGAGTTAGAAGATGAAGATGATGAAGATAATAGCAGATTATGTGTGCACAAGGTGGATCTTGCTGCACGAAAGGTCACGGAGATGAAAAGCCTGTAAGATCAGCATCTGCTGTTCATTGGTTTCAACAGCTCGCTCATCCATGCTACGTGCGGATGATTTCCCTATGTTGGCTCCAAATTATGTCTACGCGACGGATGATCGCACGGAGCTTATTTATGGCTATTCATTCGACCGACGACAATTGGTGGTTATCAAGCTGGAGGGTGGCAGTTTCACGCTCTGTCCGTTCCTGATTCCCGACTGAATTGACCGCCTCCTGTTTGGTTCAGACCTCACCGAGGTTAGTGCAAATGATTCTTTGTTTCAGAAGATACTCATTAATCGTGGCAAATGTTCATTTGTTGTGCTTTTCGATCTAGTTATGTATTGTTTTGGGCATTAGCTAGTCGTTTTGAGAGTGGTAGGAGGTAGCTATTTGGTATTAGGGCATATTTGGTTTAAGACACCGGTTTATTTTACCAAAATTCTGGTAATGTTTTAAAATTTTAGCTAATGTTTGATTCGATTCCAATATTTAGCGTTGCCATCGAAATTTTAATAACGCCCGACGGTTTCTTGTCAATTAGCTGGCATCTCCTGGCTGCCAAATCCCTTGCCAAAAATTTGGCGCAGCAGAGTTCATGCAGCTGGTTGTTGCCACGTGGCCCAAGGGTGAATGCAGTTGATTACCAACGTTCTAATAAAAGAAACATGGCAGAGGTTGGTTGGTGCATTTAAAGAATTTTTTTATTAATTAATTTTTTTTAATTTTATTTTAAAGTTAATCTCTGGCGCACTTTACTTCTAATTCTGACCTCTTTGGCGTGGCTTGACAAAATAACACTGTTACATCAGCCCATTTCTGGTCAAACTCCTGTCACGTCACTGGAAGTGGCGTGATAGTGTTATTTGGTCACGCCACAACCAGTAGCGTGACAAAAAGTGCTATTTTGGGGACTTATTCTGGCGCGTGACAGTATTGTTTTGTCATGCCATCACCCATGGCGTGACCAAAGGGGTCAGAATTAGAAATAAAGTGCGTCGGGGTTAACTTTAAAATAAAATTCAAAAAAAGGTTAATTAATAAAAAAAAAGTTCGCATTTAAAGGAGGTACTTTTTATTTATTAGAACACTTCAAATGACAATATTTTGTAAACCGACTATCCGATTTGTGATTCGTTTGAACCGTTGTATTTCTTGTCATTTAATCAATAAAATAAGACTCATGTTGGCATATTTTTGTAAAATTTTGGCAAATTTTGGTATGTTTGCAATTCAAACGTATCAATTTTGACATTGTCTGTGAATTGGTATGACTACGATGTAAACACCATTTTTTTCCTAGTTTTGGTATTGTCTAGATTTTGACGTTGCCAAATTTTTGGTATAGCTACTTAGGTAGAAACAAAAAAAAGGCCTACCGTTGGATTTATCAGGACCAATGTCTAATCTCTTTTGAAGAACAAAACAAGATCGTATGTCGCCAAAATTTTGGTTTCGTGCATCATTTTTAAAAAAAGCTTTATGCGTCAAAGATTGTACTTTGAAGCAAAAGTTGGTACCCACGTAGACTGACTAAACTAGGTATCATTTCAATTAACATTACTTTACAACCTAAAAGCTATTATTATCCATGGCAATGTGTTTACTTAGGTTGATCTGTGGTATGCCCCTCGGCCATGACGAAGCCCTAAATTTTGGTCTGGTTATCTAGGCCACAAACCAAATGGCCCCTTAGACTATTATTTTTGTCTCCCATTTGCTATTTAGCACTCGATTGCAAATGTGATATAATGTGTATCGATTGCAAAGAATTATGGAACATAACCCTTGATGCATCTACTTAACTATGTCTGGTTTAGTAGGTAAGCGAAGGAGTATGTTACGTATGAACAATCAGTCAATGCTAATGAAGCTCTGCTACCGTTTCCTTGTTATGTACAAGGTTCTATCTATTCTTGTATGCTTGCCAATAACTTTGAGATGAGTGCTACTTGTTACTGCAAAATACTCCACAACTTATGGGATAAAACCATCAATGGCATCGTGATAAGGATTCTTAATTGTGTCAATATTTTCATTCAAAGTTCATGTCAAATAAGACCCACTTAATAGAGGCCTACATTATAATGGTTATGAACATGCTACCAGTTTGTTTATAACGGCCAAACTGATCGACGACCAGTTTGATTTACGGACGACCAGCTGACATTGTCCAACAAGTTATACAGGTTTGAACAATCCTCGACCAGCAAACTAGTCAGGAGACACCACAGTTGTCCACGTGACTGGCGGGAAGACGGCTATTGGCACTTCTGGCAACTTACGACTGTTGACTAAAGGACACAATGGTTCAAGACTCTCTTAGCGAACGAGTGTAAAGATTAGAGACGCCTTTAGCGGCATTAACTGTCACCCCTTCAAATACTATAAAGAGGTAACCCACATACTCTGTAATCGTCATAGAATAACTTCATTCATTCATTAGTCACGATCATTTTGTAACATCTCTTATATTCTTATACAAACACTCAGTATGCTCACAACAATAAATGGTCTTCAGTCAAGGTAGTTAGAATCACGATCCTACTCGTAGAGTCTTACGATTCTACGAACCCACGACAGCCTGTCGATCCTACTCGTAGAGACTTAGGGGAAAAAAATTTGCAATTTTTTTTAGAGGCCAGACTTTGCTGATATTTTGTTTTAGAGCAAAATTTGTTGATATTAATTTCTGAGAATGAAACTATAAATAAACAAGGAGCGTGTAAAATATTGTATCAGCGTGGTAATGCTAGTACAAATATCTATACTATGGCATGAGCAATCTTGAGCTTGATAATGATATGCTATTTTTATTCCTACAGTATATCTAGCTGCTTTTAAGGAACATGCAAGTGATAAGCCATATAAGAATCATACAAACTTATAGTATAGATGTTAAATATGTGTATTTTTATAATTCTGTAGAATCGCCGATTCTACGATTCGATACTGCGATTCGATCCTACCGAAGGCAAATCGATCCAACTTAGGATCTCGACTCTGACTATCTTGTCTTCAGTTTTATAGCGTTCTCATATTATTTCCCAAGTAAGTTCGATGGGAAACCCCGTATTCTGATCATCGACACATCCCTAGAAATCTCTAACAAAAAACTTTGAAAGAAATCATTTCCCAACAAACACAAATTAAATCCAATACATATTGCGTTGACGAAGCTATGTCAAAGCACGACCAAACGCGATGGCAGAGCCAAGGGTGTGGAGCATATCGAGCCCGACAACGATGACGAAACATGCTAGGTAATATGGTATTGTTTATCTGCAGCAAAGCACATGCATTCAACCAGTATATGGAAATAATCACATGAATGTTAGAATCATGGTTCGTGGATCTCGACATGGCGGGAGTCCTTTTACACACCTACGTGCATATGCAGTTATGCACCCATAATCATGGTCGTTTATTATGTTCCTACAACATTTTCATTTTGGTTTCTTTGTGGGTTTTTGAAATAACCAAGACGTGACATAAATGGAGGAAAATGTGCATGACAATGCACCATAGTGCAAAGCCATTAGAGCATCTTTAGTGCATTGAACCGATGTCAATTCAAAATCATGACACGTAAGCATTCTAGGAACTGAGCTTGTTTTTCTCCAATGTATTGAACCGATTCCTACTAATAACTATGATCCACGTTACATTAAAAAAAACCATAAAATAATAATATCTTCTCTCAACCGCACTCTCTCCTATGTAGTTGTCTAATGCTCATATGAATTGTTTAATGCTTTGAATCGACTCCTAAGTAGAGTCCGGTTCCATGCATTTTTTTGTTGGAATCGACTCCTCTAATGTATTGAATCGATTCAATATCTTCTTTCTCTTCATTTGAACCGGCTAAAACACAACATTGGAGATGATCTTATCTCTCCCTCCTCTTAGGGCATCTCCAATAGTTAGAGATAACATTGTCTCTAACATATGCTACATCATCTTTAGAGACAACATCTCAAATAGATAGTCTAGCACACTCTCTACTATTTATATTTTATAATTTTTCTTTGAAACGGGCCTACATGTCAACTAAAGTAGAATAATGTATCATGTATTGTTTCACGTGCACGACAGTTTCTTCTGGAAGAGATGACCTGTGCTCTCTCTCCTCCATGTAGGATTTTGTTGACGCGATATAGCTAAGAGACGATAATAAATACACTATTGGAGATGCCCTTAGTCTCTCTTCCTTCGAATCTCTCTTAATTTCTCTCTCTCTCTCTTCCATCACAGACGAGGTGCGCGGTGACCCTACGAAGATCCGCCGCTAGTCAAGGTAGTCAGAGTCGAGATCCCGAGTCGGATCGATTTGCCTCCGGTAGGATCGAATCGTAGTATCGAATCGTAGAATCGGCGATTCTACGGATTTGTAAAAATACACATATTTAACATCTATACTATAAGTTTGTATGATTGTTATATGGTTTACCACTTGCATGTTCCTTAAAAGTAGCTAGACATACTCCAGGAATAAAAAGAGCTTATCATTATCAAGCTCAAGATTGCTCATGCCATAATATAGATATTTGTACTAGCATTACCACATCGATACAATATTTTGCATGCTCCTTGTTTATTTATAGTTTCATTCTCGAAATTAATATCAACAAAATTTGCTCTAAAACAAAATATCGAAAGCCCGGCCTCTAAAAAAATTGCCCTAAGTCTCTACGAGTAGGATCGACAAGGAGATTTGGATCGACAGTCGTCGTGGGTTCATAGAACCGTAAGACTCTAAGAGTAGGATCACGATCCTACCGACCTTGAGTAGGATCGGATCGGCAGTAAGACTTGGATCGACAGGCTGTCGTGGGTTCGTAGAGTCGTAAGACTTTAAGACTTGGATCGCGATCCTAACTACCTTGCCGCTAGTGGATCTCACCATCCTGACCCTTGCCCCTCGAGTCATCGGCTGCAACACTGTCCAAGTGTTCTGGTTAGTAGATTCAATCCATCAACCTATGCAATTCGTTGCTAATTATTATTCCTTCACATCGTCATTTTGATCGATCTTGAGTTACACCATTCTGATCTTTTGCCGATTTACTTGAAAATCGTTTGCCACACTTTTGTACATCGCCTAGATGTGCCTTTCACAGGGGCGGATCCAAGTGTAGTAAATAGGGTTATATGACATCGACGATCTTATTCACAATTATGTATACAAAAGGTTACTCCATAAACTCAAGTGAGATTAGTGTACAGTGACCCAATGATTCTTATTGATCCACCCTCGGCCCGTCACAGGGACGCGACGCTATCTGCTTCAGGAATTTGCGGCAACAGTAAGCGGGAAATGGCAGGAACACTAGTATGCTTGTCTCCTCCCAGTGGTTATGTCGGTCTGAGAAACAGATGTGCTGCAGGTGGTGGTAGATAGTGCTGGCCAGATGGGTCGTGTCTGCCCGGCCGACCCAAGGCACAGCACGGCCCGCACTGTTTATGGGTCGTGCTGGCCCGGCACTAAGGCCCGTGCCGTGCTTGGGCTGACACTCAGGCACGGCATGAACAGTGATGGGCCGTGCTAAGCACAGCATGACCCAAGCACGACTCGTGTAGCCCGGCACAGCCCAATTGTAGAGAGGCCATCGAGGCGGAGGTGTCGACGCTAAGGGAGACCGCTAGCGGCGACAGCGAGGGAGGGAGCCAAGGAGGAAGCAAGGAGGGAGGAGGCCGGAGCGGAGGGAGGAAGAGGGCGTCGCCGGCGCCAAGGAAGGAGAAGGTGTCGATTGCGGGGTGCTTGGGCTGGCTCGGGAAGGGAGAAGGGAGGGAGATAGTGGGCGCCGCTGGCTCGGGAAGAGAGGAGAGGAGCCGAGGAGGCCGAAGGCCGGAGCAGAGGGAGGAGGAGCCCGGGGCATCGCCGCGCGCGGAGGAAGAAGGCGCGGACTGCATAGGAAGGAGAAGGCCGGAGCGGAGGGAGGCGGAGCCACGGAGTGGAGGCCAGAGGGCGCCACTGGCGTGGAGGGTGAAGGCGTGGCCGTGGAGGGTGCCGTCGCACCACCGGTCTTTATCTGCCCCATCTCAGCCCTTGCCCGCACGCCGCACAGATGCGACAAGGAGGAGACAAGGGGCCAAGGAGGCAGTCGGGCAGGGCGGGGGAAAAGAGGCGGTGTCGGGCAGCGGGCAGGGGTGGGGCAGACCAGGCAGTGTGCTCATGGGCCGTGCCTAGCATGGCATGGCCCAAAAAAATCCGACCGTTGGAGGCAATTTGCCCATTTTTGACCGTTTGAGTCATAAAAAATAGCAAACAAAATCACAAAATCACAAAAATTTTCCTATAAATAGCCACCATACCCCCCTCATTCAGCACCCCTTCATTCTCCATTCTCTCTTTGAAACTCTGTTGTGCAAATTCAAATCTGTGTTGAGCTAATTTGGCAAAATTCAAAAAATTTGTGCCAAATTTTGGAAAATTCAATTTTCGGCCACAAGTCAGCGAAAGAGGTACAATACAATTTGGTAATACATTTATTGTTAATTCTTGTTATGCTAAGATGAAAGTAGTAATAGTGTTAGTTTCGATTTTGCAGTTTACGTTATAGACAGTCCTTACGACAGCTTTGCTCTTGGTGATTACAGACTTTCACTGGAGGAAATTGCGTCCATGGAGGTGGCTGCGGCTACCTCAAGCCAACCAGAGGTTTCACCGAAAGGGCAAGCGGAGTTCCGTCATCAGGCTCCATGGCAGCATCAGGCTCCACGGTAACCGGAGCAAAGAGGTCGAGACCGTCTACATCGGAAGTTTGGGAGAATTTCGACAGGACAACCAAGCAAGACGCAACGGAAAATGAGGTACCATATGCTATTTGTAGAATTTGTCACCATGAATTGTCTACAAAGTCTATAGGTGGAACGGGACACTTGCTTAAACATGCTACAAGATGTCGAGCCAAGCAAGGATTAGTGGTGAGACAGACGCAACTGCAATACAACCCGACGGTACGGTATGTAGCTGGGACTACGATCCTCAGGTAGCTCGCCAATCTCTTTGTCGTTTAATTGCTTCTGAAGATTTACCGTTAGGCTTTGGTTAGTCTGCTTCTTTCCAAAATTACATTAGGACTGCGCATAATCGTAGATTTTATTCCGTTCCTAGACAGACAACAACTAGGGATCTAATAAAATACTATAATGAACGTCGTAATAAAATAAAGGAACTATTTAGTACGTGCACATTTTTGGTGACCCTAACCTTGGACATATGGAGTGGTCGAGCTAGGGAGGATTAGCTTAGTGTAGTTGCGTATTATGTTAATGACGACAGGGTAATGGAGAAAATGATTATAAGTTTGAAATTAATTGATGTAGCACACACGGGTGATAATATTGTGAACTGTATATATCATCAAAGTCGTGGAAGACTTTGGTTTTACAGACAAAATATTCTCAATTACTTTAGACAACGCCGCTTCAAACTCTAGGGCTATGGATATCCCTAGGGCTATGGATATCCTTACTCCAATGTTGAGTACATACGCCGATTCCTTCTTGCTACATCAACAATGCGCTTATCATATTATCAACCTTATAGTCAAATGTGGTTTGAAGAGGTTGAGTCAGTATATTAAAGCTTTTCGCGATGCGATTTCTTTCTTGAATAATTCTAACGTAAGAATAGCACGATATAAGAACTTCTGCAGGGCGATGGGTGTACGTCCAAGAAAGTTCGGTTTGGATATGGAGGTAAGGTGGAACTCTACTTACCTCATGCTTAAGAATATTTTGTCATACAAGAGCACTTTTTCTGTTTTTATTCAAACGCACTATCAGAGCGCTGACGGTAGTATACTATTGACTGAGCAATATTGGTTCATTGCTGAGACTATACTAGGGTTTTTAGAATTTTTTTATGAGGCAACTGTTGCTTTGTCCGCTGTGTACTATCCAACATCTTCTATAATCGTGCATAGTATTTTACAGATTGCTACTCAATTGAAAATGTATGAAAATGATATAGTTTTACGTGATGCTATTGTTTCCATGAAATCTAAATACCTTAAATATTAGAGAGAAATCCTTTACCTATATGCATTTGCATTTCTTTTAGATCCTAGGGCTAAACTTGATGCATTTGGTAGTGTACTTGAACTTCTTAGTGATGCTACAGGTCTAAACTATACTGACTATTTTGCAGAAGATCGTTCTCGATTACACGAGGTTTACTAAAGGTATAAAAATAAGTTCCGGGGAGTTCACTCATAACGACCTCTAGTAGCCCTTGTCTTAAGTAGCAAGACAAATATGTGGGGCAAGACGAACAGTACCTAGGCCAGAATAGGGCCATGCCTAAACAGGCCGTGGGCCGCCCGCTTTGGCCAGGTCTGGTGGTAGATATTGTGAAATTAGTGGGCCGACAGTATTAACTACAAAAATACAGCCCATCCAGAATTTTAGACGATATCGCTGGGGAAAAACCGTAAACCTATCCCCAACGGACGAGAGCGGAGCAGAGCACGCTCCGCAAGGGATCAGCAGCTTCCAATTCCATCCATCTCGGTGTCGGACGAGTCGAGTTCGAGACGAGATTGCGCAGCGGCAGCGCGATGGAGGCCGCGACCTTGCCGCTCGCCGCCTCCGGCTTCCTCTCCCGGCCTCCGGCGGCTGCGGCGGCGGCGGCGGCGGCGTGCTGCTCCCGGAGTAACCTTTCCTGCGTTCGCGCGGCCCTGCAGGCGCTGGAAGCACATGAAGCCTCCAAGCCCCCGCGGCCCTCCCCACGGCGCAACGCCGTCGCCGAGGTCAAGGCCGCCCCCGACCCCGTCGCCGCCCTCACCAGGTATATATACATATACCCGCGGCCCATACGCTTTTGCTTAATTCTTTCCAAGAATTCGTTTCCTGACGCTGTAGTAATTCCTAAAAGCCTAGCTCAGCTGCTGTGGATTATGCCACCTGCTTACAAATGGGAGTTCAAAGCATTAGTTCCAGTGGGGAAAACAAGAGAAATGGGGATGTTAGGATAGACTCAGTGGTTGCTCGATTTGAAGTGAACCTCTGCGAATTCTGACCTTGATGTACAGGTTTGAGGATGTGTTGCAGACGCAGGACTGCAACATAATCTTGCGCCACTACGGGGACACCAGGAGCTGGGATGAGCTTTCTAAGGTAGTGTTCAGTGATTGTCATGGACAATTGGTGGGTTAGTGAAGAGCGTTGCCAATGCCCAATGCCAATGCACATGAGTTGCTGAACTTTGTTTCAGGTCTTCGGGTGGATGCAGGAGCACTTGATGCTCAACTTCGCGTCTTACAGCAGTTATTTCAAGTACCTCGGGCTGAGCCGTAACCCGGCAAGAGCGCTGCAAGTGTACAGTGCCATCCAAGACCAGTCGACGAGAGTCCATGTCTCTGTTTGTAATTCGGTCCTCGGGTGCTTGGTGAAGAATGGGAGGTTTGACAGCAGCTTCAAGCTTTACGATGAGATGATACGAGAAGGTCTATCACCTGATCTATTCACCTACAGTACCGTACGGGACTATGACCCTTTTTTTTTCTTCCTTATTAACATTTGTGATAGGCAACTTATTTTGGCTTGGGATGTATTTTTGAGTTATTTCTCTTGTGACCTCCAGCTGCTATCAGGGTGCGTGAAGTTGAAGCAGGGCTACACTAAGGCAATGGAACTGATCAATGAACTGAATTCCCGCGGCCTTCAGAGGGATAGTGTAATATATGGCACTCTATTGGCTATATGTGCATCTCATAACTACTGTGAGGAGGCCGAGGTATACTTCCAGAAAATGAAGGATGATGGCCATAATCCTAATCTGTTCCATTACAGCTCCCTGTTGAATGCATATTCAGAAAATGCTAATTATGGAAAAGCTGAGCTATTGATGAAAGATTTGAGGTCTTCAGGATTAACACCGAATAAGGTCTATTTTCTTGTATTTGCCCTTTATTAATTAGTTACACCATCCATGCTTTATGATTTGCTTAAGTCCCCAATTTTGTTTGTTTCCTATTTATGTGTGTCACTGTACAATTCATTTTTCAATAGTTATGGCACATGCCTATGCCACAGGTTGGACAGTTTGTTGCTATGGATATCAAGAAATGCTAAGTGACACATACATGATACATGTTGGTGTTTTCGTATGCAACTTGGTTTTTCCAACTGCATCATCTCTGTTTCTTAGTAAATGTCTCTTGTTTACTTACTTATAATATAACTTCATTACGTAGTGTATCAATGGATGATGCTTGTCGATATGTGTGAAAAGAAACACTGCTCTGTGCTAGCCAGCAATAAGCACTTAACCAATGCCATTTTTGGAAAGGACATTCTGACATTAAGTAGGGGAAGCATTTACTGCAAACCCCATCTAGGTGCTATCATGTTTGCTAGCTGCTTGCCACATGATCTTTTGAATGGGACTTTGATGGCCTGGATTAAGGTGGAATGGAGTGAACTGGTGCTCCTGAATGTCTTGTAAAATAGCCTCTCCGCGTATCAATTATAAGTTTATAACTATAGTAATCATTGCCTGATTCTTTGTCCGAACGCTGTACGCATGCAATTGAATGGAATTATCATTGGTTGTTCAATGAAAAGATAGTCATTCTAACTTCTAAACTAAACTGCACTTGCAGGTTATACTGACCACTTTGTTAAAGGTATATTCTAAAGGTGGTCTCTTCGAGAAGGCTAAGGAACTGCTAATTGAATTGGAAGCCTCAGGCTTCGCACAGGATGAGGTAAAACGTGTGGTCTCATGCAACACTACTTCACGTACATGCATGCATGGCCACTTAAATTGAAGTGTGTGCTATCGTAATTACTTAATCCCTATACTGTATCCAGATGTCGTACTGCATATTGATTGATGGCCTTGTCAAAGGAGGGAAGATATGGGACGCAATGATGCTATTTAATGAAATGAAAGAAAAAGGTGTCAAGTCTGGTATGACATCTAACCAAATATGAGATTGAAATACCTCTATTCTAGTTCTCATTCTCTATGTATTGAAGTGATTCCTGATTAGTATACTGTGTTGGCTAGTTTTAATTCTTTGATCTTCAGTGTCTGCTTCCTACTAATAGATTATTGGATGGCTCACTCTGTATCTATTGACTAGCTGCAAATTAGCATACCAAATTATATTGTAAGCTTTCCTAAAAGAAGTTCCATTGTATCGTTATGTTGATTTCAATTAATGTTATGTAGCCTTTTAGGGCCTATTTGGAACACAAGAATTTCACAGGGAAAAGTTCAATTCCTGTAGAATTTGGAAAAAATTGTGCGTTCCAAACAGGGCCTAAACTTTGTGTTATAAATGAGTAGTCTAATGTAGCATAATATGTGGAATTATAATAATTTTCTAGAGCATTGCCCACGTGTTCCCATGCAAATGCCTTGGTGGTGCTATTATCGGCTATTTGCGCCTTGATGATCTTGTCTGAGGTGCTTATCTTGTGGTTTCTTCAGATGGATATGCATTTAGTATCATGATTTCAGCATTACATCGAGGTGGTTATCGTCAAGAGTCAAAACAACTTGCAAATGAATTTGAGGCCAAGAATGCAACATATGATCTGGTTATGCTTAATACATCACTTCGTGCTTACTGCAGCACAAACGATATGGAAAGTGTAATGAGAATGCTGAAGAAAATGGATGAATCAAACATATCACCTGATAATATTACATTTAATACCTTAATAAGGTACTTCTGCAAGGGAAAGGTCTATCACCTGGCATACAAGACAATTGAAGATATGCATACAAAAGGCCATCAATTAAATGAGGTATTTTGGCTCTTGTGTCTTTGATCTATTTAATATATCTTTACTAAGTTCTATGCTCGATCAAGTAACATTATTACATTCTTGGTAATTTCTGTTTATTGGAATTAGGACTATCTATTATTAATTCTTGCAGAATAGAGTGGGTGAGAATTGCACATCTCCATCTCCTTGCAATACTTGTTTAATCAGCTTTCGGTTGTAGACAATCTGTAAGCAGTAACCAAAATTTCTAACATCTTTTCCAGGAGCTTTGTTCTGAGGTAATGGTACAGCTAGGAGAAGCAGGTTTTCCTTCTGAAGCATTTTCTGTATATAATATGTTGAGATACAGTAAGAGAACAGTGTGTAAATCTCTTCATGAGAAGATTTTAGGCATCTTAGTTCCAGCAGGACTCCTCAAGGATGCATATTTAGTTGTTAAGGTACTATGCTTTTGGCATTCACTATTGGCATCTCTATTGTTAGCTTTGTGTTTCTTCACTGAGAAAATGACTTTGAACAGGACAATGCTCAGCTGATATCTCCACGTTTTTTGGATAAATTCGCTAGATCTTTCATGGTATCGGGCAACATAAATTTAATTAACGATGTTATGAAAGCACTGAACCGTTCAGGGTGGCGTATCAGCCAGGTGATGGTTTTGTACTTGTACCTTTTTAATTCTAGTTTGGAGTTGAACCCCGGCTAGCCGGATATTCAAAACTGGTTAAATTCTTAGAGCTGGCTAGGACAGAGGGATGTTCTGAAAAATTGCATGGTATAAGCTAGCTAAAAGTTCATTTTTGCAACTTTGGAAATGCACATGACAGTTGATACTCTCAAATCCACAATCTCATCTCAGTTGTGTAATTCACAGACTACATCAGTATCAAATGCTCATGGATCTAGTATTCTAGTGGTAGAACTTACCATTTTCTACTCATGATTGCTCAGTGCATACACATAAACATATTTTAAATCCCACATCTTCTGTTGCCCGATATTCTGATCTGCTTTTTTCACTCTTAAGTCCAAACTTAGAGCACTTGTTTATGATCTGTCTTCTTTTCATCTTAGTGCCTTTTTTTCTTGAGAAAAAGGGGAGGGAAACCCCAGTTTCTACTAAGCATTACAAAAGTTCTTACAGACATGAACTTTGCAAGGCATAAAAACACCATTTTTGCACTGTCACCAAGACGTTCAAACAATAACTGGGTATCACAGAACATAAGCACCAAGATCTACCATCATCTTAGCACTTTATCACTATAATACCCCCTCTTTTTTGGTGGCTTGCTGCTAACTTTATCTTTCTTCCAATGGCGACCATAATTACTCCACATGCAGGATGTATTTGGGAGAGCAATTCAGCGTTACATCCAAAAGCCTGATAAGAAGCAGCTGCTGCTATGTCTCTTGGACTGGATGACTGGTCAAGGCTACTCCGTGGACTCATCATCAAGGAACTTGCTTTTGAAAAATGCACAACTCTTTGGCCCAAAACAACTTATAGCTGAAATCCTTTCTAAACAGCAGGCAGTGTCGAGGACCACAGGGCAAAGACACAAGATGATTAATTAAGGTGAGATCTAGTATATCTAAATCGTTCAGATCCATCTGAGAATGTTCTGTAATTAGACATAGTTGCGTGATCAGCGTTACCATGCTGACAGAGTGACAGGGGCCTGTCAGATGACAAGTTATCACCCTCATGTGTCCAGGCCACAACCAACATTCATCAGAATTTCAGATTCTGGTATGTGGTTCATGTCTGCATATAGTTTAAATCGCCTATTAATCTATAATATTTCTTTGCGTAATGTCTGAGCTTGAGCCTATGTCTTTAGCCAGGCTGTTCAGTAAGAGATGCTTCTTCCACTAAAGCTGCAGCTGGGAGTGAAGATGGTAACCAAGGCATGCAATGATGTGAATATTGGATTCTGGGTTGTCCAAGAGTCTTGTTGATTGTATATAATTTTTGTAAAAGCGTCTTGAAACATGGAAAGAACAGTTTCCTGGGGCAATGAATGTAGGACGGGTTGGCAAACATATCAGTGGAAATCACCGGTATTTTGGTTATATACTAGTATTACTTGAACTCCCGTCTGGATAAATACAGGCCCTCTTTGTTTTCTTTGATTTGTGTCCTCATGTAACCAAATAAGCTTGGTTCTGAACAAGTCCTCTGGGTTCTCAACTCTTGTTGCATTTGGCCTGGGAGTTACCCGTGTCTTCTGATTACTAATTTTTTCAAAAATATTGTTGAAAAAACTGCTATAATAAGCATGACAAAAGCATACACAGTTCAAATGTGAAAACCAGTTTTTTTTTTAAATAGAGGGAATCAAATAATACTATAATAGTATCAGAAAAATAGGCATCTATCCATGCCCTCTGGGCTTTGTGAAGTAAAAGACTAATTCGTCCATAATAGCGTGCCATGGGATGCTACGGCCAATAATTAAATAATGAGTAGCGGTACAGTATTCATGCAAAAGTATAGAATTCATAAAGTAAGCAACATGTGCTGCCATCTATCACTAAACTAATTTTGATTAGGAGATAAGATGTTGCTCTGAAGGTTTTGACTTCACCCCATACATACAGGCAGACTATGAAATGGGTGCACAAGGGGAAACACAGGAGTTTGGAGTAGATTCGATCAACAAGACTACACCGCTTAGCACTGACTTGATACTGCCAGTTTTCATATTTTTAATTTATGATCAGGATTTAGCTAATGGAGAGTATCCTTCTAAATAATGAATAGCGATAGAGAAGCTTTATAGCTTGTTTTTTTTATAGGAAAAAGGGAGTATAACTCGCTATTTTTGCCTTGCTTTGCTCCTAAGAGCTGGTTTACTTCCATCTGAATTCCAGCAAGGCAGGTGAATGGTAAACTGTACTTTGCTGGAAAGTGGAAACACACTGTACTTTGCTGGAAAGTGGAAACACAGGATACCATCTCGAAATTGGTATCGTTGGCTCACACAAAACCAAGTTTGGAACAATTTTTATAGCCTTTTTTAGAGGATCAATTGTTATAACCCAACTATTGTAGGGTTGTCATGTGAAATTCTAGCCTCCTAATGTTCTGTTTTTTGTGTGGCACTGTGGCCTCACTAAATTCTAATCGTATTGAATAAATGATTGAATGTTTATATTTGTCGAGAGGTTTAAACTTCTTTGTCACTTTACGGGGTTGTGCATCACTAAGTCATTGTCAGTGTCAGTTTCAAGGTAAACTTGGAGAGCAAACTGTGCTTCTGTTTGACAAAGCTTCATTTTAGCCGATGGATACTTAAGATGCCATTTTTAGAGTTGCGTCCACGGCACGAAATGATTAACAGCGATGCAAAATAATAGCCCAATTTTTCTAGCTTCAAGACTGGGGCAGAGTATTTGGCTATTTGCTTATCCATACGTCCCTTTAATTGTGAGATATTATATTTATACCCATGCTTAGCTGAATGGAGGGCACTCTATGATTGGCCTTACACTAACCGTCAGCTACAAGATCTTTTGATAAAAATGGTCCTATCAATTTGAGTCCACATATATTCGTGTGCATAATATTCTTGCATGTATATTTTCAACCAGTAAAATAGGTTCTTGACTTCTTGTTGCATACCGAGGCATGGCGCATTTGTCCTGTCTCTGCTATGAGCCTATCTAGTAACCTATCGTCCTCAGGTTCCTTGCAAGTAGCACCAACAAATCAAGTTCATTGCATCAAGACAGATTTCCAGTGCAGAAAACTGTCATACTCGATAAATTCATTTGAGTGGGCCATCTTTTCTGTGATGCAGGTGACAAGACTTCCAACCATCATATTGGTTTCCTATGCTTTAGTCATTATGTTCAGAAATCAAACGCATGGAGTACAGATAAGCGGATAATTTCAAAGTTTACTGCAAGAATATTGCGCACCTCAATTTCTTGTACTCGTACTTTTTTATTCATCTATACAGTTTAATTTTCGCCTTGACTATCTAAAGATGGTGAAAAACAAACCTATGCTGACGATTTTGGGATAATATTTTGACAAATTAGTCCTATTAGAACTCGTCTAGTTGTTTATTGTACAGTGGCGGCTCTCTGGCCATGATAGGATAAACTAAGCAAAACATCCTTTTCAGGGTGTACAAATCACCAAAAGGAAATAGAATACAGGACGGAAGGTTTGCAGGGGAAGATTAGTACAACATGAAAGAGGCCGAGGCATTTGCAAATTGCAATCAATCAGGGGTGCGTGACAGCTCGTTCACTTCTAATTTTTCAAAGGATGGCTTGTCCTTACGTTACCATTGTTACCATCTCTATCTTATTTTCTTTCTTTGTTTCTTCCACTATGTCATTGTCAATTGCTTTCATATCTCTATTCACTGTGCAGCCTGCCGCCAAGTGGAAGAATCTAGCAAGCAATCCCATCCATCCATGACGAAGAAATGTTAGCCACTGGAATCATCTTTATTGTATGACTGCCTTGTGGGGAATAGTGCATATGCATTTACTCTAGAGCAGAATCTCACTGGGGATTTTTCACTATGTACAATGACACCCAATCCTGAAATTAAGCCATTGTTATTATTGCGCAAGAAGGACATACTTAGGCAGCGTACAGTGGTGTGCTAGATGAATCTGACTCTGATCCCACCAATGCTAAGCGGTAGGCAACCAAGCACGGAGGTGAATCAATTCTCCCCTTGCTTTCTTTCTTTGACAGGCGACAATGAGAGTAGTAAAGAGATGAAATGGAGATTCCATTTCTTGCAAAAATTTTGAGCTCAGCTACTCAAGCTAGCCCTTGGAACTCCGGTCAACATAACGGGGCTTGAATCTGTTAGATTTAAGTCTTGATTTTAACCTGATGATCAAAACTACCAGAATTGCATATGTGGTAATTGCAACACACAATTCAATCTGTAAATACGGAAGCGTACCTGATGACGATGCCATTGTTCGTCGTAGGATTGATCTGAAGTAGTAGATGAACAGATGCTCAATCTATCTAGGGTTTGGTCTTTCCCAGCAAGAGATAAGCCACAAAGTCCAACTACTGATGGGGATAGGTGGTATGGCGAGAGTTACTCTTTGGGAGGACTGACCCTTATTTATAACGATTCGATTTGGAATCCTATCCCGTCCCATAATTAGAGATAGATTCCAATAGCCTCTGTGATTTAAAATCCAAGTCCATATCTTTCTTGATAGATACTCTGGCTCTTAATAATATTAATTGATCACTTTATATATTTGAGCCAACCAAAAAATAGATAGCTGATATTTATTTAAACTCATGTGGGTCCACATAATGGAAATTAATCCAACAATCTCCCACTTGGACCAAATGAGTAAATACATATCAAAAACTTTATGAGCTCCAAAAATGCTATCTATGTCATGAGCATCTTTAAACTAATCCGGTCCATCAATTATATCAACATAGGATCAAAGCGGTCTTCGTCACTTTAAATCGTAACTAAACCCATCAATGGTCACATATGTCAATATAAAAGAACGATATGGATCAAATATGGATGTGTAGCATGGAAATTACATGAAATGTGATCATGACATGCCTATTTCCAACTGGTCCAACTTTATACCTTATGAGATCAAAACATCTTCTCAGAACCAAAAGAGAAGACATGAATTCAGAGTAAAATAACATAAACTTTTATTTCTCTAGAGAATATAACTGAAGGTCTTTATACTAAATTGATATTGTCTCATGAGCATAAGAAAAGAAAATTACAAACTCCCACTTGAACTGAATTCCATAAGTGAAACCACACCCATATGAGCAACATGCTCATGGAATACTTTAGGTGTCAAGCCTTTAGTGAACGGATCCGCAATCATGGAGTTTGTACATATATGCTCAATTGACAATTTGCCACTCTGAATTCTTTCTTTCACAACTAGGAACTTGATGTCTATATGCTTAGACTTTGACGAGCTCCTGTTGTTGTTAGAATACATAACTGCAGACTTATTGTCACAATACAACTTCAGTGGTCTGTCGATCTGATCCAAAATTCGCAGCCCTGTGACAAAGTTCTGCAACCATATCCCATGATTTGAAGCCTCATAGCAAGCAACATACTCACCGCATTGTGGGCGAGCAACGAGTGATCGCTAGCGCTTTTCCAGAAACCGCACTCCACCAAGTAGATAGATGTAACTCAAGTGGATTTGCAAGTATCTTGGCAACCAAAGAAAATCGAAATCGAATACCCAATGATCTCCAACCGATCCGATTTCCTATATGTGAGCATGAAATCCTTCGTCTTTTGCAAATACCACAACACCCGTTTTGCTGCGACCCAATGATCCAATCCTGGATTGCTTAAATACCTGCTTAGCATTCCAACAATATATGCTATATCCGGTCTAGTGCAAACTTGAGCATACATCAAGCTCCCTATCAAAGATGAATAGGGATGTTCGCATTTTCTTAGCCTCAAAATCATTCTTAGGACATTGGCTAAGACCAATTTTTCACCTTTGGCCACAGGGTATCTAAAGGTTTACAGTTCTGCATGCCAAATCTTTACAATACCTTATCGATATAGTTCTTTTGTGATAATCCAAATACACCTTGAGAGCGATCTCGGTATATTTGAATTCCTAATACAAAAGAAGCATCACCAAGATCCTTCATCTCAAAATTTTTAGCGAGAAATTTCTTGGTTTCATGCAACAAGCCTATATCGTTACAAGCAAGCAATATGTCATCAACATACGTAACCAAAAATATGAACTTACTCCCATTGAATTTATGATACACGCAATCATCAACAGATTTACCTCAAAACCAAAAGAGATAATAACCTCATGAAATTTGTGGTACCATTGTCGGAAGCCCGCTTGAGCCCATAGATGGATTTCTTTAATTTGCATACCATTTGCTTGGATCACCGACCACAAAGTTTTCGTTGCACCATATAAATCGCCTCATCAATGTTTCCATTTAGAAACGCTGTTTTTACATCCATCTGATGAAGCTCAAGATCAAAGAATGCCACAAGTGCCATAATGACCCTAAAAGAGTCTTTTGAAGAAACCGGAGAGAAAGTCTCTTTATAGTCTATGTCTTCCTTTTGAGTATATCCTTTAGCAACAAGACGAGCCTTATATCTTTCCACATTGCCTTTCGAATCCCGTTTGGTCTTAAATATCCATTTGCAACCAATGGGTTTCTTTCCTTCTGGCAATGGGACAAGATCCCAAACGTCATTGTCCTTCATGGATTTTAACTCTTCATTCATGGTATTGATCTAATTAACTGAATTTGGGCTTTGCAGGGCATTTTGGAGATTGATAGGATCTTCTCCCAAAATTTCACTACAAGCCTCATTCTCCTGAAGAAAAATAATGTAATCATCAGAGATTGCACTTCTTCTTTCTCTAGTGGATCTCCTTAATGGCACTCGTTCTTGAGGTTGATGAGTTTGTTCTTCTGTAGGAACATCATTTTGTGGAGGAACCTCATGGACATTATTTTGAATTATATTTTCCTCAATAATACCGGGTAAAATAACCCGATCCCGATCATTATTGGGAATAGCCAAAGGAAGAGAAAATAAATCCCCTTCAGAAACTTCTTCAAAAATAATGTTCCTAACCATATCTCCCCCTTCAAACTCAACATCCTCAAAAAACCGGGCATTTCCCGTTTCAAAAATTGTCTTAGTAGTGGGATCATAGAATTTGTAACCCCTAAATCTTTTAGAATAACCAACAAAATAGCTACTAACAGTTCTTGAGTCCAATTTTCTTTCGTTAGGCCTATACGGCCTTGCCTCAGATGGACATCCCCACGTACGTACATGCCTGATGCTAGGCTTTTTGCCTATCCATTGTTCGTACGGGGTTTTGTTAGTTGCTTTAGTTGGTACTGCTGAGTAAATAAGTGCGATTTTCAATGCTTCCCCAGAGAGACTCGTAAGGTAGAATGACTAATCATACTCCTCACCATATCCTTAAGAGTCTGTTTGCCTCTCAAAGAACACCGCTCATGCTAGGAGATCCCAAGATGGTGTAATCGAGGACGATCCCACATTCCTCTAGGAATTTAGCAAAAGGTCCTGGATGTTGTTCACCTGATCCGTCATTCCTGCCATAGTATTCTCCACCACGGTCAGATCGAACGGCCTTAATTCTTTTGCCAAGTTGGTTTTCCACCTCAGCCTTAAAGTTTTTGAACACATCCAGGACTGTGACTTCTCATGAATAAGATAAATATAACATATCTCGAGAAGTCGTCTATGAACGTGATAAAATACCTTTGGCCATTCCAGAAGCCGTAGGAATGGGCCGCAGATATCCGTATGTATCGGTTCTAAGACATCTCAAACTCTATTAGCACTTAACTTCCTTATGTTTGTTTGTTTCCTTTATACAATTAACACAAATGTCGAAATCAGGAAATCCGGGGATCCAAAATTTCTTCCGACACAAGTCTCTTAATTCTCTCGCATAGAGATATGACCTAAACGCTTGTGCCACAAAGAACTTGATTTCTCATTTGTAAATTTTCTCTTTATACCACGAGAAACCGTATGCAGGACTTCATTATATGAGGCAATAGTATCAAGCAAATATAGGTTGTCATGCCAAATTAAAGAACCGGTACCAACTTTATTGGAATTCGAAAAGACTAAATAAACCATTTCCAAAGAACAATTATAACCCGATTTGTCCAATACGAAATAGAAACCAAATTCCGCCTAAAAGACGGTACAATATAAGTCTCTTTCAAATCCAGATAGTATCCTGTCTTTAACAGCAACCTAAATGTGCCTATAGCCTCAACTTCCACCTTCTTGCCATTGCCCACATAGATGAATCTTTCAAAGATCACTTGGCTTTGGCGAGCTCAGTAACCCCGCATGGACACACCGATGTTAGATGTTGCACCAGAGTCTAACCACCAAGTGTGTTCAGGCACAGAAGTTAAGTTAACCTCAGAGCTAACCATAGCAAGGATTGTACCTTTCTTAGCATGCCAAGTGTGATATTTGGCACAATCCTTCTTTACGTGACCATCCTTTTTACAAAAGAAACAAGCCAATTCAGGACCTTGTTTATTCTGTTTCTTCTTTATGGATGGGACACTTGTAGCTTCTTTGCTCTTCCTCTTCCTCTTGTTATTCTTGACTTTAGGGGTCATAGCCAAATGAGCACTTTCTGTTCTATCTTGTTTCCATCTATCCTCCTCTTGCACACAATAGGAGATGAGCTCATTAAGGGACTACTCGTCCTTTTGACAGTTATAGCTCACCTTGAACTGATTAAAGTGTGCAGGAAGGGATATCAAAATTAAATGCACGAGCAAATCCTCAGATAGCTCTAACTTGAGTGCCTTTAATTTCGAAACAAGATGAGACATTTCCATAATGTACTCCCTTATGTTTCCTTTACCCTTATACTTCATTGAGATAAGTTTTGCCAAAAGCGTACTTGTTTCAGCCTTTTCGTTTTTGGCAAACCTTTGCTCAAGACTGTCAAGGAAACCCTTAGCTGTAATGGCTTGTTCTGATGCGTTATCCCGAAAAACTTCCTAATAAAGACGCCTCATGATCATAAGACTCATGCGATTTGAACGATCCCACTTCTCAAACTCCATCTTTTCTTCAATGGAGTATTAGCCACAAGAGCGTGGGTTGTTCTTTACGGCGCAAGGTCTAGATCCATTACCCCAAGAACAATCGAAATGTTCTCTTTCCATTCTTTAAAATTTGCACCAAGAAGCATAGGTATGGAATTGATGCTAGCGTAAATATTGGAGGCGAGATTTGCAAATGAAATAAAAGAAATTAAATGCTCACATCAAGACATGAATGACAAATTTAAAGCTTGATTCAAAATTTGGTATATATCTTCACGCAAGATACCTAGCGCCCATTAATATTTAGTCTTTGGACGTAAATATTAACTTACAAGTGGTAACCTTGATGCAAAGAAACAAATACTAACAAGAAATCTGTCAAACAATATGCCTTACTTTGGTCCGACTTATTGTTCACATGGAAACTTGATGATCATTACGTATTTATTGTTACGCTTGCATATATAATTCGGCCAAATATTGACTTTCCTTTGGACCAATCAATAGATGCATGAATTATACATACAAAGAAAATGCCTAGTTATTCTGAATAAATTAACCTACATAACAGAGGTTGCTTTGGCAACATGGAATTTCAATTAACCTATGCAGAACACTAGCTGGCCAAACTTGAATCAATCCAATCATTCATCAAAAGAGTGTATATCTTGATATTCCACAATATATACCACAATGCATATTTACTGATTAAACTGATATGTCAAGAGTAATCTAAAACAGCAAGTTAATACTCAGCCTAACAGAGGATTCATTCAACATGACAGTGTTTAAAAAAAAAACAATTTCAGTACTACACCCTTACCGCAAACAGAGAACTACTCATCCTCAGTTCAGAACTGAAAACACAAAAGTATCTGATCCTCTGGAAAGACAGAGACTTGCAGCAAGATATGAATTGACAAAAACAGAATCAGTACAGCAGAGCTACCTATCATTATCCCAATTGATAGATTAAACCAGAACTGAGATTGATACCAGATAGCAACAATTTGCATTATCCCACAACCAGCAAAAGGGCTAAACTATGATCGCAATTGTCTCTGATGGATACCAGAAACAGCAAGCAATAATCCATATCTAGATAATCTTGATGCAAAAACTGAAACCTCCATTGACCTTATGCAGGAATTATATGCCACAATGGAAATCTCAGAAGCCATAACCGGCGAGGAGAAAAGATAACCCAGAACTAGGATAAACAACATGCCCCGGGATGACGAAGGCGAGGGTCTTGCTGGAGCCAGTCTTGGCCGCGCCGAGGACGTCACGGCCGCAGAGCGCGTGGGGTAGGGCGGCGTGCTGGATCTCGCTCATCTCTGTGTACCCCGCCTTCCGCAGCGTGCCCTTGGTCTTCTGCGACAGCGGCAGCTCGTCGAACCGCGTGCACGCGTCTGCGTACTCGAGTGCTCGGCTGCCGCCGCCGCTTGCTCGCTCGCCGACGCCTCCTCGCGCGGCGGCAAGCGAGGACTTCGAGAGGAGGGCTTGCCAACGTCGATCCAGAGCCTCGAGTGGCGGATCTCGAAGAGAAGGCGCGACGCGAGGCGGCGAAACAGGGCCGCAGACGCCGGGATGGAAAGTTCGATGGCGCCCGTCAGAATCGGAGGCGGTTGGAGAAGCGGCGCAAAAGCCCGAGGGCGCTTCGAGGCGGCGTGAAACCCGGAGGGCTCGACGGCAAGGCGACGCACGCGAAAGCAAAGCAGAAACCAGAGGGCCACGCACACACACTGGCGGAGATCCCGGAGGTCGCGGCAGAGAGAGGTAGAGAGCCGAGCCGCGACGAGGAGGCCGTGAAAGCCCACAGGGCGTGGTGCCTCATGGCACACGGAGTATGGCGAAAACTGGGGCGGCCCGAAGAGATGCGACGGCGGCGCAAGCCCGAGCCATCGCGTGGCGCACACGGAAAAGCGTGGGAGGCCCGAGGCGTGTCGTGCGGAGGCGGCGCAATCTGGAGGCGTCGCTGGGGAAGACGCGCAGAAGCAAAGAGGGCCAAGGAAAAGAACAGATCGAAAACGATCCAAAAACCGGTCATGGAAAAGAATAGATGCAAAAAGAGAGGATCCGCCGAGGGCAAAAACGATCCAATCTGATTCGATCTTATGAATACCAGAACGGGTTGCAAAACACATATGGATGCTCTGATACCAATTGTTAGATTTAAGTCTTGATTTTAACCTGATGATCAAAACTAGCAGAATCGCATATGTGGTAATTGCAACACACAATTCAATCAGAACGCGAAGCGTGCACGATGACGATGCCATTGTTCGTCGTAGGATTGATCTGAAGTAGTAGATGAACAGATGCTCAATCTATCTAGGGTTTGGTCTTTCCCAGCAAGAGGTAAGCCACAAAGTCCAACTACTGATGGGGATAGGTGGTATGACGAGAGTTACCCTGCTGGGAGGACCTGACCCTTATTTATGGCCTTCGATTTGGAATCCTATCCCGTCCCATAATTAGAGATAGATTCCAAATAAGTCTCTACACAGATTTAAAATTCAAGTCCATATCTTTTTTGATAGATACTCTGGCTCTTAATAATATTAATTGATCACTTTATATATTTGAGCCAACCAAAAATAGATAACTGATATTTATTTAAACTCATGCGGGTCCACATAATAGAAATTAATCCAACAGAATCCTTATCCTCTCACATAACCAATCGAGACCATGTCTGCACATGATTCTCAAAGTAAATGTTCACATGAAAACTATTAGTGAGAATGGGTGCTTCTACAGATTTCCTGTGGTCTATCTAACTAAAGGCCTTAAGCCTGACCTGTTTGGAATGCATGAATTTTACAGAAACAGTTCAATTAATACAAAAATCTAAGGAAAATTCTCGCGTCCCAAACGAAGTATGACCGAAATATTGCGGCATGGTTCCGGTAAAAATTTCAACTTACACAAGCAACCTAGTCCCCACCCCACCTCGAAGCATTTAATATTCTATGAGAGTGAGAGTTGAAGATGTTAAACGACACTAACTATATACGCTCGAGCACCTACCTCGTCCGCCGCAGCCTCAAAACCTTCAGGTCGCGGTCGAAGTTGGGAGAGGTTAGAAGGTTAGCACCGGCTACTGCTGAAAGTCGTGGTGCCCGACCTATAACACTGACCAAAGCGTAACTAGTGCTCAGGAGGGGTGCACGCCGGTGCAGGAAAGGAACCACTGTCACCGTCGCCAAAAGCCATGATTCCTGAATGATGTCGTGGGTGACGATTTCAGCGCCGAGAGTTGAGAGATTCTTTCCCCCCTCAAAACTGAAAACCCGAAGGATCCATTTATTTATTCAATTCATAGCGTGGAAAGGGACGCTGCCGACGGCAGGTGGGGCCCACATGTCAAGGGTTGCGCAGTGTATGCTGTACTTTGTTGTTTCGCCGGGGAAAGAAAAATATCTGAGAATTCTGGTGCCTCTCTCCGTCTGATATATGAACGGTCGCCGTCGCATCACCAGTGGCGATCTGCGTGCCACGTGTCATGTTGCTTTGTAGGTCACTGAATGTGCTACGTGCCATGGGCTAGCTATCGAGTGTATTGAGCTTTATTTAAAATTGACATAGCTTAATTTAAAATTATTTTATTTTTTGTTTAAGGGCCGGCGAGCGTTGGTGCCGACGGTCCCGGCCAGAACCCTACTGTGGTAACGGAAACTGACCACAGCTGACAATTTTCACTGCCGCGGCAGCCATTTTCCTTCTACCGTGACACCACCCTTACTATATATTAGAGCCATACCTGGCCTGAGAACCCGGGGGTGATTGGTACTACAGAGGAGCATTGTATTTTTTTTTCCGTTTGGCTAGCGCGTTTCGCGTGATTTTGGCTTTCGCAAGGCCAATTTCACCATTTCAATGCCCCACCGCGCGGCCGGACCGGCGGCAAGCCTCATTAACATTTTTTTCATTCCAAATTAACTATTTTAATTTTAATCAATTAACTACTGTAATTGAAACAATTTTGATTCGAACCTATAACGATCTTTTTTTTTGACAGCCCTATGTGCACCTGTGATCTTTTCTGTGACAAATCATGCAGAACTGGAATGGCCTTTCCATGGCGGGTCCTCCGTAGGTCTTGAACCTGGATATGTACATATGTGTGTGCAAGCCCTCGTTAGCAAGTGTCAAAGGCCGTTTTTCGAGTGAGAGTACATACAAATACTGTACAATACACAGTTGACGGTGCAGGAAAGAGGCAACTGAATGTTGCATTGTCGATATACTAGTACTATCAAGCAGGGTTACACGGGGGCAGGCAGGGGCGGAGCTTGGAATTGAACATGGGGACCGACTTGAAAGGCTAGAATTTTGTATGGCGAATGACACGTACTAATAGGATCAATGTGAGTGATATTAAAGGTTTTCTCCAATCCGTTCAAAGGCTACTTGAGTAGTCGCGAAAGATCCATAAGACTCACGTCTATTGTTTTCTCTCTGTCTCTATGTATATGTAGTAAGAGGGATCTAACCCCTAGTATCAATTTCTCGACTATATATATAGTAATAATATAATAGCATGTATCACATAGGTGGTAAAAAAGGTGGCAACGAACTCATAATTCAAGTCATTAGTGACAATACAAATGCTATTTGTAAATTAAATATGCTGAATGTAAAAGCAAATTTGCACAGGATTAATATATGCGCCCATCACTTAACATCATTAACAATTATCAAGAACTTAAAACTAAAATACTAATAAAGATTAACAGATAAATGTGGGCACTGATTACATAAATAACTGAATTAGTGTCTATACATGGTAAAAGAGATATTAACACCGCGGAGAAGAATAAGAAAGAGAAGACTAATAGCATGCTTTGTCGAATGCCTTATAATCGTATCATTATGGGCAATTTGTTACTAAGGCGGCAAGGCATTAAGGACTAAAACTAGTTGGGACTTGGGACACAACCACAGGGGGCAGACCCCAGCTGCCAGCCCCACGAGGAGTTCTACGAAATTTCGGTTATCTAAGTGTGACCATATATACTCCCTCTGTTTCGCTATATTATTTGTCTATAGTTTCGGGAGTACCCATTTCAATTAAATTTGTTCATTGAGAGGATCTAAAGTGTAGTCATTGCAATTTTTCCTCTCCCTACCTCTGTTTTGGAAGATTTTAAATGTTGTGGTATGTCATTTAATAGGGGTATGTATGGTTATGTCCCATTTAGTGTTTCTAAGTTTTAATATTTTATTAGTATGTGCGCATGGTGGGCTATTGACAAATATAGTGAAACGGAGGGAGTAGCATCTTTCTTGTTCGTAAATATATATGTGCCAAGTTTATTGTCAGGAGCATTACACTACTACACAAAGGGTCATCACAGACGGTTCTAAACCGTCATCACAGACGGTTTCTGAACCATCTAAATTTATGTGTCTGTGATAACAAGCAGTTATCACAGACGGTTTCTGAGCCGTCTGTGATAAGTCACAACACAGACGGTTTTGTGGTATAAACCGTCTGTGAAGGCCTACTATCACAGACGGTTTCTACAAAAAACCGTCTATGATACGTAGGCCATCACATACTGTTATATGTACCGACTGTCTGTAATTGGAGACATATCACAAACGGTTAGTAAAAAGAACCGTCTGTGATATCTGACATATCACATACAGTTGTTGGTGGTAGCCGTCTGTGACAGTAGGTCTTCACGGACGTTTTATACCACAATCGTCTGTGATAGTTCGTTCTATACCTAAATATTTTTTCTATTTTTCTGAGAGGCCATGTGAAGGCCCTTTCCATATTGTGATGAATATTTGACATCATTTGAGACTTATTGGTAAAGGTTTGGGAGTTTTTGAAGTTCGCGAAGTCGAGTTTTGAGTTTCAACTAGGTTCCATGGTATGTTATGATGCATGTTTTCACTAATGATGGTCAAGTGTGCGGTACTTGTGCAAGGAAACGATTTCTCCATCTTTGTTGACTGCAGGTTGAATTGATGGCTTGGATGATCATCAACGCGAGATCAAGAGCAAGCTTGGAGAGCTTGGCATCCAGAACGATCATGGTGGTCGGGGAGATCACTGGGGATCAAGTACGGTCACAGAGATGTAGTATTCATGAAGATGACGCGATACGGGTCCGTGCGGTGACTCAGGGTGACTTGATAGTGCCCAAGTGTCGATGAGGCATTCCGAGAGTGTTCGGAGCTCGAGACACAAGGTGGGGATGTGACAAGTTAACGAGGAGTGAAGACTGTCAAGGTGGAGCAGTGTGGTAGCTCCAGGTGGCTTATATTGATCAAAGTCAACATAAGGGCATTGATATAATTGTAGCTAGTCTAGAGGGGTATTCTAGGCAAGGGGTAGAGTTGGTTGAACCCTAAGTGGATATGAATGAGTGGAGAGAGTTAATCTTAGTCTTTGAGGTGATCCAAGGGTTGAGGTTGCTCCCATAAGACCATAAATAGAGGGGTAGAGCTATGCTTCTACTACCAAGTCTTGAAGAAGGATTTAGGGTTTTCCTTATGCTCCTTTGAGCTTTGACCACCATGAAGTGTGGATTTGTAACCCTTCCTCTTGAAGCAATGAAAGTTCTAAGTTCTTACAAGTTCTGAAATTTATTTTATTTATTGCAATTTCTAGCTTTTCTTTGTTGCAATTTGAGCTTCTCTTCCCCTCCTTCTACTTGCTGTAGTTCTATTGGATCTAGGACGTGTAAGAGATTGAGGAGTTTATCAAGAACATGTTCCAACTGAACAAGATCCATTAGAATTCATTCTTGCTCAAGTTGTGTTTGCATTAACCGTGTTCTTGAGCTGAAATTGCTATTTTTGATGCAACTTGAACTATCTGCATGAAAGGTTGAGACTTTGGGCATATATTTGCAATTCCTTTTGGAATCATAGACCCAAGATCATTTCCTAGCAATGGTTCAAGTTTCATCAATTTGGGTTGAGTAGATCTTGAGTTCTTGATATTTCTTAGCGGGCAAGTTTATGAAATTCTAGCTTTCGATGAAATGTGATCTTGAAGCAAGATAGGTCTCTATTTTTTTTGTTTTATTCTGCAATTCCTTTTGGAATCATAACCCTGAGGACCTCATTTTGATATAGTTCAAGTTTCATCAATTTTGGTTGAGTAAATATTGAGTCCTTGAGGTTTCTTAGCGAGCAAGTTTCTGAAATTCCAGATTTACTGAAATTACTGTTTTGATGCAATGTGGACTTTAAGAAAGAAAGATCTATCTCTTGGGCTTGATTCTGCAATTCCTTTTGGAATCATAACTCTAAGGACCTCATCTTGATATGGTTCGAGTTTCATCAATTTTCGTTAAGTTTATCTTGAGTTCTTGAGGTTTCTTAACAACCAAGTTTCTGAAATTCTTGTTTTGATTTTTCTGTTCTTGGTGTGTTCTTGAACCTAGTGTCTTCCTCATAGCACTAGAGTTCAAGAGAAGAAATACTTGAGTGAGGAAATTTAATTTGCGTCTATTCACCATCCCTCTAGTCGCCATAACCGATCCTTCATTTTCGGCTAGCCTTAGGAAATGCTAGCCATGCCCTCTCAAAACAAGCAAGCAGAAAACAAATAAATCATAGATAAATGAATTACAACTCAAAGTGATTTACAACTCAAAATCAATTACAAAAGAATGTTCATGTATTGTCGCTAGAGTTACAATTGAATTACAACTCAAAGTGAATTACAATTGAATCAATTGTTTGAACATGTATTAAGCGGAGTGAAACTCTCCTTTCAAGTTAATGATCTCCGTCATGATGAAGGTGGAGAGCCATCCTCGAATATCCGAGACTTCGTCCAAATCGAATGTACTTAATTTGATTGTCATGCTATGTCACTAGGAGTACAGTAGTAAGCATATATATATATATATATTTAAATCGATAATTAGGAAATAATTATTGCGACATTGGAAAACCTCTGGATCATTCGTCTTAGCACTCATGATTTCATGCCTATGGTGGCAAACGTAGAATGCACATAGGTGGTCTTGTAGTTGTTGGTGGCACTGCAAAAATAGAATTACATATATAGGTATAGTCAGTTCGAGAGACATTATTACGAGTATGATATAGGATTATTGTGTTGTAGTGAGTACCAGAAATCGTGTCCTGTGTTGCAATGTGGCGCTCGATTCCATGTGTCTCCCTCCCCAAGCAACATAGGCGCTGAACAACCTACGTGATTCCAAAAAGTTACCCTTGACCATTTCAAACGAAGGAAGACTATAATAGAGTTATGTATAGAGGAAATGAGCATACTTGTCGAGTATTTCTTGCAAAAGGGTGAAGTCGTGGATATTGTTGAGTAGGGAATCAAGGTATATTACCTTGTTCCACTTTGGTACAATGACTATAAGGATCCAGTGCCATCTACTCATGTATGTCGCTAGTCATTAAACTTAAGTTCGTGTTGCGTATAAAGTACAAATGAAATTTATATAGCAAGTAGTAAAGCACTTACCTCTGGTTGTAGAGCACTAGTATGTAGTCCTTGTTGCCCAGAGCAACCAATCCCGTCATTATATACTTCTCGAAGTAGGATGTGTCTTGGGTGATGCATTGCTCAAAATTCAACTGTGGGTCGGGGAAACCCACCGGTTCTCGCGATTGCCAGTGTTCTTGCATAATGTATCTATATATAAGCAATGATTTATGATATTTATCGGTATTACGTGAATACAAAACTTGATTGTATACACTTATAGTGTCCAGCATCGTAGAAGTGAGGCGTCGAGGTTGAATAGTTCGAATAAGTCTTCGAAGCCCACAACAAAGAAGCCCGACTCCTGGAGGAAATGCCTCTCCATGTATCTGCGGTGAATCTAGTAGGCCGGTTTGTCCTCCGCATGTACCAGGCATGCAAACTCTCGCAACCCATTCCAAGGTGGGGTAATAGTGTGTTGGGGACCAACGGCCTTCCGAAGGAGAATGTCTAGGGCTTGCGAGGCGCCTTAATGTTCTTCGATTTCGATTTGGCCTTGTGACTCACCCGTTATACGTCTTCCCGGGAGATGACTCGGCACACTTTTCTTGTTTCTTCGGCGTTGTCTCCACGGGAGCTGATACAACGGACTTCTGAAGCAGAGGTTGAGGTGGAGTCGTCGAAGGTTCTGTTGGAGAGGCATGGTCGTGTGGAGATCGCAACACTACAGGGTGCAGGGCGATGTCCCTCTTGGGCCACTGGACAAAAGTGTGCACGACATCCCCTAGTGTTATGATGTCTTCGTTCAGGGGCTTCTCCAGTGGGACGACCATGCAAGTGTCATATACCATGTCCACCTGGACCTTGGCGTAACCCTGCGCCAAGTGGGCACTGTGCAGCACTGTCTCTTCCTATCATGGAAACGCCATCTCCCGCCCAGCCTCAATAGGAATGGACCAAACCAACCTCACTTAGAGCTTGCAAGGTATGGACTCCTACAAAACGATACACAATTAGCTAAGGTATCCTACATGTCTATCTTTGGAGCATTCCAGAGATGTACATTACATAGATGTCATCGATAGGTAATTGGACGTCGCTATGTTCAGAAAGTAGCGTGGACACGCAGCTACTCTGACATTGAGAGGGACTGGCTCCCAAAATAACAGGGGCGGCTTGCGACTGGTTGAGGACTTGATTCATTTGTTTCTGCAATGATGTTATATGTCCTCGAAATTCTGCACGAATCTCCTCTTTCAATCATTCCTTGTGCTCGGCCTGGGATCTCTTCCTACTCCTATACGCCTCGGAGTCATGTGGGAATCCATGCCTCCAAGGTATGTAAACCCCAAGGCCTCGCGTGCGACCTGGGTGCTCCTTATTTTCCAGGGCCATGGATAGTATATCTTTCTCCCTGACTGTTTTGAAGGGGCCTTGGGAAGATTCAGTATTCAATGTTTGCTACAAGAGGCCATCATGTTATTTTAGACCCTATGAAGTTATGGACTTATTAATAACTAGGTAGTTTGATATATCTTACCAGACGTTGGGACACTTCTCGTCTGTCGGGTTTATGAAAGAGATGGCGCCCAAAGACTTGGTTGATGACCTCACTCTTAACTAGTTTCGGGCGCGCTCGTCTGTGATCCCAGCAAATGGTAGGGAGGCCTCCCACCGGATTGCCTCCTCGTACTCCCTCCTCCATTGCGAGATTTTACCCGCGTACCCAGCAGTACCGAGTCTGTGGGGGTGAGTGTTTTGTGTCTAGATATCCTTATGCGTCGCACTTTGCTCTTGAAATTCTGTCAGCGTCTTCATCCGCACAAAGGCGTCCCATGTATCCGGTGACATGAATTGATACTTCGTGAAGGGCGTCCGATCCTTGTTCACGTACTCCGTGACAAGTGTGCTCTTGAAGGTCTTCTACGCTTTTCCCTAGACTTCTGCTGGAATCTCGAACGATCTTAAAATTTCTTCCTACACCTGTCATTTCTCTTCATCTGTTAGAGACTTCCAGTTTGGTGTGGTGATAGGGACTTGTTCTCTTGCAACTATCCCGCAGGTGGTCCGGAATGTTGCCGCTGCTTTCTTCGGATGCAGAGGGACCCCAACGGGACTGACCTCCATGATGGTCGTTTGGCCCTCAAGCCTTTTTGATATTCCTCTGCCATCTCACTTAGGTACCCCTTTCATCGAAGTGCCAGACGCATGCAGCAAAGACTATGCGGACACTATCTCACTTACTTGCTATCTATAAAAATAAACAGAGAAGAACACTTAATCACAACATATTCCATATCACTCACCTTTCCAATGTTCCATATCACCCACATAGAGAGGAGCATTCCAGTGCCCCTCGATTAGTCATTCACTTATTCTAAATTTTACATATTTTTGGGGCAACAGTGCCAAAGTTTTAGTGTGTAACTCATAAAAAACATACAAAACCAGGACAATTAATATTATTATCATCATCATAGCAAGCAAATCAAATTGACAAATTTATGAAAAGATATTCTACATTTCTACTATTGTTTCCTATTTAATTCCCATTATTTATAGAAACACGAAAGGTTGAATGTCAAATCATATTTCCACATCACAATTCTCACCTTTTAATTTTTATTTCCTTTATCATTAGATTCAAATAACAAAGGCTTAACTAATTACAGTGAGAAGTTAACAAACACCCAAAGTAGCATGCATTCAATTCCATCACACAGAACACCTCCAACTCTAAACATGCAATTTCATCCTGTCTCATATGAGATATTAACATCTTCTAAACTTGTAGTATTGTCATTTCCTGAGGGGGAGGGCCGGAGCCATCCATTACTCATCTAGTTTCTACTAACTGCAAGAGAAAGAGGTCCATGAGATGCCAATGGAGGCTGGTTTTAGCGTTCTTACCTTCATAGTGGAGGGAGCAGAGGGCCGTGGGGAGGAGGCCGACGCAGGGGAGAAGAGCGGCACGGGGAGGAGGCTGACAGAGGGAGGACTCCGGCGTGCGGAGAAGGACGGCGCGGGGAGGAGGACGACAGAGGGAGGACACTGGCGTGGGGAGGAGGGTGGCACAGGGAGGAGGACGGGTGAGTGAGGAGTAAGGGCGCTGGGGAGGGGGACGGGCAAGTGAGGGGTAAGGGCGCAAACCCTAGCGGGGCCCTACTAATAAATGGATATCACAGACGGATCTGGAATAGAACCGTATGTGATATTTAAGTATCATAGACGGTTTTGAAATATAACCATCTGTGTTATACGACCATATCATAGATGGTTATATTTTAAAATAGTATGTGATATGCGACCATATCACAGATGGTTCTATTTTAGAATCGTTTGTGATACATATCACAGACGGTTTGTTCCACAAAACCGCCTGTGATAGTTCCTTCTATAGCTAAAAAATATTCTGTGAGCCATGCCCTCTGAAAACAAGAAAGCAAATACAATCACAGATGAAATAATTTCTTAATTACTGACTCAATTACAATGGAATAATTTCTTAATTACATGTTGAGTTTTGTTAATTACAATGGAACAATTTCCAAATAGGTGTTCACCATGTGGGATCACTCCACTCAGCTATTTCCTTTTTAAAAAATAGCCCTTCATGATGATCGACCCACATATAGCTAGCTTCCTCACTGGGTTCTTCCTCAAGCCTAATGCCATCTCTGAAAGGAGGCAACTCGTCAAATTGATTGTACTCTTCCTCATCCACGACAATCTCAACTCCGAAATCCTTCTTTTTCCATGAAGAATTACGTGGTGGTTCTTATTTGCCTGGTCCGTTACATAAAAAATTGAACAACTTGCTTAGCGAGTACGAATGGTTCGTCTTTGTATCCAACACGTTCGAGGTCTATAATAGTAACGACGTACTTGTCGACCTTCACACTCTGTGAAAGTTTGACCTAATGGCACCGAAACAGGGGGATCTTGAAAAGTACGTAGTCGAGCTCCCAAATCTCCTCTATGAATAGTAGGAGCTCAACCCGCGTGGCCCAGCGGTATTGAACTGCTTGTGAAATGCATCTATGCGGACACCACTGTTATGGGCTATGCACTTTCTATCCTGAGCTGTCGTATAAAATGTGTACCCATTTATGTTGTATCCTTGCCATGTCACAATTGTAAAGTTTGACCCTTTGGCCAACCATCGCAGCATATCATCACTTGATGACCTCCCAGCGAACCACATCTTTAATCATTCGTGGAACCGACGGTTGTGCTATCTCGTGATCCAAACCTCCGACCGAACTAGATTATGTTGGCGTACCATGTGTTTGTGCTTGTCGATGTATGGGGACACTTCGGTCATGTGTTGCAAGACCGTGAAATGGGTTTGAGCGTATGTATCCAGATCAGGAGTGATTGCTTTCCTTCCAATGGTCCCGATACTCTCCGGCCTCCCCTCATGACGAGATACAGGCACACCTATCGGTTTCACCTGAGCTATGTAGTCGACGCAGAACTTAATGACCTTTTCGATTGCATAACCTTTGATGATGCTGCCCTCCAGCCGAGATCTATTCCGTACATAGGACTTGAGAATTCCTATTTACCTCTTGAACGGGTACTTATGACGTAGGAACACAGGGCCACATATCTTTATCTCTTTCATAAGGTAAACATTGAGATGGACCTTGATATCAAAAAATGACGGAGGGAAATACATCTCAAGATGACATAGAGTCGTCACTACCTCGCCCTGTAGAGCATTTAGTCCATCGAGATCAGTGACCTTCTGAGCAATTGAGTTAAAGAAATAACACAGCCTCATGATTGCCACTTGGACCTTGTTTGGTAAAATACTTCTAATTGCAACGAGAAACATTTGTGTCATCAGCACATGACAATCATAAGACTTCATACTAATTAATTTCAAATCTTCCATAGAAGCAAGTTTCTTCATGTTGGCGGAGTAATCAGACGGAACTTTCACACCATATAAGATTTGGCACAGTTCATTTCTCTCAGCATTGGACAGAGTGTAGCAAGTTGGGGAAGGTACGTTCGGCCTTTATCGATCTCTTTCGGTGCTAACTCGGTCCTTATATTCATATCAACCAAGTCACGCCGTGCATTGACACCATCCTTTATTTTGTTATGAATGTTCAGTAAGAGACCAATCAAGCTATCACATACATTCTTCTCCACGTGCATGACATCGATGAAGTGGCGAACTTCTAAGTGCTCCCAATAAGATAAGTCCCAAAAAATTGTTCGCTTCTTCCAGATGTTCCTTCGACGAGTCCTCAATTTACGTCCATTTTCAAGCACAACATCAATATCCTTAACTATATCATAGGCCTCTTTCCCTCTAAAAGCCCTTGGAGCTGAACCGTCATTCTTATTTCTGTCAAATTGTTTCTTCATCTTGCGGTATGGGTGATACTTGGAAAGAAACCTACGATGACGTATGTGTACAGTTTTGCGTGAGTTGTTCAGCCACATACTCTCGGTATCATCTAAGCAGTGCGGACAGGCTTTGGCTCCTTTTGTACTAAACCCCGATAGGTTACCAAGGGCAGGAAAATCATTGATGGTGCAGAACAATATGGTGTGTAAAGTGAAGTTCTCTTGTTTGTACGCATCCCATACCTGTACCCGTTCATTCCACAGTGTCACAAGATCTTCCAGCAATAGTGCTAGGTACACATTAATATCGTTCCCAGGTTTATTCGACCATTGGATAAGTAGTGACATCCAAATGTACTTCCGCTTCATAAAAAAAACCAAGGAGGACGATTGTACATATATAGATTCATGGGCCAGGTGCTGTGTCGGTTGCTCATATTACCAAAAGGATTCATTCCATCTGTACTCAACCCAAACCTTATATTCCTCGATTCTGCATCGAAGTATTCAAAGCTCCTATCGAAGTTTCTCGATTGGACGGAATTAGCAGGGTGTCTTAGCTTTCCATCTTTCTTACGCTCCCCCGAGTGGTAACACAACAATCTTGCCTCCTTTCGGTTCGCAAATAAATGCTTCAAACGGGGAATTACAGGCAGATACCACAACACCTTAGCAGGAGGTCCTTACTTCACCTCGATGCCCTCGCCATCGTTGGAGTGATTCTTATGCTTGTACCAGGATGCTTTGCACACCGGACATACATGCATGGCTATATACTCTTTACAATAGAGGATACAATCGTTTTGACATGAATGTATTTTTTTTACTTTCATTTCCAATGGATAAAGAACCTTCTTGGCTTGGTAGGTGGTTTTGGGCAACACGTTTTCCTTCAGAAGGATGTTCGCTAGGAGACCTAACAACGCCGTGAAACTCTTGTTGGACCAACCATCGCTTGCCTTCAATTTCAGCAGTTCAAGCACGGATGACAACCTTGTATATTCTGACTTGCAGCCAGGGAACAAAGGTTCCCTGAGTCCTCCATTAAGCCCTTGAATTTACCAAACTTTCTCTCACTATAGTTCCCTTCGGCATCGCGTAGCATCTAATCCAGATTGTCATCGTGCGACCTATCCTCATCGAAAGCATAGTCCACATCCAGCATATCGTTGTCTCCCTCGACAATGTCACTACCTTCTGGTATAATCTGCTCTTCACTGTGACTGGTCCAACATGTGTACTCCTCTTTAAAACCCCTTCGAATCAAGTGCGCTTAGATCTGCGCTGGGTTGGTAAATATCTTTATATTATCGCAATCAATGCATAAACAGTACATAAATTTTATCCCTTTCTTCAACATATCTTGCTCGGCAGCTCTTCTAAAAGCAGACATGCGATCGATGTACTCTTCACTCACACGGTGCTCAACGTACATCTAGCTTCGGTCCATGTATGCTACAAATGTAACAAATTAGTGTTAAATTAGATTAATACTCCTAAAGTAACTAGCTACGAAATATTCATGAAGCAATATATATACCATGCAAGAATATATTGAAGCAGACAAGGAGCAGCGAGACACATTCTTAAATTTCAGCAAACTACCAAGCTAGTTCTAAACCTAGCTATCATCTCTCTAGATCATAATGCATATAATTAGAAGCAAATACTAACCTTAGATCACCAAGAACAAATCAGCGATATTCTTTCACCAAACACCCCAAAGCTGGCTGCCGCCTTCAAAGCAGCCGCATATCACAGACAGATCTCACTACAGACAAATCTGTCGAGATGGTCGGATATTTAATGACGCATATCACAGACAGTTCTTGTTAAGAACCGTTCGTGAATCATCACCGACGGATTTAAAACCGTCTGTGATAATCGGAGACAACATAGATCGTTTGTTTTTAAAACCGTCTGTGAATCTTCACAGATGGTTCTTAACAAGAATCGTCTGTGATATTAAGAGAGATCACATATCGTTTGTATTTAAAAACGGTATGTGATAATTATGTATCACAGACGGTGCTAATTAAAAACCGTTTGTGATAATTATGTATCACATATAGTTTGTTCCACTAAACCGCCTGTGATATTTCCCTCCGATAGCAAAAAAATATTCTGTTTTTCAGCTAGCCTTAGGAGTAAATAGGTATGACTTATTTTTTACATAGAAGATAGTAAGATAAACACGTTATTCAGTAAACATGTTCAACATAGACAATAACTTCAACTCCAAACTGGATTTTTTTTTCATTTTTGTATTGATATATGGCAAATAGCGTGGCTAGACGCTTCTTACAAATTTTAAAATAAAAAAAGTTGAAACCAAACTAATCAAAATTTTCTAGTGGCGAAGGTAGCCTGCTATCTCAATCTTCGAAATTTTGTAGGCAACATCGTCCGCATCGGAGGGTTCAGAATCAGCGTAGGAAGCACGAAACTCATCCACCCATTGACGTGCTCGTTTGAGTGCCGCCCAATGATGCTTCGACTGAAGAATCAAGTCGTATTGCACCCATAGGCTCTTTTCTCTTGCTCGAGGGGTCTTGGCTTTGTAGACTCGGTCCCCCGCCACCTCGTGTAGGAGTCGAATCGACGGTAATCCTTCTGGAGACATGCAGCATCGTTTTGGAGGACCATGTCGATGGCGAGGTTAGCTCGTCAGAAGCTGGAGACCACTTTAAAGACGCAACGAAGGAGGATGTCTAGACGACTTAATGTCACCGCCACGTGACCTGGCATTACCTTCGGTGGAGGAGGAAGGACACTGTTAGCACAATGTCCTTCCACAGCAACCGCTAGTGTACGGCCAGAGAGGTGATCATACAAAATGGCTAGATAGGCCATCAACGTTGACATCAGGGAAGAAGAGCGGGGAGCCATTTTTGTAATTGCTATTCGTTTGTGCTTGAGAGTAGAGCGATGTGGGGATTCATCTTCGGTTGTGGATGATCATTTTTATAAAATAAGGAATAAATTCAGCACGTGAGACGAAGAAATGCATCGGGAGGCCGAAGCGGCATTGATGCGTTTAAGACATACCTATCACAGACACTTCCAACCACAAACTATCTGTGATACAAAAATACAGACGGTTTAGATTAAGAACTGTCTGTGATGTTTGCAATTATCATAAACGGTTCTTGTTAAGAATAGTCTGTGAATTAGCAAAGACGGTTCGGATTAAGAACCGTCTGTGATATCTGCAATTATCATAGACGGTTCTTGTTAAAAACAGTCTGTGAATTATCATAGACGGTTTGGATTAAGAATTGTCCGTGACGTCTGCACTTATCACAGATGGTTCTTGTTAAGATCCGTCTGTAAATTATCATAGATATTTCTTATTAAAAACTGTCTGTGATAATTACGTATCACAGATGGTTCTAGCCATCATTAGTAACATAGACGGCCGCGCTTGAAAAACCGTACGTGATAATTGTAATACTCCGAAACGCGTTAGAGAGAAAACAAAAATAGTTAAAGAGGTTTTTCTGAAATTTCTTCAAAACCTAGGCCATGGGCTCTTGGCCCACACACCATGGCCCAAAAGGGGATAAACCCTAAATGTGCTACAAGATGCCCACCACCATGCAAGGTCTTGGCTGCCATCTCTTGTAGCATCCACCTCTTTGCTCCTCCTCCCAGCGCCATCCTCCCTCTGCTGCTCACGTGGTTGGGAAGAAGAATGAGGGGAAGGAAGAGAGGAGAAGGAAGAGGAGAGGAGAACCACGTGCGGATTTCAGCGAGCTCACACGCGTCTTCTAGGGTAATAATTCATCTCCTCGTTGTTTAGTTCAATTAGATCTATGGTAGTTGTCGTTTAGCGAATCGTCGCTACTGCTGCGATTGGAATCAGTAATCTGTACCCTATTTGCTCGTCAGTTTTTGCATAGTTCAAGCCAGAATTGGAGTTTAGGGTCTCCTAGAGATTTGTGGAGATTGTCTTCAGATTTCTATAGGCTCTGAGATCACCTAATTAGGAGTTGTAGTTTGGGACATACGTTAGTTTCTTTATTGCTGTCTAGGAATCTTGACAAAATGTAGAAGTCGTTTTGTTTATTAAATAAGGTTTTGTTAATGGCTGATTCAGGGAGGTCTCCCAACACGACTTTCGTAGTAAATTTATTTAGCTTTCTATATTGTTAAAGATCATAGATTTTGGTTCAGCCATTTGAAAGATATGAATTTTCTTGTACTGCTGTTCATTATGTCTGTCAGATTCTAACTTTAGATTTTCAACTGAATATTAGACTCAGATGATGGCAGAATTAGTGGATCTTGCCAACTAGGTTATTGTAGATAATTGTGTTATCTTTCCAGAGAATATGAGAATGTATTTTTATGATTTACAGAGCGAAAGTTATGTAATTTATAAGGTCACTGTCCAGTGTAGTTTCCTGATAGTTGTCGTTTGATTTGAGTTGATCAAATAGTTAAACCTTGGGTTTTGGGACGGCGTTGTAGAGCTTTGCGAATAGCGTCATGTTACATGTAGATATTATCTTGAGTAACTTAATTTTGTAGGAGTGGCTTCGGAATTAGTGGCACCTTCCTTGCCTCCTAACGCGTCGCAACACGAAAGGCAAGTACAATCGGAATTGTCTTGACTGTTTATTTGTTCAAAGAGATTGTTGCTTATGAAATGGCTAAATTCTATGAATTGTGAATAATTCCAGTATTAATTATTTCCTTTCATGGTGGCTATTCCATGCTTCTTCGAGAGTATGTTCTTCATTACAATGTATTCATTCGTTCATTCAGTCGTTCATGTTTCACCCACGGGAGTGGGCAATGAAGTCCCATCATTCCAATATGGGCAAATAAGACCCATAATTCCAATATGGGCAAATTGGATCCCCGTTTGAAAGATTCTTCATACGGGCCTTGGATCCCCCGCATTTTGGATAATGCGGGCCTGGGTGAACACCGACTGGTATTCACTAGCTATACCAGTATAAACAGAAGTGAAGAGCATGCATTTTCATACTTGCATAAGATTCTTGTCTTTCTACTCATGTATTCGTATATTGTAGAGGATATGTTTTTGATCCATTGCTTTCCGAATTATTCAATTGTATTTGCTGAGTCGTGGACTCACTCTTGCTAGTTTGTTTGTTTTAGGTAAACTCTGAAGACGTCATGCTTTGGTAGAGAGTAGTCACATGGAGACACTCACTCATTCATATATTAGTTAATAAACCTGCTATTATCTTTCAATTGAGAGTTTTGGATTGTAATAAATGGTGTCCTGATGATTGTCATGGTCCGTCGTTATGTTTTAGTTAATCTAGTTAATGATTTATATTCATTAGATTTATTCCTGATAGTATTTATCTTGAATGGATTCTTATGATCGGACATTTAGAGTTTTTATTATGTTGCTGAAATTTAGATCAATTATGCTAGTATTTCTCTTGTGTGGTGAAGTCCAAATGCTAGTAGTTGTAAAAGTGTTGGACATAAATGGTATTGTTGTTTGTGTTGGAGGTTTAGGTAATATTTTGGCTTTCGCATAGCCAGGGTGTTACTGTTGGTATCAGAGCGGGCTTTAGGTCCGTGGTGAATATGTTAACAATTTAGGTAACTTAATTTGCTAAAATCTGTTAATGGTTAATTAACCTAAAACTTGACACACTGGTGCACAGTAGGATGGGATGGGTCAAGCAATACATTCCCGTTTCCATTAAATTGCATTGTTAATCTATGATATGATATGATCTTCTGTATCTATGAATTTATTCTATGATTATTATGAGATGATCTTGTATACTCATAATTGATTATATTGGTTATGTGTGATGATAGTTGTTGTTGAGAGATTGATGTCATGGTTGTGGCCCTGGGCTTCGCCAGGTTACACCACCGTTCGTGTTATGGGAACAGGGAAGTAGTTATCTTGATTACCATAGTTATAGGTATTGAGGGTGAGTTTCTTTAGAAAAGTTGTTCTTTTCCTTGAACTTGAATTTTGGCTAATTATGGTTATAGTTGCAGTTGATGAAATTTTTCTCTTGATTTAGTGCCTACAACACAGCTGGTGAGTTTTCATTGGTCTTTCTTAGTTCCATAAAGCGATTGCTTGTTCTCCTGACCGTTGATCTATTGTTGCTTTGTGAGAACGTCGGTTATCAGCAAAATTGATCTTTTCTTGGGAGTTCTGCCCTTCTTATTGGAAAATATGAATAATTTATTCACTTGGTATTATGGATACTGAAAGTTTTCTGTTGCAAGTTCTTTAACATGTGAAAGCTTTGGCTTTATATATTTCTTTTGGGATTATTTCAAGTGTTGAAGTTTAATGCCTCTTTTTTCTGAAAGGAGTTAAAATCCTTTTGTGATGTCTTACTATGTTTAAGCGAGAGGTGGTAAACATAGAAGTTCATTAATGTGGTATGAGTTATCAAGTCGGATCTGTAGCGTGTGCGTGACTGGTCTTAATCCAGATCCTTGGAAATTGAAGTTGATTAATTTGATGTTAACATAGAGTAATTACCTGATGGGTAGTGACTAAGAGTATGTCCATACCTAATTGGAGTCAGAAGAGTTATTACGAAGTATGGAACGTTGATGAACTGGTTTGGTCATTAAAATTATTTAGTTTGTTGAACTTGTTTGATTATTTGGTCCCAATGGATTAGTCTAACTGTGAGAAAAGGGAAACTTGAGGTGATGCTAGGTTATGGCCTTAATAGATATTATTCGTGGGGTTATCATTTTCTGTAGATACTTGATGATCATATATGGTTACTAGCTTTACATAAACTTGAGTATGATTAATTGTTGGAATTGCGTACAAAATGGTTGAAGGGATTGAATACCGGTGGATCTAGAATTTATGGGAGGAGTTCTTGATAGTTCTTCCTTATAGAATGACGCGATGAATTTGGTTGTAATGTTGTTCAGACTTTTGATCAATGGAAGATTTCGATTCTTGAAGTTTTAGTGTGATTTTGCCGAAAACTAAACGTGAGGATGAACAGTTGAATATGTGGTTGTAAATAGATAGTTGAAGTGCAATTGTTGTGTGTTAAAGTCTGGTATTGAGCATCACTAAGAGTTGAGCTGATGTGATTTAATTGGTGGCTTATGCCTACACGATTGTGAAACTGTCGGATGATAGCCTGTCCTTGATGAAAGGGTTTTTGTAAAACCTTTTAATTTGTGTAGTAGATCTCTTCTAAAAAAGTAGTTGTTGTAGTGAAGCTGTATGGTTTTGGTATACTCTCATTTTGAAGATGGGATGATAAAGTCGTATGGAACAATTTGGTGAACTTTTGGGGGCTTTATAATGGAAGAGTTGACAATAAAAATTCGTGTTAAGAGTGTATTATTCTTAATGTTAGTAAGATTGTCTACAAGGGATTGCGACTTGTGGGTGTGGTGACGATTCTTTTAGAAAGAAAGTACTTTGATCGCCTTTTGTAATATCAGTTAAATGAAACGTTTGAAGTTTTGCATTCATGGCTTTTGGTAGTTCCTAAATATTGTAGTAGCTGAAATTTGTTGAGTGAAACGATGTGTTGGAATATTTGAGAGGTGGACTTAAGTTTTGTAGCTTGCAACTTTTTGAGGAGTGGTTAACCTGGTTATTTGGCTGCATAAGAGTTTCTCAAGTTTCAAACGCAATGTTTTATTCTTATTGGTTGAGGTTTGATATTCTCTTCTTATGGGACTAGTGCCTTTAACTGTGGTGTCGTCTTTTGCCTTCCGAGATCATTCCTATTTGACCATCTCTCTTGGTCTTGTGTACTGCGAATGGAAAATGTTTCCTGTGTACTGAAAATGATTCTATTTGCCTCATCTTTTGAGAAAGGAATAATCGATTTGTTTTACAAATCCTTCTAGAGTGAACAGTGGCAACTGATTAGTAGTGGTCAAGTTTACGAGGTTGTGAGACCTTGGGATGTAAGTTATTTGAGGAGAATTAAAGGATGAATTGATTTCATGTATAATTCCTGGAGAGAATCTTAGTTATACAGAATGTTTGTCTTTGGGGCTAAACTAATTGCATTGTTGCAACTAATAGAATCTATAGTGATTTGTGGTCCAAGATCTTTTGTTCATTTTGGGTGGAATTTTAGAATTATCGAAAGAATGAAAATCTTGATCAGTTTATTAGAGTATTGCGATTGGGTAGTTTGCATGGTTATGTAGGTGAAATATGATGGTGTATTGTAATAAGGGAAAGATTAGCGAAGTAATCTAATCGTTAAAGCAATTAATGAGGTAGCAGAGATTGTTGGATTATTGTCAGCTATGGCTTAGTTTCAATGAGTAACTCTTTTGGAGTTAGAATCTTTCAAAGGATAATTTGGTTAAGAATATATCTATCTATTGACGTTAATGATCGAGTATGGTTAGATTGTGAGAATTTTAGTCATCGAATCTGAGGATTTCCCTATCATTTACACCGGAAGTTCATTGTAGGAGTTTTGGAAGTTAAATTTGAGCTTCACATTTTTATGCTAGGACTTTGGTCGCCCAAGGATTTTGTGTAGAGGAAGTAGAATAAGGGTGGATTCTGGATAGTGGGATGATCATTGATAGAACCCTTTTGATGTAGTACATGAGAATGTGTGATGTGAATTATGAGTTGTTTGTTATTAAAGGATTGAGGTGGTGTGATTGCATGTGAGATCTATTTTGAGATGCATTCGGAGTCATCTGACAAAGTAATTCCGTCGGTAGATGAGTTGGTTAGAGTATGTTTCTGTGGAGTCAATAGAACCTCTCTACAAAGGTGTGGTTGATGTATTCGGTTTGAGCATAGCGTTGAGGTTGACAATTTAAGAAAAATGAGTTAGTGTCATGCGATGAATTGGAAGTCCATAATTTGAGAGAAGTTTTATTCTTAAAAGAGAAATTGAGAAAAATGTTGCCTCTGGTAATGAAACGCTCTTTTGATTCTTGTTTGAGCTATGTGTTTATGACTGATGTCTTTGGTAATTTGAGTTGGTGCTATGTTGGCATGTGTGATTCTTTCTAGTTCGGACAGAATAAAAGAAATATTTGATTTGGGCATTCGAGTGATTTCTCATTTGGCTTTCGTGGTGTTCATTCGCAAACTTCCTAATTAGAAAGTGGAATGGTTTTCATGATGAATTTTCGATTTTGGATTTGACCCTTTTGGTGGAGAGTTGGCATTGCGTGGTTGCGATGAGAACTCTTTATTTTCAGCTGGGTTCTCTTTGTAAAACAGTTGTTTTAAAACGAGTTCTGTTGTGCGTTCCTGGTTAAAGGAGGTGCTCCTTGTTAGATGAAGAGTTCGATTAAGAAGTCGGACGAGAGTTCTGGGTGTTTTGTATTTTAGAAGGATGGCATATCGCTAGGACCGTCTCGGGGCCATATGTGTGTACGCAACTTTTGGTATGTTCTGGTGCCGAGAGAGTACCTGGGAGATCTAGAGTTTGAGTTTTCAATAACGTCGTTGACCATCGAGTAGGATCTTACCTTCGAGTCTCTTATGATAAGTGTACTTGGAAATGTCGGGTTGAGTGTCAGGACAGACGTCATTTTACGTCATTTTGTTGTGGTCTCATCAGTTCGAGAGAGAGGCCACTTGGGAGATGGAGTCTCACATGTGCGAGCAGTATCCAGATCTTTTCACAGCGGGTACGTGTCACTGTTATTAATTTTTAGTTGTGGTTGTTGTTTTTCTCTCTCGAGTAGACGACAAGTAGAATTCGGGGTCGAATTCTGTTTAAAAGGGGTATAATGTAATACTCCTTAGAGGGTTTCTTTATTTTATTAAGCACTTTCATCGCTGCATTGTTATCGTTATACATTGCCATCAATTATGTTGATTTTTATGCTAAAAATTGGCGAACACATTACTATTTTGTACAATATCGTTTAAAAAATATATGTGTAGTTCTATGTCGGGTGAAGTGGTGAATGCTAGTTATTTTCATTCTGGTTCTGCCCTGTTGGTGGGTCAAGTAAAAATTAAGACTGAGTATAAGGGGGCCACACACGTGTGTGCCAATCGAAAAATGCTCGCGGTGTTAAGTAACATAGTCATCGTAGGGAGACAATCAACCAATCACCAAACAATTGACAATTGACAGAGAAACAACAGATGGAAACACAATATGGAGGAACCTCTTTATTCATTCATCAATCTCTTTTTGTGTACAGGGAGGTCATATTTACAGACTAAAACCCACCAATGGTAGTTTCGGTATTATGCACATCAACCCCTAATCCAGGGTTTCTTAACACTCCCCCATGGGCGAATACCGCGTCATGCAAATGTCTCATTAAAAACTCCCCCCAAAAAACCTGTGGGGAAAAGGGATTAGAGAAAAGAGTACATTGCATCCGCAAGCTGTATTGCATCGTTGCCTCGTTAAAACCTTTACGTGAGAAATCTTCATGGAAAACTCAGTAAGGGAAAAAGAATGCAACATCTTTACCTTCTGGGTCAATCTTGAGGATTAAGGTAAAACTTCAAGACCTTAAGTGTATTATGATTCAGGAGATTCTCCCCCTGATTCCTGCAACTCTCCAAGTCACTTCATTCCAACACTACGAACATATCGTTGGAAACTAGACATAGGCAGAGACTTAGTGAATAAATCAACCAGATTTTCACAAGATCTAGCTTGCAGGATCTTCACTTCATCGTTCTTCTAGAATCCATGAGGATATAAGAATTTGGCAGCAATATGCTTCGTGATATTACTTTTAACATAACACATTTGCATTTGTGCAACACAAGCAGCATAATCTTCATAGATAATTTTGGGGTATCGATGGTGTTAATGCCACATGACTTCAGGATATAGCCAATCACACGTCTGAGCCAAACACATTCACGTGAGGCTTCATATAGTGCAATAATTTCCGAGTGGCTGGTAGAAGTTGCTACGAAGGTCTACTTAAATGACCGCCAAGAGATGGCCACACCACCACAAAATAATATAAATATATTCTAGGATTTTGCACTATAGAGATTTGACAGATATCTTTAGGATTCAGTAATGATTATTAGGATTATGCATGATCTTCTTGATCTTTGCATTGTTGACCAACTGGATCTAAACTGTTAAGTGGTAAAACCTTCAAGGTAAATTTAATCAATAATCATCGTATCAACACCTTCTAGGCTTGAGTAAGATTTTCAAAATCTCAAGTATGATGATCAGTGTTTAGTATATGCTCTCCCTGCAGACAACTTTCGTTGAAGTCTTGTTGCTCCAATGCCTTTCATATATTTTTTGAAAATGAACATAGACAAGAATACTATGATCTAATCTACTAGATTATCACGATGTAAAGTTTTACATACAAATATCCTATTACTCATCTGGAGGTTTAGAATAAACACTATTCGAGAGTAATATGTTTAACTTATCAAATACCACTATTTAATTATGCAACACAAGTAGATTATCCTTGCAGAGGATATGGAGTAATACTAGTTGCAAAGTTGTATGCCTTCCGGGTACAATTTATCAAAACCTTTTAGGGTCTTAATATTTTCTAACTATCTCTAAGTGGTTAAAGTTACAACAAATAGTCTATTCTGCAGAACTATAAAGTATAGTTGTACCACCCTAGAGTAAAATATAACCAGACTTAGTTTTGCCGTTTAGCGGATTAATTGCCAATGTCACCAATGTATGTCGTACCTTCATGGTACTAGAGGAAACCGCAATTCCACTAACTTCTGGTGGAAAATGCACTTTATAAGAATTGTGTTGCGCACTTTTGGTCTTTAGGTTCCTCATTTCATTATTTCAGGTCTTGATGGGTCCTTGCTACTTCTAAAGATCATATGATCATTAGTATGATTAAGAGATCGACTGGTAAGATAATTTCCCTTCGGAGGAGATGCTCTCTCTTCCGGGAGATGCTCCTACTACATGTAAGAGACTATTGAGTATGAGTTATATATATATTGCGATTTTGTTTCCTTTCTTACTAGGAATTTTGAGTCCTTCGAGGATCTCATCAAGAATTTTCAGAACCCACTGACTACATCTTTTGTTCATGCCATTTACCAGAATAATTATGCAATGGAACATTATATCATTCATAATAGGAGAGTAACGGTCTCTACAGGGACCTTTGAACCATAGCTTTCACCACTTCATTATCTTCATAATGACCCATCAAGTTTGAACTACCTGGTTCCAAGACTTTTATTTAGCAATTTTGGTTCAGCCTCATATGCTTTCATTATGTGACCCGATATGAACGCTTCAAGCGCTCGGCCTTGGACTTTGGTTCTAGATCTGTGTTCTCATAAGAGAAACTTTAGCAATTGTAGAGGCAAAGTGATTGTCGATAACTTTTCTCCCATATCCTCTAACTTGAGGGTATCTCAGTGTTAACCAGATCTTTGTCATTTCCCAAACAAAAGATTCTTGATCGTTCCATATTCCCAGTATTGTAATATATGCACATCAAGTTGTTGTGGTTTTCATCTTCATGAGGTATTTCACCTTCAAGGTGAGTTCTCTTTAAGAGAGTTAAATGAGTGATTAATAATTGATTTGAATAGTGTCATTACATCTTAGACCGCAGGCGTCCCCACAGATTTTAGATTAAGAACCAATAAGTCAATTTCTTATAGGTGGATATACTATTCAACCAGGGGTATTCCACTCTTAGCGATGTATTTACTGTAAGTAAATAATGTGTTAACTCCTCCACAATTAGAAAGTATCTGACAGGCTCCCCGCTTCTAGCGCATAGGAGTATAAACTAAACCTTACATTTAGCTTGACTAGGAGTTTTTGGCTGTATTGGCACATTTGTCTGACGTATTAGCGAAAATAGCTCTCGTCGCGTCGGATTTATAGAAATGGAGCCTCGTCCCACGGCCACCGTGCGATTTTACCAATGGGCTGACACGTAGTAACAACCGCACATCCACCATGCGGCCAAGGGTCTGCCACATGGGCACCGTGCGGTGGAGAGGATGTCGCACAGCCATCATGCGGATGGGCTGGATACCGCATGGCCACCGTGTGGTGCTGTCTTCAATTTTTATTTTCTGCAATTTGACTAACCGCGTTTATTGCATGCGGCTTCTTGTATTAGGAGATGGTTAGATATCCATGCATGCTGCTTCTTTCGTAATCTAAGAAAAACTAAGTTAAGCGCATGAGTTAATGGAGCTTCCAGTATATTAGATCATGTAGGCACGGCTTGTGTTATCCTGGCACATTAATTAAATCCCAAAAGATTAATTAGTCAGAAACGACTTGTGTTATCCTGGCCCATTAATTAAATCCCAAAAGATTAATTAGTCATAAACATCGTGTAATACTCTAGCAGCTTCTAGTGCCAGACAAATTAAGTACGTAGACAAAATTGTTAGAATTTATAAATAAGAAAAAAATTACACGCTAATATGGTTGCAAAAGACAGCAGTTAATAACGCTAAAATGTCCCAAAAAATAAAATTGACAGAGAACCAGAGAGTGACCAGAGAGAGAGAGAGAGAGAGAGAGAGAGAGAGAGAGAGAGAGAGAGAGAGAGAGAGAGATGAGAAAGCGATACTAAACCGAACTCGGCATTTCACCTCCATCAGTCGCCGTCACCTTTAGCTTTATTCCCCGTCTGCCATGCGGTCGACAATGTGGGATCGATGGGGATTTTATGGACGAGAGAGATTGGGAGACTGGGAGGGCGGTGAAGGTTGTGGTCCTATGCCCAATGCACCTATTTTTTCGCCACCTACTCTTTTTTCTACCACACGCTCTTTTCCCCCTCCCACATGCTATTTCCCCCCTCCCACGCGCTATTTCCCCCCCTCCCATGCCTATCATTTTGGCCTCGCACTGGTCATCCTCCTGTACCCTTACGTCGACTGATAACTGGTCCATCAAAAGTTTTTATCAACCGATTTACTGTTGTGGAAGATCTACCGATAGGTAATCTGTCAAAGGGATATATACTGACAGATAGGTAGTTGTTCTACATAAGATTTGCCGACATATGAATCGACGTTGAATCACTGAATATTTCCCGACTATTATAGTGTCCTCGATATCCGCCCTTTTTCGACAGAATATTGTCAGTAAATGTGCCCCATGGTGTAGTGCATGTAGAACGATTCGTGCTGATAACGTGTTAAGTAACATAGTCTTTGCAGGGAGACAATCAATCAATCACCAAACAATAGACAACTGACAGAGAGACAATAGATAGAAACACAATATAGAGGAACCTCTTTATTCATTGATCAATCTCTTTTTATGTACATGGATATTATATTTATAGACTAAAACCCACTCGGACTAATTTCGGTATTATGCCAATCAACCCCTAATCCAGGGTTTCATAACACACGGATCAGCAAGGGAGAATTATACAAGGCTGTGCGTTGGGTGAATCCAGGATATATAGGAACTAAAATCTATCCTAGCTACATGGCTTCGTACGTGCCATGTGTGCATGCATGATCAATAGACAGATGTGAGTGGTGTGCTCGTTAATTTCTGAGTGTGCATCATGTATCCGTGGAGTGTGTTAAGGAACCGTCGCTGGCGAGTCCAGTCCGATTGATCACCTCGTAGACAAGCGTAGAATTGCACAGAACATTGCAAAAATAAAAATAGTAGATTGAACACAGAGATATGGGAGACTTCTTTCTTCTCTTTATTTCTCTTCTCATGATCAGTTTTTTTACAATGACTAGCACCCCCTATTTATAGACTAAAGACCCTACTAGGGTTTTAGATGGGGCACCCACCCATGAGACGGCTACTGGGCCAAGCCCATGGTTTCCTAACACTCCCCCTTGGGCACCCATTCTCACATGTTCATGCCTCGTCAAAACTCTATAAAAACCCAGTGGGAAATTTGGAGAAAGAGTACATGATACACGTTCTTCTGCGTTGCATGAATTGCCTCATTAAAAACCTTAGTCGAGAAACTTCAGGAAAACTCGTTAAGGGAACAAGAGTATAATCCACCCAATTTCATTTAATCTTCAGGATTTACTATTTGGGTACTTGATCTTCATGATCAAGTTTCAATAATGAGTACGCGAAGATTCTCCCCCTGAATTATGCACTTATGTAAGTCTCATCATTTCAATTCCACGTATGTATCTTTCAAAGCTAGATGCTAGAAGTGACTTAGTGAATAAATATGCAATATTTTCACATGATTTAGTATGTAGTACTTTAATTTTGTCCATCTTTTGCAATTCAAGAGCATGGAAGAACTTAGGGTTGATATGCTTTGTGAGATGACTCTTCATATAACTCATCTACACTTGTGCAACACAAGCTGCATTATCTTCATAAATAATAGTAGGAGTTTGTGCGGTATTCAATCCACACGACTGCTGGATGTGGTGAATCATCCATAGAAGCCAATCACATTCTCGTGAGGCCTCGTACAGTGTTATAATTTCCGAGTGGTTCGTCGAAGTCGATACAAGACTTTGCTTAGACGATTTCCATGAAAATACAGTTCCACCACTGTATACGGGTCCGACAGGAGATTTTGTAACATCCCAAATATATAAATGGGTGTGTGTTTCAAATGTAAGAAAATGTGTAGAACTTAAAATTTTTTCTCACATCTTGAAACTCTTGAACATTGCCATAATTCTTGTTAAGAGTGGTGGAGTTCAAAAACCTAAACCTCCTGTTGACTAAAGTCAAACCCTTATTCCACTTTGTCACAAATCTTGTGCCAACCCTTGGAAATATTTTTCCTAGGTTCTAGAGATGCTGTGTGACCCCTCTGGAAAATTTCATAATTTTTAGAAATTATTTGATAAATTTTGGAGGTAAGTCAAACCCTAGAACAGCCTTGATGAATTTTTGGAGAAAAATGCACTGCACAAAAACCTCTGGAAATTTTATGTAAGGTTAATCCTGGAGTGAGGAAGCTCCAGTTAAAATTTCGGAATTTTTGGAGTCAGTTTGCTACCTCTAAAAATTCCTCCAACCTCAGCCTTCAAATTTGAATTCAAATCTGGCACTATTTCTTGGGCCCGAGCCACTTTCCAAAGTGGGTCGAACCCAACCGCTTCCCCGGCTCAGCCCGCTCTCCTCCCCACCACGTGAGGTCGTGCCCGTTGGATCGAGATCCAACCGCCACGACCTCCGCCACAACCCACCGCGGCCTAGCCCTTCCCCCACGTGAGGTCGTGCCCGTTGGATCAAAATCAACGGCCTCGACCTCCGTCCAGACCTCCTGCATCCCCAGCTCAGCCTAGTCCTCCCCCGCACGAGGTCGTGCTCTGTTGGATCCAAATCAACCGCCATGACCTCCCCTCTCATCTCGTCGCCGTCGGATCCAAGATCCACGGCCACGACCTCCCCTCTTTGTCATGCGCACCAGACCTCCCACCCCTCGAGGTTGTGCCGTTGGATTAGAATCCAACCGCCACGACCTCCCCTTCCTTTTGCAGTGTCGTGCCTAACGGCCCTGACCTCCCGCGCCTCAGCTCATCGCCGTTGGATTAAAATCCAATAGCCACGACCTCCCTTCACCGTCGTGCGCCCTTGGATGTAAATCCAATGGCCATGACCTCCCTTCAAAGTTGCGTGCCCTTGGATCGCAATCCAACGGCCGTGACCTCCCATCGCATCGTGCGCACCAGCCATACCTCCCACCTCGGTTGTGCATCGTTGGATTGAAATCCAACTGCTATGACCTCCTACCTCTGTTCGTTGCCGTTGGATCAAAATCCAACCGCCACGACCTCCTATCGCGTCGTGCGCAATCGCCACGACCTCCCCTCATTGTTGTGCGCCATTGGATCAGAATCCAACCGCCACGACCTCCCCTTGCGCCGTGCGCAATGGCCATGACCTCCCTCCTCTGTTCAGCACCTTTGGATGTAAATCCAACGGTCCTGACCTCCTTCTCTATTGTGTGCCCTTGGATTAAAATCCAGCGGCCACGACCTCCCTTTTGCGTTGTGCGCAACGCCCACGACCTCCCATCGTTGTGTGTGCCCTTGGATGTGAATCCAGTGGCCACGACCTCCCTTCTATGTTGTGCACCGTTGGATTAAAATCCAACAGCCACGACCTCCCCTCGCTTATCCGCGTCGCACGCAGCGGTCAAGATCTCCCCACCTCGGATCCGCGCCCTTGGATGCAGATCCGATGGTCACGACCTCCTGTCTCCTTTCAACGCGCGACCTCCCTTCTCTTTTCGCAACCGTGCGATGGAGATCTAGTGGCTGCGACCTCCCCATTCGAAATCTGTGGTCGTGACCTCCCCGTTCTTTTCAGACCATCCTGAATCTGATCGGAGGGTCACGATCTCCCAACCTTTCTTATCGGACGGTTGACCTCAGCCCCTATTCTTCTCCTTCCTCGGGCTCACAGGCGCCATATGGCGAAGGAAGGCGAGGGGCTGTCATCTCCCAACAGACTCTTTCTTTGCAAGCATTTAATGTGTCGACCTTTCCATGCCTAGGCCATGCTCGAGACTGCCCCGTCCCTCCACGTCCTTGTTAAAGCCATGGACCGAGCCATGGGCTAAGCTCACCATGGAGCTTAACCCTAGCTCATGACCTCGGCTCCCCGGGCTATAAAGCCTCCCCTTGTTCCCCCTTAGTTTCCTTTACACATCATTGAGCTCTGGCTTGCACCCACTGTGCTTATTGAGCTCAAATCACCCAGGAGCTCCCCAACCGCCATTGTTGCACTTTGGAGCTCCTCGGTGCATCTAGTACTCCAGTGACCCTCTTGCTCCATTTCTTGCTCCAGCTCCTTCCTCTCACCTCAGTGGTTATTAACCCTAATTAAATTTGGCTTGTCTCCTCGAGGCGGTGAATTTTGGGTTCCCTCTTTTAATTTGAAACACCCCCGCCGTCTCGGCTCTGTAAGGACCTCCTCCTCTCAATCCCTTGCTCTAGGAGCACCTCCTAGCTTTGTGGAGCACGTCTTGATGATCCGGTGTGGTTAACTATGCCCAGGTCCTCCTCTCATCATTGTCCTCCTCGGCGCCGGCAAGGTCCTCCGTCGCCAGAGCAGCTTTGTCCTCCTCGGTCCCTCCTCGACCTCCAGGTACCTCCTGGTAGTCCCCTAGACGCGTGGGCACCCGCTTGTATGGCTGTTGCGGAGCTTTGATTCCTTTTCGCTTTTCGGCCGTATTGGTCACCTTTGCTCCCCTCCGGCTCGCCGGCGTTGTGGGCCACCGCCGCCGCTAGGAATGCCACCATCGCGTGCGCAACGCTATTGCGTTTCCATTTTGATATTTGGCCGGCGTCGACGAGGTTCCTATCGCCGGCGACATGCCGTGGAACGCCGTCGGTTTTTGTCGGACGCGAGCCAGAGCCAGGCCATTGTCGTAATCGAACACCATTAATGCTAAATCCCCATGTTAATCCGCGCTAATCATTGGTTAGAATCAATGTCGGGGCGTGCGCGTGCGCTGTGTGCGTTGGTCGCAAGCCGTCCATCTCGCGATCAATGGCCACGACCTCCGCCCCCGTTCACGCGCGAGAGTTCCAAACGCGCTGTGTGCGAGCGCGCGATGCCGCAGGACGTGAGCCCTTGGATCCAGGATCCACAGCCCACGTTCGTCGAACTCGCGTGGGCGCGAGCGCGCGATGCTGCAGGACATGAGCCGTTGGATCCAGGATCCACGGCCCACGTTCGTCGAGCTCGCGCGGGCGCGAGCGCGCGTTGCCGGGAGGTCTTGGGTCGTCCGATACAGGATCAACGACCCAGGTTCTCCCTCGTCGTTTTAGGTTTTAGAAATTCCCGATGGAATTATTTGTAAACTGAAAAAGGTAATAAACTTTGAAAATGCATAACTATTTCATTTTAGCTCCTGTTAAGTTGATTCAAATTTTGGTAGCTCTGGTTTGAACTGAGATTTAATCTAAAAATGGTTGTGAGCTCAGTTTAGCTCCAGAACATGGTTTGCTAAAATAGTTTAGAAATAGGTTTTAATTGTTATCCTAAAAGTGGTATTTAACTTGTAAAATGCATAAGTAATTATCTATAGATCCTTTTTGAGTGAATCCAACTTTGTTGGCTTCCTCTATTAGTGCACTAAATGGTAGAATAGGATTTAGGCATGTCACTATTTTCAAAAGAATTGTGGGTGCATTTTATTCGTGCTCTTTTGTATGTCTTTGAAAAATCATAAAACATGCATCATAGCTCCAAATGAGGTGAACTCAATTGTGTTATTCATCTCATGAGGTGCTTGACTTACCCTAAAAATCCCAGGTGCAACACCTCTTTGGAAAATTGTGCTAGAGAATTTAATTCGGATGAACAGTAACCGATTTGAATTTTCCAGCATTTTCCAGGCTGAGCAGAATTGTTTTGGCCATAACTTTTGCATTGAGAATCCAAATCAATTGGTTCTTATTGCTAAATTCTCTAAAAATCATGCTCTTGCTGTTGTAAAAATGTCAGAGCATTTGGAGCAATTTTGCTGTGGGGTCCTTTCAGTTTTCTTCGTTCTGATCGGTTCTTTTTCGCTTTTTCGTTAGGTGCCGACGAGTGCGTTGATCCCGTGAGTGATCCTTTGCAGCATTGTGAACATCCCCATCAAGGCAAGCAGTTTGATCATATCCATTATGTCCCATTACTTTAAAGTCTAATACTTTGTTTAACTTGTATGGATGCATTGCTATTTTGTTGTTGAATGATATCGATTAGTTGATCCTTTAGATGCATACTCTGTAGGTAAATGTTCATTCTCTACTACTAAGCCTAGGACTATCTTGCTGTGGTTGGAGTTCGTTGGATGAGCGCTCACCACTTAGTAGTTCGCGTTGGTATTGCTTAGAAATGCTTAGATTACAGTAGAATTAGGCGGTCATCGACTTAGTCGATGATCTTGATCACACAAATCTAATTATTATTCCATTATGTCCAGCACTTGTGCTTTGTTAATTTGTAAAGTCAAAACAAAACTAAAAATGAAAACTATTTGGACTTGGGCACAATGGGTGATGGTGTGATTGTTGGTTTGTGGAATGGTGTCTAAGTCAACAAGGACCGAACATTTTGTTACACTAAACCAAGCATTTTTGCGTGCTAACAACATGAGAGGGATATGGGACCTCTCTTGACTAAGTACTTTGGCGGATGTTAGCTTCGAGTCGTATGGTGGGTTATTGGGTGAGCAGTAGTGGGGTTATCCACTGCAAGGAGCACTACCCGTATAAGGGGGTGAGCATCTTTGATGACTCTGCATCAACGTATGGGGAGGTTGTATCCCCATATGGGCGACTCGCTGTTGACACTCAATATTGGAAATGTCTCATTGGACTTAGCTGTGCCGGCACACCAAAGGAAGTGTGCTAAGAGCTTGGCGAAAAGGCGGTCTGACGTGTGGGTACATTGGTACACCCCTGCAGGGTTCAAACTATTCGAATAGCCTCGTCCTAGGTTATGGACACGGTTGGGGAAGTCTTTCGAGAGTTAGACTATAACCTTTAATTAAAACTTGACATGGGTGGTATGAATGGGTAATTCATGCTATTGTTGTGGTGACTATTGGGTTAGTCACTTCCAGGATTTGTTGTTGTCATCTATCTATTGTTATTATGTTATTGTCTCGTTGTTATTTGCAAATTAAAAATGAATTGCAAAACTACTTTGAATCTATTTAAATATTGCAAATGAAAGCTTGCTTTATGCTAAAATGAGCCTAAAGCCTTCCACTTAAATAAAGCTTGCATGTAGCATATGTATAGGTCTGTTATCTTTACACGTCAGTCTTGCGAGTACATTTTTGTACTCATTTGCTTTGCTTAATAACTTTGTTGCAGAGGAGGTAGCGCCCCAAGGGCCCTACTTTTGTGAGATGTGCTGTGGTTGGAACGACTAGCTTGGCGGCCCGGTCGGTTGCCTTGTGGGCTAAAGGCAAACCTTATGACCTTCTTTTGTTATTGCCATCTTATGGCTTTTGCTTCCGCTGTGTTTATCTTTCTTAGTTGTTATTTGGCCGGTCGGCCCCTTTTGTAATAACTCTATATTATGTATGTATTTGATTTAATCTAGTTCGTGCTTTGGTTCTATGTCTTGTATGATGTTGATACATAATTTTGTAAAGGGGTGTGTATACTGCACTTCTGGGAAGTATACATATCTTGAAGACACGGGTTATTTTGTTTGTGATGCTAGGGTCAATGGATGACTAAGCATTACAAGCCAAATAAGCCGGGGTCCTCACACCGGCATTTGCATAGCCATTCATAGACATGTCTTGGTTCTTTCTGTAGAATAGTGCAAGGTCTTTGCTTCCTTGGAGGTATCGGAAGATGTCCTTTATTCCCTGCCAATGCCTTTTGGTATGTTCTGCACTATACATTGCTAATAGGTTCACGGCAAATGCAATATCCGGTCTAGTACAATTTTCTAAATACATGAGTGCTCCTATTGCACTTAAGTATGGAAATTCAGGTCCCAGGACTTCCTTCCCCTCTTCTCTAGGTCTGTACAAAGATCTCTCGACCATTGGCACTTTCGAAGGGTATGCATTTTCAAAGCTGAACCTTTCTAACACCTTTTGTGTGTAAGCTAACTGATGCACTAATATCCCTTCAGGGGCATGCTCAAGCTGCAAGTATAGGAAATATTTGGTTTTACCCAAATCTTTCATTTCGAACTCTGACTCCAGGTAAGAGCTTGCTTCCTTAATTTATTCCAAGGTTCCGATGATATTCAGATCATCTTCATACTCTGAGATTATACAAAATCCATTTTGGGATCATCGTATAAATACACAGGGACAATCCCCATTGTTTGTGTAGCCTTTCTTGAATAGAAAGTCGCTCAAGCGATTATACCACATTCTACCTGGTTGCTTGTCGGGACCCAAAAATGTAATTCTGGACCCTCTATGTATAACGCACTAGTCTAGGATCACGCTAGTACACACGGTGTCAACATAGATGAATATCGATCCACATAAGATGAAATAATAGAATAAACGAGTAATTTAAATAACAAATAACTATTTTGACCTTATGGTTGAGTTTACATTTATTAAGCATCGTAGGGCTGGCAATAATGAACTAAGCACTAGCGGAACAAAATAAACTTCAGCGGAAACCCATCGATTCGCCACAGGCAATTGACTAGGATCAAGACCTAGCGATCAACACCTTCGTAGAACTCCTCCTCAAAAGCGGGCGAAGACTCCTCTACTTCTGTTGATTGATTATAGCAAGTATGAGTACACAACCGTACTCGCAAGTTATACCACATAATGCAATGTATACGTGATGGCTTATTCCAAAGGAAAAGGCTTCTATGGTTCTTTTGCAGAAATGCAACATTTGCAATTGAGTACGAATAATAGATTAAAACATGATTCAAAACAAATAGACGATATTAAGTTATCAATTGTTTTCATAAATAACATAAAGCCTAAACAAATTATTCACACAGCCATATGACTTAAATCACACAGCTCCCTTCCCAAGTGTTTTATGAAAATCTAACCCTCGTGTGAAATCCTCGAGCATGTCCATGACCGCGGACGCGGCTATTCGAATAGATTGTTTAACACTCTGCAGAGGTTGTACACTTTACCCACACGATACAATCAGTGTTTCAAACACTAATCATAACAAAACATTTTAGAAACTTCATCTCAAATATTGACACTCCTGATGTGTTTTACTGCCAGTACCAATGTCCACAGAGGAAATTAGTCCGACAGACACCGTTGGACAGGGAAGCGGCGAAACGTCCCGCGATGTGAGTCGCCACGGAGACAGAAACACACCTCCTGCCCGGCACAGAGCCTAACCTACCGCCTGAGTAGTCAATGTCAAGAATCCATAAGTTACTAAGTTAGGCCCGTCCCATACCAAGCATGTGGTCGTACAGTTGTGGCTTAGTTCAATGGTGCACAATGTTAAGTCCTTACTTAATTGACCAAGGCAAGACTTCCAATTTCTAACTAAGTAACCAATCTTCAAATCCCACGCATTGAGCTCCGCCATATCACAGAGTTTCCACCACTTGCCTCTATCTAAACCTTTTTCAGCCCTGTTGGTTAAGTGCAACACATGCCATCAACGAGTAATAGTGCATAGTGCACACAGTTTTATCACAAAGTTCCATATTCACTTAGTCAGATTCATATTTACAACTCACATGAAATGATGACTCGTGGTATGGCTAAGCAATCTACTCGTATCTAACCAACCCACGTTGGTGTTACGATAATACCAACTAAATAATAACCAATCTAGGGTGACAAAAGATTATGACATAACAATAGATAAGGTGAATATAAACAATTTGGATTAACAACTAAACCCAAAAGAATTTAAATAAATACTTAAAATAAATGCATTAATTTGAATTAAAGAAAATTTGAAAACTGGGTTCAACATGATCAAAGATAGAACTTGCCTTGGAATAGATCCTGGTACTATCTTGGTCTTGGTGAACTCCTTCGACTTCAAAAGTCCCCGAAGAATCAACGTCTACTCACAAACGAAGCAAATAAACAAAATAAATAAATAACAGAGAGAAAACTAACTCCAAAAAATTAAATAAAAATCTCAGATAAATAGATCTCGAATTTAGATGAATTTATAAATTTGAATGGGCTCAATCGGAGTTCGGATGAAGAAGATATGGCCTTTGGAAGATCTAATCTAAAGAAAATACTCGAAATTGGAATTTCTGGAATATTCGAATTATTTTTCTATTGAAAAATTGGAATATGACGCAAGCTCACATCAGCCTTGGGATTTTCTGAATTAAAATAAATCTAAAAAAAGGTTGAGAGGCTAACATGTGGGCCCTCGGTCTATAGACTAGGTCCACGAACTAGGTCCTCTAGTCTACGGGTTCATGAGTCTAAAGAACAGCGGGCTGACAAGGAGGGCCCACTGTCATTGGCTTGGTGCATGGTGGAACAGATCCATACGATAGTTTTGATCTAGGGTTGGGGTTCGGTGACACGCACGTGCTGACGTGGCGCCACGTAGGACGACACACAAGCTCAGGAGCTGAGGTGGCTGCACATGTGGACGACCACGTCAACAACACCGGCGATGGCTCGGGTTCCTATGGTCGTCGGCGATTAACGACATCTCATCGGCGGTGACTGATGCCAACATGTAGAGAACGCTGTTGCGAACTCATTGGTGCACTTACTGGTGGTCGGGGTGGACGGTGGTGGCCGGCGGCGAGCTTTAAGCGGAGAAGGGCTTTGGGTTTTGTCGAGAAGTCGCTCTGGTGATGCTCCGGCAGCGGGGTTGGGTGCGCTAGGTAGCTCTGATGATGGCGCAGTCAATGTCGACAATGTGTCCACGGCGGCAGCGAAAATCACAAAACTGATGAGACGATGGGTCCTGATCTTCCGATAGGATGATAACTTCAATTTGGAGGAAAACGACTTTGACGATGCAGGCTTCTAACCAATCACGACCAGAATACCAAGCAATAGCTAAACCACACTACGAGTCGTTATCAACCGTGTCAAGAACGCGGTTGACTTGACCACGAAGGTCTATTCCCGCATACAATCGAAGAACACACAAGAACAAGATAATAAGCAATATGAAATTGCAAATAGGATTGAAATATTTGATAAAGTTGGGATTCTATAGCGGTATTGCAGTTGGTCTAATCGACACAAGCCAATACACGAAGTTGCAATGAAGCTAACTTTTAACAAAACAAAATCCAAGGAAACCAGAGGGGTACGACCACCTTAAATAGGGAAGGGGGAGCCGCACATAACTAAGAAATAAGGGGGTGGTACTATTCATAGTACTGTTTATGTGAACAATGTGGCCTTGAATAGTACGGACCAAGAGTGGGGGTGCCTTCCCCTTGGGCCGGCCCAAGCATTACAAGGCCTAATTTGGCCCAAATAGGTGACACAATACCTTCTTTTGATGATTGCGGTTTGCACAAAAGGAATTTGGAGCTAAGGCTAGATCCATTGGAAAGAGGACGAGATAAGCTTTCTATCAAGTACTTGTGAACCTCAAACAGACTCCGTATGTGAAAGTTATGCATATTTGAAGTCAGTGCTGTCTTCGAAGGCCGAATTGGATTCTACAACGTGTCCAGCTTGAACTCTTGCTTGATACGTGGAGTAGTGGTCATATCTAGAAGGTTGATGTCCTCATCAAAACCCTAAACCTCGGCTGAAACCCTAATTCTCCGATTGCGGCGGCGCTAGGGCTTCGGAGGTGAGGGGGTTTGGGGTGCGGGGCAAATGGCGATCCTAGGGGGCCTTTTATAGGGGTTTGGGCAGGCTGAGATGGCGTATTGGCGATGGAGTTCTTCTCGGACACGAGAGGAGATACGATGATTCAGTTGCAATTTTGAGCAGATAAAAGTCCCGAACAGTTGCGGAGAGATAAGGTTTCTAAAAGATGAGGTCCACGTGGAGAATCTGAGTAGCATCGGTCGTTGTCGGACAAAACTCCAAGAGCATCAATGGCGGACAAAGAAATCGGCGCAGAGAGAATGCAGGCGAGGAAGGGGAAGATGTGGTGGGGCCCACCGGTTAGTGGGAGCAAGGGAGTGGGCGAGCGGGCTAGCGCACGCATGGGATTGGGCCAGAAACAAAGGGAAATGGGCCGAATGGATGGAGATTTGGCCCAAGAGCTTTTCTAAGCATTTAATTTGGTTTTCTATTTTATAAATACCAGTAGATTCAAAAGGCAAATAAAAAAAATACTAAATGAACTCGAAAAAATTCTAGAAAATATATCCAAGCACATAGAATCCAAATAAAATAGTTTTGACAATTGTTGATTTTGATATTAATCATATTAAATGGTTTTGATACTAAAAGTCCACATTAACCCTGACTAAAATTCAAATAAAATCTCAAGGGTGAATTTTCCAACTACTAACTAATCAAAAGATTTTTAAAGCTCGGAAAATTGAGATGTTACATTGCTTAAGTTCGTACAGTGACTTTCTAAGTTTCACACTGTACAGATTTCTATTTGCTCTGTCTTGGTTCGGAACATGGATACATTTAGGTTCCTTCATATAAATGTCCAAATCCAAATTTCTATAAAGGTATGCAGTTACCACATCATCCATCAATTTCATTTCTAAATTCAAGTTTACTGCCATTGAGATTAAATATCTAAAGGTAGTTCCGCTCATGACCGGGGAATAGATTTCTTCATAATCAACTCCTGGACGTTGAGTGAAACCTTGTGCAACAAGCATTGCTTACAACTTCATTATTTTTACTTCTCTTTTGAACAAATACCAACTTATGTCCCACGGGGTACACATGGGGAGGCGTGTGGCTTATAGTCCCAAACACCTCTCTTTTATTCAGAGATAATAATTTAGTTTCTATTGCCTTCTTCCAATCTTCCCAATTTGGTCTTTTCTTATATTCAGCGAGCGATGCAGGATCTGGATCAAGATCGATGATTGTGGCAATTTTCTCTGCAAAATAAATATCGACATTGGCTGTTGTCCTATTCATATATCCTTCCGTGGTCACAAAGTTTATAGCTATTTCTTCATGGGGCAATTCTTCTAATGCTTCTAGTTGCCCACTGCTGCTTCCAATTACAAGGGTAAGTACCTTTAGCTTTTTTAGCTCCGAGGTGTGCGCACACATTCATGCTGATATCTCCCTTTGTGGGAATGTTCAAATCTGGTATGCTTTGCCTGAAGGTTCCATACTGGTGCCAGGTCTCAACTGGCTCCCCTTCTGGTTCTAGGAACTTCGGTGACCAGCTGTGTCAAGTCCTTCTTATCCTTTTTCACTAGGCGTCCCTGGTTACTTGGGATTTGAGGGGCTGGAGTTCTCGTCCTTTTCTGAGGCCTCAGGACGAGATTAGGGATACCTTCCACTTTCTTCGGTATTTCAACCCTCTTCGGTGCATTGCGTGCAGGCACATGCGACTTGGTCACGCTCTTCAAATCACTAAAGTGGTTAGGCAGTTGATTCGCTAATGCTTGCAAATCAATTATCTTCTAGACTTCTCTATTTGCTTCACTAGTGCACGAGTCATGTGCATGGATTTCCATTGCTAGCCACGTTATGTCCCGACATTTTTCATCAAGGGGTTAATTTTCTTCCCCTAATGACGAGAAACTATCATAATCAAATATGCTATCAGCGAAGCAGGCGGTATGCAAATCTCCAGTCATAGGGTCTAAATACCTGATTATGGATGTTGTCTCATAACCAATGTACATCCCAGACTTTCGGAGAGGGCCCATTGCAGTTCGCTACGGTGGTGGTATAGGTACATAAACATTGCAACCAAATCTGCGAAGATGAAAAAATTTCGGTGCTGACCCTTGCGCTAGTTGTATAGATAAATGGATGTTATATACAGATGATCTAAAATTGATGAGAGTTGCTGCGTGTAGGACTGTGTGTCCCCCATGTAGTTGGTAAATTACAATTCTACAAAAGAGGTCGGGCAATAAATTTAATACTTTTAATTAATGCCTTTGCTAGTCCATTTTGGGTGTGGACATGAGGTATGGAACGCTCAATATTAATTCCCATTGCCATGCAATAATCATCAAATGCTTTCGAAATAAATTCTCTGATGTTGTCTATTCTGATGAACTTCACATGATGATTAGGAAAATTAATTTTAATTTTAATTATTTGCGAGATTAGCTTAGCAAAAGCATGGTTTCTCATAGACAATAAATATATGTGCGACCATTTCGAGTGAGCATCGATGGGCACCATAAAATACCTAAATGGTCCTGACAGGGGTTGTATAGGATCACAAATGTCTCCCTGGATACGGTCCAGGAATGCAGAGACTTCATCTTTCACTTTCAGAGCAGAAGGTTTAGTAATTAATTTCCCGGTAGCACATGCGGGGCACACAATCTTCCTGATTCGGGAAATTATTTACATCAATATTATGTCCTTGTGAATTATTAATTATATTTCTCATCATCCTAAGACTTGGGTGGCCTAATCTATCATGCTAGAGACAGAAAAGTGCAGAACTTCTAAATACGGTTTTCAGGGTAGTATAGGCTGCAGATGCCTTAATATTAGTGTAGTATAGCCCAGTTTCATATGAAGGAAGTTGTTCTAATTCCCTTTTTCCACTTTTTTCATGCTTTGTAATGAGCAGGTATTCCTTACCATACTCTTCTTCAGTCTCTACGTGGAAACCATTAGCGTGAATATCCTTGAGAGTTCTAGTCGATTCTAGGTACAACAAGACTTCTTTAATGACTAAAGTTGTACCCATCGGGAGTATAATTGTGGCCCTTCCTGAGCCTATTATACAAGTATCACTGCCTGCGATTGTCATAAAGCTACTAGCATTCTTGCTGATCGACTGAAAAAAATTCATCTCTCTCAAGATGGTGTTCGTTGTACCGCTATCCGCTAAGGACGCTTTCTCCATAGGGCGCCCCACGCGTTTTGATATAAAGTATTTATTAATATGAGGTAGGAACTAATCCACACATAAATAAAATACTTCAAAATCAGAACATAACTTGCTATTATAAATACGAGAAAAATAAGCCTTACAGGACCCATCACAAGAATTTAATGTTTTGCTCTCCTAGAGCTTACAACCATTATTCAAGGTATAAGTTAATTCAATGTTCTAGCTCAATCTGCTCCATGGCGATCTTCTCCTCTTGAGTAACTACGGCTACGGCCGTTGTGATGTCCAAAGGAGGGGTCATGGGGGCTGCTACTAGGCCGTCTACATCCATGAGTGCAACTAATGGCTGTGGATCCTCCGTGCCTATAATGGCGAGGTGTGCCTCATACTGTCCTTTGCCCTTCTTTTTAGACTAGAATGCATCAATAACGTTCGACCCACGACCTTACCCTTCTTGCCCCTCTCCTTTGTGAGAGGCTTCCTCACCTTGTAGCTGCTAGCATTAGCTTCATGGCCAACATTGCTACTAGGTGGCTGTGAGTTGTAATTCTTCCTTAGAACATCATCTTGAGCTTCCACAACCTGCATGATGTCAATCAATTCGGCATACTCCTTATAACTGTCTTGACGATAGTTGCGTGTGGATTGCACCACATTCGGGTGAAAGGTAGAGAGAGTCTTCTCAGTCTTCTGCTCATCCGTGATTACCTTACCACGGAGTTAAAGACTAGAACAAATTCTATACAAATTCTGGCCATGTTGTGCCAGCTCTTTGAACTCCCGGTTCGTGATGCTAGTCATCTTCATATTTATGCAAAAAGTTTATAACATTACTGCTGGTAATTTGTATAAAATGGTTGAAAAATTTTCATAATGTTCTCGTATTTTTCTATGCATTTTTCATGATTTACTGCTATTTTCAGTGATTAAAAGCAATATAAACAATCACATATAATCAAAACAGAAAATATAATATATAAATTGCATAGATATAATAATAACAGAGTTAAACATGCTTCAAATGCTCAAAATGATTCAAAAAATAAATTCCCGATGCCTTTTTTTGCTGGAATATATATTTTCAGTGAATTCTGCAATTTTCAGGGGCTAAACCGCTAAATTTTAATTCTGAGAAATTTTTCGCGCAATTTTTAGAAAAACCAGGCGCCCTTTTGCAAAATTCAATTTTCTTTTCGTGGTTTTCCCTTTTTTCTTTTTCTCTCGAAAAATTTTATGGGCCGGGTCCATTATTCCTTGGCCCTATTCGGCTCAATGCCGCTACCAGCCTTGCTTGCCCCGGGTATTAGGCGCGCTAGGGTTTCCAACCCTAGCGTCGTCTTGTCAGTAATGACTAAAGGCGGCGCGTGAAGGCGAGGCAGGCCGAAGGCAGCGGCGTGGCATGCGCGCGCTGCGGCTTGATCGCTATGGTGGCCTTGTTGTGTGTGAGGAGGCAGGTGGTCTTCTGGCGCCTGCGCAGAGAGCATCGAGTGGCGGCGTTACAAAACGGCGTCTTGGCCCGGCGGCCTCGAAGCTTCCGGGCGTGGGCTGCGAAACTGCGTGTCACGCAGGTGGCGCGTCCGGCCGTCTGGCCAGACATCGTCGCGGGACCTCTGGCGTAGCATCCGGTCAACCAATGACACGCCATGCGGCGGCATGGCATCCGGTGGCGCTGACCATCTGAGCGATGGTGTACACACGGCGGTGGGTCTCGTGGAAAACACCTCCTCACGTAATCTCACATGATGACTCACAACAAGAAAATTAGCATGTGTACAAACGTGATTGACTAGAAGATGCACTCAAAATTGTGAATAGTCGAGAGCCCTTTCAATTCACGAGAGAAAAACCAACCATCAAAGCCTCATCTCACGCATGCATGCACTTCTCTCTCTCATGACACAAGCAAAAGCACAGCCTCCAAAGCCCTTTGCATGAACCTCTGGCTACAGATTGCGCAAAACTAAAAGTGCCGGCCGCCACCCAAAACCACGTTTCTTCTTATCGGTGGCGCGCCCGTACTGTGCCAATGGCGGCTCAACTTCGAGCCGGTGGCGACTTGCCTGTGCAGGGGTTGGTGGCGACGCACTTGTGTAGGAGCCGACGCGGCTATGTGGGGCGGCTTCGGCGAAGATGGTGGTATGGCGCATCTGCAGCGACGTGGGGCGGCGTCCACGTCGGGCGGCATGGCGCACGACGCATCTGAACACCGGCTCTGTTTTTTTTCTATGTTCATACAATCTACTATCTACAGTGCAATCGACATCTATTCTTTCATGCAACCTACCAATCGACTTGGCCAGCGACTTCAAGTCGGCTCGCGGTAGATTAGAACAGATTTGCACTGTAGGAAATAATCTAGAAAGCCAAATTTGCGGAATTGAAAGTGATCGAGAAAATACGATTTAATCTACGAGTGTCGTGTTTCGACGGTTAACTTTCGATCTGAATAAAGAAGGCCTAGAGGTAGGTCGGAGTCGATCGTGCTGATAACGTGTTAAGGAACCGTCGTTGGCGAATCCAGTTCGATCGATTACCTCGTAGACAAGCGTAGAATCGCACAGAACAATACAAGAACAAATAGTAGATTGAACACAGATATATGGGGAGACTTCTTTCTTCTCTTTATTTATCTTCTCATGATCAACCTTTTACAATGACTAGCACTCCCTATTTATAGACTAGAGACCCTACTAAGGTTTTGGATAGGGCGCTCACCCATGGGCTGGCTGCTGGGTCAAGCCCATCCAACAGAGTGAACTAATGTTTGGTGTAAAGTATGCACTAGACAAGGAAATTGATCATTATTAGTTATAAAATGTGAAGGATGTACAATGTTGTGTATTAGAAGTCGAACTCCACTATCTGATCGAAAATCAAATGTTCAGGTCAAAAGCTACGGTACCAAGCCTAAGTAAAAAAAAATGGCTATAGTTTCCACTGCAGTGCATGAAACGCTATTTATATAGCATTTGCTGCAATACTACGGCAAATAACTGTTCACCCAGACTCATATCACTATTTACACGGTACTTCGCCACGTTACAGCCGAGGATCCGGATCCACTTGATAAGTATATAAGACCATCTCCAATGTTGTGTTTTAGTCGGTTCAAATGAGGAGGGAGAAGGTATTGAATCGATTCAATATATTAGAGAGGTCGATTCCAACAAAAAAATGCATGGAACCGGACTCTACTTAGAATCGATTCAAAGCATTAAACAACTCATATGAGTATTAAACAACTACATGAGAGAGAGTGCGGTTGAGAGATGATAGTATTATTTTATGGTTTTTTAATGTAACGTGGGTCCCAGTTATTAGTAGGAATCGATTCAATATATTGAAGAAAAACAAGCTCAATTTCTAAAATATTTATATAGTATAACTTTAAATTAACGTCGGTTCAATATACTAAAGATGCTCTAAAGCTCCCTCTTAAGCGGTCGGAGAGATAAAGCTAGCTGGGCACATGTGGATCGCTTTGAGAGGTTAGGTTAGCACGATGTGATCGATCAACTCATTCGCACGAGGGATTATTCGCAGGGACAAAAAAACTTTTTGCTTTTTCGCCATGCATGCAGCACAACGAACCATATACACATCAGCCCTAAAGGAACAAATTAAAATTGATAATTACAACAGCTAACTAATAGGTGAATTATGTATGATTGATCATTTAGTTGCATGCATCAACTAGTTTATCCAAAAAGTTAAGCCAATAAAGGAAGACAAATAATTCGTTTATCCTTTAATACTCTCCTTACGTATAGACCCCCTCGTATCTAAGATGTAGGATAGAAATGAGTTATAATTTTTAAAATTGTGTCAGCCATCACTATTTATACCGTGCTTCTCTGCGTTATAGCCGAGGATCCAGATCCACTCGATGGGTATATAGAGCTCCCTCTTAATCGGCCGGAGAGTTAAAGCTAGCTTGGCACATGTGGATCGCTCTGAGAGGTTAGGTTACGCACGATTTGATCGATCTACTGATTCGCACGAGGGATGATTCCTAGGACAAAAAACTTTTTGCCTTTTCGCCGTGCATGCAACACAACTAACCATATACACATCAGCCCTAAAGGAACAACAATTAATAATTACAACAGCTAGCTAACAAGTGAATTATGTATGATTGATCATTTACATGTATTGAGTTGCATGCATTAATAAGTTCACCAAAAAAAATTTAAACTGATGAAAAAAGACAGATAATTCACCTATACTTCAATATTACCCCTTACGTGTAAGCTCCCTCAGATTTAAAAAGTAGAATAGAAGTGAGCTGTAATTTTTTAAAATGCGTCAGCCGGGTTTTGAACTAAAAACTTCTTGTCTCTGATACCATATTGAGTTGTATGAACCAGCCAGTTTACTTAAAAGCTTAAGCTGATAAGAAAAGATGGATATTTCGCCTTCTACTTCAACAACATGTGTATAGAAGTGAGGTACTGTATATAGATAGCTAGCTAGCTCTACCGCCGGCAATTGCTGCCGATCGAGATATATACTGATAATGTTGAGCTGTGGGAACGAGATACATAGAGATCTCGCCTTTGAAGGGAACATATTGGGGTTAGGTCAATCTGATATTTAGTTGTAGGCGAGATAAGTACATTGTAGTATCCAAAATAAGTCGGTAAAGGTGGACCGCTCGTCTTCCCTTCAACGGCCCAGTGTTATGATCAAGTTGTCACAATGTCCATTCTAGTTTTACTGCCCTACGTTTTTACCATCCGGATTGACTAGATATATCCGATTATATGGTAGAGTATTAATTTGACAGAATCTTAATATTATTACGATTCTAACAAAAAAGCCGTAGGATCGTGATCTAAATTTTCATACGATCATACCTGATTCTGCCGATTCCAGTGATTTATTATAAATAATTATTTGCGCATGTCGCTTTTATTGTAAACTTTTACTTTTTATTTCTTCCTATCAATTATAATTTGCATAAATAAGAAACGATATTTTCCTTTGCACTATATTTTGGTAAACAAAAGTTCTAAAAGCATAATTTTAAAAATAAAAAAATATTAAAATACAATGTAGATTTTTAAAATATTTCTTTAATAAAATTAGGATATTATATTCTGCGTCGATCCTACTATTTCTGTTCTGAGGAACCGCCGATAATAACAATCCGATTGATCTGTCCCAGTTTAGCACTGTACGGCACTAGTGATGATGAGTTCATCACGGGTGACCCATGAGGTAGGGCAGTGGTCAGCAAAAATATCATAATCCAGATGGTGATTGGTCGTCGTACGGTTTCTGGAACGACGACCACCCCCTGGCTCGGTGGGCCCACCCTTCAGCCCCCCCGGCCCACCTAAGACCCCACATAGGCAGGCAGAGAGAGACGAGAGGTTGCTGGAACGACGACCACCCCCTGACTCGGTGGGCCCACCCTTCAGCCTCCCCGGCTCACCTAAGACCCCACATAGGCAGGCAGAGAGAGACGAGAGGTTGGTAGGCAGGCACACTCCGATGAGTCGAGGAAGGGACAACAAATCTAGGAGGAACAAACTATTAGTTGAGCAATCAAAGGGGCACAGCTCAACTCTGCGCATCAGGGTCCTAGTCCTACAACCACTCTTTGTTACCTTGCATCAAACCAAGCTTGTAGGTTCGTGCTGGTGCTGGTGGTGCTGCTGTTACCTAAGGTTTATGTTACTATTTTTTTGTGTGTTTTTTTTTTGCCGATTTGGTACTATTGACATATGAAATAGCAAAAGTAGCTTTCTCTCCGAGTCAATTGCAAAAATAACACCGCAGAACCTCACGAACGTGACACATAGGCTTGTCCACGTCTTAGGAGGCCGGACTTGCTCCATTGTGCCCCTAGAGGCTGGACATGTCTCCACCGTGCCGCAAGAACACAACACTGCCTCCCCCCGTGTCCCTAGTGCATGAGGGCACGACATTGCGTCGCCTGTGCGATCGGGCACAGACAAGACGAGCACAGTGCCCTAGGGCACGGACAAGGGATCAGGAAACTAATTAGTCCTACTGGCTAGGCTAGCTAGTACGTCTAGTCTAGAAAAGGGCCGCCAACTTCAACTTGAAGTGGTGCGTAGTGCCTGCATGGCATTCGATTGTCTCAGAATATGTACAATGGTATAGACAATTGATGTCTATAGTAGATCTCTATGTCATCTATAGACAGCACTAAAGACAATTTCTGCAATATGTTATCTTTTTATATATCTCTATAGACAACTCCTTCATATATAATGTGTCTTGTTTCTTGTGTTACAGTCCACTACTACATGAGAGACGGCCTAATTTTCTATGCTCATTCTCTCTCATTCACGTTATCTAATGTCCTACATAAAAGTCTTATAGACAGCTGACATCACACTATTGTATATACTCTCATGCATGCATCACCCGGCCGGCCGGCTGGCCAATCAAGTACGTACGTACCTCCGTCTCCGGCCCATCCCTTGAAGGCTTGAATGCTTCAGCAGCTTAATTGCAATCTGAGTGATCTTGAAGAATATACTATATATCTTCCTTCGAATTTGATGATCACCGCAAGAATAATCCTGGAGATTGACTTCCATCTCCATCGATCATTAGCTAGGTACTAGTACGATCGACATTATTAGTTTCACATGCATTTCATTCTCATTGCTTTTATTTGCAAAGGAAAAACGCTAGCTAGCTAGCTAGGGCTGCATTTGCAGGAAGGGAATTCCCTAGGAGAGGCCATTGGATTCAAGGGGTTGATGTGTGGCGGGCGAGGAGAGGCCTCAAGCCATGATCCTCCCTCACTGAATTTTATTTTTCGCATCTGCATGCCCCAACAAACAACAATTCTTCTATTTCATGCGACAGATTTTCCGTAATTATATATGTTTTGGTTGGTTAGCCTCGGCCTGTCCTGCTCCTGTCTGTCTACCTCCAAACAATGCTAGCTAGCTAGTGGTTTCCATTTCTTTAATTGGGACTTAAAAGAGTCATATAAGCTAGCTAGTACAACAGTTTCTCACACTGTTAATTAATGCGTATATGTTTGTTTCACAATTTGAGCTCAAGAGGTTTTCCTTCCATCAGGCATGGACGGGAACTCCATCGAGCACGTCCAAACGTTTTTTTGTTAATGCCATGCCCATCTCTTTTTTGGCTTGTATATATGCGATCTTCTCGCTTACATCGGACCTTCTCTTGGCCAATGGTCATAGGATTATGACTTTCTGAGATTTGCTTGTCTGCATTACTGACGACCAAACTTCTTGTCTCAGAAACGTCTTTGAACTGAATTTTGTAGACTCTTAGCTCGCTGTTTTTAATTGTACTGCATTTCTGAACTGAATTTTGTAGACTCTTAGGCTGCTCCCAATGCTCCACCTTGGTTAGTATCTTAAGCATGCCATGTAGGCAAATTGATGATGTGGTACCATAGTTAATGAGGAGAGATAGTACTCTAGTATCTAATTTAGATACCAGTTTAGGCTCGAAATCCAACGCGTAAAATTTATTGTATACTCATGCATGTAATTAAATGAAACAGTCTAAGATACTACACTATAAGAAACCATGTATTGGAAAGATAGTATCCTAACACTCCTTATGCACTAAGAAATTACACTAAGATACTGCCCATTGGGAGCAGCCTTAGCTCGCTATTTTTAATTTAAAATTAGTACTCCACTAGCCAATCACACACAGACAGAGAGACCAGTAGTGTATGCGCATATCTTTCGATGCTAGTTCCTACCATTCTAGAAGAGCTCAGGAGCACGATATACGTTGCATTCCCGAGTCTCGGCCCTAGGTGCACATGATTGATCCTTGTCCGCGCCCCTAGGCACTGTGCTCGGTTTGTCCGTGTCCCAGGCACACGTAGTGCCATGCCCTAGGGGTAAGTCCGATTTTCTGGGGCGTGGATAAGCCTACTTGTCACGTTCGTGCGGCTCTACGGTGCTACTTTTATAATTGATTCAGAGATGAGTCTATTTTTACTATTCCATACGTCAACAGTGCCAAGTCGGCCAAAAACTCCTGTTTCCTCAGCTGGTTACCACTGGTAGGTCGAGACCGGCTTTGTGGACCCGAGAGGGTAGCTGTAAGATCGAGGAGGCCGACTAGAGGGGGGTTGAATAGTCGTTTCTAAAAAATATCTAAGGCTAAAACCAAATTTTATGCGGAATTGTAAATCAATTCGATTTTACTCAATTAAAACCTAAATCAAATAGTCTTGACTAAGTGCACCAACAATCTAAGACTATTGATAATGATAGCAAACATACAAATATATGTAAGCAATTTAATTCTATAAATGTAAATTGCAATAAAGTAAAGCTCAAGAAAGCATGATGATCAACTCATGATCATCTCCTGTTCGAGATCTTGATATGTATCAACACATGATGCATCCTTTTCTTGAATCTTGACTTGATGACGATCAACTCATGATGTGTCGGGACCCAAAAATACGATTCAGAGACCCTCTGTGTATTCTGAATTAGTACCAGATCAGTAGCTAGCTTACATAGGAAACAGTGATGAAATACCATCCATTTATTCGATTTAACTAAAAAGGTCTCAAAGTAACAAATAGTAATAATAATTGGACCTTATGATTAACGTTTACTTAACTTGCCACGCAGGGCTAAAGAAACAAATAAACTCTTGCAGCGGAACGGAAATCTTAAACATGCCAATCAACATGCCCACAGGCAATTGAGTGGAGAACGCATCCTAATCCGTAAAACCTTTATGGTACTCCTGGGCGAACAACTCTTGAGCAGTTTGGTATTCTTCAACTGATCAACAAAGATGTAAAGCCGTGAGTACATAAAGCACTCAGCAAGCCGTAGGGAAATGTATGCAAATAATATTCATACAAGGATTGACAAAGGTTAGCTATATGGTTTTTTTTGCAGAAAGCAGCATTGATGACAAATACAAATAATAAATTGAAATGCGTAGTTGAAAAACAATAATAAATAAATAAACACTTGCTTTGAAACAACCAATGAACTACCAATTCACTTCCCAAGACAAACCACCAAGTAAATTACCCGTTCACCAAACAAACATTATATTCATCAAGTGAACTTCTCATTCACACTTTGGCACATTTTATAAGAAACTCTACCTCTCGTGTGAAATCCCCAAGCACGTCCATAACCGCGAACACGGCTATTCAAATAGTTTTACATTCTGCAGAGGTTGTACAGCTTGACCCACAAGAGATTAATCAACTCAAAGAGTCTGACCACACATCCTTAGGTGTGCGACTTAAGTGATCATCGCAAGGCTTTTACAAAGCTCCTTCTTAACTTAATTCTGCCCACTAAGGTTTCAATACTGAATGTCTTTCCGATCAGACAGGGCCCACCCTCTTGCGCCATCGTGAGTATACGTACATCCCGCAACTCACGCTTCTAAGACAGAACCGAAATTAAGACATTGCTAATTAGTTAGCCAGATCCGTCCCATCAGACATGTGGTTGTACAGTTAAGGCCCAGTTCAATGGCGCACAAGATTAAGTCCTTGACTAGTTACTCAGGCGATTTTACCACAACCCACAACGTACTAACCACACCCTCAATCCACCATCCACTCGCCTAAGCGAGAAATCATTTTGTTTAACTAAGATTAATGACATATCCTGTCATAGTACACAAATTTTAACAACAGTGGCTAACCACCACGATTCCATTAAGTCAAGATTAATCATTATGATACATGTGATAATGAACCCATCGTAACTAAGCTGAACTAAGCATTTGTACGATACCTGTGTTGGTGATACAAATATGTCTAACTAAAATTATCCATACTAGGGTAACAAATGATTCATGGTATTCAAATAATCAATACATGCATAATGACAACAGGTGATAGCTAATCCCAAAACAATTTGTATAAAAATAGTATGCAATTGTATAAAGCAATATACTTTTGAAATCATAGGTTCAATATGATCAAAGGACTACGGCTTGCCTTAGAATAGATCCTGGTATTGGTCTTGATCTTATGTACTCCTCCTTGCTCAAAACTTCCCCAAGAATCAACGTCTACTCGCAAACAATGCAAATAAACCAAATAAATACAAAACAGAGATAAAACAAACTCCATAAATTAAATAAAAAAACTCAGATAAATAGAGCTTGAATTTATATGAATTTAGAAATTTGAATGGGCTCAATCGGAGAGTTCGGGTGAAAGAGAATGGATTTTTGGAAGATTCACATGAAATGATGACATTGAGAGAGAAAAGAATATCCAAAGAACATTCTCTTCGAATAAATAAAATAAAAAGAACTGGAGAGTTACAAGTGGGGTCCACTGGTAAGTGAGAGAGAGATTTAAATGAGAGTATGACATGTGGGGTCAAGGTGCTGGAGAGAGAAAGTGAGATAGAGAGAATGACACAAGGGTCCCACATAGCATAGACTTGGTGCTCAGTGGACTAGGTTCAAGGGTTATGGATCTAGGGCTTGCCACATGTAGTGACACATGGACAAGGAGGTTGAGATGGCAACTGAGTTGGAGGGTGAGATGGCATGCTGAGATGGCAAGGACAACCGAAGGAGGATAGAGGAGCTGCTGAAGCTTTTGGCTGGCGATGATGGAAATGGCGACGGGGATGAACGGAGGCGAACGGGCGGCCGGGAAGTAGCAAAACGGAACCCCATGAGTGCTGTGATTCTATGGGTGGCGATGTCTTGGCACGGGTGGCGGCAGTTCATCGGCGATAGCAACAATGGCGGTGGGAAGCTCCACTGATGACAGCGGTTTCGACAAACAAAGGCCCCCGGCGGTGACACCTCAGTGGCAAAGGAGCAATGAGGAGAGACGGGGATTAGATGAGGAGGACAGAATACATGGGATGACACGCATAGAAGGGCACGGGGCTCATCGAGTTAGATCGAAGATGGGCGGTGCGGCCGGATTTTTGAGGAGGCGACGAAGCCGGTAATTCAATGATCTTCGGTCGAAGATAGTGGAGTCACAGTGTTGAACATCGCGTCGCGAACTCAACGACATTGGCGTCTTGAGCAAAGGACGACAAATAGCAAAGAATTCCGGTGAACAAGACCTTCGACAGCCGGCTCGGGTCTTCGGCAATTGTGGCACGACTGAGGTGGAATCGGGCGGAGAAATTAGAGTTTTGGAAGAGGAGACACGGGCGAAGAATATGGCAGGGTTGGGGTCCTTTATATAGCACCGAAGAAAGGAGTATTAGGGTTGGAGCTGGCGGCACTGTGCGGGTTCTACTCGAACATGGGATATCAATCGTGAAGAAGAAGGAGATGATGTGGCATGTGGGGTCCACCGGCAGAGAAAGAAACCAAAAAGGGAAATTTGATTCGACTGACTTTTGGCTAGCGCATGGCTCGGCCGAGCGAGGAGGTGGGTTGCGGGAGAACTGGGCCAAGGCTAGGCTTTGGCTGGTGTGCAAGAGAAAAGGAAGTGGCAGGCACTGGCCAAGGAAAAGAGATGGCAGGGGCTGAGACGCATGGAAGAAAATCAATGACGGGCCAAAAGGAGAAACGGGCCGACTCGACTTGGCCTTCCGCTGGCGCGGGAGGAATCAAGAGCGAGCGGGCCGAGGAAAGGAAACGGACGGTGGAGGAAAATAGAAAGAAAAGGAAAGGCATATGGGCCGAAAGGAATAGACACAGGCCAAATAAAAAGAAATTGGGCCCAAGGAGGATTTCGGAATTAAATTGATTTCTGATTTTAGGAAAAGATATTAAATAAAAATGAGCTCAAATAAATAGCAAATAAATCCCAAAAATTCCTAGAAAATTCTTAAAAATTCTATGGAACACCAGGAACTCAAATAAAACCACTTTTAAATTAATTGAAGTTTAAATTATTCGCATTACATCTTTTTGATTTTTGAAAATTCAAATTAAGCTTTGACTTTAACAGAAAAATTCAAATGGTTATTTTTATTTTTAACACTTCAAAAATAGACCCAAATTTGGGATGTTACATGATGCCATCCAAAGTCTCCATCATCATGGAACATAACCTATTTACCCAACTCATGGAAAATATTAGTCCCATAAATGTAATTGTCATTAATTACCAAAACATATCATTAACTCATAATGGTGGGTCTAGATTCTTCAATCTTTCCCTTTTTGGTAATTAATGACAACCACCATAATTGCAAATAATTGAATATAAAGCAATATGATTATATATGAACTACACAAGTTTTATATACTTAAAGGATATGTTTCAAAGTAGAGATCCCCAATATATATGAATAAAGAACAAGGATCAATACTAACGAAACCTCAAAATATAAAGTGAACTCCCCCTAAATGTGTGCATACACGAATGTGTAATAAAAACATGTGCACATATTTAAGTTAAAATTTTAGTGGAGTTCAACCTATATTTTGGATTTGAAGAATGCAACAAGATATAAGAATATGATGTCGAATGCATACCTCCAAGATTTTCACCTTTTCATCCAAATAAGACTAAACAATATCATACTCAACAAACGAGCTAGTCTCACATTTAGATTTGTCATTAATCACCAAAACCAACTAATGGAGCTTGAACTTACTGTGGCACTTTGGATCTTGGATGAGCTATTATCGCCACTTCGACCTAATCTTTGTCGGGCTGTAGGGACCTTAGGATAGGGGGATGTCCTAATCCTTTTGCCACCGCAAGGCTGGTTAATCGTACGCAACAGGAGCAAGGGAACTCCCCTAGTTCAGGAAGGCACATGAGTTCGAACGCTATTATGAATGTGCATCCGACACTACACTACGTAGGTACATGCGCATGCAGGTGAGGTGTCAGTCGGTCCTAGAAATGGCGGCAGCTAGCGAGGAGTTAACGACTGGATGTGTTACAATATCTATATATTGGAGGATCATTTCATTTATTTTACGGACTCTATTTGAATCTAGTAGAAGAGAAATTGAAAAACCACACCTCTATGACAATATCTGTAGAGTTAGCTGAAATCCACTGTCAGTTCTACAACTGAATTTGTAGACAGTGGAGAGGACAAATTGCAGGAGACAAAGAGGGTAGACTTGGTGCACAATGAGTGGTAAAATACTTGTTAACTTAGCCCACTGATTCAACCTATGATGCCTCATTTAGGGCTTGTTTGTTTCAGCTTCGGCTTCCGGTTTTCATCCGGAAAAGCCGGAAGCCGTTCCAAACGGCCGGCATTGCGCAGCCACTTTTCACCGAAGCCACTTTCTCATACAACGTGCGAAAGTCAAAAGCGGGAAGCCGCCCGCGGGGAGCTTCGGCGGCTTCCCGCAGACCCATTCCCAATTTACCCTTGAACTTCGGGGGCATTTACCCGGCAAATGCCATCGAATAAAACCCCCGCTGGCTTCCCCCCCCCACGCCCGCTCAGCTCAACGCCTCAGCCCCTCCTCCTGTGCGCCTCCTCCTCCCACGCGCGCCTCCTCCTCCCACACCGACAAGGCCGCGCCGCCTCCTCCCTCCTCCACCCGCGACCTTGCACGCCTCCTCCTCCTCCTCTAAGCCATCGCCGCCTTCTCCTCTCCTGACACCCAACTCCTCTACCTCGGCGCCTCTGGCCTCCTCCTCCTTCGTCAGCTCATGCCGCCGCCGTCCTCCTCCCCCGAAGAGACGACTCCTCCCCAACTCCCTCCTCCTCGAGTGACATCGCCCTGGCACCATTCATCCTCCCTGCGTGCGACGCCCTCCCATTCTTCTCAACCCCCACCACCGCGCCGCTCCTCCCCCACCACCGTGCTTGGTAACTCGTCGCCGTCTCCTGCAGGATTCGTCCCCACTTTCTGAAGCTTGCATGGCTTATGGTTCTTTGCTGCTGTTCTTGTTGGCAGGTGACACACACATGCCAATTCAGAGGAGTGGCAATAGGTTCAGGTGTAGGATTTGGTTGTGATGTTTAGGTGTGACAATTCAGAGGAGTTGCATGGCTTATGGTTCCTTGCTGCCGTTCTTGCTGGCGGGTGACACACACATGACAATTAAGAGGAGTTGCATCAGGTTCAGTGTAGGAATTTTATCCATGAATCCATGAAAATGTACACTTGTGCTTGCTATTACTTGTCCGCTTGTCCATGGAAATTTTGGTAGTGTATTTGTGTATGAACCGAAATCTCAAACTAGTTCATCATTTCTTGAGTAGCTTTGTTAGACTCATTAATACCATTTTGTATTAGTCTGTGAAGTTCGCATTAATGTTTAACTGGATGTATCAACTTGGGAAAATGAACCTAAATTCTTATTTGAACATGTTCTCAAGCATAAATTGTGATTAATTTGGTCGATACTAGCACTGGGATTTAATGCTCGATGATGTATTGATGTCAAATTGAGGTTGAATACGACAATGGAGTATAATCTGGTCTTGAGCTAAAAGATTACTTGTTTTTTATCGAGTCATGCAATTCATGCTTGTTCTGTACATGTGATTTATTCAGTCTTTAGTAGTTGTCCACTGTGATTCACTGTGTTTCATTCGGTTGCTTCATTTGGCTCATTCTGATTCACTATGATTCAGCTACTATCTTTAGTTCACTGTGATGATTTTTTGGTCACTGTAATATCCTCTTGTCAAATGTTTTGAATTCACGATTTGCATGAAGTGAATGATTAGACAAGCAAGGTTTTATTTTTAGCTCAAGGCCTAATATACCTCAATTGATTGTCATATTCAATTTGTGATTAAAATTTTGACACAAGTGTCGTGAGGGCCAAGATTGCATCTTGTGCAACTCGACATCTGAGAACAATAAACAAACATTATAAATCTGAGCAATATACTGATTTTGTATGTTTTCATGTTCCATCTATTGAGCATATTAAGATGCTTAGGTCAAATTGCTTCTTAATGGTTGCTCTTTTTTCCTTCTTTTTTCTTTGTTACTTCTTTATTTTTAGGGTACGTGTGAGGGTGGGGTGTCTACCACTGCCGATGCTGGTCCCAAGCTCGGAAAAAAGTAGAGGGGCATAAATTATTCAAAGTTTGTAATAAACAAACAACATATCGACGTTAAATAATTATTTATTGTAATAATTATTATTGTATTTATTTATGTAATAATTGGTTGTATTAATTATTCATTTGTAATAATGTTTTGTAATAATTATTTATTTTATTATTTATTTGTTGTATTAATTATGCAATCGCAACAATTGTTTATTATGGTTATTTATTGTAACTATTTCTATAATAATTGTTTATCGTTAATTACATTAATTGTGGTCAATTTGTCGTTAGTTATCGTCAAATGTCGTTAGTTGTCGTCACTTGCCGTTAATTGTCATCAAATGTCATTAGTTATCGTCACTTGTCGTTAACTGTCGTTAGTTGTCGTCAAATTCATTATAATAATTGTTTTTAATAAATATTTATTAGTCATCGTTAATTGTTGTTAGTCGTCGTTAAACGTTGTTCATTACGTTAAGCGGCATCAAACAAGACATTATTGTCCTCAGGGGCATTTCAGATATTTCTCATCTCGGAAGCTGCAGCCAGCTTATCTAAAAGCCGAACAAACACCAAACCTCTTGATCCAAAGATTCGATCACCAAGAATAGGAAAGCCTGCGGCCGCGAAGAAGCCTGTTTTTCGCCGGAAAGCTCAACCGTTCCAAACACCTCCTTGATATATAAGATGAGGAATACACGAGAAAGGTTGAGACCAAGTTATGCATTAACAACCCTATCTCAATTCTCAAATTCAAAATGAGAATAGTTTAAAGAAAGCCAGCGATGGAAATAACCTGGGGTGCATTTGATAAGCTCCTGGTTTTTTAATGTGTTTTTTTGTAAGTTTTGAAAAAAAAAGAATCACTGACCACCGGGTCCCGCTCAGCAGGGGCCCACCTACGAGCCGTATCAGAAAGATCCCCTGCTGCGCCGACGCGCAATAAAAGGAGACGTTGGAGCCTTTCCCCAACCCGCGAATTAAACCCCCCCAAACGAACAAACTCTCCACCACTTCCCATTCCATTCGCCTTCTTCTTCCTCTTCCTCCTCTCCACGTAAACCAAACCGAAAGCCATGGCGTCCATCCGCCTTCTTCCTCTCGCGCTGCTGCTATCCGCGCTCGTCGTGGCGCAGGCGCGGTGGCCGAGCATCCGACTGCCGTCGGAGCGCACCGCGGACGAGGACGACGACTCCACCGGGACCAGGTGGGCCGTCCTCGTCGCCGGCTCCAACGGGTACTACAACTACCGCCACCAGGTGCGCGCTCTACGCGTCAAACTACTCGCGCGCGATGATTGCGTCGCGTGCTCGTGATCCTCGATCCACTCGATTTCGTTCCTGCCTTTTGGGTTCCTCGCGTGCATCGCTGTAGAAATAGAAGAACCCTGTTCCGTTTGTGGCGTTGCGGCGCATTCCAGAACCAGAAATCTATCTCCGGTTTGATGCGATTAATATGTCAAATTACCTATCCATAATTAAACAAAGATTTTTGCGCAGCCGCTTGATAAAATATTTTGCACAGTGCCGTATCGCAGCGAAGCGAAGCAAAGACTTGATTCTACTTTATTGTTTTTTTTTTTGTCAAAATGGGAAAATAGAAGGCTGGGTAGATGATGAGATTTGGCTGACTTTTGGGGCCTACGTTCGTACGTTGCGTTGCGTCCTCTGCACGCGTGCAGGGCCAGCACCCATTGATAGGCGAATCCTCCTGTATGACACCTGTGAAAGCTAATTCAATTTCTAATAAGTACGGCTCCTGATGCTGTGTGTCGCTATATGCAGAAACATACTGTACTACTGTGATAATTCTCATTAATTGCACTATTCAGCAAACACGGCATGAACGATCTTCCTTCTTGTTGCTGTGTACTTGCTGTCTTTCGGGTGGTATGAGCATGATTTCAGATGGTTTACTGTTCTTTGACACCGTGTGTTCCAAATTGCTACTGGCATAGTGGTTGGCGGAATTGGGAATGGTTAGTGACTAAGAATTGCTGTGTTTTGGGGGGCTGGAACTTGCAGGCGGATATCTGCCACGCCTACCAGATCATGAAGAAGGGTGGGCTCAAGGACGAGAACATCATCGTCTTCATGTACGACGACATCGCGCACAGCCCGGAGAATCCGAGGCCTGGTGTCATCATCAACCATCCCCAGGGTGGCGATGTCTATGCTGGGGTCCCAAAGGTAAACATGCATCTTTCTTTATGGAAATTTTACACTGGTTATTGATGTAGTAACTTCTAAGATTACCTTATTAGTTTCTACAAAATGACGTCTAAAAAATGTTTCTACAAAATGTTGCAATGGTTGTAGAAAATATGTGACAGTGTGATTATGTAGAATTAAACCCCAAAAAATTCAATAGCAGTTAGTACCTAATTGAAAATGACTAAATGCCTAAATTGTGGTCAGTCTTGACGTCTTTTGCCAATTCGGTGTGAACAAAAAAAAGCAGTATTGGTCCACCACAATTAGGAGGCGACAAAGGCAAGAACAGACTTAATTAACATAATCTCAAATTTCTATATGATAATGTCAACATCTTGGCTGAACCAACTCTCTTAGGAAGTACTAATGGTCACACATCGCAATTTTCTTTATTTTTGACTTAACCTCCTCTGTTTTTCACCGTAGGATTACACCGGGAAGGAGGTTAATGTCAATAACTTCTTCGCTGTTCTGCTCGGCGACAAAGCCGCCGTCAGTGGTGGAAGCGGCAAAGTCGTGGACAGTGGCCCCAACGATCGTATTTTCATTTTTTACAGTGACCATGGGGGTCCTGGTGTCCTTGGTCAGTACTCGGAACCAACCGTTCTTGCACTTCTTGTCTGTTTTAATGTCTGAAACTAATCGGATTAGACATTGTATATACATACATGCGAAATTAGGCATGGTCAATTAACTTCGTTCATATGTCACAGTTTTTTATTCTGTACAAATTTTCAGGGATGCCTACCTATCCATACCTCTACGGTGACGACCTCGTAGATGTTCTGAAGAAGAAGCACGCTGCTGGAACCTACAAAAGCCTGGTATCAGATCAGTTCTTTGGTCATTGTTTGCTCTGTGATGGTCTGCTGTTTGAACTTTGAAGTAATGGCTTGAGGTGTACGGTTCTCTCCTATTGCAGGTCTTTTACCTTGAAGCCTGCGAAGCCGGGAGCATCTTTGAGGGCCTTCTGCCGAATGACATCGACGTCTACGCGACCACCGCATCGAACGCAGAGGAGAGCAGCTGGGGGACGTACTGCCCTGGCGAGTACCCTAGCCCTCCTCCGGAGTACGACACCTGCTTGGGGGATTTGTACAGCGTTTCTTGGATGGAAGACAGGTACTTGATTCATCATCTCTCTCTCTCGTTGTTTTTCACTACATTTATTTTGGCATGGTAAAATCCTGCTCTTATCCTGTCAGTTCCAACTCGCATGTGGCACCATGTCTGTTTTGGCTGCACCCACGTCAGTTAGTACTTTCGGGTACCGTACGGGTGTGGTATTTCGAAATGATTAACTAATTAGGACGGCACTACCTGCTATCTGTGTTAATTTAAATAAGACGTTGGTGATATGCATGTGTTGCTTTACTTTTAGGTGCACATGCTACGCAAACAATATGTTAATTCGCGCGACGATAATTAGTTGCATAGCATGTGGCCTGGTCTCTGCTGAGCTTTTTTTAAAGCATCTGCCGAATATGATATTGTTGTTCAACCCCTTAACTAGGGGTGCAAGTGGGGCGGTCTGTCCGCTAAGCCGTTAGCCCGCCCTACAAAAGCAGTCCATATATCCATCCGCAAAAGCCTACTTAGAACTTGCGTTTGAAGCGGCCCGGTCAGCGTAACCCGTGGGGCACCGCATAGACATCAAAGTCACGCTTCCAACCCAATAAACAACAAATCAAAGAAACAAAGAGGAATGGTAGGATTAGCTGGGTATCCCAATGGTGGAACCACACAGATCAGCGGGGACGAAGGAGACCAAGCAACAGCCATGGCCACAGCCACGCTGGCCAGCACGCCCAGGACAGCAAGAAGTGCAAGAAGATCGGCTGCTCCGCCTCCGAGGGTGATGTGTGCAAGCGGCGGGCGTCAGTGAACGCGTGCAACAGCAGCAGCGAGCGCTACCTCAAGAAGCGACGCCACCACGTGATAGAGAGCAGGTTGATGGGGCCGCGGCCGCTGGCCTGGTCAGGCTTGTCCAGGAAGAGATCCCCGGGGATGCGGAAGGCGCCATGCGCGCAAACGACGGCGCGAGGTCGAGCACGGAGAAGACGAGGGATCCCACTGAGGTGAGGAAGACGTCGAATGCGGAGGCGGCGATGAGGCCCACGAGGGTCTCCCTGTCGGAGAAGGCGCGGCCGCAGGCGGCGAGCGGGGGTGCGTCGACGGGGCGGAGGAGGTAGAGGAGGCCAAGCGGCGAGGAGGACGAGGAGGGCGGGGAGGGAGAGAGGGTGGGCGAGGACGCCGAGGAGGGAGGCGGCGAGTGAGAGATTTGTGGGACGAGAGGAGGGGAAGCCTCTTGCGGGTTGTGCGGGTGAGAGATGCTGCCTGTGCGGGTTAAGGTGCTCAAAGCGAGCTGTGTGGGTGTGGATGCGGCCTGTGGCGGGCCATGCGGGCTGTGGTGCGGGCTGTCCGCAGCCCGCCCCATTTGCATCCCTACCCTTAACTACTAACATGAGAAAAGAAAAGAAATAACATGGAATCAAAATTAAAATCTGCTATTCAAGTGGGCCTGTCCAGCTCAGTCTACTCTTTGAGATGGACGAAACCCTGTAAGGCCATGCCCAAACATAGCCCATGCACTATTGCTGAATGCTGCGGTTCGGCTGAATACGATGCATTTAACTGGGCCGACTTGGAGCTGTTCTCCTGTTGGGGCCATGGAGTTTTGGGTCTTCTTTTATTTTTATTGCTCCACGTTGACGCATGCCTCTGAATGTTGCACACAGTCGAATTTATGTGAAACTGAAACAGACGGTCACTAACATATTCTCCTGTAGGCTGTCATGGTACTACTTGTACATTTAACGGTTCCCCATGTTTAGAGTTGAGCCCAGAATCAAAATCCTTGGGTCATTGTTTGAAGTGAAATGTTAAACTTTTTTCTTTGCTGTTCTTAGCATTATAATTGTACTCTAATAGTTTGGAACTTTCAATGCTGACAGCGATGTCCACAACCTGCGAACTGAATCTCTCAAGCAGCAGTACAAGCTGGTAAGTTTTTCGGACTTCAATTTCTTTTAGCTTAAACTTGCAACGGTGCTTCGATGTGCCTAATGTAACTTATTGGTTGAGCAGGTCAAGGACAGGACATCGGTTCAGAACACATACAACCTTGGTTCCCATGTGATGCAATACGGTTCTTTGGACCTGAATGTTCAACATGTGTTCTTGTACATCGGATCAAATCCTGATAACGACAACGCCGCGTTTGTGGAAGATAACTCATTGCTGTCATTCTCAACAGCTGTTAATCAGAGGGATGCTGATCTTGTTTACTTCTGGCAGAAGGTTTGTTACTAGTACCTCTTTTCTTTTTTACTTGTCGTTTCGGACATCGACACGGTCTCCAATACACACCTTTGACTATTACTTTTTCTAGTTATACGTTGGTAAAAACTATTAAAATTATAATGATATGAAAGTATTTTTTATGACCAATCTAGTGGTATCATTTCCACATGACAAATCCAAATACTTTTGTGCATAGTAACGGTAAAAGTTTTAAAAAGTTGACTGCACGCATTCTAAAATGACATCTAAAAAAGAAAAGAACAGAGGGAGTATATCATGAGGAACCTACTGACCTTGGTTGTTGTCACAAGATCTCTCTTGATTATTGTCATGCCTTATTCACAACAATGCATCATTTCGATGGACAAATCAACTGATTGCTTTCTTTTATCTCACATGTAGTACCGGAAATTGGCTGAGGGTTCCCCTGAGAAAAACGATGCTCGGAAGCAATTGCTTGAAGTGATGGCCCATAGATCTCATGTTGACAACAGTGTCGAGCTGATCGGAAACCTTCTGTTTGGCTCTGAGGATGGTCCAAGGGTTCTGAAGACTGTTCGTGCAGCTGGTGAACCCCTGGTTGATGACTGGACTTGCCTCAAGTCTATGGTAAGCTTCTATTTGACTTTGGTTGGTCATGTATCAGCATCTATATGTTCTGTTTCTGTCATGTTTTGCTATTGTTCAAGTGTTGCTTGTCTGGGACTAAGAGCGGATTCTAAAGCTTCACTTTCAGTTGTATAGTAGTAGTTTAATTCTTGCATATTTCTCTGAAATTCGGTTCTATTTGTTGACTAACAAATAGTATTGAATTTATCATTTGGATGATTTGACATATGTAATTAGGTCAAGGTTTTACTTTCAGGTGAAAAAAAATAATTTACGTGTTATGAAATGTCTAAACCATAGAATTAATCTACTTATCAGCCCTACAAAGGGAGGAGTAAAATCGAGAGAAACGATCATCATTCACCATTTCCTCTCTGTTTTTTTATTTCATATAATTATGAAGGCCTCTGTTAAGTTGTACAGGGTGTATTCTCCTCGCAGCCAAACTGTAAGAGCAAGGTCACCTAAGCTTTTTAGGATGATACTGTTCAGTTTGAATGCTCTAGCTAGTTCCTTCAGTTCTATGCATTGCCAGCTCTTAACTGTTGAATGTACAGGTGTTATCCGGCATCTGCTTCAGTCCCTGCACACCTATATAATAATAATACGCTTCTGCCTTTTCTTCAGGTGCGTGCTTTTGAAGCGCAGTGTGGCTCGTTGGCGCAGTATGGAATGAAGCACATGCGGTCCTTTGCAAACATCTGCAATGCTGGCATCCGTGCTGAAGCGATGGCAAAGGTTGCCGCGCAGGCTTGCACGAGCGTCCCCTCCAACCCCTGGAGTTCCATCCACAAGGGTTTTACTGCTTAAACCATAGGTGAAGCAAACTTGGCCAATATTTCAGCTATTGCACCATATCAGATCTCCTTCCGTTTCGCACAGCAGTAGTAGTGATTGAACCCTAGGTGAAGAACTGCGCATTATTTCAGCGATTCCACCAATACCATATTACCTTAGCTGTGCTCAATTTATCAAGTACATACCATAGCAGAAAGCGATCTGGCAATATTACCTGTCATCATTGTTGTACATACTTACAGTTTTCAAGCATGTGTAGTTTGTACTTCCATATATGAAGAATGCATCGTTGCTATTTTTATGTCGCCGAGTGAAGCTCAGTGGTCTCATGTTCAACCGGAACTGTTTGTTTGTCTTCAATTTAAGCTCTGTGCGTGTGATCAACCGGAAATGTTTAGCCATTTTTTTTGCTTTTGTTTCCTTTGGTAGGGCAAAAGCAAGACAGTACCATACCAAAACAGCTAAAGCGTTTGTAGGCCACAGTGCCAGTAACACTGCTTTGATCTGCTCTTCGGTGCGCATATGCAATGCAATATAATGCAACAAAGCGGCTGGGTCCATCCAACTGAAAAAAAATTAAGCCCATCTGTAAGGGGGAAAGGAGAAAGATCAAGTTTCAAGGGGCAATTCGTTACATGCCATTGAATAACTTCAAGTCTTTATAATATGTCACTGACATGCGGGTCTAGGACCTACATATCAGCCTCACACTAAGTGACATATTGTGAATCATGTAGTTATTCAGTGACATATTATGAATTTTCTCAAGTTTCAAAGATTATGTCATGCATTGAGGGACCCTCCTACCAAACAAGAGAGAAGACATCCATAGAATGTTGTGATGCTGTCAATTCTAAACATTTGTGCTCCATATACCAAGCATTAGTTTCCCAAGGCAGGTAGTAGAGTAGTTGAAGGATTAGTATTCTTGAGCACACCATATTATTTTGCATTAAAAAAAGGACTCGCAGAAGCTTCTTTGCGGTTGCAGATGATCATTGTTTCATTCACGTGAAGCATAATGCGACAGAGTCTGAAAGTTTTCGATAATTTAGATTTGTGGGCTGGAAAGCTAGCCGCGATTCTTAGATGGGTCTTTCGATAATTTACATTTGTGGGCTGGAAAGCTAGCCGCGATTCTTAGGGCTTGTTTGGTACAGCTCCAACTCCTAGCTTCGCAGTTAGAGTTTGTGGAGCTGTGCCAAACAGGGTTGCTCCATAATTTTTTTGAAGTTCGAGCAACCGGGAGCAGAGCAGTCTGTAGTGCAAATTTTGTGAGCAGGTAAAACCTTGCTCCAATTGAGGAGCTGCGGACCAACAAAACAAAATACCCTTGGGAGTTCAAAATAATTACCCGCAATATGCCACTGATATACCCGACCCAACCCGCAGCCCCCACCCGTTCCGTAGTCCCCCACCCGTTCTCCCTTCGCATCTCCTCGTGCGTCGCCGTTTCTAGGGTTCGGCTAGGGCGGCGGCGGCTCCACCTCGGCAACTCCACGGCGGTGGCTCCACTCCAGCAACTCCACCCCGGCCTCTCTCCCCTGACGACTCCAACCTGGGCGCACGGCCTCTCTCCCCAACTGCTCCCCCGGTGACTCCACCCCGACGACTCCACACGGGCTTCTCCGGCTCCTCCCGTCAGCGGCTTCTTCCCGGCCGGTCCTCTCTCCGGCTCCTCCACGCAATGATTCTTCCCAATGACTTCTTCCCGAAGGTTTGCTCACCGCCCGCTTCTCCCCTGTGTGATTGTGTCCAAGATTTGTCAGAATGAGTACTCTATTTCTATATTGCTTAACACGATTTCAGACTTGATTTGATAAGAACATGTCACTGCAATCTAGTCATCTGATTTGATAAGAATGTGTTAATAGAGAAACTTGTAAAAAAAAATTCTGAAGAAGACAGAAAAACACATTAGTATGTGTTCTTTCGGGCTCTTTTGTGCTTACAAATGAAGTAGTCCCTTCTTCAGTATATGTCATTTGATGACTCTCAACCTGATTTTTGACTTCAAATTGTTCTCCATCCACTGCAATTGGTGATGTAAGTGTGTCATCATTGTTTGGTGAATTTTCAAGTAGACATGACGGGAGGTTGTTGTCTGTACATGAAGGATCGGTTCTGGTGCTGTCTTCATCAACTACACCTTTGCACTGTAACCAGGATTTCTCTTTAGAAACTTCATGTGTTTAATTTTACATTGTTTGCTTGGTTCATACATATTGTTTGCTGCCTGATGCTTGGTTATGATGAAACTCTAGTCGTGATACTTGGCCCTGATACTTGGTGAAATTATGGAATGTTACAACGTGCAGATGGCAAGTTCTGCTGAGTGGTTATCTTTCTAGGATAAGATTGTTTAGGCAGAACTCCTTACTGTTCTTTGATCATGTAGATGCTAGTTTCCATTTTGTTGGTGCCACATGGACTATTGTCTTATTCCAGAGGTGACAAAAGCTAGACTCATAAACTACGATAGTGATTTCATTCATTGTACACTACAACTTTGGACAAAATAAGATCAATCAGGAGCTTGCGCCTCTTTGTTTTGTGTATTTTAACTCAATTGCGTTGCTATTCCTTGTAACTTGTAAGGTCCAGTCCATTGCCATGACAATTGGTAACTCCTAATATCGATCTAATTGCTCCTTTCTTTTCTAATGCAGGATGTAAGGTTTTTTTCTATTGTTGAAAAGGACTTTAAGATTGTAATTGTACGACAGAGGGGAAGCCCGATGCATCACAAGCTAGCATGCCCATGTATTTGTCCTTGCCAGGCAAGCCGCTATAGAAGTTTTTGTAATAGTTGCAGAAGGTGAATTGGGCGAGCTACCCTTGGATGTTTTTCCTTTTCATTTCGTTGTTGTCGTTTGATGTAGTGGTTTTCGGACCTAGAATAGTAGCTTTGATTAATAAAAATGAACTTTGTTGAATCAGAACATTTGTTATGAATTTTGTATGTTTATCTATGTTTTATTTAATTTTTTCAAGTAAAAATTTCGAATGTGGGTGAACAAGATGGTACAACATGGCCAAAAATAATAAATAAATAAAAGCACAGTATGACTGAAATCAACTTATTAAACTTTTATAAGTTAAGCAATACAAAAAAAAAGATTACAAGTCACAAAGTAATGGTAGTGCAGTCTTTTTACAATGATCATTCTTATTTCTGGAGTTGGAGTCAATTTTCTAACCAAACACCTCCTCATACTACTCCAACTTCTCATAGGAGTAGATCCAAGAGTGAAGCTGGAGTTGGAGCTGCAAAAACTTGGAGCAGAGCTATACCAAACAGGGCCTTAGATGGGTCATCGACCACTGCCTATATTTATTAACAATGTATCATGTAGGTCCATACCAAACGTACGTGATAATCTCTCCTGACGACAACTAAGTATCAAACCGACAGATATATATGTAGAGATCCGCTATGCGAACACTAGCAATGCTTTGCCTCCACCGATCCTACTAGGATCTCGATCTTCTGCATTACTGTAGAGATCCACTATACGAACAGTGTTCCGCGAGGGGCGAACAACACCCGATGTGGTACCGTAGCAACGGTGAAAAATACTTCGGCAATTTTACTGTATCCAAACGTTGTACCAATTGATCTCATCGTTTGTGTTTGATCGAACGATAGAGATCGCTCATAATACAAATGCACTATAGATCCTATGTATTGACACCTTCAATCCAAAGGATCTCAATAGTCAATCCTACTACTATGGTTTTGGCAGGAGATTGGTTTCGTTGAACGCATCCACACGTCCTCTCGTGTGAAATGAAACCATCGAAACCTTGAGAAAGAAGATCAAATATGTGTCCCAAGAAAGTGAAAGCTGCTCGTACAATGCAGCGTGCAAGTTTGGGTGCATGATTGCCACAAGTAATTAATCTGACTTGCATGATGATTGGGTGAGGACCATGGGTGTCGTCTGCCGGTGCGTTTGTGGCTGGTTAGGTTTGACAGCTATTGTGACAACGAAGGTGCAACTACCCCTGCAAATGACTGGCTCTACAGTCTATACAGGGAGATCAAGATTCAAGAGAGGAGTATACCGTTTGGGCTCAACTCTTCGCCTCGAGAGCAATCCCTGCCTTCCGAAGCCATTCATAAGTTTATAGCTCTCCCTTTGCACGGTTTGATGCGCTAGCTTGAGAAGGTTGTGCAAGCTGTTTTTGCTTCTTGCACGAATCTTGAGGCGTTTTTGAGGGTTAGGATAGCGCGTGTACTACATGTGGCTTTGCGTTTTTGCTAAACAAATGACCAGTATATGGTTTCTTCCGTGGACCACTTGATTTATCCATTATTGTGACCATTTTAACTAAGGAATAGGTAAACGTCACCGTCTTCCGGCTTCTTTTTTTGTCTAACTTTCTCTAATGGAGACAAGAGCTAAATAATAAAAATTGCACACACACACACACACACACACACATATATATATATATATATAGCACATCGCTTTCGGGTAGAGGTGGCTAGATGGACGTGCCAGCCGGTCCGACCCCAAGCACGACACTGTTGGCCGACCTGGCGACGACGACACCATTAATCGTTCATGGTAGGGCTGCATGGCATGAGAGCACGGGCCGTGCACAGTCCGCGCTCGAAGACGATGGGTCGGCCAAGACAAAGACAAACAAAGACCAGATCAGGCTAAGCACGACGACGCACGCGGCACTGCAGAGAGAGGAGGCGTGGTTGGTCGTGATAGAGGAGGAGGTGGCGCGGCAGCGATGGGCACGGAGGAGGAGGAGGAGGCCGGGTCATTGGGTCGCGGAGAGAGGCGGCAAAGCCAATGGCCGCCGGCACGACAGAGGCAATCGGGCGCGGAGGAACGAAGAAATGCACAGCGCGACTATGCATCACAGCGTTAGTGGCTTATCAGCCCGACCGAGCTTAACAGTGCCCAGGTCAAGTCGGCATGGCACGACCGGCTGGCGTGTCGTGCTTGGGCTTGCACCTCGGCCCACTGGTTGGCACGACATGGCCCAATTAACTCCCGGGCCTAATCGGGCCCTGCCGGCATGGGCTCGAGCCAAGTCGTGCCAGACAGCCCATTTTGGCCATATCACAGGCGCGCTCATCACCGACTCGCATGTGCGGACCATCGAATAAGGAAAAATTAGGTCAGTAATACTCCAAACATGCGTATTTAGAGGAATAACATCATAAACACAGTCGACTTCAAAAATAACATCGCAAAGAGCAGAAATTCTAGAAAATAGCACTTTCGAAGAATATTCCATTACAATATTTTCAAAATAACTTGAATACTCCTCTTTCCCAACTCCATCACCAGGCACGCAACACCTTCCTGTCGTGTTCCCTCTTCACTGCGCTAGTATGAACAAATGAATAGGCAGCCGTTACCTAGCCCCCAAAAACATCTTCTGGTATTAAAAAATTTGTAAGGGCAAAAATGTCTTTTTCCCGGGGAATAACTGTCCGCTAGGTCGTTCATCTCTCCATCGCCCTTTTTATCTGTGCCCATCATCGTCTCCTCACATAACATATTCCACTCTAACGGCCGCCTGCCATTCGTGTAGACGAACGCATCACCAAGCCCAACAAATCAAATCAAATCAAATCACCGTGAGTACGTTTGTGACCAAAGAAAAAAAATCCAACCGCGGCTCTCGTACCTAACAAAATGAACTCAAATCAAATCAAATCACCGTGAGTACGTTTGCGACCAATGAAAAAAAAACCAACCGCGGCTCTCGTACCTAACACAATGAACTGATGGATAAAAGCTGTTTTTCAGAAGTACATTTCGGCCTTGTTTGGATCTCTTGTTTTATGAAAACAGATTCTCCTAAAACCAGTTTTAGCATTGTTTTAGGAAATCTCTGTTTGGATTGGGTAACTAACTCTTGAGATAAGCAAAACCGATTTAGTGTAAATCCAATATTCCTTGTTTTACTAAAAACAAGTCCTGACCGTTTTTGTGAAAACAAATTCTCCCAAAACCAACAAACTCAACAGTCGCCCATCTCGTCTCGACCTACTGGCTCACGAAATGGTCGACCCGCGATGGCGACGCGTTCGACTGGACGAGTCTGCGGTGATGGCGGGCGTGATCCATCGGTGCCGACAGGACGACGGCATTGTCGGCGGCCGTCCATGAAGCAGTCCTCCGGATCTGTCTGGCCAGGTGAACCATTGTCCGGCTGGTTCGCGGCCGTGGAGGCGAGAGGGTACTACTATGGAGGCAGGCGGGCGGAAGGAAGGAGGAGGAGGCAGTGCGGCGGGGTGGAACGTGATCGGGCTGGCGGCGGCGGCGCGCTGCCTCGTTGTCGAGCACGTCCGAGTCCTATTGCGGCCGCAGGCGTCTTCTTTGGATTGCAACCTTCCGAGCCGCCCGAGCCCCCACACGCCCACGGCGCTAATTGGTCTGTTACGGCGAGCCATTTTGTCGATACATCAATTGCTTGGGCAAATTTTTTGCGAGCTCTGAATCGAGTTCTAGCAAAGAATGCCATTTTTTGAAGAGCTGTTGATGTAGGTCTCCGTGCATTGTGGCGAGTGATGCGGTCACGGTGGTCGATGAGATCGGCCAGCCAGGGGACGGTGTTGCTGCGAGTCGATCTTGAGTCGAGATGGCACGCGTTGAAGTTCCCCATCCGCATTCCTCCAAAGAATGCCACCGTGGAGCGGGAGGGTAGGGAAGGAAAGTCCGAAGAGGCTAATTCGCTTGTTACACGCACTCGGATGGGGAGAAGAGCGAAGGGGAAAGTGAGTGAGAGAGAGAGAGAGCGCGCGCGGGGGTGGGTGGGGTTGGGTGTTGAGTTAATCTGTGAGAAGTTACCCAAACACGAATTTAGTGAAACCTTGTTTTATTTTTTCTGATCCAAACAAAGTAATCTATAAATTCATCCTAACAGAATAACAACTTAAAACCAGTTTTACTAAAAAAATTTCTAAAACTAGTTTTCTTAAAACTCATTTCTTATTATTGAGATCCAAACAACCACTTCAGTCCTCGATGATAAGGTCCATCCGAAAGTCGTTTTTCAGACACCAGAATCCAAATGTCATGCTTACGCATGGGATGGAAGCCGGCAGATCGATTTTGCGTGTTCCGTTGGCCTTGCCGTGCTCGGCGCGCGTAGGCAGCGGCAGTGCAAGGTGCCGCGCGCGCGCGCCTCGCTGCCTTCGCCGCGAAGCAAGGCAAGCGCGAAAGCCGAAAGGCGGTGACCGTTCCATCTACATGTTTCTGTAGCGACCGGCCATACCTCTCTGACGTGCGTGCACGAGACGATCGTAGGCAGAACAAAAGCAAGAAAGGAAGAAAGCACAGGGTTAAAAACCTGCTCCAAGCCGTGATCTTTGCGGATCTCCGCGGCCGATCGAATTTATTCCAAATCTCCTCAAAGTGTCAGTTAATAGCATCAACACGAATCAATCGTACACCTAATAAACAATAACATCATACAGTGCAGTGTTTTATATGCTAGTTTACCTCATGTATGTTGGCAAAAAAAATGACGATAAACATGTACGTCTAACACAAGGTATCACAATCTTTTTCTCGCAAGAAACATTGCATTTGTGTAGTGCAAATACACTGTTTTATTCCATTTTTATTTTACCCAGGTGATTACTCCATTTCAGAACGATTGCTACGTGCTAGTCTACTCTTTCCAAATTTCCCAAAATTCGTTTCCTAAAAAAGCCTCGCAAACTGCCGCAATTTCGCATAGCCAGCTGTCACCACCGAACCCGTTAACCCGCGACTGCCCTATAAATACCCTCCCCCTCGCGCCTTTCCCCACCACCAGCAGAGGCCTCTCCGCTCTATTATTCTAGCCACCGCCACAAATCTTCTCCTCTTCCAGAACCTTCTCAGCTCTCGCCACCACCAACCCAAGCAATGGCCGCCGCCGCCGGATCGAAGGCCCTCGCCGTCCTCGCCGTCCTGGCTGTCTCCGCCCTCAACGTCGTCTCCGCCGCACACGCGCCGGCCCCCAGCCCCGTCGCCGCCGCCACCGTCGCGGCTCCGCCCCTCGCCGCGGCGCTCGTCGCCTCCGCCGCCGCCTTCCTCTTCGCCGCCGTCCGCCACTGAAGCGCCGCGTGCGCCTCCGGCTCCCGTCTATGGCTCTACCTAGCACCGCCGCCTAGATCTATTTATTATTGTCACTATCGCTAGCGAATTTGTTCGTTGTTCGTGTCGCATTTTGCCTAGATCTTCTACTACTACTACTAGTCGATGATGCTGATGTCGTTGGTGGAGATTGTACCCGTGTGCTTGTAGATACTCTCTCTCCTATCAACTGCCCTCGTTTGATGATGCCTTTTTCCTAGTTTCTGCTCTGGTTGGGTGCTTAATTTAATCCCGAGTCTTCCTATTCTGCGATTAATCTGGTGCTGTGATTTCCGAATTCTGATGCGTATGATGTTTCCTTGTGCGCGTCGCGACAGTACACGAAATTGTCTTCAATTTCCCGCGATCTAAAGTAGTGTGTGTCGTCAGATCTACTATGCTGCTGGCTGCTTATTTTATCGAACAAGTGCGTCCTGTAAGATGCGCTTCTTCGTTGCTTTTTATGGTTTTATTCTTACGTTAGGGAACACCATATCTGATGTGTGCCACTGGCGGAACGATCAGCCAGGAGCGGGTGAACGGTCGAACTACGAGCTTGTGCTATTCTTCTGGGCGCGAAAGAACAAAATGGTGTGGACATGAAGCGCGGAATGGAACCCATGAATCCATGATTTCCAAGGCATTGTTCTGCTTCTCCTCTGTATTGTTTGGAATTAGACCAGTCAATTTGTCTCCCCATGTAATCCAGCAGGTAATGGATGCATGATCTGCAGGGTCTTTCCACTGTCGGACGGATAAACCGAGCAATATCCAATCTGTTTAATGCCTGATATGCTAGATTAAAATGAAGAACGGCAGAAATAAATAAGGGATTGATGATTTGTCATAGCAAAATATGCGTATTTCATGATTTGTCACTCTATGCCTCACTGCATGCACATCTTTATAGCTGCCTTTATAGCCGCAAATCGTCGATAATTCCAATAAAACAAATAACCGCGATAACTGTCCTAGAGGCTTTCACTGTTGCACATGAGTGACCAATGGGGATCATGGGTCTCCGCTCTCTCTCTCTTGGACTGACTGATCGTTTGGACGGACTGGTTGAATTTGGCCGGGTCTCCTTGCACGCTCCTCGTGTCCCTCTCTTGGCTTAATGCACATTAACAGCATTGTCCTTGAGAAGGAAACAAGAACTGTCTGACAACTAGTGATCGATAGACCAGACGAGAGCTCTAGTGTAAATGTGACCAACGGATGGTAGGAGTGTCTGCTGTGTCATTTGCTATTTGCTATTTGCCCTTCGGCTAAGCTGAGCAAATAGCTCCATGCATCTAATGGCTTATATCGCCTTGTCAAGAGAGAAGAAAACAACACAACACAAAAAAGAAATGCTTGGTCAGCACAGGAGGTAAGAAAGTGTTTCTACAGCTTAGGCTCCTCTTGGAATTTTAGGGGATTCCTATGGGATGGTACTATTTTATTTCGGGTAAAGTTTATGTGAAATTACTACCGAATTCTTGCGTTCCAAACGGAAAGTGTTTCAAGTGATATGTCTTTGCCTCTTGGATCATTGCTAGCTGGAGCCTGTACTAGAGGGCGGGTTTGGCCAACCAATAGATGCATGCATTCCCATGGGGACAAGCACACCAAAGGAGGTGGGAAGGGAGAAAGAAAAGGCAACCACGGCACAAGAAGAAGCCATCGTGCCTGTGCTCGCGGTGGCTTGATTTAGGGAGCCTATGGACCTGCGAGCATGTGCTGGCCTGTCTGTGTGCGACTGCCTTTGCACTCCTGTTGGGCATGTTTGGTTGGCATCCTAAGCTCCATGCTTAAGAAAAAGTAGTGCCTATAAGTAGCCTAAAAAAGTAAATAATTTTTGTCTTGTCAGAAAAGTCAGAAGATATGATGTTTAGTTAGTGACCTGTACCTAAATATAAAGGATTAGAGAAGGATTCACCATGCATTGACTAGGCCTGATTGAGATGCCTGGACCAGGCAGCTACACAAGGTAGCAACCAAACGGTCTCTCGGTAGACTCCTAGCAACATCGGGGCTAGGCCCGCGAACGTCAGGATGAAAAGCAAGCAGCCCCATTGTCTTTACCCAGTCATTTTTTTGGGTTGTTTTTGTCTATCACTATTCTTTTTTGAAACGTGTATCTCTATCAGTATTGACATCAACATATGTAGGGTTGTTTGGTTGATGACCAAAATGAGTGAAGCTAAAATTTTGGCGTAGCTAAAACCCGGGTAAAACCAAATATTAACAAAAAGAATGCTGTTTGGATTGTAGCTAAGCCAAATTTTAGCATTACCAAAATTTTAGTGAGTAATACTAGATTTTGGCATTAGCAAATTTTCGTGGGCGATACCAGATTTTGGTAGCAAACCAAACAGCAGCCAATTTTCGTTGGCGTTAATAATAATATTTGGTGTGGTTTGCAATGGTAGCAAACCAAACAACCCCATGATTACATTGCTCCTTAAGGGCTTGTTACGAACATACAAATTTCACATAAATTTAGCAGAATTTCATAGGAAACGGTTCAATTCACGTAAGAATAGAGGGAAAAACAACTTCCAAATGAAGTGTCAATTCTCTCACTTACACTTTATTACTGGCGCATCTTGAGATGAGCAAACACACTTGTAAGAAGAAAGAAGGTTACTACACAGATGGGCAACGTTCTTTGTTATGACATCTCGTTGCATCAGGTGAGGTGAGGAGTACAAGGTCACCGGATAACAGGTGGCAAAAAGTTAGGTAAGGAAGATGGTCATTTCTTATCGCATTTGTCTGCTGATGCGAGCAAAATAGAGCCGATCTCTTTCTCAACTAATGAAGGGCCTACTGGAAGTTAACCTTGTCTCCTTTTTCCATGCTTCTTCTCCATTATAATTTATACTAGAGAGGGACAGAGTCGAAAGGCTAGTGAAAACTGAAACGGACGGCTTGTGAACGAGTATGACCGACTGAATGTATCGGTGAAGCGTCAATTGACTTAATCTCCCTCTTTCGTTTTTTAAAGAATACACAATCGATCATTTGCGCAAAAATATCGGTGTTCTCATAGTCTCCTCATTTACAGGCTTGGATAGAGCTGACCAAACGGACGTGCCTGTCGGGCCGGCACGAGACACGACACTGCTGGTTCGGTCCAGGCACGACATGCTCCACACTATTCACGGATCGGTGGCACAAAGACGATAGCTCGTGTCGTGCTCAGCCGCCACTCCCAAGACGACGGGCCGACACGCAACGGCAAGACGAATAGTGTTGGGCGGCCCGACCCAGCACGACACTCATGCGCCTGTTAGGCACGAATATTTATATGATTTTCTTTCCATTTTTAATATGTATATGGTTTTATTTTGTGGTTTTAAAATTTTATATAGTTTATTTTATAAGTATATATAAATTTATTTTGGTTTTTTAAATATATATATTTTCTAGGATTGTTTTACATATTTTTCAATTTTCATGTCTACTTCGAATTCTACATGTTTTTTAATTTTTCTAGAATTTTTTTAGATTTTATTTTATTTATTTGGAATTTTTTCATTCAGTCGGGCCAAACAGGCCACACTTAGCCTGACGGGCTAAACGGGCTCAGACCGGTCCAGCACAGCATGAATACCCGACGGACCGTGTCTGAGCCGCCACCCTAACCCATAGACTGACCCAACACGACACGACTAGTAGCCGTGCCTAAATGAGTCATGTCTACCCGAACCGTGCCGTACCAGGCTGGGCTACTCATTTGGCCAGGTCTGGGCTTGGAGTCCATCTCCATCAAATTCAAAGCTCAATTCGTACTATAGTATCACCGATTTTCCAGTGAACCTTGTTTATTTGTACACGTACTTCATTGTATCCTTTCTCTCTCTCTCTGTCTCTGCAGAAGTATCACACTAAATTAGCAGAAGTATCACACTAAATTAAGCAATTATTGATGTACAACATCAGTTGCGTTGATACCCAGCGACATACATAAATAAACACAGAACAATAGAAGGGATCCCCTTCCTTCAAGGCAAAAAAGATGAGAAAAATCACATATCCCACTGAATAACTACCTTACTCATAATATGTTATTTATTGTGATATTGACATGTGGGCACGAAGCACATATATTAGTGAGACACTATTGTCATATTGTGAAGATTTTGTTAAATAACGTAGTCGTTGCAGGGAGAATCAATCCAATCACTAATGAGAGACAATAACAGAGAGACAACAGATGGAAACACAATATAGACTAAAACCCACCAGAGATAGTTTTGGTATGTCCATCAACCCTTAATCCATGGTTTCTTAACACTCCTCTTGGACGAATACCACGTTATGCACATGTCTCATTAAAAACTGCTCCCAAAAACCTAGTGGAAAAAAATGAATCGGAGAAAAGAGTACATTGCATCCGCAAGCTGTATTGCATTGTTACCTCATTAAAAACCTTTATGTGAGAAATCTTCATGGAAAACTCACTAAGGGAAAAAGAGTGCAACATCTCTACCTTCTGAGTTAATCTTCAGGATTAAGGTAAGACTTCAGGACCTTAAGTGGATCATGATTTAGGGAATTCTCCCCCTGATTCCTGTAACTCTCTAAACCGCTTCATTCCAATACCACGAACGCATCGTAGAAAACTGGACATAGGCAGAGACTTAGTGAATTAATCATCCAGATTTTCAGAAGATCTATTTTGCATGATCTTCACCTCATCGTTCTTTTGGAGTTCATGAGGATAGACGAATTTGGGAGCAATATGCTTCATGATATTACTTTTAACATAACCCATTTGCATTTGTGCAACACAAGCAGCATTACCCTCATAGATAATTGTAGGGTATCAACGGTGTTAATGCCACAATACTTCTAGATGTGGTTAGTCACACATCTAAGCCAAACACATTCAAGTGAGGCTTCATATAGTGCTATAACCTCTGAGTGGTCGGTAGAAAAAGCTACCAAAGTCTGCTTAGATGACCACCAAGAGATGACTACACCACCACAAAGTAATATAAATACATTCTGGGATTTTGCACTATAGAGATTTGTCAGATATCTTCCGGATGTAGTAATGATCATCAGGATCTATGTATGATCTTCATGATCTTTGCATTGTCGACCAACTGGATCTAAACTGTTAAGTGGTAAAACCTTCAAGGTGAATTTAACCAGTAATCATCGTATCAAGACCATTTAGGCTTGACTAAGATTTTCAAAACCTCAAGTATGATTATCAGTGTTTAGCATATGATCACCCTGAAGACAACTTTCATTGAAGTCTTGTTGCTCCAATGTCTTTCATACATTTTTCGAAAATGAACATAGGCAAGAATTCTGTGATCAAATCTGCTGGATTATAACGATATGGAGTCTTACACACAAATATCCTATTAATCATCTAGAGGTTTAGGATAAACACTATTCGGGAGTAATATTATCAAATACCACTATTTAATCATGCAACACAAGTAGATTATCCTTGCAGTCTTGCAGAGGATATGAGACTGCAGAGAATATGAGGTAATACTAGTTGCAAAGTCGTATGCCTTCCAGATACGATTTATCAAAACCTTTCAGTGTCTTAATATTTTGTAACTATATTTGGGTGGTTAACGTTACAATGAATAGTCTGTTCTGCAGAACTATAAAGTATAGTTGTACCACTATAGAGTAAAATATATCCAGTCTTAGTTTTGGTGTTTAGGGGATTAATTGTCAATATCACCAATGTTCGTCGTACCTTCATGGTACCAGGGGAAACCACCATTCCACTAACTTCTGGTGGAATATGTACTTTATAAGTGCTTGTGTGACGCACTTCTGGTCTTTAGGTTTCTTATTTCATTCTTTTGGGTCTTGATGGGTTCTTGTCCACTTCTAGGAATCATATAATCATTGGTGTGATTAAGAGATCGACCGGTAAGATAATTTTTCTTCCGGAAGATGCTCTTATTACGTGTATGAGACTATTAGGTATGAGTTTTATATATATCACGGTTTTGTTTCCTTTCTTACTAGGAATTTTGAGTCATCCGAGGATCTCATCAAGGATTTTCAGAATCCATTGACTACATATTTTGTTCATATCATTTGCCAGAATTATTATGCAACAAAATATTATATCGTTCATAATAGGAGAGTAATGGTCTCTACGTGGACCTTTGAACCATAGTTTTCATCACTTCATTATGTTCATAATGACCCATCAAGTCTGAACTACCTGGTTCCAAGACTTTTATTTATCAATTTTGGTTTAGCCTCATATGCTTTCATTATGTGACTCGATATAAACGCTTCAAGCGCTCAGCCGTAGACTTTAGTTTCGGATCCGTCTTCTCATAAGAGAAACTTCAGCAATTGTAGAGGCAAAGTGATTGTCGATAATTTTTTCTCCAATATCCTCTGAATTGAGGGTATCTCAGTGTTAACCAGATCTTTGTCATTTCCCAAACGAAAGATTATTGGTCGTTCCGCATTCCTAGCATTGTAATATGTGCACATCAAATTGCTGAGGCTTTCATCTTCACGATGAACCTCTTCATGAGGTATTTTACCTTCAAGGTGAGTTCTCTTCAGGAGGGTTAAAGGAGTGATTAATAATTGTTTTGACTAGTGTTATTAGATCTTAGACCTGCAAGTGTCCCCACAAATTTTAGATCAAAAACCAATAAGTTAATTTCGTAGAGATGGATATATTATTCAACCCGGGGTATTCCACTCTTAGCGACGTATTTACTGTAAGTAAACACTGTGGTAACCCCTCCATAATTGGAAAGTATTTGGCAGGCTCTACATTTGTGCACAGGAGTATAAACTAAACTTTAAGTTTAGCTTGACTAGTGTGTGTATCTTCATACTAAAGATCTTTTCCTTCTGGAAAATACGACGACATTTGAACTTTTGGGTATTTCTCTCCCACTAATGCCGAGATTCGATCTTTATTAATAGCATATCACAAAATTCCACTATCATGGTTACATGATTGATTGAATTTCAGATCCAACATGATCTCTGACAACAGGTGGTGGCCCAAAGGTGTATGCTACAGTGGTGATAACATATGGGAAATGTTTGATTCCTCCAACACACATTTATTTCAATCAGGGGTTTGATAGTTATATGCAGCGAGCTAGACTTTTATCAGTGTAGTGGCAAGAAAACTACATGATCCTAATATTTTGTAGGATATTCCAACTTCGGTTCGGTTATTAATCCGCGACGAATGTCCCAAACGGCGTCCGAGAGTTGGCAGACTTATTCTATAGACTAGATTCTTTATTATTTGCCTAAGTTTTGATCCAATTACTCATACTTTATTTTAAATAATTTGGATCATTAAACTTCAAGTTTGTAATTACGCAACATATTTTCTTATGGTCATAAGCAGTGTGTTCTAACAGCATAAAACTACAGGATGTTCTTCAGGAATATAAATATAATGTTGGAACATAAAATATTTGATCATAGTTAATCTGTACAGAAATACTAGATTTTCTTCTGGACTTCAAATCTTAGTTAAATCACCCTAATAGTATAATTATTCAACGAGAATATTTATTGTTCAACAGGGACACCAAATTTAATTAAGAGTGATAAACTGTATGCCTTATTTTAATTTGTAATGCTTGAATCATCATGGCCAAATTTTAGATCATTCAGGATCAAGAAAGTCCAATAGTTCAGGAGCTATATTTGCTTCAAGTAAGTGATATGGCTTCTGGTGGTTATGTAGTTGCAGAATGCACTTATCAATTTATGCATGTGTCATTTCCGATGAGTATGGCACACTTCGGTGCAGAGCCAATCATGTCATATGTGCGACTACTTCAAGCGGCCGTCGATTTGCTGTGTACATTCCTGCATACTGGCGGTTAACATATTGCTGAAGACACAAATCAATTGCCCTTCGTGGGCTGCAATGATTGTGGTTGCTAATAGCATGAGTATCAGCAATGGCGTAAATGTCATTTTCCATATCAACTGGGTAAGGATAATAATCATGCAATTTACTTTAATTATCTCCCAAAATAAACTAGATTAATTTATTGCTTTGGGCTAATTTGCTTCTGGCTTTAACCTAGGATATGCCATTGTGTCTACCAAGACTATTGTTTTGAACATTTTTCTATGTCTCTTAACTTCCAATATCCCACACATGCCCAATTTCCTCCCCCTTTTCAAGCCAACTGTAAAATCCCAAGTGATAACGTGTGCATCAAGCATTTGCTTGAAATCAACCCGGAGTTAAAGATTTGCAATCATATTTCAACATGAGTACAATTTTGTTGGTGTGAAACCAAAATATACTCTATAATATTTTGTTTACAAAGTTCTTCAATTAAGAAATCAGTGGTGTAGGATAGTGTTATATAGACTCCAAGTCTTAGTGCTAAAGTTATTATATACTTATTTGAGGAATATGGTATTTTATAGCCAAAGTGATCCACTAGAGATTTACATATGACTAGACTTGTTCTGGTGCCACTAAGAAAAATAGTTTCCCTTTTGCCGTCTGGGCATCCGTGCACTACAAGCTAGTGAATTGAGGCTTGTTTGATATCAGGAGCACATGTAGAACATTTTGTCAGCAAGGTATGGCAACGTATTTTCAATTTTCAGGCATACGATTTATAAATTTATTCCATGCAAGATCAGTTCACTACATGTGTAAGGACCTGACCTGAGAGGACCCGAAGGGGTCTCCCAGGACCACCTAGGAGGTCCAACCAAACCACCCGGAGGTCTAGGAAGGTCCTCCAAGACTTGCCAAGAGGTCCCCCCCGGACCTCTCGGAGAGCCTCCAGGACCACCCAGGAGGACTCAAAGGTCCACCCGGAGGTCCTTCAAGATCACCCGGAGGTCCCAGTCTCTGTGCACTACGAGCTAGTCCCAAGATCAGATCGCTAGCTCGCACAGACTCAACAACGGTGTCATCACATCCATACAACAAATATAAGATAAAGCAGACAAATTAATATTAACAAAAGACTTTATGGTCAAGCTTGTTTATAGAGGTGCCACACAGGGCTAACAACCAAAAGAAACGCTGCAGCGGAAAACCAAAACACTTCACAGGGCCATTCGATAAGCCCACCGGCTATCGAGTGGAGGACGTCTCCTAGCACGCAGGGTCTTTCATGAACTCCTCTACATAGGGCTCGGAGCACCCTGGTGTTGGGTCGCGGGGTAGGCTATGATAGCTACAAACAAAATTTCTACCACGCAAACTAGGAAGCCAAGCAAGTAGATGATCATAGATCGTTACCACCAGACGCGCAGAGCAGCAGAAGAAGGGTTGGAGCAGCCTAGTCCAACGTATAGCGCGTCGATGTAGTGGTCGTAGTCAATCACCCAACATCCAGCAAGTCGATGCAGTGGTCGTAGTCGATTGTCCAGCGTCCTCGCGAGTCGATCGTCTCCTCCAGCAACCTCTGCAGTTCCTCATGAAGATCGCGGATCGTCCTCAAGCGCAACAATCGTAGTAGCGCCTCTACGGTATCCACACGTCCAGGGAAGGAACAACCATACGCCAGTGTGCTAGCACCAAGTCGCACGGCAAAGCTCTCAGGAAGATGGTGGCTAGGGTTTCGATGGTGTTTCACACGTCCCGTGCATCCCCACAGCCTCATGCATCTCCTTATATAGTGCTCGTGACGGATCTTATCCGAACACATTTGACGAATCGTATTCGTACTGGTTTGTTCCAACCCGTTAAGTGTGTGACCCTGTAGGTTCATGCGTAGTTCAATTGTGACTCGGAAATCATTTTCGATCACGGGTCGTAGCGGCTCCTAGTAGAACATAACGATTCCCGAATACACACAAATTATATCGGACGAACCTTAATGCAATATGATCTACCACGGTCCTCATCACTTACGACCGGTCATATCTTTATATGACCGGTTAAGATTTGGTCACGCACGATTCGTAACTCTTACGACTGTGTTACGACCACTCTGTGATTACGTTCGACCAAATCAGAATCGTCGAATCGAGCGACCTACTCGTGTATACTCCCTTTTCCTCACGATGTCCGGTTGAACTCGGTGAGATGTTGTGTCATCCATGGATCGCTCAATACTTTCTCGATCGAGTGTCGATAACTTCACGTGGTGAACACTTCGACTACTAGTGGCATGGCCATGCACTTTCTTTATCCGATCACAACGAGGGCCCAGACATCTCTCTGTTATGTTAGGAGGGAAAATCCCATATCCGACCACCACATTCCTCTCCATCGTATGAGCTAACAGACGCCTGCCTCGGCCGACCAAGACATTTCAAATTTCAAATTGACATTGCAACTTGCATTTTACGTTTTCATTTTTATTTTTACCGGTATTTTTTCTTGGGCCTCGGGCCATGGCCCGAGAGCCCGAGGCCACCTCGCCCTGCTCTCCATGTTTCACAAAGATACCCAAAGCTACCTTTATAACTATCCAGTTACGGTGTGGCGTTTGGCAACCCCTAAGAGTGCTATTACACATGTAGGAAACCATGCTGATCTCAAGTCTAAGGATTATACATCATCATTGCTTGAGACCAACTAACAACACATAGAATCATAACAATCTCAATAGTGTCTCAAGGTGGGTCTTATCCAACACCATGTTCTCTAACATGTGTCCATATTATTGGTTTGATATCTCCATATCTATGACCCGTGAAACATAGTCATCAACCAATACATATGCTAGTCTATTCATATGTGTCCTCATATGTTTCCGACCAGGGATCGTATAAGAATAATTATCGCAGAAATATAGAGTTTCACAACCAAGTCACATACTTGATAATAAAATTAACAATATTATTCTAGGAACAAGATAACACATTATCCAATGTCATGAACATAATGAAATATAATCATCTCTATGATTGCCTCTAGGGCATATTTCCAACAGTCTCCCACTTGCACTAGAGTCAATCATTTAGGTATCTAGTACCGATAGCTCTTGTGTGTGCCTCATGCTTTGGCTGTGTGAGAGGCTTTGTCAATGGATCAGCAACATTCAAATCCGTATGAACTTTGCATATCTTAACATCTCCTCTATCCACCAATTTGTGAATAAGATGATAACGCCTGAGTATATGTTTGGACTTCTGATGGGATCTAGGCTCCTTAGCTTGAGCAATGGCTCCATTGTTGTCACAATAGAGATCCATTGGGCTCGAGGCACTCGGAACTGTAACATCCCAATTTTCAAAGCTTTTAAAAATCATTTGAATAGTTGTAGTGAGAAAATTCACCATTTGGATTTATTTGAATTTAATTTAAATGCTTAATATTGGACTTTGAGTAGCAAAACAATTTAATATGGCTAAAGTCAACATGAACAATGGTCAAAACTATTTTATTTGGATTCTATGTGCTCGCTTATATTTTCTAGAATTTTCTAGAATTTTTATGAGCTGATTGCTATTTTCCTTTGCTTATTTGAATTCTCAGATTTTCTAAAAGGAAAATGTAATTAAAATCTCAAATCCTCTCTTGGGCGAATCTTTTCATCCCAATTCTCTTTTCATGTGAGCCCGCTCTGCGGCCCATTTTTCATGCTTACTTCCACAGACGTCTGTGTCCGCGCCTTCGCTGCATTGCCAGTGGGCCCGCTTTGTTTGAGCCTTCGTCTTCGCTTTCTTTCTTCTCAACGCGCGCCCGCAACCGCCTCGAGCTCACGGCGAACCGCTAACGGACGCCTCAACCGCCCGCGTCCTCGCGCGTGACGCGCGCCACGACGCCCACGACCACACCGCCACACCCCACGACCCCCCTCATCCCCGTGGCCGGTTGCGCCCACGTCCCGCAACTGCCGCCGCCACGACCTCCTCATCGCCACGCCGCCCGGGTGCCTCCCGGCCTCTATAAAAGGCACCCTCGGGACCGCGACGCCCTCCGCAACTCCAACCCCCAACCCACACCTCCTCTCGAGCCCAGCGCCGCCGCAATCCGAGCTTTTAGAGTTTCTCGCCGCCGGTTGCTTTCTTCGATTACACCGTCGCTGGTGACGCCCTGCCCCTGTGGAGCACACCGCCGGGTCCGTCATCACCAGAGCTACCTCCAGCGACCACCCACGCCGCCGCAACCTCACCGGAGCTCCCGTCCGACAAACCCGAGCTGCTCCGCCGCTTCGAGATCGCCGCCGTCCGCCACCATCGTCTTCTCACACCGGTGAGCACACCAATAGGTTCGCAATAGCGCCCTGTACCCATTGGTACCACCCACCGCCGGCAGATCTTCGCCGTTCGCCGGCGACCATCGGGTCCAGAGCGCCGCCGCGTTGCCGCCAGCCACGTTAGCCGCCACCTCACCTCTGTGCCTGCATGGCATCCTAAGTGGCGCCGTGTCAGCCGCCACGTGAGCACCCACGTGCCAGTCCAGGCCGGCCCAGATCCAAAGGCTCGGTGGACTTAGTCCACGTGGTCAGGTTTCTAACATGTGGGTCCCACATGTCGATTTTATTTTATTTCTTTTAATTCACGAAATCCCTTGCTGATGTCATGCTTGCGCAATATTCCGATTTTCTTTTAAGAAATAATTCGGAAATTCGTATAATTACGATTTTAGGGTTTTCTTTAGATTCAAACTTCCAAACCTCATAACTTTTGCATCCTAACTCCAAATCACCCATTCAAATTTCTAAATTCGTCTAAAATCAAGATCTATCTATTGGAGATTTTTATTTATTTTATTGGAGTTGTTTGCCTCTGTTATTTATTTAGTTTGTTTGTTTGTTACGTTTTTATGAGTAGACTTGACGGCGCCTTTGGAAGAGTTGAAGAAGAAGGAGCTTTCCAAGACCAGGACCAGCACCTAGACCTGTTCCAAGGCAAGCTATACCCTTGACCATCTTGCTTCCCAGTTTGCTAAAAGTATTTTAATTCAAATTACTGCATCTTAATTCAAGTATTTATTTAAATGCTTTTGGGTGTGGTAGTTAATTCCAAATTGCTATGTCTTCCTTGTATAATTGTTATGCCCTGATCCTTTGTCACCCTAGTTGATATTTAGTTGGTAATATTGTAGCACCAACATGGGTTGGTTAGTGCGATTAGATTGCTTAGTCATGCCACGAATCATTTATCCATGTGAGGTCGCAATTATTAAACGACTAAGTGAATATGCAATCTTGTAATAAGTCAGGTGTACTATGTGTCCTTGTGGCATGTGTTGCACTTAAATCAACCGGGTGGTAAAAGGATTTGGGTGAGGCAAGGGGTGGAATCTTGTGTGAAATGGTGGATCGTGTGAACTATGTGAGTGTGTGCATGGGAATTAATCTGTGTGGCATAGTAGCATATGGTAGTCTTGCCTTGGTCAATTAAGGACCTCACCATGTGCGCCATTGAACTGAGCCCATCTGCGACCACATGCTGTTATGGGACGGGCCTAGCATAGTAAGATGAAATTCCGAAATGCTTTGTTATGATTAGTGCTAACTACACTAATTATATCTAGTGGGTAAAGTGTACAAACTCTGCAGAGTGTAATCTAATCTATTCGAATAGCCGCGTCCTCGGTCATGGACAATGCTCGGGGATTTCACACTAGGGGTAGATCTTCATAAAAGCTGTGGGAAGGGAGCTATGTGATTAAAATCATCTAGCTATGTGAATAATCTGTTTAGGTCAGGTGTGTCTTTGTGAAATCAATTGTTAAAATTATTGTTATCTATTTGTTTTACTTGTTTTCAATCTATTAATAGTATCCAATTGCAAACATTGCATTTACGCAAAAGAACCACGAATGCCTTTCCTTGTAAAAGCCAACATGTATATATTGCATTTACGTGGTGTGGCTTGCGAGTGCGGCGTGTACTCACGCTTGTTTTGGCGAATCAAGCAGAAGAGGAGGAGTCTTCACCAGCATTTGAGGATGAGTTTATCGAAGGTGCCTAATCGCGAGGTCTTGATCCCAGTCGGTTGCCTGTGGTGAATCGATGGGATGCCACTACCGTTTGCTTTCATTGCTTTGATTCTCTGTTAGCGTCGTGCGGGCTTAAATAAATGTAAACTTCGTAGTAAGGTCAAACCATTATTTATTAATCAAATTATCGTTTATGCTATTATTCGTTTGTGTGGATCGATATCCACCTTTGTTGACACTGTGTACACTAGCGTGATCCTGGACTAGTGCATTAAATACAGAGGGTCCCGAATTGTAATTTTGGGTCCCGACAGAGGTGGTATCAGAGCCATACTGACTGTAGGTCTAGACCTTAGTTAGATCGCCCGTTTAAATGCCCAAATTATTTTCTAAAAGAAAATTAACCTGCAAGACTAAATGAATTGCTTAACTCCTCTCATTCTCTCTGGACTCATCTATTGCTATAATTTCTCCTCTCCCCACTGTTTTAACTTGGTTCTTACCTCTTGTCTGCCTAGACAGATGCCTTACCTTCAGACCTTCGGAGATCGCAACGGAGGACTTGCTGCAGAGCTGTGGAAGCTGCTGCAGACACTTGGAGGCTTCGACTGTCCAATGTACCGTGGCAGCGAGTACATGGTCAACGGACGAAATCGTGGAGTGGTCTGTCGCCTGACGGTCTACGCCCGGAAGAACACTAGAGGTAGCCAGCCTTTGGACATCTCAGTCCGGAGGATCACCTTCACGCAAGGAATCCAGGAGTCGTCACGCCTGGCCATGCTCCGAGTCTGCCACATCTACGCGGAAGAACTGCAGAACACCGTCTTCCGCTACCATCCCAGAGCTGCTTCAGGGGAGCTATCTGCGCGCTTTCCGTCTACAAACAGGGAAGGCAATGCCACAGTGGTGCATCTTGCACAGTTCACAGCTGCTCAGGAGGAGTCGCTGGAGATGGCCGCCACCGAGCTGAGGTGCGCCTATCAGGCCTGCGAAGAAGCCGAGGAAAGGATCGTCGTCCTAGAGCAAGCTCTCTACGGTCAGCATGAGCTCGAAGATGATCAAGAGGAAGATCCGGAGGAACCAGAAGCACCAGAAGAGGATCCAGAGGAGATTCGGAGGATCCACAAAGGTCAGACAACCAGAGGAGCCACCAGACTGCACCCAAAGACGCCTACTCCCGCTACACAAGTCCCAGGACATCAGAACCAGTTCGCGAGGATGCCAGCTCACTTCAGAGTCTACACCAGGCAGAAGCACCGTCGTGGCTACGGAGGCTTTCTCGAGGAGTAGTTCGTTTAAGTTCCAGTTTAGTCAGGCTTAGCCAGTTTCCCTTTTCAGAGTCGCCCTTTAGGCGGTAGCATGTGTGCTTAGGTTCGCTTTATTTTCCTGTGTGCAAGTATGAGCTGCAAAGGCCCTTAGGCATTTGTTGCAGCCATGCTATTAAGCTATTAATAAAGGTTATTTCATTTGAGTTTCTTGAGCTGTGTTTGTTGGGTTTAATCTATCCCCATGTCTAGTTCTTAACTCATCTTGTGCTTACTACCTTATCTAACCTATGGAGCTTCGCCAGATGGTTCAGACTCGTCACACTGTTGCAAGTGGATCCGCACCCAGTCATCAAGAGAATGATCAACTCCCATGAGGACAAGTGCCACCCCAAGCACCACCTCTTGACCTGCAGAATTTTGGAGCCTTTATGGCAGCACAAACTGAGATGATGTATGCAATGATGAACCAGATGCAGGCCATGAACAACAACAATAACAACAATCATCAAGGAGGAGCCCCCGTTGCTCAGGGTCATCAGGGACCATCCAAGTTGGCTGAATTCATGAGGACCCGTCCGCCAACTTTCTCTGGCCATGTCTCGCCAATGAAGGCGATGATTGGCCAGCGTAGAATTGAGAGGAAGTGCCGATCACCCAATGCAATGATCACGAGAAAGTTTTGTATGCCACTCATCAGATGGAGGGCATAGCTGCTGAGTGGTGGGAGAACTTCTGCGCAGCGCATGAGGCACCGCAGAATATCACTTGGGAAGAATTCTCCGCAGCCTTCCGCCAGTATCATGTACCTGAAGGGATCATGGATTTAAAGAAAGATGAGTTCCGTGCTCTTAAGCAAGGAGCTATGTCAGTGACTGATTACCTGAAAAAGTTTTCTCAGCTAGCTCGCTATGCTCCAGAGGATGTCGCTACTGACAGGTCTCGCCAGAGTCACTTCTTGAAAGGATTGAACTCAGGACTACAGGTCAATCTGCTTGCCCACACCTTCCTGGATTTCCAGGAGTTGATTAACAAGGCGTTGGTCATGGAGGACAAACGCAAGGAACTGGAGGATCACCGCAAGCGTAAGATGATTCAGCAGGGAAGCCACCAGCCACAACAGCAGAGGGCAAGGATAGTGCCACAGCAGTTTAATCGTTTCCAGCCGTAGAGTTCTTTCAGGACGCCTAACGCCTTCAGCACCTCGTCCTTTTGTTCAGAATCCTCGCAACCCTACACCAGTCAACCCCACCCTAGGGAACAACAGCCGGCAGAGTGAAACAAGAGTGTGTTACAATTGTCGTCAACCAGGTCACTTCGCCAATCAGTGTCCTCAGAAGGGAACTATCACTCCAGTCCGCTTCAACCTTGGTGCAACACCTGCCAAGACCCCAGTGCAGAGCAACCAAGGAGTTTCTCAGGGAACCAGTCAACCAGGAGGGACGCCTCAGTCAGTTGTCAGAGGTCGTGTTAATCACGTCACTTTGGAAGGAGCCCAGGAAGCACCAGACGTCGTACTGGGTAAGTTCCTAGTAAATTCAGTACCGACATCCGATTACTTTGATTACGAGCTTCACATTCGTTTGTTTTTGGAAATTTTGCAACTAAGAACAAATTGGAAGTTATGCATCTTAAGCGTACTCTGTTAGTCCAGTCGCCTGGAGCAGAGCTAAGTTCTAATATGGGTTGTTTAGGGGCTAAGTTACTCATAGCTGGAGTTGAGTTTCTAGCTAACCTAGTTATTCTAGACACCCAAACCATAGATGTCATCCTTGGCATGGATTGGTTAACCAAGCACAAAGCCGTGCTAGATTGTAGCCGAAGAGTCGTTACAATCGAGGATACCAAAGGAAACAAAGTGGAGTTTCTAGCTACCTCAGTGCATAATGGACATCTGCTAGTCAATAGCTCAAGATGTTGCTTTGGAAGACGTGCCTTGTCCGAGAGTATCCAGATGTGTTTCGGAAGAGTTACCAGAATGCCACCGATCGTGACATCGAGTTTGTCATCGATCTAGTCTCGGAACAAAGACCCATCTCGAAGAGACCTTATCAGATGCCAGCCGATGAGTTAGTAGAAATGAAGAAGCAAATAAAAGAACTTTTGGAGAAAGGTTTTGTGAGGCCTAGTTCATTGCCATGGGGAGCGCCAGTCTTGTTCGTCAAAAAGAAGGATGGAAGTATGAGAATGTGCATCGACTACCGATCTCTCAATGAAGTCACCATCAAGAATAAGTACCCATTGCCCCGGATAGATGATCTGTTTGATCAGATGAAGGGAGCCGGAGTGTTCTCGAAGATCGATCTGCGATCAGGTTACCATCAGTTGAAGATTTGTCCCAAGGATATACCTAAGACCGCTTTCTCAACGTGGTACGGACATTATGAGTTCTTAGTCATATCCTTTGGTCTGACTAATGCCCCTGCCTATTTCATGAACATGATGAATAAGGTATTCATGGAGTATTTGGACAAGTTTGTAGTGGTGTTTATTGATGATATTTTGGTTTACTCCAAGTCAGAAGAAGAACATGCGGAACATTTGAGATTAATCCTAGAGAAGCTCAGAGAGTACCAGTTGTATGCTAAGTTTAGCAAGTGTGATTTCTGGAAAAAGGAAGTGGATTTTCTTGGTCATGTGATGACAATTTGCGAGTAGCATTGACCCCAAAGATAAAGTTAAAACAGTATTACATTGGGAATAGCCCAAGACTGTCACTCAGATTCGCAGTTTCTTGGGATTAGCAGGATATTATCGCCGTTTCATTGAAGGATTCTCATCAATTGCTAAACCTCTTACGCAATTGTTGAAGAAAGAGAAAAAGTTTACCTGGACCCCAGCTTGCGAATAAAGTTTTCAAGAATTGAAGAAGCGTTTGACTTCAGCCCCAGTGCTGATTTTGCCAGATATTCGCAAGGATTTTGATATCTATTGTGATGCTTCGCGTCAAGGATTAGGATGTGTCCTGATACAAGAAGGAAGAGCTGTCGCTTATGCATCAAGGCAGTTAAGGCCTCATGAAGAGAATTATCCTACCCATGATCTAGAATTAGCTGCAGTAGTGCATGCTTTGAAGATTTGGCGTCATTACCTCATCGGTAATCGCTGCGAGATATACACAGATCATAAGAGCTTGAAATACATTTTCACTCAGTCGGATCTGAATATGAGACAGAGAAGATGGCTAGAGTTGATAAAGGATTATAATCTTGGAATCCATTACCATCCTGATAAAGCCAATGTAGTTGCAATAGCGCCCTCTACCCATTGGTACCACCCACCGCCGGCAGATCGCCGCCGTTCGCCGGCGACCATCGGGTCCAAAGCGCCGCCGCGTTGCCGCCAGCCACGTCAGCCGCCACCTCACCTCTGTGCCTACGTGGCATCCTAAGTGGCGCCGTGCCAGCCGCCACGTGAGTGCCCACGTGCCAGTCCATGCCGGCCTAGATCCAAAGGCTCGGTGGACTTAGTCCACCGTGAGCCGTGCCTCTAACATGTGGGTCCCACATGTCAGATTTTATTTTATTTCTTTTAATTCCCAGAAATCCCTTGCTGATGTCATGCTTGCGCAATATTTCGATTTTCTTTTAAGAAATAATTCGGGAAATTCGTATAATTCTGATTTTAGGGTTTTCTTTAGATTCAAACTTCCAAACCTCATAACTTTTGCATCCTAACTCCAAATCAGTCCATTCAAATTTCTAAATTCGTCTAAAATCAAGATCTATCTATTGGAGATTTTTTATTTATTTTATTGGAGTTGTTTGCCTCTGTTATTTATTTAGTTTGTTTGTTTGTTCCGTTTGCGAGTAGACTTCGACGCTGCTGGAAGAGTTGAAGAAGAAGGAGCTTTCCAAGACCAGGACCAGCACCTAGACCTATTCCAAGGCAAGCTATACCCTTGACCATCTTGCTTCCCAGTTTGCTAAAAGTATTTTAATTCAAATTACTGCATCTTAATTCAAGTATTTATTTAAATGCTTTTGGGTGTGGTAGTTAATTCCAAATTGCTATGTCTTCCTTGTATAATTGTTATGCCCTGATCCTTTGTCACCCTAGTTGATATTTAGTTGGTAATATTGTAGCACCAACATGGGTTGGTTAGTGCGATTAGATTGCTTAGTCATGTCACGAATCATTTATCCATGTGAGGTCGCAATTATTAAACCCGACTAAGTGAATATGCAATCTTGTAATAAGTCAGTGTACTATGTGTCCTTGTGGCATGTGTTGCACTTAAATCAACCGGTGGTAAAAGGATTTGGACCGAGGCAAGGGGTGGATATTGTGTGAAATGGTGGATCGTGTGAACTATGTGAGTGTGTGTATGGGAATTAATCAGGTGGCATAGTAGCATATGGTAGTCTTGCCTTGGTCAATTAAGGACCTCACCATATGCGCCATTGAACTAAGCCCATCTGTACGACCACATGCCTGTTATGGGACGGGCCTAGCATAGTAAGATGAAATTCCGAAATGCTTTGTTATGATTAGTGCTAGCTACAGTAATTATATCTTGTGGGTAAAGTGTACAACTCTGCAGAGTGTAATCTAATCTATTCGAATAGCCGCATCCGCGGTCATGGACAATGCTCGGGGATTTCACACTAGGGGTAGATCTTCATAAAACTGTGTGGGAAGGGAGCTATGTGATTAAAATCATCTAGCTATGTGAATAATCTGTTTAGGCTGTGTGTGTCTTTGTGAAATCAATTGTTAAAATTATTGTTATCTATTTGTTTTACTTGTTTTCAATCTATTAATAGTATTCAATTGCAAGCATTGCATTTCTACAAAAGAACCACAGAATGCCTTTCCCTTGTAAAAAGCCAACATGTATATATTGCATTTCTGTGGTGTGGCTTGCGAGTACGGTGTGTACTCGCGCTTGTTTTGACGAATCAAGCAGAAGAGGAGGAGTCTTCACCAGCATTTGAGGACGAGTTTATCGAAGGTGCCTGATCGCGAGGTCTTGATCCCAGTCGGTTGCCTGTGGTGAATCGATGGGATGCCACTACCATTTCTGTTTCCGCTGCTTTGATTCTCTGTTAGCCCTGCGTGGCTTAAGAAAATGTAAACTCGACCGTAAGGTCAAACCATTATTTATTAATCAAATTATCGTTTATGCTATTATTCGTTTGTGTGGATCGATATCCACCTTTGTTGACACTGTGTGCACTAGCGTGATCTTGGACTAGTGCATTAAACACAGAGGGTCCCAACAGGAACTATACCCAATTCAGCAATGAAATTCCTTATCCAAACACCTTCTTTTGCAGCTTCAGAAGCCGCAATGTACTCGGCCTCTATCGTGGAATCAGCAACCATCTCTTGCTTGGAACTTTTCCAGCTCACTGCTCCTCCATTCAAAATGAATACAAAACCAGATTACGAACGATAATCATATTTGTCAGTTTGAAAGCTTGCATCGGTGTAACCATTTACAACGAGCTCTTCATCACCGCCATAAACTAGGAACGCATCCTTAGTCCGTCTTAAGTACTTAAGAATGTTTTTCACAGCTATCCAGTGACTTTCACCGGGATCAACTTGGTATCTGCTCGTAATACTTAGAGCATATAATACATCTGGTCGTGTACATAGCATGACATACATGATAGATCCAATGGTCGAAGCATATGGAATATCATTCATTTTGTCTTGCTCATCAGTGGTCGTAGGACACTGATTCTTGCTAAGATTAATGCCATGTGCCATGGGCAAGAATCCTCTCTTGGAATTTTGCATGTTGAACCGATTCAACACTTTGTCTATGTACATATCCTGGCTTAATCCAATTAGCCTCTTAGATCTATCTCTATAGATCCTTATTCCCAAGATATACGCTGCATTTCCTAAATCTTTCATTGAGAAACTATTTCTTAATGAAGTTTTAACAGATTCAAGCATTGGAATGTCATTTCCGACCAGTAGTATGTCATCTATATACAAGATCAGAATAACAAGCGCGCTCCCACTAACCTTCATGTAAACACAAGGTTCTTCTTTGTTCTTGACGAAACCAAATCTTTTGATTTTCTCATCGAAACGTATATTCCAACTCCGAGATGCTTGCTTCAACCCATAAATGGACTTTTGAAGTTTGCATACTTTACTAGCATTCTTAGGATCGACAAAACCTTTAGGTTGTGTCATGTACACATCCTCATCTAGGTTTTCATTAAGGAAAGCTGTTTTGACATTCATTTGCCATATTTCATAGTTGAAATATGCACCAATAGCTAGAATGATCCGAACAGATTTAAGCATCGCTACTGGTGAAAAGTCTCATCGTAGTCAACTCCTTGAACTTGTCGAAAACCTTTTGCGACTAGTCGAGCTTTATGAATGTGAACATTTCCATCTATATCAATCTTTTTCTTATAGATCCATTTGCACTCAATGGTTTTAACACCATCAAGTGGATCGACCAGGTTCCAAACCTGATTTTCTCCCATGGAGTCTATTTCGGATTTCATGGCTCCAAGCCATTTCTCAGAGTCTGGGTCCATCATTGCTTCCTCATAAGTCTTACGCTCATCATTATTCAATAATAATACGTCATGCCCATACTTTGTAGGCCATTGACGCGGCCTTTTAGATCTACGTGGGGCTGGTGCCACATCTACAGGTTCAACAACAATTTGTTCATCCAGTAGAGGTTCAGTAGGAGTTGAAACACTTTCAGATGTTTTCCGAATTTCTTCGAGTTGCACCTTTCTCCCACTGACTCCTTTTGAAAGAAACTCTTTCTCCAAAAAGACACAATTTCGGGCAACAAAAACTTTGTCTTCTTCCCAGTTGTAGAAATAATATCCTTTGGTTTCCCTAGGATATCATATAAAAAAGCATTTATCTGACTTGGGTGTGAGTTTGTCAGACGTCAAACGTTTAACATAGACATCACATCCCCAAATCCTTAGAAAAGACAAACTAGAACTTTTCCCAGTCCACATCTCATATAGTGTCTTATCTATTGATTTAGATGGTACCTTATTTAAAATGTAAGCGGCAGTTTCTAGAGCATAACCCCAAAAATACAATGACAGATCGGATATGGCTCATCATTGATCGAACCATGTCCAACAAGGTCCTATTACGCCGCTCGGACACACCATTCCATTTTGGAGTGTCCGGTGGTGTAAGCTGTGGAACAATTCCACATTGTTTCAAATGATTACCAAACTCATGGCTTAAAAACTCACCTCCACGATCAGATCGTAAAGATTTGATTGTCTTGCCAAGTTGATTATGTACCTCATTCTGGAACTCTTTGAATTTTTCAAAGGATTCCGACTTGTGCCTCATTAAGTAGATATAACCATATCTACTATAGTCATCGGTGAAAGTAATGAAGTACTAAAAACCACCTCTAGCTATCGTACTCACTGGTCCACACACATCAGTATGTATGAGTGCCAACTGGTCGGGCGCCTCTCACTACGACTCAAAGGAAAGGTGTCTTGGTCATCTTTCCGACCAGATAAGATTCGTATGTGTCAAATGATTCCAAATCAAATGAGTTTAGAGTTCCATCATTATGGAGCTTTTTCATGCGTTTCTCACTTATGTGACCCAAACGACAATGCCAAATGAAAGTGAAATTTATTTCATTAGGCCGAAGCCTTTTCGCATTAATATTATAGACGGATGCATCAACAAGATTTAAAATAAACAACCCATTCAAAACAGGTGCATAGCCATAAAACACTTCATTCAAAAATATAGAACAACCATTGTTCTCAATAATGAATTTATAACCTTCTGCCATCAAACATGATGCAGAGATAATGTTTCTACTAATGGCTGAAACATAATAACAATTATTCAATTCCATAATAAATCCTGAAGGCAAAAGTGATGGCAAAGTCCCGACGGCTAATGCAGCAACCCTTGCTTTATTTTCGACATGAAGATCCATCTCACCCTTTGCAATTCTCCTACTCTTTGTTAGACCTCACGATCGAATTGCAGATATGAGCAACCGATCCGTTATCAAATACCCATGAGTTAACGTAAGAGTCGCAAGAAAAACATCTATAACATTAATACGTAGTGGAAGCTTTAGCCCCACCATTCTTTTTCTCGATCGACCAAGTATTTCTTGCGCTTTCTTCCAATGGCCTAGCTCTTTGCAAGAAAAGCATTCATTCTCTTGAGTCGGGCCAGACTTAGTCTTGAGCTTAGGCTTGTTTTTGATCTCATCCGAAACTTTAGCCTTGCCCTTTCTGACCCAAGTCTTGGCCTTCTTCTTGAAGCTTGTACTCTTTTGCACCATCATCACATGACTGTTGCTTTTCTCAATGCTGCCCTTTGCTGTCTTAAGCATCATATGTAGTTCGGTGAGATTCTTATCTAGGCCGTTCATATGGAATTTCAAAATGAACTGTCCATAGCTTGCAGGAAGCGAAGTAAGAATCAAATCTGTAGCCAACTCTTGGCCAAGTGGAAAACTAAGTTTTTCTAAGCTCTGTGTGTAACCAGCCATTTTGATCACATGAGGGCTCACCGGACTACCCTTAGCTAGCTTACACCCAAACAAGTTCTTTGAGATCTCATATCTCTCGGTTCTTGCTTGTGTCTCAAACATACCTTTGAGTGCCACGATCATATCGTAGGCCTCAATGTTCTCAATCTGCTTCTGAAGGTTTGAGTTCATCGCAGCAAGCATGAGACAGCTTACATCAAGGGATTCATCACATGCCTTTTTATAGGCGGTTTTAAGAGTAGCAGCAGCATTCTCTGTAGGCACATCTGGAATTGGTTCTCTAGAACATGTTCCTTTTTATCTTGCCTAAGAACAATTCTTAGGTTGCGGGACCAATCCGCAAAATTTGTTCCATTCAGTTTTTCCTTTTCAAGTATCGAACGTAAAACAAAACTGGATGTAGGTACAACAGTTGGTGCCATAATCTAAAACATAAAATATACAAAACTAAGACATATGTTCAAGAAAAGTAACTTCTATTAAACAATTTAATAAAGATACTCCCACTAAATACCATATCCCTCTTATGACATTTTAGTGATTCAAGATCCAAAATCAATTAATCTAATAGTGAGCTATGGCATCATTGCTAGAAGATTAGTGAAATTGGTAAGCAACCCTTTGCTAATCATATCTCTATATGACTCTTGTTGTTGGGCAGTATCTTTATGCTTCAGCACCCAACCCTTATGCCCCAAGGTTGTCGGGACCTAAAATATGCAATTCTGGACTCTGTGTGTATAATGCACTAGTACAGGATCACGCTAGTGCACACAATGTCAACACAGGTGAATATCGATCCACACAAGCGATTAATAACATAACGAGTAATTTGATAACAAATAAGGGTTTTGACCTTATGGTTGGGTTTACAATTATTAAGCCACGCAGGCTAGCAAGAAATAAAATAGCAAATGAATGAAGAAACTTCAATGAATCCCATCAATTCACCACAGTAACCGACCGATCAAGACCCTATGATCAAGCACCTTCGATGAACTCCTCCTCGGCGCGAAGACTCATCCAGCTTCATTGCATGTTTTACAACAAGCATGAGTACGCACCGCACTACAAGTCATACCACGTAAATGCAATTATAGATGCAGCTTATTCCAAAGGAATGGCTTTATGGTTCTTTTGCGTAAATGCAAGATTTGCAATTTAAATACAAGTAATAGATTGAAAGCATATTTCAAAACAAATAGAAAATAATAATTTGACAGCTTTTATTTCACAAAGACGCATAGCCTAAACAAGTTATTCACATAGCCATATGACTTAGGTCACATGCTCCTTCCCAAGGTTTTATGAAAATCTACCCTCGTGTGAAATCACCGAGCATGTCCATGACCGCGACGCAGACTATTCAATAGATTGATTAACACTCTGCGAGTTTGTACACTTTACCCACACGATACAACTAGTGTAGCTAGCACTAGCCGTAACAAAACAGCCTCGAAACTTTATCTTAACATTGACACTCCCAAAGTGTGCTTACAAACCGCCGACAACCCCACATAGGAAGTCACCCAACACACACCGTTGGGCGGAACACGGCGAACCGCCCGTGATGTGACTACAGTAGCACACCTCCACCCATGCAATCTGACCTAACCTACTTCTGAGTAATCAATGTCAAGACTCCATAACTTACTAAGTTAGGCCCGTCCCCATTCGGTGCTTGTGGTTGTACGAGAGGCTCGGTTCAATAGCGCACAAAGTTAAGTCCTTAATTGACCAAGGCAAGACTTCCAAATAAACTACAATTCCCTATGCACACAAAGTTATTAAGCCCACGCACATAGCTCCACCAAAATATCATACTGATCCACTTGCCTCCGCCTAAATCCTTTCCCACCCTGTTGGTTAAGTGCAACATATGCCATCAACGAGTAATAGCACATAGCGCACACAGTTTCCATCACATAGTTCCATAGTCACTTAGTCATGCTTATAATTGCAATCTACATGAGATGACGACTCGTAGCATGGCTAAGCAATCTAATCGCATCTAACCAACCCACGTTGGTAATACAATAGCACCAACTAAATAAACCAACTAGGGTGACAAAAGATTATGGCATACAATTAGACAAGGAGGTCATCACAAATTGGACATTAACTAATCCCAAAAGCATTGAAATAAATAATTAAAGTAAATACAATAATTTAAATCAATATAACTTTTGAAAACTGGGTTCAATATGATCAAAGGTATAACTTGCCTTGGAAAAGGTCTTGGTCTTGAGATGCTCCTTGCTCTTCAAAACCTCCCAAAGTATCGACGTCTACTCGCAAACGAAACAAACAAACAAGATAAAATAAATAACAGAGGCAAAACAAACTCCAAAAATTAAATAAAAATCTCAGATAGGTATATCTTGAATTTAGATGAATTTAGAAATTTGAATGGGCTCAATCGGAGTTCGGATGCAAAAGATATGGGCTTTGGAAGTTGGAAATCTAAAGAAAACCCTAAAAACTGATTATTCCGAATTTCCGAATTATTTCTTAAAAGAAAAATCGGATTATTGCGCAACGATGATGTCAGCCGTAATTAAAGAATTAAAGAATTATTGACATGTGGGGCCCACACGTCAGTGAGATGGCTCACGGTGAACCAAGTTCACCGAGTCAGCTGGATTTGGGATCTGCCCGGGTGGCATGCACGCGCACGTGGACGCTGACATGGCGCTGACGCGGCTGACACGCACGCACAAATGCCGCTACCGACATCTACGTGGCGGCCGACGCTGCCTCGGCGGCGGTGGTGGCGCCGGAACCGAGGGTCCCGCGAACGGCGGCGACTCACCGTGGCGGAGGGTACCAAGAGGTAGCCGATTATTATGCGATCCCAACGGGCCAACTCCGTGGTTTGGGACGATCGAAGCGGCGGCCAGCAGCTCAAGGCGGCAGAGAGGCTACTGATGCGTTGTCGGACAAGGCTTCCGGTGAGGCTCGGAGACGGCGAAGGTCTGGACGAGCCCGTGCGACGGCGACCCGGCTAGGCACTCCATTTAAGGCGAAGCGCCAACGACGGCAGAAACCCTAAAACTCGAATTATACGCGGCCAAGCTCTCGGGTGGAATTGAGCGAGGGTTTAGGATGAGGAGGCGAGGCGATCCCGGTACCCTTTTATAGGGTCGAGAGGCAAGGAAAAGGAATCCCCAAATCGATTTCTCGGTTTGTTCAATCTACGGATAGAGTTTGAATCGTGACGATCAGAGCAGATATGGGTGCGGAACGCCAAGAGATAAGATTTGGCAACGAAATCAGGAAAGTTTTAGTTGGAGAACTCCGTTGTCGTATTGAACTCGGAGAGCTGGCCATGGCGGACTCAGACGCAACATCCACGCGGAGACGAAGGCCAAACGGAGACGACGACTCGGCGGGCCCACCTGACAGCGGCACAGGGTGAGGACGCGCGCGAGCGAGCATGTGCTCGTCGATCCAACCATCCGGCGCTGATCCAACGGTGAGGGAGGAATGGGCCGCACAGTGATTGGGCCGGAACAGGAGAGGAGTTGGGTTTCGGCCCAAGGATCTATCTGAGATTTTAAATACCTTTCCTTTTTAGAAAATACCAGAAATTCAAATAAGCAATAGAAAATAGCAAATGAATTTGGAAAAATTCCAGAAAAATCTGGAAAATATGTCCAAGCCCAAGGAACCCAAATAAAATAGTTTTGACCATTGTTCATGTTGACTTTAATCATATTAAATTATTTTGATGTACAAAGTCCATGTTAAGCTTTGGATTTAAATTCAAATAAAATCCAAATAGTGAATTTTCTCCTACCAACTATTTAAAAGACTTTTAAGGCTCAGAAAATTGGGATGTTACAAAGGTCCACAACTGTTATGATAACCTTGTTAAGTTAAACCAATGCTCAGCGTGTAAGTGTCTGACAAAAACCCATCTAGTCAAGTAGAGTTAATGGCACTCTGCTATGGCAAGACCTACCAATAAAATACATGACTTTTGATGGTGCAGCATATTTGGGAGGGCATCAATTTAACTTAATATTATGTGAGGGAATTTTACTTCTACCATGTTAAAAGCATTTAAAGCAAAACATGTATAGAAATCAATGAACAGGAATATAAAGGCATTCACAGACAATCAAATTGCATTGTGATATAGTATGACCCTTCTTCATGGTGATCTCTATCGCCATGCATCCTGTTCGCCATGACTTCAAATGGTCGACTCCTCCAAGCACTCCCACTAAGCCATTACTCTTAATAGCGCTAGTAATGAATCACAAAGAGAAAAGAAGCATCACAAGTCGACATGCAGGTCGTTATACAAAAATAGACAGCCTTGGGCTGCAATAAGCATGACACGCAGGTTATGAACATTACACACATACATGCATCTCATACATGAACCATTATGGGTCATACTATTCACATCAATCCCTGCAAAAAACAAGTTATGCACAAAATCCAATTCTATGAGCACACACTACCTATAGCACACGGCATTTAATACCCAAAGACGGCGGTCCCGCTTAGCCTAAGTTAGTGGGTGGGGTTCAAGGCGGCGCCCTCGGGTCAAGGGTAGCGCGCTCGTAAAGTTTTTCCGAGACATGAATCTTATTCACGCAACCGAGCCTTGGAAATCATCAGATTAATCACATTAACCCTATTCCGAATCACTCTGATTATTGCCTTTGATACGACCACACACTGCGGCAAACTCCGATGGCGGAATTCCGACCGGTAGGAGTGATATGCAGTCTGGTCGTGAACAAGCGCAATAAATCACCTGGTCCTTATAAGCTCTTACCTCCTCGTAAACCCATGTACTACCACCGAGAACTGATCGATCTTATCGACCAAGGTCTAGATCGTTCCATCTATATGAAGCGATCTAGGTTACCAGACCCGACCAGTAATAGATCCAATCTACTACTACCACATATCAAGTATATGCAATCGATCCAGATCAAAAACTACGCAGGATGGCTCTGATACCACTGTTGGGTCGCGGGGTAGGCTACGATAGCTACAAACAAAATTTCTACCACGCAAACCTGGAAGCCAAGCAAGTAGATGATCATAGATCATTACCACCAGATGCGCAGAGCAGCGGAAGAAGGGTTGGAGCAGCCTGGTCCAACGTATAACGCGTCGATGTAGTGGTCGTAGTCGATCGCCCAACGTCCAGCAAGTCGATCCAGTGGTCGTAGTCGATCGTCCAAAGATCCTCGCGAAGTCGATCGCTCCTCCAAAGAACCTCTGCAGTTCCTCGTGAAGATCGCGGATCGTCCTCAAGTGCAACAATCATAGTAGCGCCTCTACGGTATCCACACGTCCAGGGAAGGAACAACCATACGCCGGTGTGCTAGCACCAAGTCGCATGACAGAGCTCTCAGGAAGATGGTGGCTAGGGTTTCGATGGTGTTTCACACGTCCCGCACATCCCCACACCTCATGCATCTCCTTATATAGTGCTCGTGGCGGATCCTATCTCAACACGCTTGATTTAATCGTATTTGTACTAGTTTGTTCCAACCTGCTAAGTGTGACCCTATAGGTTCATGCGTAATTCGGTTGTGACTCAAAATCATTTCCAATCACGGTCGAAGGCTCCTAGCGTAACATAATGATTCCTGAATACACACAAATTATATCGAATCTAACCTTAATGCAATATGATCTACGACTGTGTCCTCATCACTTACGCACAGGTCATATCATTATACTCTGACCATTCAGATTTGGTCACGCACTAGTTTGTAACTCTTACTTACTGTGTTACGACCACTCTGGATTACGCTTTGACCGCCTACAACGAGCTCAGATATCCATACGACCAATCAGAATCGCTCGAATCGAGCATCCTACTCGTGTATACTCCCTTTGCCTCACGATGTCTAGTTGAACTCCAAGTGAGATGTTGTGTCATCCATGAACTGTTCAATACTTTCTCGATCGAGTATCGGATAACTTCACGTGGTCGAACACTTTGACTCCTAGTGGCATGGCCATGCACTTTCTTTATCCAATCACAATGAGGGGCCCAGAGACATCTATCCTGTTATGTTAGGAGGGGCAAATCCCATATCCGACCAGTCACATTCCTCTCCATGTTTCACAGCATACCCGAAAGCTACCTTTATAACTATCCAATTATGGTGTAGCGTTTGGCAACCCCTAAGAGTGCTATTACACATGTAGGAAACCATGCTGATCTCAGGTCTAAGGATTATACATCATCATTGCTTGAGACCAACTAACGACACATAGAATCATAACAATCTCAATAGTGTCCCAAGGTGAGTCTTATCCAACACCATGTTCTCTAACATGTGTCTATATTATTGGTTTGATATCTCCATATCTATGACTCGTGAAACATAGTCATCAACCAATACATATGCTAGTCTATTCATATGTGTCCTCACATGTTTCCGACCAGGGATCGTATAAGAATAATTATCGCAGAAATATAGAGTTTCACAACCAAGTCACATACTTGATAATAAATATTAACAATATTATTCTAGGAACAAGATAACACATTATCCAATGTCATGAACATAATGAAATATAATCATCTCTATGATTGTCTCTAGGGCATATTTCCAACACTTGGGAGGTCTTCGGCTGCTGATCAACCAAAGGGCATAAAGCCATGAGTACTTTGAATGTACTCAGCAAGCCATAGGGAAATAATGCAATAGCATTTATGCAAGTCTTGACAAAGTAAGCTGTATGGTTAGTTTGCATAAAGCAACATTTAACAGAAATACAATAAGTAGATTGCAAAGTATAAGTTGAAAAGATAATACATAAGTAAACAAGTTCTTTGGAAACATCACACGACCACCCAGCCGTGTGCCCAGACTACTCACGACCACCCAGTCATGAGCCAACCCACTTGGAACAAAACCCAACTTTTTAGAAAGCTCTACCCCTTGCGTGGAAGAACCGGGCATGTCCGTTACCGAGGACGCAGCTATTCGAATAGATTTTACACTCTACAGAGGTTGCGCACTTTACCCACAAGACACAAAGTCCTCTAGTTGGTTGGGTACCCGTCGATGCCCCTGCTCACTTCCTTTGGTAAGCAGTCTAGAGCTCGTGACAAGGCCTTTACAAAGGTCAGTCCAGACTTGGTTCTAACCGCTGAGGATTTGCTTTTCAGGGCCCCCTCTTGCGCCATTTCAACCACCACGACAGAACCGCATAAGGACCTCACTAATTAGTTGGCCAAGACCACCCCATTATGGACTTGTGGTTGCACGAGAATGACCCAGATTGATGGCGTACAAGGTTAAGTCCTTAGTTGGCTGCTCAGACGAGTCTGACCACAAACCTAGTGTGCTCAAGGCACCCACTACCCACTCTCTGACTACTCGCCCGGGCATAAAATGACCACTCTGGTCTTGGCACACAAATTTTAACAAAAGTGGCTTTGCCACGATTCCATAGCTCATTAGACAAATTGATCATTGTTGGGTTCAACCCGGCCAGAGGACCACCCAGTCCTGGCACACAAATTTTAGTTATGGTGACAACAAATGTCGTGGCCTCACACAGAGCCACACTTCATTTTAATCAGCTACACCGGCCGCTACTACACAAGCCACGACCAGTGTGCTGGGGGTAAACTAACATTGATGATTCATGGTGAGATCAACGTCTACTAAAGCATGGCTAAGCAATAGAACGCACCCATGTTGGTATACAAAGACATAACCAACTAAGATAACCCATCTTACAGATTTCTAAGAGTACATGTCAACATGTTGCTTCCAATTATCCAAGGAGTCATAAGACAAGTGGGCGATTAACTACTCCCAAAACTATTTTTCTATAAAACTAGCCATGCATGTTTATAGCAAAACAATATACTTTTTGCAGAAATGGGTTCAACATGATCAAAGGCCTATGACTTGCCTTCACTGAAGAACTGAGGGTCTTCTGCTGAGAAAGCTGGGTCTAGGAGGTCTTCGGAACAGCCGGATCCTACACGTTTTCGAAAAGAGTCAAGTCAAAAAGACAACTTCAAAGGAAAACCAAAGAACTCAGCAAACCAAAGCTGAAAGAAAACAAAGATTTTGACGAAGGAAAGAGGTGGAACCGCTTCAAAAGAGAGCTTGAACAAAGGTGGCCGGGAGAACAAATGAGAGTGAGTGAGAAGGAGCAAAAAGAAGGGCAAAAAGAGCTCCCAGGCACTCTATTTATAGAGGAAACGGGGGCCCCGGGCAACCGGATGAGGCGGCAAGACTTGCGGGGGCTCGGTGGGTTCAGCGGAGGCAACGACATTAAATGCGCATGTCACTACGGACGTAGCAAAATTACGCAAGACGCCGACACTATGACGGCAAAGATTTAATGCGCTGTCTTCAGACAGGAAAAGAGGGATGTCACGACCGAGAGGAGTGGTCGTGACCCAAAAGGGGGGGGGTTGCGAAAAGACTAAGAGGAGGTCGCGAACGCAAGGGAGGTCTAGACCGCAAAGGGTGGTCTTTGCAAAAGACCGAGGAGGGTGGTCTTTACAAAAAGACCACAAGGGAGGTCATGACCGCCAGGGTGGTCACGACAAAACGACAAAAGAGAAGGTCACGGCCTCAGAGGGAGGTCGCGACAAAACGACAAGAAAAGGAGGTCGTGGCAAGCAAGATAAAACCAAGGAGATCTCGACGGTCAAGACAAACGCAGGGGAGGTCCTAACGGTCGAGATGGAGCCAGAGGAGATCTCGACGGTCAAGACCAACATAGGGGAGGTCTCAACGAATGAAGCCAAAGGAGATCTCGACGGTCAAGACCAACACAGGGGAGGTCTCAACGGTCAAGATGGAGCCAAAGGAGATCTCGACGGTCAAGACCAACACAGGGGAGGTCTCAACGGTCAAGATGGAGCCAAAAGATATCTCGACGGTCAAGACCAACACAGGGGAGGTCCAAAGGAAAGACACGAGGGGAGGTCAAAACCAGCAGAGAGGCCTAAACCCAAAAAGGAAATCCAATCCTCCAAGGAGATCTAGACTTTAGAGGAGAGGTCTAAACTCAAAAGGGAGCGGAGCCAAGGGGAGCACGGGACGAGTAGAGAGCGGAGGGACAACACCAAAGCTCAAGCAACTTCAACTAAAACCAACTCGAAACAATCAGCAAAGAACAGAGATAAACAACAAGGAATAGGCCCTCAGGAAAAAGGGGCTCGACTCGTTGGGAGGAGGTCCAGCGGAGAGGGCGGTCTTTGCAAAAAGGCCCGGATGGTGGTCTTTGCAAAAAGACCAAAGGTCTTGACCACAAGGAGGTCTAAACAGAATATGTGGTTTATATCAAAACGGAGATCTAAACCCCGAAAAGAGATTCAAACCAACAAAGAGGTCTGAAGGAGTTCTGAACTAAAGTGAAGTCCAACCAGAAGAGAGGTCAAGGGAAAACTAGAGAGGCCCTGACCAAAGGGAAATCGCGACCAACAGGGAGGTCGCTACTCAAAAGGGTGGTTTTCACAAAAAGACCAGCCGAGGTGGTCTTTGTAAAAGACCAAGAGGAGGTCCAAACGGGAAAAAGGTCAGAAGAGGTTAAGGGAGGCCCAGAGAGGACGGATCAAACAGAGAGGAAGGAAAGCAAGGCCAGAACTCAAGCAACTCCAAATAAACCGAACTTTGGTATTAATTGAAGTTTGATTTAGTCATTTTAAACACTCAAATTTCCGAAAGTTTCAAGTTAAGTTTTGAACTCTCAACAAAACCAAATGGTTCTTTTTATTTTGAAAACTTTCAAGAACTCCAGAAAATTGGGATGTTATAGACCTACACCCCTTAAAGGGAATCTCGACCCCGGGATTCAGGCCGGCTAGGGAATAGGTGCAGGAACTCGGACCTTGCTCACTCTTCCTAACTTCCTCTGAGCGAGACAAAGCCGCAACCGACACTGCACTGTCTAGAAACTTACCAGGAACGAAGCGCTGAACTGGTTGGGCTTGCTCCCCGGCGACTTGATTCACTAGACCTCTCGCAGAAGGAAGTGGAGCTCTAGCGGCTTGACTTGAAACCTGAGGTGAGGCTTGCTTCCGCGTGGAAGGTCGGGGGCAGTTGATGGCATAGTGACCCTTCTGCCGGCAGTTGTAACAGGTGATTCCCACATCATAAGATGATTTCTTTGGTGACAGGTCTCCAATGGATGAGCTGGGGAGCATCAAACTGGCCGACTGGTGCACGATGGTTTCTTAAGGCATTGGCAGGCCTAAACTTCTGTACTCATACAACTGTGACAAGATTCTTCTGTTGTTTTTACCACCCGCTGCTGGTGTTATTATTGCGATCAGAGTGGCTTCTGGAATGCTGTCTGAAGGGAGTGTTGATAGTCTTTGCGGGCATTTGCTGGCAAAAGACCCCATCTCCTAGCACCTAAGACCTTGCACTCCTGCCCTGGGGGTTTTGTCCTGTTGTGATTGGCCACCAGTGTTGTCGCGGGCCATTAGCATAGATGGAAGTAGTGCTGATTCTGGAGTCATGAATGGGGTTGCTGCTGGCGCTTGGTTGAGTTGAGGTTGAATCACCCGAGTCTTGGGATTTCTTGCAACATTTGGTTCTCGATTCTCCATCTTCCTCTTGTGACTAATGTCTGGCTGAGGGCGGGTAGTTTCTGAAGGGAGCATCTTGGGATTGATCTGGTGGAAGTCGAGTTCCTCTGCTTCTTGGGATAACTTGGTAGGAGTACCTGAAGTCATGCCTTCCTTGACTTGGATGAGAGCAGCTGGAAACTTTCCACGCGGCTCGCTCATTGGACAATCTTCGTGTGGATGAGTTCCTTCACAGCTTGGGCAATTGACTCCGTGCCCAAGGGGAGCACGGGACGAGCAGAGAGGGGACGAGCATAGAGGCAAATGTGGCGGCTGCTGGCGCCAGATTTATGGCGCGTGCAAAGCGCATATGCGGCGGCCGAAGCGCGAGGAGGTCAAGCGGCGCGGCGTCGGCGGCATCCGAATGGCCGTTTCGATGGCGGCGTACAAGATGGCAATACATGCTAGCAAGCGACGGGCGAGGGCACGGCAGCAACGCCTCTCGATGGGTGGCGGTGTCTCCGGCGGTTTCAATCGCTGCAGCGTCGGAGGCGGTTTAGAGCCGTGGCGCGCATGGTCAGTGGCGTAGCGCCGCTTCAGCTGATAAGTCTGTAGCCAACAGCCAGCATGGCGTATTCGTGCCGTGGTGGAAGCGGCGTGAAGACGGCGCAAAAAGCGCGTCCGGCTGCACAAGCAAGCGGCGGCATGACGTCAGTCGACGCGTCACATGCGGCGTCGAGCATTTTTTTGCGTATGAACAGTAATAGATGAACGATGATGAACAGTGACTCCATGGGAGATTAGCCAATTAATCCGATCTAATTTAATCTACCATATTAAATTATAGATCACGAGGATTGAAAAGAGGATCCGAATGACGTATCGATTAGCCGAAAGAACGACTCGTGCTGACAACGTGTTAAATAACGTAGTCGTCACAGGGAGGCAGTCAATCCAATCATGAATAAGAGACAATAAACAAAGAGACAATAGATGGAGACTAAACCTATCAGGAGCAGTTTTAATATTATGCCTCTTAATATATTTAAAGCTATTCAGTGGTATATAACAAGTTCCCAAGACACACAATATCTCTGCGTTCAATTATGTATTGACCATTGGATAGAAAATATAGAATTCCAAGTTGAGTTGCTACAGTTTGTGCCACGTAGCGCAAAATCGCTATCCCATTTGAACAATGATAAGACTACATGTTTTTTAGTAACAAAATTATAATCTTTGGTACGCATTATCAATGAGAGGGGAATCAATTAAGGACAAGGTCGTACATAGACCTGTCTGTCCCAGAATATGGGAAGGAAATTGCTAGAATCCAAACTAAGCTCCCCGTTCCAAACGGCATTAGATCGTCGTTAATTTTGATGTTTTCGGTATTTTGTACTGGAGCTCTTCGATGGCGCCGGGAATTGCGAATTCTAAAAGGACTGATCATTGGGGAAAAAAGATTAATCATCTACGTGCCACTTAAAAAGTGCATAATTCTTTATATGCCACTCAGTGTATCCATATATCAGTGGAACATCAGTGATATATAAGAAACATATAAAGTTATTCAGTAACATATAAGGAAATGCCAAAAAAAAACTCCAATTCTTCATCGACACTTCATCCACGGAGGTGAGATGACAGTTATGCCGTCTGGAATGGAAGAAAAACAAAAGAATTTCAGAAGATTTTAATCCAGTGAAAGATCCTACGCAGGCTGTATTGTAATCCGTTTAGAACGATGCATTTTTCATGTAAGATTCGGAGGGAAAACAGCATTAGCTCAAACATGCTGGGAAATTTTCCTTTGCCTTTGTGACGCATACAAAACATGCATACTATCTACGAAGTGGTAGCGTGTTTTACTTGTGGTATCGCCAAATATTTTTTTACTGTTTATTCCTATAGGATTTAGCACGTGACACCTGATTCCAAGAGTTCTTCGTTTGCTATGATTCAAACAAAGTTTTTTTTTTGCGAGGTTCAAACAAGCTCTTCAACTACATAGGAAAGGGAGGAAAAAACCACCAACATTGTTTAGAATTCATCTAGTTTGGTCAGAGTCCGCATCGCATCTCCAACTCTTCGAGATCCATGCATCACAGGCACATATTTTCCAAAGGGAAGAGAACCAGCAAGCATGCCACGCTGTGTCAGGCCGCTATCCTTTTCCAGCACCAAACCCTTGCCGACTCTCCAGCTCTTGTAACCGATACGCTGTTAATGTGGGCCCCACATATACCATATCCTCAAGCGGCAATGTTCGCCTAGACGCCCGCCGGCCGGGCCACGCCATCCTGGCGTTGGCATTGCGCCGCCGCTCTCTCTGTCACACCTCGTTAGAGCCTTCGCACCTCCTCTCGGCGCCGACCTAATCGCCCACGACCGCCCTAGCCACTTGTCCGCGTCTCCGCCCGACCACGGCCTGTCTAGGCGCTCCCAAACGTCCGTCCGGCCGTCACGTGCATAGTACACGTACGACAATAAAAAAATCGTCGTGCATAGCATTCCTCGTCATCAAGCCCTAATTAATTACCCCCAAATCCCCAACAAACCGGAATTTAAAACGCGATTTGCGCTGTAGATCAGGCCAGGCTGTTAATTACCTCCTCTTCCCCTTCCCGTATAAAATGGCCCCCCTCCTCTTCCCCTTCTCGATTCCTCGCCGCCTCCAATCCTCCCACTCCCGAAACCCTAACCCACCCCCACCCCAAACACATTTCCCTCCACGAATCAGTCGACAGCAATGGCCAGGGTTCCCGCCGCCGTCCTCGCCGTGGCCGTGACCGTGGCCGCGGTAGCCACCGTGTCCTCCGCCGCCGAGGCGCCGGCCCCCGCCCCGACCTCCGGCGCGGTGGCCGCGGCCGTCTCGGCGCCGCTCTCCGTGTGCTGCCTCGTCGGACTCCTCGTCGCCTTCCTCCGCCACTGAGATGAGCGCGCGTCCACACGCCGCCTTCAGATCTAGTAGTACAGTAGTACTAGTACGAGTCTCTTAGTAGTAGTTTAGTGGTGGTAGCATCACCGGAGGCGTTGTTTGGGCGTATGGATCTGCGTGGTTTCACGCCTCGATTTCGTGTGAGGTTCTGAGAGGAATTTGATTTGGGTTTGGTTTGGGGCCTAATTATTTATGCGCTCTTCTCATGTACGTAGTATCTGCCCTGAGAGGATTATGGTTATGGATTTACGATATATCATTACGTATGTGTGTTTGCCCAGCTATTTTCGTGCATCAGATTGGTTTTGTTTCGTGTTTTGACGATTCATGGAACACGAGACGGAACAGATCGATGTCCCATGGCAGTTAATTACCGAGTGGGTTGTCCCATCGCTGAAGGGACCATCGACAAAATGTCACACCTTTTTTCTGTCATCTATAAAATGCTATTAAGATTGATGCAATAGTCTATATCCTACATCTTAATTTTGTACTTTATTGATTTCCCTTTTTTGAATATTTAATTCATATTTTCAGTTTAATCGACCTAGCCTATATGCGAAATGTTATTTTTGCCCCTTCTCTCTTCTGACTCTAACCGAATGTGTGAGTAATCCTCCACCCAGCCCAACCTGACGTAGCGCTCCACGCCATGCAGTCCTCGCTGCCCGTGCCCGGTGCAGCGGCCGAGCTAGTGCCCCCCGCTAAAATCTCTCCCCTTGCTCTTGAGTTCCACCCTGTAGCCGTCGAGTTTGCCAACCTCGTCGCCTACATCCTCAAGATCGAGCCTACCGCTACGCCCCTTTGGCATCTGCCCACCACCCAAGAAGGCCACCCTCTGCAACCTCTCCCACTCCTTCACCGCGCCCCACCCGAACGACCCCACCCTGTCCATCCCCACCCGTCACCAGCAGCTCGAATCTTCCCGCGCCCCGCCCTCAAGCCCGTCTGGCGCTCCTCCCATCGCTACACGCTCCTGCAATTCGAGACCAAGGCCACGTCTTCCCCCACGGCCACAACTTATCGTGTTCTGCCACCCGTCACCCGCCGCTCTTCCATCCCCCCCCCTAGCGCCCGTTGGACTCCACACCTCACGCTCACGCCGTTCATGTGCTCGCTCCTCGAAGAGGAGCGTCGCTTCCACGACGAGCTCCTCCCCACTCAAGTGCGGGCCGTCCGGAAGCTCCTCATGCTGACCGACCACCGCCGCGTGCCCCTTGCGAAGGTCCACCACTGCCGTGCGGTCCTCGGCCTCTCGGACGATTTCCACGACCGGTTCAGAACCTCCAAGCGATTTCCGCGTCGCCGATCGACCGACGGTCTCCACGCCTCGAAGCCTTGCGCTGGACCCCACACTTGCCGCCGGCCATTGAGCACGAACGCCAAGGTCCGACGACGTTCCGCCGCCGCCTGCATCACGGCCAATGCCGCTTCACCTCGAGGACGCCGATCGTCAACGCGGCGACCACGTTCCGCCGGTCTCCCCTTACACCACCGGCCTGCCGCTCGAGACCATGGACGCCAACGAAGAAGTACCAGACGGGGTGGTGACGAGCTTGTAAGCTCGACGCCGAGAAGCGCGTGCTAATACACCATATCTTCGAGTTCAAGGAGGAGCTCGCTCACGCGACATGTACGAAGTCGTTGCGGAAGAAGAACCGCGTTCTACCTCGCCGCTTGAGATGAACTGGTCGTGTTCTCGTGGACGATACGACGACGATGGCACCCTCAAGGACAAGGATCCCCTCGTGCTGTTCAACGAGAAGCTGCAGCGCTACACGTGCATGAGCAAGATGGATTCCAGAGAGAGCATTGCTGATGAGTGATGCTACAGAGAGAGCCAGGTCTAGGACTGCGGAGCCAACCAGAGAGCAAAAACGACATTTCACATGTGGGTCATGGCCATTAAACCGGAAATATGAATTAAATATTTGAAAAGGGTACATTAACAAAGTGCCAATATAAGATGTGGCATATAAACTATTGCATCGATCCTAATGGCATTTTATAGAAGTCAGAAGAAATTACTGGCATTTTGACAATTGTCCCGATCGCTAATGGATGTGGGTAAAATGTTAAAGATGGCTTCACAATTCGCACGCTCTCCCCTTGGCGCCGTCCAGAATCTAGATTGATTTCTAATGTCTGCCTGTGTGTGTTTGTGGTTGGTTGGGCATCTTTGTGTCCCGGCAGACAGTAAAGGGAAAGCGTGAAGGCAGGCACACGCTGTTTGTGTTGAGAGTGACGAGTAAGGGGAGAGATGCTTGTGGTGTGGTGGTCCAGTGGTTTCACTCCAATAGCCTTTTTTAAAAGGGCGTCACTAGCATTAGGACGTACGGTCTGAGCGTTAATGTCATACCTTGGTTGCAACATCTTGACAAATCGCACAACAAAAATAGTAAAAAAATTTTTGTCGTAACAATAAAAATTACGATTCAAGCGCTACATGAAAACATATTCACCCCAGATGGTCCTCCAACATCTCAAATCATCTGACGCAACGAAAAAAATCCTATAACTACAACATGCAATATTTTTTAGGGCACATGCAAAACACCTGTAACATTTTTTTCAACAGGAACAGTATGCAACATTTGTTTCAACGGGCCGCAATATTTTTGTCAACGGGCCGCAACATTTTTTCAACGGGCCACAACATCTCAAAGAACAGTATGTAACTTTTTTCAACGGGCCGCAACTCAGAACAATTGACTAGTTTGCAACGGCAAGGAGCTCACTTGTTGATCTAGGCGATGGTGTCGTCCAAGAAGATGACCCGTGTAGAATGTCTCACACCATGCTTCATCACCCTATCTCCTTGGCAGTCCACCATGGATGTCTCGTGACGCTATGAGCCGAGAGACGAGGTTGTGTTTACCGGCTGGCGTAACGCAAAGCGTGGTGTGCGACGACGGCCACCACGAAGGCAAAGAATAAAGATCCGGTGCTATCGGCGGCTCTAGGCGGCGCGGTGAGGAACCAGCTCGGTGAGGGCACATGCAAAACACCTGCAACATTTTTTCAACAAATCGCAACATCCCCGTGAACAGTATGCAACATTTGTTTCAACGGGCCGCCACATTTTTTTCAACGGGTCGCAACATCTCAAAGAACAGTATGCAACATTTTCATAAAAAGGCTACAACACACTAAAACAAGGCCTGCAACAATCGGCACAGATCGGCTTCGCTTCACACACACCACACAAATCAACCAGGCAGATATCAATGGATACACCACACAACTCAACCAGCCAGATATCAATGGATGCTCACCCCTTCTCTCTCTCCAGGCACACGTGGGAGACGCACGGACCCGGACGGGTCCGCTAGGCGCCCTCGAGGGATCCGCAGCATGGGCAGCGCCTCCTCGATAACTATCGTCGGCAGCGCCCGGAACTCGGGCTGGCGGTGCTGCAGCGAGGCCGCCCCATGCACGTGTCCCTGCAGCTCCTGCGCCGTGGCCCTGTGCGCACGCGCTCGTGTGCGTGTGAGGAGGAGCTGTCGAGGAGGAAGGGGAAGGGGACGGGGACGGGCCGACGGGTCCTCCTAGAGCTCGCTACTACAGTGTGTAGGGGGGTGTGGTAGAGACAGAGAAGACTTGAGGAGCATTTGAGATTTGAGAAAGGCACTCACGGGGGACGAAGGAAAATGGATGGTTGGAGTTGTTGGGAGTGAGTGGCTGAGTGGATAATGTTCGGGCTGTAGCTTCGCGTCGAACGCTCAACCTCTATCAATTCCCTTTTTAAAAGGGCACAAGGGAACGCACAACACAACTCCACTCACATCACCGCACACTATCCGCGTGTACGCCTCTCTACACACGCTGAGATTTTATGGAGCCTGTTTGGGATAGCTCCGGCATTTAAGCCCGTTTAAAGACACTAGGAGCTTGTTTGGGGTGGTTTTGGCTCCAGCATTTAAGCCCGTTTAAAGACACTAGGAGCTTGTTTCGGGTGGTTTTTGCTTTTCGCTCGGAAAAACCGGAAGCTGTCCTAAACGGGTGGCTTTTCCCAAAGTTGAAAGTCAGAAACCGCCCGAGGCAGCTTTGGCGGGATGAACTTACGACTTTGCTATCGAACAAAACCCCCCCTTCAAACCCTAACCATAGCTCCCACCCCGCTCGCCCTCATCATCCTCTCCTCCCCTCCTCACCCACGCCCGCCCTCCTCCTTCCCCGACATCGTCCATCTCCTCCTGAGCTGGTGCCACTGCCCCTAACCCTAGCCGCCTTGGCTCCTTTTTATTTTATTTTTTAATTGTTTAATTTTACTTTTCTGTTATAAATGAATTATTTATGTAATTGTTAATTTTCGTTAAGATTTGGTCGTGTGCGAATTGTCAATTACTATTAATTGTGTGCGAATGGTCGTTAAACGCCATCAAACAAGCCATCATTTGCCTCAGGGGCCTTTCAGATATTTTCTAACTTAGAAGCTCTAGTCGGCCTATCTAAAAGCAGATTACCAAACACCAAACATCTTCAAATCGGTCGTTAAATTCAGAGTCGTTCATCCTTCACCGCATTTTAAGCCTCTTTTTAGGAAAGTTGTAGCCGTCCCAAACTAGCATAGACCTCACAGAGCTTTCTCACTGAACGCGCACACGTGTAAGTATCTATTGTTTTATTTGATGAGGCGCATGAGGGTCGCTCTCTGAAATTTTTATGGAGACACTTGTTAAGAAACCATGGATTAAGGGTTGATCGGCATAATACGAAACTGCCCCTAGTGGGTTTTAGTCTATAAATAGGATCTCCTTGTACATAGAAGAGATTGATCAATGAATAAAGAGGCTCCTCCATATTGTGTTTCTATCTGTTGTCTCTATCGATTATCTATTGCATGGTGATTGGTTGATTGTCTCCTAGTGACGACTACGTTATTTAACATGTTATCAACACAAATTGTTCTTATGGCTAATCAGTATGTCGTTCGGGATCCTCTCTTCCAATCCTGATAATCTATAATTTAATCTGGTAGATTAAATTTTTAGAAATCTAGATTAGATCAAATTAATCGACTAGACTCCTACATATTCACTGTTCATCGTCGTTTGATATTACTGTTCATCACCATTCACTGTTCACCTGACGTCGGCCAACACGACTGCCGGCCTGAAGCCACACAACTGCTTGCCAACGACGCTGGCGCAGCCACCCACCCATGCGCAGACGCTGCCGCCAAGATATCTTGAACGAGCGCACCATCGCTCTAAGCCGTCCAGCCACGCGTCAGGCGCGGCGACGCTTCCACCGCCAGGCAGCGTGTGCGTATCGCTCCACCGGCCGAAGCGCTTCCACGCCACCACAGCGCCACAGACGTCCATCACGCCGCCACTCACCGATGTCGTCTTTGCTCTGCGTGCCGCCGCATGCTGCCAAGCCACGGCCGCCATCACGCCGAGCGCCCCGAGCACCGCCACCACCACTAGATAGGCATTAGGGTAACCCAAGTGCCCCCATCCTCTTCACCCCATCGGGTGGGCAGAGTGGCCCGGAGTGGGCCGGAGTGGGCCAAAATCGGAAAAAGAGAAGAAAAAAATCGGGAGAAAGAAAGAGGGAAAAAGCCCAGAAAATTGCAAATAAGCCCTCAAAATTCTTTAAAACACGAGGAATTTTTCGCGGATAAGAAAAATTTACAGAAAACCTTGTGGAATTTGTGAAATTTACAGCAGATTTTGGATTTTATATTCTTGCAGAATAACCCCTCAAGAATCCGAGTTTTGCGACGGATCAGTATGTTCTATGGTTATTTTATAATCTAGACTCTCGGCTTATGGTTATTTGCTTTAATATTATTCTTTTTATGCAATAACCTTAAATTAATCCTATAAACTGAATTTCTAAGGTATGTGAGCTTCCATAAATTGTGAAACTTTAGACAGAGTACACCTTAGAAGCATCATATTTTTCATGGTTTATTTTTCCCAGGTATTGTTTGTTTGGGAAATTAATTAATAGGCTTAGTAATTCTAAAAATTGCTCCCACACGTTAAAAATTATCAAAAAAATCCTAAAAATACCAGGAAAATGATGGGAAATGTATAAAATTATCTACTAAATAGATAAAAATTAATCTTTACTATTTTGCACTTTTTCATGCATTCACAATGTTTTACCAACTATAAACATATAGAAAATTGCATAAACTGTATGGGACATGTTTGACATCACTAAGTGAATATTTGTTTGTCCTAGATGACAACAATGATAAGCTCGTATTATGCTCTATGGAGACCTGTAGCAATCTCTCAGTTATCCTTTAACTTTGTAAAGATGTCGTTTTCTTGCACGAGTTGCATTTCAAGTATGGATTCAGCTCTTGTCGAGTATCTCTTATCTTTTGCTTTAGGCTAAAACCTTATGCATTAGATTGTTATTTCCCAGACACCATAAATAAATTAATGGTCTAAGTTGTTCTATTAATATCATATCACCTGTAGCACACCTTACCTGTAGTAAACTGATCTTACATGGAATAAATTCGTAAACAGTATGCCTGAAAATTGAAAATACATTGGCATGCCTTGCACGGATGCCCAGATGGCAAAAGAGAAACTATTTTTCTCAGTGGCACCAGAACAAGCCTAGTCGTATGTTGATCTCTGATGGATCACTTTGGCTAGAAAACACCATATTCCTCAAATAAGTACAGAATAACTTCAGTCCTAAGACTTAGAGTCTATGTAACACTATCCCCCACCACACTGATTTCTTAATTGAAGAACTTTGTAAGTAGAATGTTACAGAGTATATAATGGTTTCACGCCAACAAAATTGTAGTCCTGTTGAAGTATGATTGTAAATCTTTGCTAAAACTCCAAGTTGATTTCAATCAAATGCCTGATACACACGCTATCATTGGTGATTTTTATAGTTGGCATGAAAAGGGAGAGGATGTTGGGCTTGTGTGGGATATTGGAACCTAAGAGGCATAGAAAAATATTCAAAACAAAAGTTATGGTAGGCAAAGTGGCATATCCTAGGTCAAAGCCAGAAGCAATAAATTAATCTAGTGTATTTTGGGCGGTGATTAAAGTAAATTGCATGATTATTATCCTTATCAAGTTGATATGGAAAATGACATTTACGCCATTGCCAATACCCATGTTATTGGCAACCACAATGATTGCTACCCACGAAGGACAGTTGATTTGTGTCCTCAACAATATGTTAACCGCCAGCAAGCGGGAATGCACAAGGCAAATCGACGGCTGCTTGACGCAATCGCACATATGCCATGTTCGGCTATGCACCAAAGCATGCAATACTCATCGGAAATGACACATGCATAAATTGGTAAGTATGGTCTGTAACTGCATCACTACCAGAAACTATATCACTTGCTTGAAGCAAATATAGCTCCCGCCTAGAAAGAAAGATGACCTATTGGACTTTGTTGATCTTGAATTATCTAAATTTGGCCATGATAATTATGGCATTACAAATTAAAATAAGGATTATAGTTTATCACCCTTAATTAAATTTGGTGTTCTTGTTGAACAATAAATATTCCTATCGAATAATCATACTATTTGGGTGATTCAACTAAGATTTGAAGTCCAGAAGAAAATATAGTATTTTTGTATAGATTAACTATGGTCAAATATTTTATGTTCCAACATTATATTTATGCTCCTCATGAGCATCATGTTGTTTTATACTGTTGGAACACACTGCTTATGACCATAAGAAAATATGTTGCGTAATTATAAACTTGAAGTTTAATGATCCAAATTATTTAAAATAAGGTATGAGTAATTGGACCAAAACTTAGGCAAATAATAAAAAAGCTAGTTTATAGAATAAGTCTACCAACTCTCGGACCCTCGTATGGGACCTTCGTCGTAGATTAATAACAAACCCGAAGTTGGAATATCCTACAGAATATTAGGATCATGTATTTTTCTTGCCACTGCACTGATAAAAGTCTAACTCACTACATATAATCATCAACCCCCTTATTGAAATATATGCGTGTTGGAGGAATCAATCGTTTCCCACAAGTTATCAACACTGTAGCATACACCTTTGGGCCACCACTAGTTGTTGGAGATCATATTGGATCTGAAATTCAATCATTCATATGACCATGATAGGGGAATTTTGTGGTATGCTATTGATAAAGATCGAATCTCGGCATTAGGGGAGAGAAATGCCCAAAAGTTTGAATGTCGTCGTATTTTCTAGAAGGAAAAGATCTTTAGTATGAAGATACACACACTAGTACGCCAGAAGCGGGGAGCCTGCAAGATACTTTCCCATTATAGAGGAGTTACCACAGTGTTTACTTGCAGTAAACACGCCACTAGGAGTGGAATACCCTAGGTTGAATAATATATCTACATATGTGAAATTGACTTATGGATTCTTGATCTAAAATTTGTGGGGACACCTGGGGGTCTAAAATTGTCGGGACCCAAAAATGCAATTTTGGACCCTCTATGTATAATGCACTAGTCCAGGATCAGGCTAGTGCACACTGGCAACATCAGTGAAATATCATTTTCATATACAAAGATGACTAATAAATAGGCAAATAACAATAAATATCAGAGTAAAGACCTTAAGGTCAAAGCTTACAATTAATGCCTCAGAATGCGAAAAGCTCAATTAAGCTGCAGCGGAACGTAACCTAATAACTTCAGTGAAGCCCATCCATATGCCCACAGGCAATTGGCTAGGGTAGCACGACCTAGTTCTCCACGATCCTTGAAGTAGACCTTGTTGATTGATGATTCTTCCACTTCTGTTGCATGTTTTACAACAAGCATGAGTACACGTACAACCATACTCGCAAGTCATACCACAAAATGCAATGTATAGATGATGGCTTATTCCAAAGGAATGACTTCTGTGGTTCTTTTGCAGAAATGCAATATTTGCAATTTGAATACAAATAATAGATTGAAAGCATGATTCAAAACAAATAGACAATAATAATTTAACAGTTTGCTTTCACAAAGACACATAGCCTAATCAAGTTATTCACACAGCCATATGACTTAGATCACATAGCTCCCTTCCTAAGGTTTTTATGAAAATCTACCCCTCGTGTGAAATCCCCGAACATGTCCATGACCGTGGACGCGGCTATTCGAATAGATTGATTAACACTCTGCAGAGTTTGTACACTTTACCCACAAGATGCAATCAATTGGATCAGAGCTGATCACAACAAAACCTTTCAGAAACTTCATCTCGAACATTGACACTCCCAGTGTGTTTTATGCTATACCAACCCTTACACAGTGCTTGGCATAGCACACACCGTTGGACAGGGACACGACGAACCACCCCGTGATATGCACCCAACCACAGCGGTAACACACCTCCACCCATACAACACAGTCTAACCTACTACCTGAGTAGTCAATGTCAAGAATCCATAACTTACTAAGTTAGGCCCGTCCCATCAGGCATGTGGTTGTACGAGAGGCTCAGTTCAAAGGCGCACAAAGTTAAGTCCTTAATTGACCAAGGCAAGACTTCCAATTTCTAACTATGCCACAGATATTACAATTCCCATTTACAGAGTCCACCAATTCACCCAGTATCCACCACTTGCCTCAGTCTAAATCTTTTCCCACCCAGTTGGTTAAGTGCAGCGTATGCCATCAACGAGTAATAGCACATAGTACACCCAATTTTATCACAAAGTTCTATAATCACTTAATCAGGTTTATATTTGCAACTCACATGAGATGATGACTCGTGGCATGGCTAAGCAATCTACTCGTATCTAACCATCCCACATTGGTGCTACGATATTACCAACTAAATAAACCAATCTAGGGTAACAAAAGATTATGACGTAACAATAGACAAGGTGGATATAACAAATGGGATTAATAACTACACCCAAAAGCATTTAAATAAATACTTAAAATAAATGCAATAATTTGAATCAAAGTAATTTAGAAAACTGGGATTCAACATGATCAATGGCATAACTTGTCTTGCTATAGCAATGATGATCTTATTTTATCTTTGATCTTCTACTTCCTTGATCTTCAGCTCCTTCTTGATCAGAACTTCCCGAAGTATCAACGTCTACTCGTAAACAAGCAAATAAACCAAAACAAATAAATAACAGAGAGCAAACAAACTCCAAAAATTAAATAATAATCTCATATAAATAGATCTGGAATTTAGATGAATTTAGGAATTTGAATGGACTCAAACGGAGTTTGGATGCAAAAGATATGAGCTTTGAAAGATTCACATGAAATGATGAAATTGAGAGAGAAAAGAATATTCAGAGAATATTTCTTCAGATTAAATAAAATAAAAGGAATTGGATACTTACAAGTGGGGTCCACTAGTAAGTGAGAGAGAACAAGATAGTGAATGACATGTAGGACCAACTAGATAATTGAATTTCAGAAATTAAATGAATTTCTAAAAAAGGATAAAGAGAATGACATGTGGGCCATGGTGCTGGAGAGAGAAAGGATTAAAGAGAGAGGATGGCAATTGGGACCCACTGATCATAGCCTTGGTGTATGGTGGACTAGGAGCATGGGCTTTTTGGTTCGGATGCACCACATGGCTGCTAACGTGGAGGGTGACAGGACTGCTGATTTGGCAAAGAGGTGGCAAAGAAGGGAAACGGAGGGGGCGTGGAGCATCCATGGCTGGCGGTGAGATCCTCGGTCACGGCGGCTTCGGCGATTAACTGACGTCCAAGGAAAACCAAAGCAAGCAGGGACTTGGTGACGATGCAGGGAATACAATGACCATCTTGGGGAGACCAGAGGTTGAGCAAAGCGGTCGGGAGATGAAAGTGACCAACATTGGAGAAGGAGTACGGCGGCAAGTACCTCGGTGATGGAGAATCCAAAAGAATAGTTGGAGATTAGATGAGATCAAACAGGAACATGGGATGACACGCTCAAATCAGCAGAGACGCTCACCAGAGATATAGGTCAGACACGGTGGCGGCGGCCAAAGTTTAAGGCGGAAGCGGCGACGGTGATTCAAAGACACTCGGCCGAAGAGGATGGAAGCATGGTGAAGCTCACAAGCACGCGATCTCAACGAAGGTGACGGCTCAGGCGGAGAGGGACCAGCGGCGGAGAAATCCGATGATGAAGAGCTTGCGGCGGTGCTCGATTCTTGACAAAGTGCGGCGCAACGAGATCAAAATCGAGAAAACCTAATTAGGGTTTTGGGAGAGGAAAGCAATGCGCTCGATTTGACGCTGTTGGCTTGCTTTATAAAGCACCGGGAGGAAATCAAAAGGAGCCAAGCTACTAAGGCGTCTTGGACAAGAACACGGAAAGAGAGTTTGGCCGGAGACGGCACGCTTGGTCGATGTAACGGGTCCACTGGTGGTGAGGGCAAGCGAAAGGATTCATTTGGCTCTCGGCTCAGTCGCCTCGGCCGCACGCAAGGGAAGGAAGCGGCCGGCTGGGCTAGGCTGTCCCACGCACAAGGAAACGACAATGGTTGGGCACCTTCACGCCAAGACGGCAAGGATGGCGGGTCTGACCGTGCAAACATGAGGAGGAAAGGCCAAGGTGGCTCAGTTTGCGCGTGGGCGAGGAACGGCTAGCCGACTCGATGAAAAACAGAGGAAGCGGGAAAATGTAAAGGTGCGAGCTGCGCGAAGGAATGAAGTGGAGAGGCGGGCTGGTGCAGCCAGGCCGAGAAAAGAAACAGGTTGATGGCTTGAGGTCAAATGAAGATGCGGGCCAAACGAAAAGGGAATTCGGCCTAGAGCAAAGATCTGAGATTAATAATTAGTTTTCTTTTTAGAAAATAGCAAAAAACACAAAAGGGCAAATAGAAAATAGCAAATGCACACCAAAAAATTCTAGAAAAATCTAGAAAATATATCCAAGTACATATAACTCAAATAAAATAATTTTGATAATAGTTGATGTCGAGATTAATCATATTAAATTATTTTTGATTTATGAAAGTTCCAATTAAGATTTATTAATTCAAATAAAATTGGTGAAATTTTCAAGGACCTAAACTACTCAAAAGATTTTTGAAAAGCCAAATTTTGGGACGTTACAAAAATATAATGACACTAGTCAAATCAATTATTAATCACTCCTTTAACTCTCTTGATGATAACTCATCTTGGAGGTGAAATATCTCATGAAGATAGAAGCGCCAACAATTTGATGTGCACATATTATAATACTGGGAATACGGAACGACCAAAAATCTTTTGTTTGGGAAATGACAAAGAGTTGGTTAACACTGAGATACCCTTAATTCGGAGGATATGGGAGAAAAGTTGTCGACAATCACTTTGCCTCTACAATTGCTAAAGTTTCTCTTATGAGAACACGTATCCGGAACCAAAGTCCATGGCCGAGCGTTTGAAAGAAAGGTTGAACCAAAATTGCTAAATAAAAGTCTTGGAACCAGATAGTTCAGACTTGATGGATCGTTATGAATATAATAAAGTGGTGAAAGTTATGGTTCAAATGTCCCCGTAGAGACTATTACTTTTCTATTATGAATGATATAATGTTCCGCTGCATAATAATTTTGGCAAAAGGTATGAACAAATAAATAAAATATACAGTAAATGGATTCTGAAAATCCTTGATGGGATCCTCGAAGGACTAAACATTTCTAGTAAGAAAGGAAATAAAATCGCAATATATATACAACTCATACCCAATAGTCTCTTACTAGTAGGAAGAGCATCTCCCTGAAGGAAAATTATCTTACCAGTTGATCTTTTAATGACACCAATAATCATATGATCCCTAGAAGTGGACAAGAACCCATCAAGACCTGAAAGAATGTAATGAGGAACATAAAGACCGGAAGTGTGCCATATAAGCACTTATAAATGCAAATACATAAGAAGAGAAAATTGTAGGAATTTTTGAGAAAATCAGAGAGGATATAAACTCCTAGGAAATTTACCAAAAGAACTAAATTAGGTCAAAATCTCTCACAAAAATTTTCATAAAATTTCGAGGTCATTTGCTTGGTGTAAAAATTCAGCAAATAAATCAGCCAAAAATAAAATAAAAAACCTAAACCTAAATCTCTCCTCTCCCTCTCGCTGACAGTGGGCCCCACTGTCAGGGAGCTTCATCCACCTCGTGCCTCGCCGCACCAGCACATGCTCGCGAGTCGCGAGCACCGCCTTACGCCTGCAGTTTCACCGTACCGTCCCTGGTTTCTCCACCGGCCAACCACCCCTGTCACCTCCCTGGTCTCCTCCGCGCCCATCCCCTGCCCTAGCTCACCCCATCCCTACCCGTACACCCGAGAGTGTCGCCGCCTCTGCTCGCCGGCGTCCGTGCTCTCTCTTACGTTTCTCCGCCCCTCTGCCTATAAAAAGCTACCCCGAGCTTCGTTCTACTCTTTCCTCACCACCCCAATCATTCCCCTTCCTTTTCTCCTCCTCATTCGAGCTCAAACACCCGAGAGCCCTGAAATCCATTTCTGCCACCGTTCCACCGCTCCAGAGGGTTCCTCTTTGCTCTATCTACATCATCACGTGTTCCAGAGCACCTTGAATCTTTCCCCTTACTTGATTTCATCTCTGGTCCATAGGAACACGCCCGGGCCTACTTCTTCCTCATCTCTGGTCATTTCTGCCGCCGTAGTCGCCACTGGAGCTACAACGCACCTCGAGCCAATTCCTTGTGCCAAAAGCACCTTGAGGACATTAGCAACCTTCTTCAAGCTTCCCTGAGCTTCCCCAGCGTCTCCAGTGTCCTCCCCACGTGAAGCACCTCGCTGCCACCTCGGTTCTTCATCGCTGGCCATCACCAAGCTTCCCAGAGCCCCTCTTCGCTTCTGGTATACTCCTAGTGACCCTTGGCAGCTCATGTGTGCTTTGGTCAAATAGAAGCGTTGTTGGGTTGCAAAGCACGTTGGAGCCGTAGCTTCACCACTGCTCACCGCCGTCGTGCAGTCGCGTCGGGCCACCTTAGTCCTCGCTACCGGTACTGTCGGGTGCGCAAGGTCACAGGGAACCCATTTTGGGTTTTCCCTAGCATCGTCAGTGCCATCGCACCGGGCGACAGCGTGGCCGTGAGCTCTCCTCAAGGCCAAGGTTTCGATCTTTGTCTGCATAAGCACAAGAGCAAGGTCATTAAGACCAAATCCCGGTCGAGTTAAGACAAAGCATTAATTAGCGCTAATTTAAAACATTGTTGAAGTCGCTTACTAGTGGGTCCCGACAAATAGTTAACAAACTTAATTTAAAAATGAGTTTGGCTTGAGTCAATGACATGAGGGCCCCACGGCCTTTAAGTGTCAACAGACCGTCTCCGTGGATCACAAGACAAGGTGCGTAGACCCTTGGTCTATGCAATCGCTCAGGAATTAAGTCACTGACAAGTGGACCCCACTTGTCAGATTAATGAAAATCAAAAGAAAATGAAAAAGTACACTTTTAGTTCTGAGGAGAATACGCTTTTCTTAAGGAAAAGTGTAAACCTCAATAGTACATACGAGAGAATACGCCTTCTCTGTTGGAAAGTGTATTTCTCATTTTCTCTGTAATTTTCAAACCGAACCAACTTAAAACATTAATAACTTTTGCATAAAAACTCCAAATTGAATTATTTTTATTTTTAAATTTATATAAAATCATTCTCTACTAGAATATATAAAAATTCGAAATTGGTTACTGTTGAATTTATTTGGTGTTATTTAATTTGTTTTTGGCTCTTTTTGAATTAGACGTCGATTGCTCGAGTGATTATTTCGACGACCAATCATCCATATATTCAGAACAGCAAAAGCAAGGCAAGCAACTCCTTTGATCATATTGATCCCAGTATTTTACTTATTGCACTTTGTTTTGTAAAATCTATTATGCATGCGTGTATATTTCGTATGAAAATGCTATGATTGGGAAGTTGGTAGTTATAAATCCTACTTGCCGCATATATCTCCTTGGAATATCGAGCCTTTACTGTTGTAGCCATTATATTACGGGTTAGACAATATATAATGTCATTTAGGAAGTTTTGAGTGTGATCATCGCACAACTGCTACTAGAACAATAGATTTTCTGAAATATGTATAAAATGACAATATGTTAATTGTGAATTTGGGAGATTTTGAAAAATGTCCAGAGGGGTATACCTCTGTTATTTTGTATAAAATAAAATAAAACTAGTTTTAGACGCGGGCGAGTTATATTATATTCTGAGAAGAGTGAGGGGTGTACCTCACTAGTAGATACGGGAGATCCTCACTTGAGGTCAATTAAGGACTGAAGGCAGCAACTCCAAATCTAAGCCATAAGCGTACAATCATATGTGCTAGTATGAGATGGTCGTAGCTAATTAATTCATTGAAAACTAGCCTTGCACGTAGGTAGGCCGTAGAGTGCGGGCATGACCGGGTAGGCATGTTCGAAGGGGCTCCCTTCACCAAGGTGTTGGGCACAAAGTTTTCCAACACAACTGCGAATGCCTCACTCGACGGAGGGTATCCGGGTGAGTGAGGATAATCATTCAGTAGGCTAGTGCAAAGTAAGGACTAGGTGATGTAAAGGCTCATCGCGTGCTGTAAACTGCTTACCTATGATAGTGAGTGGTGACATCGACGGATGCCAAATAAACTAGAGAATTCACATACTATGGGTAAAGTTGTGCACCTCTGCAGAGTGTAAATTTATTTAAATAGCCGTGCTCGCGGTCATGAGCGTGCTTAGTGCGGACGGTATGAGTTTAGCTTTGATTTATCAAAAACCGTTTTATTGGGAAAACATAGGTAATGAATTGTGGGTTTTATTTTTATCTGAGTTATTTGCCATCTCTATGGCTGAAAAGAGTTGTGGCTCGCAACCGAGAAGGATTATGAGTTGTTGTCATTATTTCTTTTTGCTGCTTGTAACCAAGAAGGGTTACGACTTACGAGTTGATGTTATATTTCCTTTGTGCTTGTAACCGGGAAGGGTTACGAGTTGTTGTTGTTATCCATTCAGTTCTTTACTTGCTGTCCTATAACTATTTAGCTGCTCTTTCAAATTTTGTTGCAAATTACTACTTATGAATATTGCAAATAAAAATGGCTTTGAGCAAAATAACTTGTAGAGTAGAGCTTCATCCTTTGATAGCCTTGCATTTAATATAAATTTTGCAATACAGTACAAGTCTTGCTGAGTACGTATTGTACTTAATCTTGCTTATATTCTTGTTCAGAGTTCGAAGATGAGCCAACTTCAAACGACACGTTCTTTGCACCTAGAACCAGAGAGTTCGGTGATAGGTCTATCTAGGCCTTATTTCTTGTCGGTTGCCTGAGGGATCGGATGGGCATGCCGCTGTAATTTTGCTACTTTTATTACTTCTTCTGTTGCTACTTTTACTCTGATGATGACTGCTTTTATTTGGCTGATCAGCCGTTGATGTAATAACTTGTAATAGTTTAAGTTAAGTACCCATTTGCTTTATTTTATATGTGATTGTATGGATGTGAATACCAAATGTTGTGAATGTATGTACTACCCACTGATCATGAGACTACTACAGTATACACGTAGGGTCTCGAGTATTCCACGCCCGGGGATCCGACAAGTGTTTATCCTAAACCTCCAAATGAGTAATAGGATATTTGTATGTAAGGCTCTGCATCATGATAATCTAGTAGATTTGATCGTAGTATTCTTGCCTATGTTCATTTTCGTAAAATGTATGAAAGACATTGGAGCAACTAGACTTCAGCAGAAGCTGTGTTCAGGGGAAGCATATGCTAAACACTGATCATCACACTTGAGATTTTGAAAATCTTAGTCAAGCCTAGAAGGTGCTGATACGATGATTACTGATTAAATTCACCTTAAAGGTTTTAACACTTAACAGTTTAGATCTAGTTGGTCGACATGCAAAGATCATGAAGATCATGCATAGATCCTGATGATCATTAAATCCTGAAGATATCTGACAAATCTCTATAGTGCAAAAGCCTATAATGGATGTATATTACTTTGTAGTGGTGCAACCATCTCTTGGCGGTCATCTAAGCAGACATTGCTAGCTATTTTCTACTAACCACTCAGAAATCATAGCACTATATGAAGCCTCACTTGAATGTGTTTGGCTCAGACGTGTGACTAACCACATCGAGAAGTACTGTGGCATTAACACCGTCAATACCCCCACAATTATCTATGAATATAACGTTGCTTGTGTTACACAAATACAAATAGGTTGTTAAAAGTAATATCAAGAAACATATTGCTCCCAAATTCTTCTATCCTCATGAACTTCAGAAGAACAATGAGGTGAAGATCCAGCAAACTAGGTCTTGTGAAAATCTGGCTAATTTATTCACTAAGTCTCTGTATACGACTAGTTTCCAACGATGCGTTAGTGGTATTGGGATGAAGTGGCTTAGAGAGTTTCAGGGATCAGGAGGAATTCTCTGAATCGTAATCCACTTAAGGTTCTGAAGTTTTACCTTGATCCTGAAGATTAACCCAGAAGGTAAAGATGTTGCAATATTTTTCTCTTAGTGAGTTTTCTCTGAAGATTTCTCACATAAAGGTTTTTAACGAGACAATGATGCAATACTGCTTGTGGATGCAATGTACTCTTTTCTCTGATCCTTTTTTTTCCACTGGGTTTTAGGAGGAGTTTTTAATGAGACATATGCATGATGCGATATTCATCCAAGATGAGTGTTAAGAAACCTTGGATCAAAGGTTGATGTGTATAATACCGAAACTGCTCCTGATGAATTTTAGTCTATAAATAAGACCTCCTTACACACAAAAAAGATTTATCACTGCATATTGTGTTTCCATTTTTTTAGATAATGGAAGTACAACTCCTGGCCTCTGCACCAACTAGGGATGCACACAGTCATTACATCACCATCAGCTAGAAGCTTAAAACAAAAAACGGCCAAAAGCCAACAATGACAAACAAATTATCATGCAAAGGCTAGCCTAAAAAAAGACCACCTAGCCCCGCCTCCGGGACCAACCGAGAGATCGTCCACATGCAAACAGTAGTTGCGCAGCAAAGAGGTGATGATGAGCCAGTCTCCGTAGCGACGCCTCCAAGAAGGGATACGACTCACATCGTCGTCGCCGATTCCAACCAACGAAGGTCAGATCAAGAGTTTTCACTCCAGAGCTCAGGTACCAGTTCTCCAGAGCAACGCCTTCAAGAAGGTAACGCCGATCAAGTCGATGTCGTTGCCAGATCCAACCAGCGAAGGCCAGATCAAGAGTTTTCACCCCGGATCGAAGGTACCAGCGCTCCAAGACCACGCCACAGTACGACCTCGTCACTAGATCCAACCAATGAAGGCCAGATCGTCAAGACGACGTCCGCAACATCCCCAACAGCCAACCGCCGCCTGCACCAAAGGAAGACGACGTCTACTGCAGCCCACGCGTCGGCCGGTTAAAAGCCGTCCACCGGGGAGGAGTCGAGCGCCACACAAGCCACCGCCACCGAGCCATCGTGATCTCTACCAGCTACGTCAAATCTGGATCTGCACCGCGCCACCTCCGTCGTCATGTCATCGACAAAGCCATATTACCGAGAGAAACCAACAGAAAAAGACCCTAGATCATCACGCCCGAAAACGAGTCTGCCGAGAAGGGCCAGATCCAACCCGACGAAATATGATTGATCCTCTATTTTATTGTGATTGATTTATCCACTCCGTACGACTGCTACCTTATTTAACATCATAACCTCGCGGAGCTTTCTTATCGAACGCGTCCGCGTGGAAATATGATTTTTTTAATTTGACGAGGCGCACGAGGGTCGCTTTGATCCTCGGCTGGCAGCAGTCGGGGGTTCGTCGTGACCACCTCGGACACTCCCTAGAAAAAACCGGGGACACCTGGCTCCAGGGCCGTTCCTAGTATTTCGGAGGCTTTGGGGCGAGACAAAATAGGAGGCCTTTTATTATAACATAAAAAATAGTGTTACTTTTGTATTAACTGCAAAGTTATTCAATACATCAAAAAGATACAAACTACTCATGGAAAGCAATTTTTTCTAACATTTCTAGATGCAAAGTCATTGATAATAATATCCACGTCAATGTGATCTAACATATCCTTTTCAATGCATAAAGTGGCCAGACCATTCAACCCTTCTTGTGATATTGATGACCTCAAATAGTTTTTCGATAACTTCAACTTTGAAAAGCTTCTTTCAGTTGATGCTACAGTCACAGGTACAATAAATAAGATTCGATAAGCAATTGAAACATTTGGATAACAATCTATATCTCTAACAAACTAAAAAATCTCAATAGAAGACGTTGTCACATGGAAAGGTCATTTGCAACACTCTTAATTCAAAGAAAAGAGATGTATCAGGATACCCATCCCTACACTCTTAACCTCAATCTAGTTAGTAGTTATACAACCCTCGCAGTTAATAGAATAGATATATAAGATATACAATTATACATATACGATATGTAGATGATATATCGTGATCGGGCCTTAGCTCTGGTAGGCCCTGGGCGGTCGCCCCTGCCGGCCCTCCATCAGGAACGGCCCTGCCTGGCTCATCTCTCTAAAAAAACTGGGACACCTGGCCTTCGCTCGCCCGCCTTCGCCTTCATCATTGCGATTGTGATAGCAACTCCGAAAAAGCAGATGGCGATGGGATGAATGGCATGGAATGGTCTGCTACCGCCCGTGATGTGTAACCCTAAACAAGTGCTTTTCGCTCGCTCCTCCAGTCCTCCGTCTTTCCTCCTCCTCGGTTTCGCCGTCGCGGAACTGGGAGCAGCATGTCTTCCTACGTCTCACGTAACTTCGGTCGGGCGGCCGGCGTGACTCGACGAAATCCCACGGTTTATGTAGTAATCGCACTGTTTCCGTTTACAAAGGAATCAAAATTCGTGCGCTCTCACCAGGCCAAAGAGTTGAGCGTTCTGTTCTGTCCCAGCGCTGCGCTCGCGATTACTCATCTCTCTATATAAATGGGCGTAGATTTGAGGTGAGACCAGCGTGGCCACGTCATCGACAAAATTATGGTCGTCCGATCGTTATCATCCGGCCAGAATCGACTGATGGGATTAGCCGTCCGATCGCGTAGGCCTCGCTCGTGCTTTGCGTGCCCAAGAGAAGCTTCGCGTCGCTGCGCATTCATGTTCTCGGCCGTTTTATCGTTTCGGGCAGAGCGCTCCCACGCGCACTTGTCGGTCGATTCTCCCGGACAGAGCGCTCGCATGCCCCTGCTTCATCTTCGTTCTTCCCGCCGCTTGTTTCTTGGTTGTGCCTTCGCTAACTTCATCCCTGCAGCTGCTTGTCCGTCCGTTTCTCTTCTCTGACTCCCTCTCCATCGTCTGCTTCTCTGCTATTTACTCTCTTCTTTTTCTTTTCTCCGCTGCTAGATCTACGCGTTTCTTGAGGCCCCGACCTAGGAGGATCCCAAGACCGAGGAACTGGCCAAGGAGGAGCCCAAGACGGAGGCGTCGTCGGAGGCTGCGGCCGAGGACTCCAAGGCTGAGGCGGCGGCGACCGAGGAGGCCAAACCAGCGGAGCCAGAGCCGGAGAAGACCGTCGTGGTCACCGAGGAGGAAGGCATCGAGACGGTGGAAGCCATCGAGGAAACCGCATCCCCGCCAGGCCCGAAATGCAAGGGCAGCCGAGGCAGCGCCGCCGCTGCCGGTGCCGAGCCGAAGGAGGAGCTGGTCTGGGGCGTGCCGCTGGTGGGCGACGACAAGCGCACGAATACGGTCCTGCTCAAGTTCCTCCGCGCGCAGGAGTTCAAGGTGAAGGAGGCCATGGTGATGCTCAAGACGGTGGTGCTGTGAGTTCAAGGTGAAGGAGGCCATGGTGATGCTCAAGACGGTGGTGCTGTGGTGCAAGCGCTTCGGCATCGACGCGCTCCTGGACGCCGACCTCGCCTGTCGGAAATGGAGAATGGGGTGTTCTACCGTGGAGCCGACCGCAAGGGCCACCCCGTCTGATACAACGTCTGCGACGAGTTCTAGGACAAGGAGCTCTACGAGAAGGCCTTCAGCGACGAGGAGAAGCAGGAGTGCTTCCTCAAGTGGTGCATCCAGCTCCTCGAGCGCGGCATCCACGAGCAGCTCGACTTCACGCCTAGCAGCATCTGCTCCATGGTGCAGGTCACCGACCTCAGGAACTCGCCGCCCATGCTCGGCAAGCACTGGGCCGTCATTCGCCTGGCGCTCGTGCTACTCTAGGACAACTACCCTGAGTTCATCGCCAAGAAGGTAAACTTCTTTCTTGCCATTGTCGAATCGTTTCCTAATTCTTGATCCAAAATTCGGTATCTTTAGCTTGAAGATTGAACATTTTTATGTTTGTAGTGGATGAAAGTTATATCTTTTGATGTAATACTTAGATTAAAATAGGATATATATTCTCTATGCTGTGATGTTTCTTTTCGAGTCCTCGGGTGGGGGGAGGTACTCCTATTAATTTATCTACACCAGTCTGTAGTAGTTTCTGTTTAAGTCCATATACCACATACTTGAAACTTCTTCTTTTATTTTGTTTCAGATATATCGGATTCTTCTTATTTTGTTTTTCCTGTAGGGGAAAACTGGAAGCCATTTTGAGTCGAAGAAAATTCCAGCTCCCCTAACAAACAAGGCTAACTGGGAGATTAACCCATCTGAACTGGATTTCACAGAGGCAGTTATCATCGGAAAGGTTTCTGATTCTCGAAATATCTCTTTTCTTTCATGCAATTCTTTGGCAATGCCTATGTGATCTAAAGATCTCTTAGTTAAGCATTGCCATTGTTATATAGGCAAACTGATTTTGCTCTAAAAATACAAGGCAAACTTATTTTGGTATTATCCATAGTGGGTTATCTAGGCTTGCTGATAGAAAAGACAATGCTCATCTCAAATTATGTACATATATTTATTCCAATGATGGAATTGCTAACATTCATGAATTTGTTGAGCAGGGCAACTCCTTTGGGTCAGACTTGACTATGTTTGCATTGCAAAATGCGCTGGAGGATGGAAGAGCTTGTGCCATCACAGCGACCCGAGTGATAGATAGCGTGTATTGTGGGCTTTTCTGCCACCTGTTCCCCTTTTCTGTTCCTTCATGTGTCAAAGATGGTGTTCCACTGCATTAAACCATTTAGCAACCCAAAACTTCTTGCATAAACCATTTAGCGTCCGAAACTATTTAGAACTGATACATTTAAAGACTCATTTTCTTTCAGTGGTAACAAAATCAGTCAAGTTTCTTTTATTTGTACGCCATACATATTTGAAGATAGAATACATTGAACTCTAACCTTGTTTATATGATAGTTGATGAAAAATATGCTACGATTGCTTATGTGTGGGATGGTCTGGCTGATAGACTTACGAATCTCTGGTTAGAAGTTTGTAGTATTGTTGAATGTTTTGTATAGCTGATGTTGTATCCTGTTTTTCCAGGTGGTTTCATTGTCTCCTTCTTTTGCGTGGGCACATGTCTCCGCCATCTTTACCTATCAGGTTACTCTGTATTCCTTTTTTTCCCCCACCCAAATTATGTTCTTTCATCGTTTCTTATGTGTTTTTCTGCTGTATGTTCTGATTCATCTCATTTGTTTTCTGTTAGGAGCCAAACCATAGCTAGGTCTGCGTCCCCTTCTCCCGCTTGGCGATCTCCGTCTGCCTTTGCAATTTAGGATTTTTCTGATTTGGGGTTTTCCTTATAAGGTGCGCAGGACGAGTTGCAGTACCGAAATAGGAGCAGGAGTCCTTCAAGGAGGAGATCAAGGAGAACCAGGAGACAGCATCAAATGAGGCTCAACCAAATCCTGTGCTAAACATCGAATCCTCACTAAAGAAAATTTTATAACATGCAAATACTAAAAAAATATGAGGTAGGATTTGCACAGAAAGGTTGTTAGGATAAGGAACGATTGACACGTGTCATATTACTACAAGCAACAAGCAATTAGGCTACTAGATCTAGAGAAACAATACAAAAGAATGTTGGGGCAGGTATATACCTTGAGGGCTCCATGTAACATTTTCATTAACTGAAGTGCTGATTTAGATATAAAACACTTCTCTGGCTGCAAATGCAAATCATCAACAGAATCCCCTCAGTCATCTAATGCTTGCAATGACATGCACTTTAATATGTTTGCTAGAATAAATCCCACATTATCCTGCTCAGTAATTTGCCAAAAAACGTAGACTTAACCAAAGCAATTCACAAAAGGATTGTCGTGATCATAGTGTACATGAATGTCTCTTACTTTCACTAAGATCTCATTTCTTTTTCTTATAAAAGAATGAATTCCAACATCGTCAACAGATTGGGTGAACTTGTCATCCGTTCTATGAGGCGAAATAAACACCATACTGCTAAGGGTGTTGTTAGATTCAGTTGTACTTCTGACAACATGTTGGAACTCAGTTAGCTTGGATGCCTCATTAGGAACAGCCTGAAAACATAACTAAATGATCAGGGCAATTAATTAGATAATATATAACAACACTATTTTTGAGGGAATCTTTAGTTACATCTTATGACATCCTTTTCTTCTCTACAAATAGCGGTCACCATGCACGCATCCAGAAACAAGAAATTTGGAAAAAGGAAGCTGATAGAACCCAAAGTTGTTTGTAGGCGGTAAGGATAGTTAGATAAGGTCAGTTTCTTCGGTTCTTTTTTGAATAATATTAATATAAATAGTTTCCAACATGGGACCAGAAAGATAAATCTAAGTCATATGTTCACTTTGGTAGCCAATTTGATACTGTACAATCAAAATTATAGGTGGACCATATGTTGTGCTAATTAGTCTACTATTCTTATCTCCTCATAGAACTGAGGAGTGCTCACTGTTAATATTAGTTTGTGTTTCTAAAAGTACGCGAAGGGTATTATCTGCAGATTAATTCAGTTATAACTCATAAAATTCCATAAATCGAAGTATAGTTGGTGTACCATAAGAAAGATTACTGGATCTCATGGTTCTTGTGATTTCTGGATGGTGTCAGTTTCATTCCAAGTTTTTCTAGATGGTTCTGTGTTTATTCTTTGGGTACCTGAGGCCTAAGGTTGTCAACTAGCAAATGAATCCATCTTTATTTGCTTCTGTTCTAGATTCATAAGCTTCATGGATTCAGTTTTTTTTAGCTTAATACACATGTAGCACTATGTCTATTTATTGTAGAACTCTCTACTTGTATGTAAAGTCCCCCCCCCCCCCCTAATTTAGAGTTGAGTAAATGTTTAATTGAGTACATTGCTGAAATTGTGTGATAAGTGTTGCTCTGTAGATACCTATCTAACATGATGTGCCTATTCTGTTTTGACAGATTGTAGACTGAAAACTGCAAGGGCAAGCATAATGTTGCAAAGAGCTCGGAGGAGGTGCAGGAGAGAACGGAATGTACTGTTTGCACGAATGAGCAGTACGGTTTGCATGGTGAGATCAGCCAGGATGGCTTGGGTTCTTACGATGGGCAGTCATATTTGTGTGCTTATTGTTTACTTGAGTTCAGGTAGAGGAACTGAAGGCATATGTATATGTTTATTACTGCGGATATGTAGATGTTTTATTAACGTATGTCTAGCTAAACAAATACTCCCTCCGGTTTTTTATATATGACGTTTCAGAAGCTGAGCTCAGTTTGTCTAGCTAAACAAATACTCCCTCTGGTTTTTTATATATGACGTTTCAGAAGCTGAGCTCAGTGCACTAAATGTCAACTAAACTAATCCGGAGGGAGTAATATTTATTGAAAAGATGCCGTCGGTTGTTTTTGGTCCTGATATTTGCTGAAAAGATGTCATCGGTTGTTCCTTTGTCCTAATCAAAGTCTCTTGTCTTCGACTCCGCGTGCCAAGGCGCGCGAGGGTTTCTAGTATAGGATAATCTGCCAAGTGCAGATGCCATCAACAAAATTTAGTACTGACAAATCATCATCATCATCAGGTAGAGGGCCCCTAGGTGGCCTTAATTACCCCTCTCCTTGGTCCCTGCATCTATGTTCGGAAAGTTAATTATGTAGAGGAAAGCATATATACGCTCTACGGGGTCATTTGCAGCTGTTTGGTTCATGTCTCTGATGAATCAAGCTAAAATTTGGTATAGCAAAAACTTAAGCAATGCTAAAATTTGGTAAAATAAATGTTGTTTGAATTGTAGCCAAATCAAATTTTGGTGAGCGATTTCCTCTCCCTTGGATTGTCCGTGTGTCATTGGATTTTGTTGGCGTTACTAAATTTTTATTAGTATTACCAAATATTAGTAACAAACCAAACGATAACTAATTTTCATAGAGGTTACCAAAATTTAGTTTGGTTCATATTGGTAACAAACCAAGCAGGCCTAAGCCTCTAAGCTGATGCCAAATACTGGCCCAAAGGTCCAACGAATCATATACTCCAGTTGAGTAATCATGGAAGACATCTCTTTGGCTTCTTCTTTTCAAATCGACAAGTTTTTGTCTTTTGACTTTTGAGTAAACTAGAGTCTCAGGGACCAAAACAGGTCGGTACTTCGCACGCGGCTCCTCAAGAAAGACACTAGTAGTTAATCCATCTGCCATAGGACATATGTAATCACAGACAATTAGGCATGTAGATATGGGAATAAATATGGTCAGGATTGTGCAACTATGATTTCCAGATTGTATGGTAAGTTGGTAACTACTGTTGTAAAAAGCCAGTTTTAACAAACAAAAAAAATCAGAATTAATTCTAACATAAATAACAATAATTAAAGCATAATTCCAGCAGATATAATTCACAAAAATAACATATAAACATGTAATTTCTGTATGTTAATTAAATAGGATAATATGTTTGAAAGATAGGACAAGAAAACATATAAAATTAGCATATTGCTCAGATTTATAATGTTTTATGTTTGCTCTCAGATGTAGAGTTGCACAAGATGGAATCCTAGCCTTCTCACTACTTTTGTCAATATTCTTCACTAATTAATTCTAACAATAGATCAGACTATGAGCTCAGAATTAATGCTCTACTGTTTAAGTCAAAAATGATCTCAAACAGTAATTTTACTTTCAGTAAACGGAGGATTATATGATTAACAGTGCACAAGGAATCACTCTATTAATACATAAACCATTCAGCAGATTCAGAGTTGACCATCTAACAGATTAAAGTGATCACTTATTTCAACAGAGTAAGTGTCGGGACCCCGAGTAGCAACCCCGAGACCCTCTGTGCACTCTGGACCAGTCCCAAGATTAGTAGCTGGTCCGCACAGTTTCAACAACGATGTCATCACAACCATACAACAAACTATAGAAGAAGCAAACAAATTAACGATAATAACAGCAAAAGACCATATGGTCAAGTTCTTACAAGGTTGCCACGTAGGGCTTACAACAAAAGAGCTTGTAGCGAAAAAGCAAAAGAACACGCGGAAGCCATTCGACATGCCCACAGGCAATTGAGTGGAGGACGTCTCCTAGCACGAGAGGTCTTCGAAGACCTCCTCTTCATAGAGCTCGGAGCTCCCTGGGTCCTCTTCTACTGCTGATCAACCAGAGGGCACAAAGCCATGAGTACTTTGAATGTACTCAGCAAGCCGTAGGGAAATGTATGCAGATAGTATTCATATCAGACTTGACAAGGATAGCTTTATGGTTACTTTGCAGAAAGCAACATTTACTGGAAATACAATAAGTAGATTGCAAAGCACAAGTTGAAAGACTAATACATAAGTAATCGAGTTTCTTTGAAAACAACTCGTGAACACCCTGTTCACTTCCCGGACCACTCGTGACTACTCTAGTCACTGCCCAGACCACTCGAAACCAACCAATACCAACAAGTTTTGAGAAAGTCTACTCCTTGTGTGAAATCACCAGGCATTGTCCATAACCGGGGATACGGCTATTCGAATAGTTTTACACTCTGCAGAGGTTGTACAGCTTTACCCACAAGACACGAATTCTCTAGTTTGTTTGGCATCCGTCAATACCACTGCTCACTACCTTAGGTAAGCAGTTTAGAGCACGTGACAAGGTCTTTACAAAGCTTTGCTTTGACTCGGTTCTGCCCGCTAAGGTTTCGCCATTCTGGACCCCCTCTTGCGCCATGTGATTCCATCCGGTAACTCGGAGATCACGCCACCATGACAGAACCAAAACAAAGCATTACTAATTAGTCAGCCAGGTCTACCACATAAATGAACTTGTGGTTGCACAGTATGACCCAGATCAATGGTTTGCAATGTTAAGTCCTTAGGGACTACTCAGGCGAGACAACCACATCCCAATGTGCTTTCTGCACCCCCTTTACTGCACGATCACTCGCCCGAATATAAAACATTTTGGGTTCAACCTAGCCAAATGACCACCCTGGTCATGGCACAACAAATTTTATTAGCGGCCACACAGGCCATGGCAACACATACCACAATTCCATATTTACTTAGTCAAATTTAACATCATAGAAACAGGTGATCGAGAGACATCGCATAACTAAAGCAAGTCTAAGCAATGCACGCACCCCTGTTGGTACCACAATAAAAATGTCCAACTAATATTACCCAACTTATGGTGTCCAAAGGTACATATCAACATGTCAATCATAAGTATTCAATGAGTCATACTGTCGAGTAGGTGTTTAACTATCTCCCAAACCATTTTTATACAAATAGTCATGCATGTTGATATAAAACAATATATTTTTTGCAAACTGGGTTCGACATGATCAAAAGTCTACGACTTTCCTTCGTTGAAGAGCTGAGGTTCTTCAGTAGAGGTCGCTGGGTCCAAGAACTTTTCAGAGAAGCCGGAATCTACACGTGCAATAAGAGCCAAATAAATACAATAAATCCAAATAAAAACAAAAAACTACCAAACTAGAACCAAAAGAAAAGCACAGGAACAAAAGAACTAGAAACTAGCTCTCAGGAGGAGGTCCAACTGAGAGGGTGGAGGTCCTAAGGAGGAGGTCCTAAGGAAGAGGTCCTAAGGAGAAGGTCCAAAGGAGGTCCAACGAAGAGTACGACTGCTCAATGTGGTCGTACTAAGAATATAAAAGGATACGGCTATGCAACGAGGTCGCGAGAGCAAAAGGAGAACAAGGCACAGAGATACTCACCAGAAGAGAGAGAGAGAGAGAGAGAGAGAGAGAGAGAGAGGAGGACGGCGAACGACACGGGAGCTCCGACGAACTCTTTGGCAGAGAGGCGGTCGATGATGGCACAGGCTCCAGCGGGCTCCTGGGCGACGAAACTTCAAGCACAGTGAAACTGGTGAGAGTAAGAGAGTTGGGTGAGGAAAAAAGAAGATGAAGGAGAGCTGCTCAGGCTTTTATAGCCTGGGAGAGTCATTGAAAGACTCAGAGGCTCACGCGTTCAAGGGTAGGTGAAGGAGGAGATAGGGGTAGGTAGGGGAGGAGACAAGAGGGGGAAAACAGGTACTGCAGAAAAGATGACATTTAATGCGCTAGAACTTCTGTGTCAGTAGTGACGCGACGGAAGGAAGAAGAAGGTGAGCAGGGCTGACCGGTGGGGCCGGTCAAAACTCGGGAGGGTGGTCCAACCAAAGGGAGGTCGTGACCTAAGGGGTAGTCGTAACCCAAGGGGTGGTCGTGACCTAAGGGGTGGTCGTAACCGTTGTGACCCAAGGAGTGGTCGTGACAAGTCTCTAGGTGAGCAAGGCTGACTGGTGGAGCCAGTCAAAACTCGGGAGGGTGGTCCAACCAAAGGGAGGTTGTGACCCAAGGGGTAGTCGTGACCACGGGGGGGGTCGTGACCCAAGGGGTGGTCGTGACCGTTGTGACCCAAGGAGTGGTCGTGACAAGTCTCCAGGACCACCGTGAGGTCTTCTAGGACCGCCCGGAGGTCTTGGACGAGAGGAAGGTCTGGACTGAGGGGAAGGTCCAAACGAGAGGGAGGTCTAAACCAAAAGGGAGGTCCAACGAGAGGGAGGTCTAAACCAAAAGGGAGGTCTAAACCGAGAGAGAGGTCCAACGAGAAAGAGGTCTGGACTGAGGGGGGAGGTAGGAGCGAACAGAGGAAGGGGATTTCAACACCAGAGAACTCCAGCAACTCCAAAGAAACCGAACTTTGAATTAGTTGAAGTTGGATTAATTCATATTAAATCGCTGCAAATTTCCAAATTCTCCAAGTTAAGCTTGAGCAATTCAACAAAACCAAATGGTTATTTTTATTTTCAAAAATCTCAAAAAAAAAACCCAGAAAATTGAGATGTTACAGTAAGCCAATTGGCTAACAGAGGAACAATAGGATCATTGAATCAAAAGAACAATTCTAACTCAATCATAGCCGAAAACAGGAAGTACCAGAGACAAGCTATTAGAAACAATATGACAACAGCAAGCAATCCTAGCAGCTCAAGTCTGATTTTGTTACTATTTTAATTTCATAACATGACAAAGATCATCACCGAGCAGTAAACCGAACCCACAGCTTTAACATGCAATATCTCCCAGTACTAGAATTAATCTAATTTCATATTTAGACTAGCACAACACATATATGCAAAGTAAAGCAATTCTAAAAACAGAAACAACTCACAAAGCGGCTGGCAATCGAAGCCACCGAGAAGAACCAGGCAAGGCACGTCAAATGACGCTGTCTTAGAAAACCAATCGCCAAATAACGCTGTCTTAGAAAACCAATCGCCCCGCTGTGCCGCACAAAATAGATGAGGTTGACGAAAATACAATGCCGTTCTTCGCAATTCATGACACACCGAAGAACGAAGCCGAGGTACAGGAGTATGACGCACAAGACCAACAAGAATGCACTGGTCGAGTGCACCTCACCACTGAGTAACATAAACGAACCGACGAAACCAAAGCCTTCTTCTTCCTCACAATCAAGCCAGAGATCCCACTAGAATCAACCTCAACCGGCGCAGAAACCAGATCCTCACAAAGCACCCAACAGAAGAACAAAGGCACAGGAGGGATTCGACGGGATGTGCAAGGAGGAGGTTTCCGACCTCACCACCGACGGCACTAAGATAAGCACGGCAACACCGAAGCTCCAAGGGACCAAATCAGGATCGAAGAAGAACCAAATCAAGAGGCTCACTTGTTTTCCAGAGTTGAAAAAGGAGTCGGAGTCATCCCTTTTGAAGAGGAAGACGAGAGGTGCCTCCCGGCTGCTATGAACGGCTAGCGCGCAAGGCACTGGGCCGCTCACGCCTCCAGAGCCGCCGCCACCCAAGTCTCTCCTGCCCTTCCACGTATGAGGGGAGGAAAACCCTCATCGTGCGAGAGTGGATGAGGATGGAGCAATACCTTCAGCCTTATCTCCTCTATCACACCGACAGGTGGGCCCAGCCACCTCATTTCCTTTTTCTTTTTCCATTTTCTGCTTTTCTCTTATTGAGAAATTACCAAGATAGCCCTCAAGAACAACAACTACAGCATTCCCCTGAATAATGCTTGAATGCACAATCAAAGGATATCTGCTCATTTGGCGGTGCGCAGGAACCAGGAAATATATGTACAGCTGCTGCATATTGACCTCGCCATAGACAAGTCGACGAGCAAATAAGCTTGATCTGGCATGGTCTAGTTTATCAATTATCATTCTCGCTTAACCATAAATTAATTGAAGGGAAACAGAATCTACAGCTCGTCGTGGGCTTTCGCGTTATCAGCGGTTGGGGGCTGGTGCTCAAGCAGATAGCGAGCAGCCAACGATGCTTGCATGGCTGCACCGTACGGCAGAGCGTCCTCGTTGATGGTGAAGTAGGGAGAGTGATGAGGCGGCTGCGGTCCGCGGGTCTCGTTGTACATGCCCACGAAGTAATAGTATGTCGCAGGAACCGCCTCAGCGTAGAATGCAAAGTCCTCGGCACCCATCAGTGGCTGCTTGTCTCTCACATTCTTGGGGCCAACCATCTCGCTAGCCACCTTCACAAAGAAATCATGGAGCTGGGGACTGTTGCTTGTTGGGGGGAAGAAGGGGCGATCTTTGTCGAGGAAGTCCACGACAGCATTGCACCGCTGCACAGATGCTTGTGACACAATGACCTGAGACAAGAGAGCAAAATGCATTCTGATTTATCAATGAATTAAGATGTAAGGGTTCTGAATTCTGAGCAGTGTTACCCAAACACTGCACACTCAGCCCCCATCAATGAGGAATCTTGTTTCGATAGCGAAGCAAAACAATTTTGTTACGGTGAAAACTACAGCCATAATTTTCAATTAAACAAAAGATGACTGGAATTGTGGGTATAAGACTTCTGAGTTTTGACACTGCATTATGTACTCCCTTAGGCCTTTACTTTATATTCCAGTGTGAATTTGACACGTTGGACTCAGATATAGTGACTAGTCATTATCGTTGGACTCAGATAAAATGGCTGCCTGACTGGCCAAGCTTAACTATAATAAATTTAACCCAAGATGTCAAAGTGCCAACTGCGAATTGCGCTCGTTTAAGTCAACTATGTTTCTTTTTGTTTTCAAGAGAACATAATGCCAAGTTGATAATTCAGAAATTGATGACCAGAAAACAACAGAAATTTCCCAAGTTGTAATCGTGTTACCTCTTCGATTCGCTGCTTCAATTGATTAAAACTCTCCTTCAAAAATGCTCGGAAAGTGCCACCTATTGTAACAGAATCAGGGATGACATTGAAGGCTCCACCACCTTGAAACTTTCCAACTGTCACTACCTGCAGAACAAAGCCACCCAAAGCGGGAGGGAAAATGACATGGTGGACATCTGGAGTACACAGGAATGAGTTTTTGGCTTAATTGGTACTGTTGCAGACGTGCCGGCAGGCGACACATGCCCCCTGCCGCGCCAGGCCGGCTGCTGCCTTACAGGAGCCCACCATGTGGCCTACCACGTGCCCAGATCAAACAGTTCAAGAGCGCAAGTCGTAAAACTTAAATTATGAATTTAAATTTAGAAAGAAACATTTTATGGTACTTAAACTCTGATTCTTATACTCACAACCCTGGGTATGTTAAGAGTGGAGACAGCTTTCATGTCAGGATGTGATTAGATAGCAAGCAGTAAAACAGAACCACAAGTTTTTACCGGAGAAAGGGTACTGTCGATCCTCGGCCTGACAGCTTTTTATTTGAAAAAAATGGGTCTGCCGATACACCATTAATTTCCCTGGCAAAATTCTAAGTGCATACACACAATTCTCTATCTCTAGTTGGACCTATAGAATACAGCTATAGAAAAATGATCTATGCAAACTCCACCAAAATGAACTATGTAAATCACATAAAATAAGTATACAGCAAAGGTCAATCAACACTATGTAAATCACATAAAAATGTATGCATCGTTGCTTAGAAATCTAGGAGCAAAAATAAATTAAGTAGCTCAAGGATGGTATAGCACCTGTGAGTCCAGGGGATCAGCTTCCCGGGAAACAAGTTGCTGAAGGCTTACAATAACATTGGATGCAGCCAGTATTGGATCTATAGTGTGATGAGGAAGTGCAGCATGCCCTCCCTTTCCACTTATTACTGCCTCAAAGAATCCACTCCCTGCCATAATAGGCCCTGGCCTGGATGCCAGCACACCAATAGGCACAGTGTCAGCTACGTGAATACCAAACATGGCCTCTATGTTTTCCACAGCTCCATCTTCTATCATTATCTTTGCCCCACCACCACCTTCCTCAGCTGGTTGGAAAACAAAGACTACAGTACCCTACAGTAAACAACAAGACATTTGTAACAAGAGAAAATTTGCTAGTTATTGAAATTCCATGGTTACAAGATCTGTCTTTTGCGAGGATTACATGGTCTTGATAATACTGATACATGGTCTTGATAATACTGATACTGAGGCAACCGTGTACTAAACAGAGACCTAAGTAGGGAGTGAGGACCAAACCCCAATTGGACTAACTGTATGCTGTCTAAACAGAGATGCATAATCAATTGTTGACCAACCAAACACACAAGCGCATTTTCCACAAAGAGTGTCACAAGAAATTCAAAGAATTGATAAATCCAAAGTGGATGGTTGATTTGAATGATCAAATGAGGAATACACCACAAAAAGGAAAAACAACAGCAACAACAAGATGGCATAGTTCATTTAGCAGCGACGGAATAAACTTTTTTTTTAATGCTAAGTCAGTTCTGTCATAATTGTGCCAAGAACAAACTGGACGGCTTTCTTAGGCTAAAAGAGACTACCTTACATAATATAGTAGACTGCTCTCAGTACAAGCTAAACAAAGATATATTCTGTTATTCTTTCAGTAAAGATCAGTAAACAACACAGTTACCCTGGCAGTCTGGTTTCAGGAATCAGGAAACTACAAATAAATTGGGAAATAATAACCAAAACTACGCGTCTCTTGAAGAGAATTGTTGAGGAAAACCAAAACCAAAATCAGTGCACTTATCATTTGCCCAAATCTCGAAAACTGTTCAGGAAACCTTGCTTGATGGAGTGGAAGTAAAGCAAAGATCAAAACTTACAAATTTAAGGTTCAATATGACTATTCTACAATTTTATGCGTGAGAGCCTTTAGTTCTTTTTCTTGTTTCTTTTCTTTGAAAGTGATGTCCATCTTGGCATCTTCATTGAAGATATGGATGACACCTTGATTTCAATCACTAAACCATAAGAAAATTTTATATCACAGCATAATCATCACATAGGCAGGCTTAGTGTTAGTATAACCATAAAAAAAGTAGTTTTCAGAAGTGTGGATATCTTATCACCTAGTTTTTATAGGTTCTTATCTCCTATAGTTAATCAAACAAAACTTCCTTTACCAAGGCTGAGCATACAGAACCAGGCACTAGTTGATATATACCACAAAAATACTACATCACCACATTCTTTGGCATGAAAATCTAACTGTTGCTATCTGATTCCATCAAAGTTTAACATCAAGTGAACAGGCAATTAGTTTATACCAAAAAGGAAAAAAGTAACATGAAAAAACAAGCACATGGGGGTTAAGATAGGACAATCTTATGACTAGAGTGGAACTTCAGTAATTCAAAACCAAATAAAATGATGTAGCCATCTTTAACTCTCAATCTTCATTCTACAAATACTCCCAGTGTTAAAAGAGAAAATTCAAATCATCTCACAGCTTTTCATTGTAAAATGAGAAATTTTTAATCCTTTATAAATACAGAAAAAACTTCTGAACCAACCTGCAACTCATCACGGTGCTCCTGAAGAATCTTGGCGGAGCCCAATAGCATAGCAACATGTGCATCGTGGCCACATCCATGCATCTTCCCAGGCACTTTGCTCTTGTGCTCCCATTCCACGCTTTCCTGAAGACAACACAACAGGGTAACTTAACATGACTTTTTCAAATAGACAGTGATAGACAAATACAGCCTAATCATACTTCAGTTTTACCAGAGGAGGCTTACCACACGTAACTTATCACTAATATAGTTCAAAAGAATACTACAAATGTCCAATAACTGGAATTATAAATTATGCTATTCCCTGCAAAACAATGTATCTAGTACAAACTAAAAGCAGGTTGACCAGAAATTCTAAAGTTATTATATGTAGTTAGGTATTTCTATACTACCCAAGAGAAGAAAAAAATCATGATGGTGTGTAAATCATTAAAAAATTACAGTGAACAGGTTCTTATATAAGCAGATAATAAATCATGTGAGCCATTACTGTTTAATTATATAACAATATCACATATTTGTCTCATCACCATTCCTGACAAGATTCAAGCCTAGCTTTGCTGCAACACATGCACATAGGCCACTCATGTGATTCATTCGCATGATAAGCAAAAACGTATTCTTGTATGTCCCTAGTCAGAAGGCTAGGAAACTACCTAGACTTAGGTTAGTGTATGTCCATCCTTTTTCTTTTCTTACGAAAAGGAGTGTTTGCCTCAAGCCATCTATCCAGACTCAAATTTTTAATATACCATTTTCATATCCAGACCTGATGACCCTTAGTTTGAATTGCCCTGCTCCCAATTTCAAAGATATACATCCTTCTGACTTCAAATACTGCACACCCCTGAGATTTGGATTGCTACCGTTCAAAAGTCCAGCACAAGTTCTCCAAATTTATGCTGTTCCTCTCCCACTATCTGAATCCTCCAAATTTGAAACATGACATCTCAAACACAAGTTTTCACAAGCCGTACTGGAACCAGCAGTGTTCGTTTAGATTAAAACAGATCGCAATTTTACTCAAGAAAACCTGCAATTAGGAGCTCACAAATAAGAACTGTGATGGATCCGAAAGCCCGAGCAAGAAAATTTTCCTCTATCCGCTGCGAAGCCAAGACGCGATGGCCCAAGACAACATCAGAAAACAATCCAAACGGTAAAAGGAAAGGGGAAGCCAAAGAAGAAGGTAGCGACCTGCATGGGGAGCGCGTCCATGTCAGCCCGGAGCGCGACGAAGGGCGGGCCGCCGGTGCCGACGGTGGCGACGACGCCGGTGACGGCGAAGGGGTGCCTGTAGGGGATCCCCATAGCGTCGAGTTCCCGGCGCACGAGCTCGCTGGTGGCGAACTCCTCGTACCCGAGCTCCGGGTACTCGTGGATCCGCCGCCGCAGCCCCACCATCCAGTCCATGAACTCCGCCTCCTTCACCCGCCGCAGGAGCCCCGCCGGGTCGTCCAGCGCCGCCGAGCTCGCCGCGGCGAGGACGGCCGCGACGAGCAGGAGGAGAGGTGACGCCACGGCGGCCATGGCCAATAGTAATTTCTTGGGTTGTTTTGTCCCGTTCGCCCACGGACTCTTCACTCAGACGGAGGAGCCCTTTTTCAATGAGCAAAACGCGCACGAGGGAGTACCCTTTCAATGATTCAGTGCGCTAGCATAGCATAGGTCAAGAGCATGTACAGTGGATAGACTACAGCCGTAAAGATAGTTATGTGTCCCTGTAAATAGCTTATCTATATATAATATAGTTTATTTCTTGTGATACAGTTAATTACTGCATTATAAATGATCTAATTCTCTGTACTCTTACTCTTTCATCCACAGCATCTTATATTCTACGTGGTAATACTTACAAATAGCTAATACTAGACCGACTAGTGCACATGTCCTAACCTACGTAAGATTGATTTGGGTTTTTCGATTTCTGCTTTCCTGTGCATTTCTGCAACAGTACGCTGATGTGGTATGGATTCTTATGGCCTTTCTCCTTTTTCCTTTTTGAGTAGTCTTTTGATTTGAGACGTTTTGGTTGATTTGGTACATGGAATTTCATTAGAGGCATTTGGTTTGGCTGTTGTCTTTTACTGAACATTCGCAGAAAGATGGCTAAAGTTGTAAAGGTGCTCACCAACCGTGCATAAAAGCATCGGATTTTACAATCCAGAATTCTCTATGGATAATACTATGCTATTATCTGGATCAATACATAGCGCTCACAGAATACATTACTAAATCATTTTATACATAATGTAGACCAAACCATTCATTATATTACAAACATCATAGTTAGATAGACCGCATCAGGGTGAGTTTGCAGTAGGGCCGAACGGGCCAAATGATTACATTACAAAACAGCAAAAATGACAGCGGAAACAAAAGGGGTAGAGCACATATCGCCACAAGCACGTGACTGGGGAAACCAATATATGACTGATATTATCCAATGACTTGGGTAATATTGGTGGTACACGAGTACCGACTGAATTAGCTAGACTGAGGCAAGATCTAGACTACTAGAAACTAGACTACTCTTTAGCATCATCTTGATCACCAACATCTGGATTCTTGTAGTGAGCATAATTTCCTTGATCCATGGCTTTTGGTGAGGTGGGGGAAGAGCGACGATGAGCACAAACAACCGTGCTCACGAATCAACACACAGAGGATGCAATATATGATAAATGCATGGCTTAACAAGGAAGGCTCGGGTTCTTTTATTTGCTCAAAGCAACATTTTGCAATTATCAATAATTAGAAAGTCATATCACTTAGCATTTTAACCAAATTGCAATTTTATTAAATGGAGTAATTGTGCAATATTTATAACAGCGAAGGCTACCTCCACCTTATGCTTAATTTTTGATTGGGGTACATCCACCTATTAACAACACTGGGTATAACCACCCAAAAAAAGTCCAAATTCAGGGTCATCATGGCCCAACAAGTTTTCATCCCATCCACCAGGTTTTATAAATAGAACTAACTCGCGTAAGTTCCCATTCCCGCTTTTGATTGTAGGCACGGTTGTTCGAACAGTTTATACTCTACAGAGACTGTACACTTTACCCACAAGATATAATCGTCTTGATATGTACACACCTTTCCTTAGACATGTGAACCAAGGGGAGATTACCATAAGGCCTTTACAATGCATCCTTCAGTATTAGTTATACCCACTAAGATTTCATTTGAGAAGGGTTACGCTCCCACACCTGCGTCAATCATTACCCAGACTCCCTCTTGCGCCACACGGCGGCTTACACCAGCATCCTGACCCGTGTCCACGATGGCTTACGCCAGCGACACGACTCGTGGGTCACTCCAATGGTGCAACTCGTACTGGTGGATACAAATTATTTAGTCAGGTCGACACCATTATAGACTTATGGTTGTACTATTTTACATTGAGATGTTATCACATGATTAAGTCCTTAAAGTCATCTAGGCAGTTCATTCCACATACCAATCACATACCAACATTCCTTGGGCTACATTAGTACCCATCATCGTACCATCCATCATACTGTCCGCCCAGATGTGGTAACAACAATTATTAGGGTTTTTGATAGGCATAAAATATATTGTCTCAAACATTCCAGTCATTCACCTAAAATGATGGCCCAAATCCATTTTCATGATTAAAACATGATGATCAGAGTGATTTATGCCCCCGATACTTAAGCAAGACTAGCATGGTGCTTAAGTACGACTATAGCTAGTAGGTTACCACACATTTTATCTAGGGTGACAAGGATTAAGGGATTCAATTTCCAAAGGGTGGTATGATAATAATCAAGTAACAATTTGGTATTTAACTACCTTAAACAAGTAACATACATTTGCATAAGGAACTTGGCATGCAATTTGATAGTTTAAATGAATATAATTTGCATAAGATGTAGGTTCAATATGATCGAAGTGTTGACGTGCCTGGGTCTAAGACGAGAGTATTGATAATCTTGAGCTTGATCAAGTTGGAGTTCTCCCGTTTCTTCGAACTCTACTCGGACGAACGCATCGGAAAAGAACAAACAAGCAAATAAAACAAACAAATAATAAATAAATAACAAATGAACTCCAAATTGAACAAAACTACTACTATTAGAAAGCTTTTTAGAAACAAATTTCACTTGAATCGGAGTTAAAATGAGGGGGAACGGAACTTCCGAAGTTTGAGTTTGGATTAAATCCAAAGAAAAAGAGAAAGGAGAGAGAGAGAGAGAGTCTGTTTCTCTGACACGTGGGGTCCAGTGGACAGCGGCTTGGCTCATGGCCATAGCGCTGTGGATCGAGTTCATGGGGCCGGTTCACAGGTAATGGAGGAGCTATCAGTGTTTGGGCCCACTTGCCATTCTCAAAGAGGAAACCAACCGGAGTAAAGAGCCTCATTAATTCGTCATCGGGTCCACGCGTCATTGAGACTAGACATCAATTAAACCAGGTGCTAATTAAAGCCAAACCCTAAGACAGAGATTACAATGGATTAATGACGCTACAGGAGCTGACCGAAATTCGGACAATAGGGGAGCTTCACGGTGGCTTGCGACTCTGGCTTGTCGCCGACGGAGAAGGGTGCAGCGGCGCCGGGCAAGGCCAAAAACAGGTCGCCCAGAGGACGGCGGTCCTAGGGAGGCGGCACACGGCCAATGCCAAGACCGGAGCGCAAGCAAGAAGACCATGGGTGCGTGGCAAACCAGTAGTGGGGCGACGCGGGGAGAAAGATGGAGGAAGCATGAGCAAGCACATGGCGTGGGGATCTCACTGAGACAAGGAGGGGAGCTAGAGGTGGACGGAGGATTGAGAACAGCGGCGAGGAAGGGTTTGGCCAGAGGCGAGGGAGGTGGGCGATTCTGGCGGCTCCTTTGGTCCAAAAACAAATCGGCTTGGGGAAGATGCTCCTTGGCTCCTAGAACACGTGGTGACGGCGGTGGCACAGTGAAGGGCGCACCAGAGCGGCGGTTCGATGGCGAGGGCACGTCGGCTTAAACAGGAACTTCGACTTTCTCTTTAAGGAGACTTACCGAGGGGAAGAGAGACAAGTAAGGGGGCAAGGGAGATGCCGAGGCTCCTTTATAGCTGAAGGTGGGAAGGAGGTGGCCGTTGGGGCTCTTGAAGGCGGTGCGGCGCGGCAACAAGGACGACTAGAAAGCATGGCGCTCTGGCGTGCAGCACGGCGGTGCGGACGAGGAGCTATGGCGGCAAGGACGAGTAGGCGGCATGGCGCTCTGGCGCGTGACACGGCGGCGAGGATGAGCAGGCATGGCGGCAAGGATGGGCAAGCGACACTGGCGTGCGCACGGTGCGGGGCATGTCCAGGCCAAGATGGGAGTGCTGGGGTGGCACGGGCCGAGAAAAGGGGCAGAGGGAAAAAGGTCAGGGGGGTGGGAGGGGGAAATGGGCCGAGTCCAGGTGGAAATTGAGAGAGAGACTTTTGAGTTCTTGAGATCTGAACTGAGATTGAAGTAAGATGAACTGAGATTGAAGTAAGAGAGATTTGAAATCCTTTTGGGGATTTTGAATTAGGCTTTTGAAATCAACTTTGAACTTTGGGGGAACTTTTGGAAATACACACCTAGCTTCAAGGTAAATTTTTTTTGAACTCCTTAACAAACTAAAAACCAACTTAGAAACCAAATTAAACCAAATTAAGCCACCCCAAGAAAATGGGATGTTACACCCTTTGCATTATTATTGCATAATAGCAGGTGAAAATTTGGTGTTTTTTTTTTTTGCAAAGTTCTTCTGCGTTTTAACCTTTTAACAAAGGCATGCTCGTGTAGCATACTTGGAAGTCTCGCTAAAACAAAAACATGTCTATTGAGTGACTGCATTCTCCTTGTATGGTTTTGTGTTGTTTGGTTATGGCTTGTATTTGGTACATGAACCCTGTTTTTCACCTTAGTGTCTGCGACAATGTCTATGTGATAGTCAGCAAAAAAACTCGTTATGTGCTCGAATTAAAATTAATTTGAGCCCAGTAGTTGATTGGTGAAAATTGAAATATGTCAATTTCTAATATAAAAAAAGTTAACGAGACTCGGTTCGATAGTGACTTGTTAGCTCACTTTTAAAATAACCACTTAAACAATAAATAAAATGATTTTACGTCCAATGAAGCTTGTTTAGCTTGATAGCCAGCTCCAAACAATATGACGAGTAATTGACGTATCAAATGAATTGAATCTTGAGTTTTACTTGAACTGCAATTTGCTGAAGTTTCTGCTCTGATGGACCATCCGCAGGGTAATGGCGAACAGTCCGAGCTGTTGGAGGCCGCAGACCGTCCGCCATGGAACCGCGGACCGCGAGTTGGGGCTGAGCAAAGTACTGCCAGATGAATGTCCGAGGAGCAGGATAACCAGCAGATTGTCCGTTAGTGTTGATCTTGCATTTCTACGCCCAAATATTCCAAAATGCATACGAATTTTACAAATCAGAGATCACGCACACCAATAAGAATCAATGCGAATATCTAGTGTCAGACTTGCAGTATGGCAAGGAAGAAGCAATGGTGAATTGGTGATTGGTGTGAGCTTGCTCGTTGACGAGCACCAGAGGCAGCTCAGCTCGAGACAACTACAAGAGGTTAGTAATCAATAGACATAGACTGAGACACCGCTTGTACCTAAGAACTTGCAGCAAAGATACGGAACTCAAGTGTAAACAAAGAAACGGATCCACCTGGTCTCATGCAATGTAACGTATGTAGGATTATTTATTTATTTGCTGCTGGAAGTTGACCGGGTCTCTAAAATACTATCACGAAACTGTTCCTCCTTTATTGCCATCGAATCTCAATTTTTATCCCGTTTTTACCACTATCATCGGTCAACCATAAGTTGACTGTCAAATTGCATGCGAAAAAATTTATTTAAATTTTTCTTTAGCTAAAGTAGGACAAGCTGTGCATTTGACAGATTCATTCACAATTTTCTTCGAAGCGCTAGACTGAGTCGACCTTTCCTTTTCAGCAAAATCAGCAAGTTGTCTGGTCAAAACTCCAATTTCTATTGTAAGTTTAGGACAGTTAGAGCAACAAGCTATCCCATGATAAAACATCTGTTGAATTGATTCCTGAGATGAATTTAGTCTAGCTTCTAGCAATTTACAATTAGAGCAAGCTTTAAATTGAGTATTTGAAATACTTGACTCTAAACATGTAAAAGCACTAAACTTGAGCTTTTCAATTTCATCATTTGCAAGTTTTAACTTTTCATCACAAGAGTCATGTGCTAGTCTTAAATCATCAAATTTAGCATTTATTGATCTAGCAGTCTCCAACTCAGAATGTAAAACTTGACAAGACTCACATGATTCATCATCAGGAATATAACCTCTAAGTCTATTAATTTCAGAAGTTAAGTTTTCAACAAGACAATTATTTTCTTTCAGTTTTTTTTGTCCTTTTTTATTCAATAATAAGTTTAATCAAACCATCTTCAATTTCATTATAAGATGGTCTTACCTCATCAGATCACCGCCGCCGCCGTTGCTTGCCATGAAACACATGCTTGTGAAGTCGTCGTTCTTCTTTTTGCCTTTAGAATCAACGTCGTCGTCGTCGATGTTGTCGCAACTCTCATATTCCACATCACTTGAATCAAGATTCTCGATAACCGATATGATCTTTTCAGCAAACTTGCGACGAAAATTGCCACACTTGGTGTTGTTGTTCTTGGATGGCCGATGACGATAATTCTTGTCTTTCTTGATCTTCTTCCCTTTGAGCTTGGGACATTCAACCTTGATGTGACCTGGCTCGCCACATTCATAGCACTTAATCGAACTTGAGAAGCCTCCTCACTTCTTCATCCTCATATTGTTGAGTGCCTTATATGCTCGTGAGGAGATCAACATCAAGTCTTCTTCAAGGAGTTGTTCGAACTGTTCCTCAGAAAAAGAAGACAATGCAGATACAAGAAAAGAGCTCGAAGTAGTAGCCTGCATGGGGTTAGTCACAAGTGCTAAAGGTGAAGATATATCGATCTTAGATGGCAAAACTTCCATCTCATAGGTTTTTAATCTAGAGAAAAGATCATCCATGGTTAAAGTATCTAGATCAATAGTTTGATTGATAGTTGTGACAACCATCAACCACTCAGAACCTAAAGATCTCAAAATTTTAGTTGCATTAGCTTCATCAGTAGGAATAACATTAACACCGCGCAGATTACTCAATATTTTTTCAAAACGAGCAAACAGATCATCAATACCTTCACCAGGCTTCATAGCAAAATCATAATATTCTTTTTGATAAATATTTCTACACACTTTCTTAATTTTAGTGGTTCCTTCATGATAATCGCAAAGAGTCTTCTATATTAAGTGGGCAAAATTAATATGAGCTACACGATCAAATTCTTTACGAGAGATCTCTTGAAACAACAAGTTACGAGCTTGAGCATTTAAATCAACATTTGTTTTATTTAGATTAGTAACAGTAATAGGAACCTCATAAGGACGAGAAACCTTATTCCAAACATTATTACTTTGAGTCTCAATATAAGCTTGCATACGACACTTCCAAAAGGCAAAATCAGCACCATCTAGCATGGGAGGACGATTCACATACCTCTCTGAGGCCATAGCAACATCGCTCTGATACCACTTATAGGATCGTTAATGACAATCAGAGGAGAGGTGAATGATTGTATAAGATTTTTCACACTCTAATTCTTTCTTACAAAGAAGACAACAATTGATTAACGAGCACTGTATGTAAATCAATTGAAGTCCCTAGCTTCCTGTTAACAACTAGTAGGCAGCAACCAATAGATTAAGAGCTAGTTTGGTTCGCTACCTGATAGCATGTTACCTGGCCGGACATTCCCCCTGGAAGCTGCCAGCTCATTGTTTGGTTTGGTACTCAGATTTGGTCGCAGCAGCAAAGGTCGAAGACCAAAGCGCCAAAACTAGCGCTGGCGATGGTGCTCGCCAGTGTGATTCATCCACCGTCCGTTGGTTTGATCCATCGTTCTATTTTTTATTCACCAATTTCAGGCACAGGTTTCCAACCAAACAACTCATCTTTAGGTTTGTCTGGTCAGATAAAAATCATCTACTTTTTAGACTACCTTTAGACACTATTTTTTTCAGACATAAAATTCAGGACACCAACCAAACAAACCCTAATTCCTCCTTCCTAAAGCCACGTGAATCAGCACATACAGACACCAACCAAACAAAGTCTAATTCCTCCTTCCTCAAGCCACGTGAATCAGCACATGCACAGCCACCGCATGCCTTCACGTGATAGCCAGAAGACCGGCCGCCGCCGCGTGCTAGCAATCCTTGTAACTGAGAGCACCTAATCTCCTGCAGCCGCCAGCACCTTCAATTCACGTCGAAGCACAAGCAAAAAGATGGCAGCAGCTAGCATTAAACAATTCTCAAAAAGCAAGCCGCTAGCTCCACATTCTCATGCATAAGCAAAGGCCACCATTAAATCACATGTCAAGTACAAGCAAAAAGGTGCAGCCTCAAGCAATAAACAAATCAGTAGATTGGTTGTTCCGAGCCACACAACCAACAGCCGCATCAATCTCTCGTCTCCCACGGCACAACAGCTGCTTCACCTTTTTCTTCTCTCCAGATCATGCGCGAACCAAGACCCGGCCGCAGCTGCTCCACATGAAACCTCCGCCGGACGACTTTTTCTTTCTCTCTCTTCTAGTCGCCCACGCCAACAGCCGCCAGGCAATTTTCCCGTCTCCTAATTTCTTTTCTGCCGTGGCTCCTATCACCTCACCTCATGCCGAGAGAACTTAAATACCCACTTACAGTATTTAAACCCCAATCACTCATGTACGGTTTACTAGTCTTAAGACCTAATACTTAAACTTTTACACCAAATTACACAATCAATTTTGAACACTCTAAAATTATCACATATCATAGCCTTTAGACCGCACCTCCGTAGCTTCAATACGTATCATCCATCTTTGATCTCCACACGCTCTAACTCGAGCTCGACCGTCTCTTCCAGCATCCTCGACTCTCTGGACCATAACTTCGCACAAAGCCATCTCCCGGTCACCGCCGTAGACTACGATCGCCTCCGAGTTACCCTGCACATGCAAAGACCAAAACACCATCTTTTCCCTCCAACTTGACCGACATAAATCAAGGCACGCCACACGCCTCAAATAACATCAGTATCAAACATTGTTAATTATTCATCAACTAAAATATACTAGATCTAGGCATCTAACCACATGGTCTAACACTATACGATAAAGACTATACGATACACATCTATTGATTCAAACTAGCTCAGAGGCTCAAGATCACAAGCACTGTGTTACAAGTGGTCATAAAAAATTCAATTGACCTCCAAGCGTATCTATCCAACCATCATACATCACATTTCATCATTTTTACATAGCAAATACTAAAGAACTCTGGATAAACTGTGATTCCCAAAACAGACTATAATAATCAATTTCTTTCAGTGAATTTCAGTACCTGCTATTTTCACAATAAACATTGTATTATCAGTTAAAAAAAATTAATGGCACCTGAGGTGCGCTGAATCTAATATACAGGACATTATGGACTGAGCATTGACTAACTTATTCTCGGCTATAAACTAATCACTATTAATGGGGATCATTGTAAATTTTGACTCCGTAAAGTAAATCAACAATTCGACATATATACCCACAAGAGAATTTCCACTTTTTATCAAAGGCAACTTTTATTTATAATGGTTTCCCATGGAGAGCCACATGAATTGGATCAACACCGGTATTCTTACTATAATATTCTCTGGTATCTTGCGTTCATCTCCAGAGTAGCCTATGAGTCCTAACCACACGACATGTAATAAACTCTCGTTGCGCTGGTGATCGATTGCCAATTTAGCATACACGGTTTGCCAGAATTCTAAATTAGGGAAATTTTGATATATGTCATTGCTAAGTGCCCGTTTTAGAAAAGTGTCATCGTTTATTTCGATATTCGAAATATGCCACTGCAAAGCTTGAAAGATCATACAAATGTCACTAATATACATATTCTATCAGTATTGGACCAAATTGCCCCTACCTTCTCCTTCTTCACTCCTCACACTGTCTCTTCTCCATTTTAGAGCTCCACGCCATCTCCCTTGGCCTCTTCTCCATTTTTAGAGCTCCATGTCACTGCCTCCTCGCCACCGCCACCACCTTGGCTCAAGGCTCTCTCTCTCTCTCTCTCTCTCCCACGACCGCCTCTCCTCCTGGCTCCTCGCCACACCGCCACCACCAAGGCCACCTCCGCCAGCTCGCTGCCTCTTCGCCTTCGAGCCGACGCCGACGCCGCTTCTGTTCCGCCTTTGATGTGGTCAGCCTGACTGATCCGCACTCTAAGTCTGCGGCGCCGTCTGTTTCACGGAGTGGAGGAAGAAGACAGATCCAAAGAATGTGAGGAAGAAGCCCGAATCCTAGGGAGGATGATCGATCACGCTGCAAGCCGCATGCAGGTTGCCGCTTCTTCCCACCAGATCCGCCGGATCTAGTCACGGCCCTCGGCCTCAAGGCGAGACCGGCTCGTGGAGGTGCCTAAGGTCTCGTGGAGGACGACGATGGCTCGAGGACGCTGCCGAGCTCCAGAGACGGTGCAAGATTTGGTGGAGCACTTGAGATGTTCGAGATGTTCGACATGTCACCACCACGCCGGGCGTGTTCTTCTACGGCCCGCCCGGCCATGCAAGAAGACGCCGCCCAAGGCCATCGCCAGGTGCAAGGCCAACTTCATCGCCATTAAGGGCCCGAGCCGCCACCATGTGGTTCGGTGAGAGCGAGTCCAACGCTCATGCGACCTTGTCATCAGAGATAGAAGTGGCTGGAGAGTGAGGGTGACATGGGAAGAAGACGGGGGCAATAACGTCAATATTTGTGAAATATGTAGATCGGTGGCATTTCTATGAGAAAAAGATGTTTGCAATGGCATATTTCGAATATCAAAATGAGCGATGGCACTTCTCTAAAACGGGCACTTAGCAATGACATATATCAAAATTTCCCTCTAAATTATAATACAGTTCCAGGTTACAACTAGTCATTTGATAACACATGTCACCTCTAATCTAGATCAGACCAAGACAACGCGGTGCACGTCCATTTATTAAAGCTTTTAGCTCCAGTGCTCAAGATCATAAGTCTATCCAACCATCGCCTAATAGCATGTACAATGAGCCTATGTCAGTCGTCTATAACCATTGCCACGTAGGATTTTTGCTGACGTGGATGAAAGAGAATAAAGAGAGAGAAAGATGTTTGTTGTCTATAATCATGTAGTCGACTATAGCACAAGAAACAAGAAAAACATTAAAAGATTGTGTGTTCTATAAAGACAACTAAAAAGACAGCAGTCGTCTATACCATTGTAGAGTTGTCTTTAGTGCTGTCTACAAGTGACATGGATAGCTGTTATAGACAGCAGCTGTCTATACCATTGTACATGCCCTAACATCTTCAATCCTCGTAATACTTGAACTTGATGGTACTAACTAATACTCATATGAACTAGTAGCAGCTTCGCTCATAAGAAGCTTGTTAACTCATTTCAAAATTGCACATCGCAATAGAAGCTACGCTATATATATATATATATATATATATATATATATATATATATATATATATGAAGCCTTTTTTCTACTCCCTGAGTAGTTACTTCCTATTCCGTATCTCACAACGTAGGGAGTATCTTGTGCAACCGAGAATGTGTATGTGTAATATACGAGTATATAATATCACTTAGGTGGTATTTACACCTTTTCATGGGTGGTATGTACATTTTTTTAGATATACTCCTTTTTATATGCGAATATGAAGGTATTTATAAAATATGCTAAAAACTATGGACTTTCTTACAAATTTTAAAATTTCATCCATCAGGTGACAAGTAGAAGTAACACTTAATTTTCTCAAAGCTAAGACTTCATTCATCGTTGTAGACATGTTCATCAAACTCAAACTCAGAGTACAAGCAATATTACAAGGTCAGGCATCGAACTCAATTTTCTTTACAAGACTACAGACATGTTCATTTGCCATCTCGGGAATTTCCTGTTGTAGCTCATCTGGAATGGCACCTTGGGCTCCATTTGCCATCTCAAGAATTTCCTATTGTAGCTCATCTGGAATGGCTCCTTGGTTGAATTCTTGTCAACCTTCTCCACAATTCCACTGTCCTGAAGCCAAAATTTGGATGAATTTGCTGTAAGAAAAGGAAACAATAAGGCCTATAGAAAATGCATATATATATATATATATATATATATATATATATATATATATATATATATATATATATATATATATAGGCATTATAGCAAAATGGTTTCCACAATGTTGCATATATCAAATTTTCGTTGTAGCTCATCCGAATGGCTCCTTGGGCTCCATATCCCACCTCGATCCAAGATTCAAGTTTACATCCGAGATGTTAAAGTGAGCATGCTTTACCTTATCCACACCCAGAACCGAAGTCTGGGCAAAGTGGCAAGGCAGTGGGGGAGCAATGGCGCACACACCTGGTGAGGCGAATGAGGGTGGCGCTTAGGGCCGAGGGGTGGAGAGGTGGGCGCGAGGTGGAGAGGCGGCGCAGTGGCAGCCAGCCACGGGGTCTGAGAGGCGGCGCCAGCCAGTGGGGCCGAGACGGGAACTCCTAACCCTAGCCACACGCGGGCGGAGAGGAGAAGAGACCGTGGCTGGGTGGCGCTGGTCAAGCAAAGCAGGAGCCGAGTCGGGGAGAGTGAGGGCGGCGGTGCAAGGGAAGGAGGCGCATGAGGGCAGCCGCGGCGATCTCAGAAGACGAAGGGCACGGACTACGGGAGGTGTTGGAGGATCCTGTTTTTATGAGATAGGTGTAGACCGCAAGGGGTTTTTCAAAATGGCATAAGTGATGAGGGCATCCCACCCGCCGCATCTGTATGCGCCCGTGAGATCCGATGGTCAGCCGCCAGATTTGCACCTTACCACCAAATACCCATTTGCACTAGATACGTTCCCATATATATATACCCGTTTCGTACTCCTAGGAGTATGTACTCCCACTTCCAATATATCACTTAAATGCACATATTATACTTCTTTATCACTTTTAGTATACTTAAATACTAATTATAAGATACTCCAATGCGACTTGATTGAAAAAGTTTCATTGGAGCCCTTTGTTTTTTTGCTATATACCCTTTTTCATATATAAAAGAAGTGTATACACAAATTTTGCTATAAAAAGTGGACTTTAATGAAATTTTTCATAGAACTCACTTTGGGGTATCTTATAATCATTATTAGAGTATGCTCAAATAGCTAAATAGGTATCATCATATGATTTAAGTGGTATATAAGAAGTAGGAGTACGTACTCCCAGGAGTACCATACCAGTTTCCTATACACACACACACACACAAGTCTATAACCAAAAAAGAAAGATTTCCTAGACAACAGAGGCCTCGCACTATTCCTCTTAGCAACTTCGAATACACAGACGAGATGCAGATCCTACAATAAATGCAAACCACTGCCCAAATGTAACATCTCAAATTTTGGCCTTTTCAAAAATTTATTTCAAAATAATCAATTCAAAGATTTGGATTTTAAATTGGAGTTCCTGTTAATTCAAATAGCCTTTTTGAAGCTTTAAAAATAGAATTAATCATTTGCATTTTAATGAATTAATTTAAATTTTAAATTGAAATTTTAGAAAATGAAAAACATTTTAAATGATTTAAATAAACATCAATTAAACTCAAAAATCATTTTATTAAATTTATTCAGTTCTAAGGTTTTTTGTAGAATTTTTTTTGGATTTTTTCCGAATTTATTTTATTTTGGGATTTTCCATATTTTCTTTATCTTTATTTTCTCTCTCCTAGTCATCGTCTTCTAGCTTTGCACGCTTACGTCTGTGGCTGTCTGAAAATCAGTCGAGCCTTCTGAAAGTCTCCAATTTCTACATTTCTTCTTCGTTCTCCTCACTCGATTCATTTTTTCAAATCTGTCTCAAGCAATGCAACCCTGTCATCACCGCGCCAATTACCCCGGGCAGTCAATGCCCTCGTTCCCTCAGCCATCCATCAATGTTTTGCCATTTCTTTCAGTTTCCAAACCGAGCCTGAAATTGCTGTCGGCATTCACTCACCTTCCCGGCGGTTCGACTCACGGTTGAAGCTATAAATTGGCATGTCGTCACCTTATCTATCCCTTTGCATCCCCTCAAATTTTCAGAATCTCCGGAGCACCGTAGACATCACATTTCTGTTTTCCCGAACGACGACCGCTTCACTCAAATCGCACATTCGTCGCTCCGGTGAGATTTTCGAATTTCTATTCGCGTCATATCGTGTTCCCGAGTATTTTGAACCCTCATGTGAAGTTAATTTGGTTTTCGTGGGAATCGAGTTTTTCCCCAAACCGTTCTCATCGTCTTCTGTTGATTCGTCGCCTTCGGTGAGCCAAAATACAATTCTTAACTACTGCACGATCACTGTCATCTACTCTACCAATTGCTAACATCCATTTGTTCAATTTCCCGTCGTGCGCCGCCGCCACCATGCCGCCCTTCTTTCGGTCGCTGGCCTTCATCGCGTCACTGTCTGGGACCGTCTCCGGCCTCCCCGAGCTGCGCCACACCACCATCGTGCTGGTGCATAGCCGTGACACGCGCCTCGCCTCGCCTCGCTCGCCGCACGGTCGCACATGGTCGCGGCGCCGCCGCCGCCATAGAGTCGCCGCCGCCGTCGCAGGGCCTTCCTGGTCGAACCGTCGTCTCATAGGGGTAGAGGGACCCCATGGGGTCCCATTTTAGTGCTTGGCCAGCCACCTTGCCGCCTCCCGCGCCGGCGTCGTTGCCATAGCCGAAGTGCCTAGAGCTCTATTTGTTTCGTTCCGTGCACAACCTTGCTAATTGTTCACTTACATCATGGTCCCACAAGCCCAAAACTCATCCATTCTTCTCTTACTTCACTGGTTACTCTAGCATGAGGACCCACCATGTCATAGCCTCTAGGCTTTTAGTTCTCAGGTCAGTTTGTCCACCCAACCGGCCAACCAATTTCCAAAGATCTGTGAGCGCTTCTACATGTATTATTATTTTATGTTAGAATCAAACTTCCAGATGTCCGTTCTCCTTCGTTCGAACTCCAAATTTGTTGATTTTCGATCCTTAATTCATCTAAATTCGTTCTCTACTTTCTAGTATTTATTTTATAATTTTTATTTTTTTGCTTTTTGTTATTTATTTGGTCCGATATGCGCGTATAGAGTTCGACGTTGCTGACACAAATTCAGATCAACAGGAAGCGCTTACCTCCAACGTCACCGAGGGTGAGTCTCCTTTGAACACTTTGAACCCATATTTGTTAAATAAGGTTTTCAGTTTTAAAGTTATGCATTGCTATTTCATTTAAATGATAAGTTTAAACTGTAGATTGTTAGTTAAAAACATAAAGTTCGTTAATGACATCCTTGATATTTGTTATCTGTACCTTTGTAATCCTAGCGTAGAAATTCCGTATTATTGAATACAATTTTGTAGAATAGTTTGATACGGTAGAATTGCTTAGATGTGTTGTATGGTCTTGTTTAACCTATGGGGGAAGAAATACCATTATTATCTTATATGTTTTAAATTTGGAAGATATTCGACATTAGGAATGCCAATATTTGTAAATAAAATAAAAATGGTGGAAAATATTTTTAGACTAGGGTCAGTGGCACGAGTCTTGTTTGTGTCACCTTGGTCGATTAAGGACCGACTCTTGTGTTTATTCAAACCAAGCATTACCATGCAACCACACGTCCTAAATGGGAAGGGCCTGGCTGCATAATTTACTAAGTCTGAACATTTAGCCCGCGGGCTGTAGATGGTAGGTGTTACTTGGATTTTGCAGACGATGGTAATTGACGTCTAAGTCCGGATAGGTTACCCCCCACAACGGTGAGCTCCAAGTCGATGGTAAATGATGTCCATGACTTGGGGTTAAGCTCATCGGGCGGGTTAATGGTAGGATAAAGTATTGTAAAAACCATGTGATAATCGCTTAGTTGCGCAAACCTTTGGAAGTGTGTGAAGCGGACAATATAAGTTGATTATTTCGTGTGGATTAAGCTGTACAATCTTTGCAGAGTGTTAAAAACTATTCGAATAGTCGTGCCCACAGTCAAAGGTAGGCAAGGTGCGTATACACATGTTAGATTTCAGTTTTATTTTTATTTTTAAAAATATTTTGGGAATCCGGGAGTAGTTGGCACTCTTATAATGTTGTTCTGGCAGTTAGAGCCAATTGAGCAACTAGAGCTCAAATCTTGAAAACTTGACGGATAGAGCCTCTTTACTAGTGTATGGTAGTTGGAACCTGCACTAGAGATTAATTCAAATTACTTTAATTGTTTAATATTCATTTGTCAAATATGCCTTATAAAAGATGTTTAAACTTAAAATGTTGCTTTGTGCAAAAGAACCTTATATGCCCATTTGTTTAAGCTGTGCATATGCATATTTTCCAAGACTCACGGAGTACTTTAGGTACTCACATGCTACACTTAACAAATCTCAGAAGTCTACGAAGATGCCGAGAACGACTATGACTACTTCGCTGTGGGCTTCGATTTAAGGCTTCTCGAGTACTAGGTCAAGCGCTTCCTACCAAATGTAGGTGGGCGATTCGATGGGTCAACCACAGAGTTTATTATTTTATTTACGCTGCTGTGAGACTTAAGGTTTTTGGACCTCTTTTGTAATAAGTTACCATAAGGCCGGTACTCAGTTATTTATTAATGTTAATTCGTAATTCGAACTGGTTATCAACAATATTTTTACTGTGTGTACTAGCTACTGATCTGAAACTGGTGCAGAAATATACAGAGAGTTTGGATTTAGAAATCCGATCCCGACACCAAATCAGACCAAACGTACCCTCTCCTCCGCTCAACGAAACACAAGACATAACCAAATCAAGATGGGAAGTAAGAGCCTGTTTGGATTGGAACCTAAATGAACCTTACCAAATTTTGGTAATACCCATAAAATTTGGCTAGTATTTGGATTGGTTCCAATATGTGGCATACCCTTGAAAAATTTGGCCACGCCAAATATTAGTAATGCCCATAAAATTTGGCTACAATTTGGTTTGTTGCCAAATTTTGGTACTACCAACGAAAATTTGGTAAAGTCAATTTTTTCTTCACAGTTCTTAGGCAAATTTTGGGTGGCCAAAAAGCTAATCAAATAATTGGTAGGGCAACTAGCCTATGAGTTTGCTAGGTGGCATCATTTTGTTGGATGTGAATAGGGACATATTAATCAATATCGGTATTGCCCGTGGGTCCCACATGACATCAATTTTCTTTTACCCTAAAATATGTCAACTTGGGTCTTGTTTTGTTGATAAAATGACGAGGAACATAACGGTTCAAACGGATCGTAAATCGGATACTGGGTTTACGAAATATGATCATTTCAAACAGACAAATCAATCTAACCATGCAATTAATATCAATCTAACCAAATTTTGGTAATACTAAAATCTAGGCAATGCCAAACCAAACACTACCAACCATTTTTTTGTCCATATTTTGATATTGTCTAGATATTGGTGTCAAACCAAACACTAGTCAATTACTTTTTTTATCTATATTTTAATATTGCTCAGATTTTAGTATTACCAAAATTTAGTGTGACTCGTTAGGGCATCAATCCAAACAGCGCCTAAATTCCACTACTACGGCCGCATCCAAGACCGTGAACGGTAACCGCGGCGACAGAAATGGCAAGAGACAGCCGCATCACAAGAGAGCGACGAGGAGGAGGAGGAGGGGATCGTTAACCATGGCTGCCGAGCTGCGGGTTCCCTCCTCACTTGGTTGCTGCTTTCACGGTGGCAGCGGCGGCGCAAGCTCTGTGCCGAAAACCCTAGGCACGTGCTGTCGTCGTGGGGAGATATTACGAGCAGGAGGGTTGGGCTAGTTAGGCCTCTGTGACTTTCGGCCCATCAGCCGCTCCGTGGGTTCCACCCCGTCTCCCTCCCCATCATTTCCGTTTCTTGTTCCTTCGTCCCGACTCCCGACTCGGTCTCAGGTCTGATCGGAAGGAAGGTAGGAAGAAGATTTTGAGGGGTTTTAGCCGGATCAGATCATCGCCATGAGCGAGGTGTTCGAGGGCTACGAGCGCCAGTACTGCGAGATCTCCGCCTCCCTCTCCCGCAAATGCACCGCTGCCTCCGCCCTCGATGGAGGTATGTTGTGTATAGAGTTGTCCCAAGAACCATCTCCCAATTTATCTTTCCTCAATCTTAATTTCTCTCTTCGAATTGTCTAACTTTCTGCTGGTTTCTCGGGTTGTTTGCTTTATCTTCTTTGCAGAGAAGTTGAAGCAGAAGGCGTCGGAGATCAAATCCGGCATCGATGGCGCCGAGGCACTGGTAGGTAGCCCCTTCTTATTTGTAAACAACTAAAACAATATCTTCTCGATCCAAACTAAGTTGCCTAAGGAATTAGATTGATTTATGGTAAATCAAGGAGTTGTATTTTTGCACCGATCACGGAAATGTTTCGATTTTGTAGGATTAAATTACAGTGTAAATCAAGGGAACATTCTATTTTTACTTTTTAGGATTTCGTTAGTGCACAAATGAATAGTTCTTTTCTAGGATTAAATTGCTGTATGAATCGATAAGAGATTACTTTGCTTTGGTAATAGGTTAGTGTTTGCGTAATTCAGTAATTGGATATGTTGGAATGTTGAGATTGTGGTTTTCTTGTTCAGATAAGGAAGATGGATCTTGAAGCAAGGAACCTCCAGCCAAGCGTGAGGGCTGGGCTCCTGGCGAAACTGAGGGAGTACAAGTCGGATCTTAACAACCTGAAGGGAGCGTTGAAGAGAATCACTACTGGTAATGCCCAACAAGGAGCGAGAGAGGAGTTGCTTGAGTCAGGAATGGCAGATACATTGGCGGTATGTTGCTTATTCTGAATTCATGAATGATTCCTACTTTGGAGGTGAATCGGGTTTGTTGGTCGAATGGTCGATGCATCTATCATGAACAAGTATTTTATTGCTTATACATGTCATAAATGATAAGCACTAAATACCCGTCTGGTCAGGGGTAATTTGTGTTAATTCTCCTCGAAAGTGCAGCTTCAGAATCAGATTACTAATTCTCCCCCAATCTAGAAATAAACCAAGCGGTTTGGGGAAATATACATGACGGTTTCTGCTTTCCCAATTCCATAGTATTGGACTATTGGGTATGCTTATGGCCCAAATATCCTAGTAGATGTACTGATGTAGTTTCTTTCGATAACTTTTTTTCGCGTGTTCCAAGGAATGTTGAGTTGAGTATGTCAGGATGTGCTTGTGTTCGAAGGACTCGATCCAACAAGAGGGAGATAGGATGGCTGAGGCGGTCACCAAACTCCATGCATGGATTGGAAGGCCTTCCATGGAGATCAGAACCCGGAAGTAAAGAGTTTTGTGACAACATACCAATTTCGACCACCACCGAGAAGAAGGAGAGTGCAACCCGTGCTGATGGAGCCGCCATGAGGAGACGCTTTATTGGCGAAGTGTTGCGATGACCAGAAGTTTTTGTAAGAAAGGATGAATCAAAAGCAGATCGGCGCTCGCCCGCTTCGATCGCGAAAGCACAACTTCAAGAAGGGCGACTTCGTCGAGTCCTCCCACGCAGACAACCACCGCGACGCCGAGATGTAGCCCATGCTCGCATGGTCAGGGGAAAGGGACGACACAAACTCGCTTGCCGAGATGGGCGGGAGGGTCTCGAAGGGAAGACGCTGCCGACGCTACCATAAAGCATCCGACCCGCCCCCGCCCCGCATGTTCTAGCTCGGGCGTTTTTGCCCGCAACAACACCTGTATTGAGCGCCCACCACCACTGCCGACGCTGGAGACAATGAAGCTAGCGAGCTTCCGCGAGAACGCCGCGAGCAATCGAGTACTGCAGGTTTAGCGCCCGCCAAGAGGCGGAACGCCAACTAGCGGCCGTCCAAGGCCACTAGCAGACCTGGATGGAGACCGATTGCGCTTGTTTGAGGCGACTAATGCCTTTACACCAGAAGCATCGGGTTGGATTCTGGCACTCCACGGCGACATGGTCACACGCGAAGCAGTTGAAGCACAAGCCGATGAGATCACGCGGGACAGGCCTAGCAACGGGGGCTCGACGGCGGCTGGGTTGGTGCCTTCTGCGCCAGGAGCTGCGGTGCCACACTTCTTGCCAAGAGCCTCGTTCCGTAGCCTGGCTGGGAGGGGCGACCTTGGCATGGGTGCTCAGTCATCAGCTCATTTGAGAAGCCTAAGAGAAACCGCCTGAGAGAAACCGCCTCCTCCCGCGCCGTCCGCCACTCTGGCGGCGGCGGCCACATCTAAGCCTCCTCCGCCACCATCGCCTCTCCTCCCCATGGCCCCCCTCCTCGCCCTCCGATCTTGATTTCAAGCATGGTGTTCGAAGCTATCCGAGAAGGAACGAAGATGGTTGACTCTCTCCTTCTAGCCCCAACTCGGCCGAATCCTGCTGCCTCGCCACCAGACTCCTTCCTTGCCGTTGTCCTCGCTGCTCGACGGCCTTTCACCGCTTTCACCCTTCCGCCTCGAGCCACGCCTCAACGGACACTAAGTGCAAGGCATCCTTATCTCGACGGCTGGCTCCGCCGCCACAAGGTCGCTTATCCGCCTCATTTCTCAAGCTCCCGAGGTCGCCTCCTAGCCAGCTACTCTGAACGAGGTTTTGGCAAGCAGCGCGGCCGCCGCCCGGGCGCAGAAGGCAACAACCCACCATTGCCGAGCCTCTGCTATAGGCCTATTCCGTGTGATCTCATCGGCCAGGTTTAATCGCTTGCACAGGACCATGTCACCATGAGTGCCTAATCCAACCCGATGCTTCCGGTGTAAAGGCATTGGTCACACCTCCGACAAGTGCAATTGGTCTCCTCGCCTACACCGGGTGGCCTTGGACGACTTTAGTTGGCGTTCCGCCATCGGCGCGGGCGAAAGGCTATAGTCGCCGCGCCACCGACGTTTTCCGCAGATGGTTTCGCTTAGCTCGCCGCTACCACAAATACGACGCAGCGGTCAGCGGAGGCGCTAATACCGGGTGTCGCAGGGCAGGAGCCCGCCAGTTAGACATGCCAGCATGGAGCAGTCGGATGTTTTACTTGACGCCGAGGACGCTTTTCCCACCCGGACCCTCCCACCATCCCGACAACGAGGTTTGTGTCGTCCCTTTCTCCCCTGCCATGTGAGACATGGAGCGTTGTCTCGAGCGCGCGGTCGTTGTCTGCGTGGGAGGGATTCGACCGGAGGTTGCCCTTGCTGAGGTTGTGCTCGCGATCGAAGCAGAGTGGGGACTACCCCGGTCCTGCGATCGAAGCAGAGTGGGGACTACCCCAATCCTGCTTTTCAGTTCACCCTTTCTTCCCCGAAAACTTCCTGGTCATTTGCAACACTTTCGCCAATAAAGAGCGCTCTCCGCTGGCAGCCTCCATCAAGACGGTCGACTTCCTTCTCCAAATGTGGTCGAGGTCAAGCGTAAGTCGTCACAAGGCCTTTACTTCGGTTTCGATTCCATAAGGCCTTCCAATCCATGCATGGAGTTTGGTGACCGCCTCGGCCATTCTACCCCCCTCCTGTTGGATCGAGGCCTTCGATGAATCTTCCATGTCGCATCAAGACCTATCTTCTTTCCGCCTAGTGGCTTGGTCGCTAAACCCTAGTGCCATTCCTAAGGCAAAATCGGTCGTCATCACGGAGCCGAACATGCTTCCCGATGGGTCAGTGCTTGACCATGGCGCGCAGTGTTCCGTGGTTGCCGCCTCCAGTGAGTTATGCGAGGCCTTGTCCTACCACGGCATCATCCACATTCACTTGGTAGAAGATTTCTCCTACGCTGCTAGGAAGGACAAGCGCCGCACCATCGCTTTACGACTGGTTCGGGGGCTTGCCAGAGACCCCGATGAATGCAATTCCGCCGCCATGCCAAAGATTCTCGCCGGAAAAATCGACGGCTCAAGTCTCGCCGGAGGCCGAGACGACGGTTGCGCAAGCATGAGTGATGACAGCCAGATCGCACGTTCTCGAAACTACCGCACATGTCGGGTCAGGGCCCCTAACAGAGCGTAAGTGGCACCTTGGTCCGTGCTTTGCGCTGGGGGAAGGTGTGTGAGGTAAGACTATTGGGGGCTCCTGTGACCGCAGGCAGTCCCATACCATGCGAGTCACAGCAACCAACCATGGTCGCTTGACTTCGAGTCAAAAAAGGAGGGTTTAAATGTCGCCGCTTATCCCTTCGCTCCAACCAAGCGAACCTTGTCAGCAATTACCTTGCCACTCAAATTTCACCGCCCACCTTTCCTCTCGCCTCAAGCAAAAGACAAACCAATACTTCTTTCCTTTCCGAAAGGTCAACTTGTCTCTCCTCGCTCCCCATCCTCGAGTCCTCCTCCTGCCATCCCTCTGTCGGTCGCTGGGCATCAGGAGTAGGTTGACATAGGCCCAGATTCTCATAAATGATGTCGCCAATAGCACTGTTACATTGCTTAAAACGCCGCCATCAAGTCAAGATCGCACCACTTTCTAAGAAGTTTTGTTGGTTGCACTAAGATCGAACCCGCTGACGCCGGCCCGATTTCTTGCGTTAGCCACTAGCGCTAACCCTCGCCGTCAGAAGCGACACGCCGCTATCAGAGCCAAGATTTGCGTGAACCAAATTTCAGTGTGTGCTTTGCCTTCACCGGCCTCTATGCTTGCTTCTTTGCCCAGCCTGTAGCCCTCGCCATTATGCCCGCCAATGCTAATGCTAAGCTACAAACCTACGTTCGACGGGCTAGACTATGTCTTGATGCGCCTGTTTTGCCTCCCCCAAAGGTTCAACGGCCTTCCCTTTGCTTCACGCTAAGTCTCGCGACTCGTCAGAGTGTTCGCTATAAACCAAAGCAAACCAAAGCAAGAAAAGTGTTTCTGAGGGTCAAGACACACAAATCATGTCAAGCCAGAACCTTGGTTTCACCCAGGACTCAAACGTAGTAGTGACCAAATTCAAGGAACTCTTCGATGCCCAGCTATCCAGGGAACACATTGTCGCGCTTAGTCGCTTCTTCAGATTCTAGTAACGGCTTCTTCACCATCTGAGCTTTTGAGACTTTGGTTGGGTTATGTCGACGAGCACTCAACGCCTTCGTCGCCGCCACTTTTACTAGGCCTTGAATGCCTAGGTCCATGGTCATTTCTGTAACCCCATTGTAATTTGATGGCCCATCCGAATATGAACTTCCTTAATTGGAACGTCCGGGGGCTTAACAATAGAGCTAAAAGGACCGTCGTTAGAGACACGCGCACACCTCCTCACGCGGTCGTTTGTTTCAAGAGACCAAACTTGATGTAATTGATGATAATATCGTAATGGAAATCCTCGCCCCGCTTTTGATTCGGTCACATTTGTCGGCCACCCAAACAGGGGGGGGGGGCATCCTTCTTGCTTGGAGCTCAACCAAGGTCGTCGTCTCCGCCATCAGCACAAGATCTCATTCCATTACTGATTTAACTGATGATAATATTGTAATGGAAACCCTCGGTCCCGCTTTTGACGGGTGCTGTTACTTGTCAGCCACCCAAACAGGGGGGGGGGCATCCTTCTTGCTTGGAGCTCAACCAAGGTCGTCGTCTCCGCCATCAGCACAAGATCTCATTCCATTACCGCTAAAGTTGTTTTTCCTTGTGGGTCGTTCTCCTGGCTTTCGGTTGTCTATGGCTCTCCAGATGATGCTCTCAAGGTCGACTTCCTCCAGGAAATAAGGGACATTAGTGCCTCCTTGTCGCCTTGATTCTCGCTAGAGACTTTAATCTCATTCTCCAAGTGGCTGACAAAAGCAATACCCGCCTTAACAGGAGGCAAATGGGTAGCTTCAGGCGGTTACTAGATGATATCGAACTTAAAGAGATTCACTTAAATGGCCGAGCATTCACCTGGACAAATGCCGGGAAAGACCCACCTTGAGCGCATCGACAGGTCTTTGTGTCAAGAATACGGGAAGCTTTGTACCCAGCATCGCTTCTCTCGTGTTCTCGCCGCCGACAAATTCAGATCATTGTCCATTGCTTCGCCCACATCATTCACCTTCACCTCCTTCAAGAGATTCCGCCGAGACTTTCTCGCCTGCTAGACGGGTTTCATGAGGCAACAAAAGCGACATGGCATTGTGATGCCGCCTTCCGTGATCCATTGCGCCGTTTGGACATGCTCTTCAAAGCCACATCCAAGGCCTTGCAAAGCTGGAGTCAGCGTCAATGTGGCAATGTGCGCCAGCAAATCCGGATGGCAAATGAACTCACCTGGCAGTTTGATCCGGCAGAAGAAAAACGATTGCTTTCTTCCCGGGAGAGTTGGTTCCGGCCCTCAAGAAAGCTTGGCCTCTGCTCTCGAAAGACTATAGCTCTAAGAACGTCACGATTCGCTGGTCATGGAAGGAGACGCTAACACGCACTTCTTCCACTTTCATGCCAACCACTCTAACCGTTGCAACTACATCTACAAGCTCAAAGTTGACAGGGCCTGGATTGAGGGGCAATCCCAAATACAGGAAGCTTTCAACATGCATTTCATCAACCTCATTCGGAAACCGGTCTCCCGTGCACACACCCTGGACTTGGAGTTCCTCATCGTTCCTTCCGTCGACCTTTCAGCACTAGACGCTAATTTCTCCGAACAAGAGGTTTGGGAAGCCATTAAAACTCTACCATCGTGAAGGGCACCTGTCCAGACGGATACACCAACAATTTCTACCAAAGATTGTTGGGATTTCATAAAACCAGATGTGATGGTCTTTTCATAGCCTTCGCCGATGGTCAGTAGTTTTGGGTCGCTCAACCAAGCCTTACTCACTCGCCGCTTAAGAAGCCGGACACCAAAGAAGCCCGCGACTTTCGTCCTATAAGTTTGGTGCACGCTTTGCTAAGCTTTTTCTCCAAAGTCCTTGCCAGAGACTAGCCCCACATCTTGCCAAGGTCGTGTCGCCTAACCAAATTCGCTCATCAAGTCGAGATCGATTCAAGACAAACTTCTTCTAATGAGACAGTCCGCTCGCCTCCTCCATCAACAGAAGAGAGCAGCTTTTCTATTAAAACTAGACATTGCGTAGGCTTTCAACTCACTATCTTGGCCTTTCCTGCTGGAGGTCCTTACGCAGGGGTTTGGGCCTGCTGAGGAATGGCTACACCATGTTCAGATCAAGATCCACCGTGGTTCTCATTAACGGCAACCCGTGTCGACTCCATCTCGCATGGTTTGGGTTGCGCCAGGAGACCCATTGTCGCTTTTGTTGTTCATCATAGCCATGGATGTGTTGAATAACCTCCTCATGGCGGTCGACCGCCGCTTCGCTTAGCCTATCGGCAGAAGGCGAAGCATCCCAAGACCGGCCGCCTTTACGCCGACGATGCAAGAGTTTTCTCTCTCCTTGCCGCCATCGACCGCATGTCATCAAACAAATCTATAACCGTTTTACGAGGCGTCAAGCTTGTATAGAAACCTTGCCAAGAGTTCCATCTCGCCAATTCGGCAACATCGAACAAACGCACTTATTACCAATGAATTGACATGCACAGCCAGATTTCCATGCCAATATCTTGGGCCGCCACTATCTTTGAGAAGACCTTCAAGAGCAGATTCCACCATTAATTGATAAGGATCGCAAACCGCCGCAAGCTTAGCAAGGTGCATGATGTCCTGGCTGGCGGCCGGTGCTAGTTAGGGTGGTCGCCGACATCCATCCCAAAGGTACGCTTTTATGGCCTCGACCCACCCCTTGCGCTTATCAAAGAAATCAACAAAAGGAGAAGAGCCTTTCTTTGGAAAGGCACTGAAAACGTGTCGGGAGGCCATTGTCTTGTCGCTTGGTCGACCGTCTGTCGGCCCCTCCAGTACGGAGGACTGGGCATACACAACCTGTATGTTCTAGGCAAGGCCCTCCACCTACGTTGGCTTTGGCTACGAAGGTCATGGCCGATAAGACCTTGGAAGGGCTTGCGGGCGCAAGCTGGATGTGTTGAGGAAGATATGTTCAGTGCATCGCTCACCATGGAACTTGGCAACGGTGCTAACACCTTGTTCTGGTTGGACCGCTGGCTCAGTGGTCGTAGCATCCTTTCCCTCTTCCCGCGCTTGGCTAGGGGGATTCCCACTAGACTGTGGAAATCTAGATCGATCGCTCAGGCTCTACACAACAACTGCTGGATCTCGGACATCAAGGAGCCGGATCTTCACTGTGTTGGCGAGATCCTTTGTCTTTGGGGATCGTTGCAGACCATTAACCTCCACGTGGAGCAGTATGATAGGGGCCATCTAGCGTTGGGAAGCCTCAGGTCACTATTCCTCCAAGTCGGCCTACAAGGCATTTTTTTTGGGCTCGAGCGAGTTTTCGAGCACGGAGGCTATCTGGCGCGCGCGAGCCCCTCTGAAATGCAAAATTTTTGTGTGGCTTGCAGTCCATCACCGTTGTTGGACGGCGGATCGTCTTCAGCGTCGTGGTCTTCCAAACCAAGGTGTCTGTGTTTTCTGTGGGCACTCCCTAGAGATCATTGACCACCTCCTCGTCAGCGCTTATCACCTCCTGTATGGGCGCACTTCCTCACGCCAGATGGGCTTGCCCTACCGTCCCCGATGGTCACCGCCTTTCCAACAAAGATCGCTTTCCGCTTCGAGCCCTATCTCCGTAGGGCAAGAAACAATTTGGACTCCTATGTCATCCTCATTTCCGCCGTTGGAAGGAACTAATAGCGAGTCTTCAACAATGAGACGAGTCCCTCCACCTTCTGCTATAGCGGATTCACGACGAGCACCGCCTCTGGCGCATGGCAGATGCTAGTGGTCGGAGGCACCTTCTACCGGGAATAGTCATCCTTTGGTCGATTTGTGTTTTGTGTTTCTTGTTTTTGTCTTTTGTTTCCTGTTTTCGTTATTGTTTCTATTTTCCTTCTTTCGTTTTGTTTTCCTAGTCCTTCTGTCAGGCCCGCCGGGGCTTTTCCTGTATCACCGTTCTTCTTCTTAATGGAATAACGAGCAAGGCTTTTGCGCGTTCTTGAAAAAGGATGTGCTTGTAGGATGTTTCATATTGAGTGGATGCATCATAGACGCTCTCTGAATGACGAAAACATATTGCCCAGTGCTATTAGTCAAATATATGTAGCATCGTATGATCATATGGATCTTGAAGTAAGTTCATGTCAATTTTTTGTCGATTTACAAATTCTGAAGAATACTATTGTATAGCGTGGGTGAGCCAAACTTCCTTTGCTCCCCATATGTTATGGATGCCTAGTGTATATTACTCCCTCCGTTCTTTTTTATTTGACACCCTAGAATCTGTGCCGTCAAATTTTCTAAAGTTTGACCACCAATATGTTTAAAACTATATCGATTGACTTTATGAAACTATATTACTAGATTTGTTGCTAAAAATACTTTCATAATATTACAATTTCATTAGCATATATTAATATAAAGTTATAAAAATAATAAAAACTCAACAATGTCAAATAAAAAAGAACGGATGGAGTAGTGGTTTTATGCCTTAGTGCACAAAGTGCTAATATATGCTATAGTACATGCTGTCCACTTGTCCAGACAACTCTATGTGATATTTCTGAGAGGGCTGAGAGGATAAAAATGAAGCCATCTAACCATATCATCTTGCAATATTTATATGTTCATCAACTCTGAGGTTCTTGTCCTTTTACATGTGCATAAGTCGCGTTATTAATCTTATTTTACATGTTAGTTACAACCATTTAACCTTCAACATTGTTAATTAATAGTTGTCCATCTCAGGAAAGTCCAATGGTGTATTTGGATGTTCAATAATGCAGGTATCTGCTGATCAAAGGTCAAGATTGCTCTGGACAACAGAAAGGCAAAACCAAACATCTGATAGGATCAGAGATAGCCATAGAACTATGCTGGAAACTGAAGAGCTTGGAGTCTCCATCTTGCATGACCTGCATCAGCAGCGCCAGTCTCTCTTACATGCTGATGATACAGTAAGTAACTATTTATTTAATTCCCCCTGTTTGAACCAATTGGTTTGTTTTTGCATCTCATTTATTTTATCTCGAAATATTTGTAAGCTCTAGTGTTATGCAATGTGTATGCAATTTGCTTAAAGGAAATCCTGTTGAAATCATTAACCAAGTGTCTCTCTACCTTAAATGTGTTTTCCGTTATAGCCTATTGACAAACAAATACGTATGTGTACAAGTTTGTATTTATACTTGTATGTATTAAGCCTTTTCATATCAGTAAACGAGATGCTAGTGCTAGAACCAAAACCTACCTTATTTAACTACTTTTTACAGGTTCCTTGCAGTATATACCATTATACCTTGCTTGGATTTTACCGCCTCTTGTTTTGTACTCCTTATCATGGATGAACCGTTACTACTTTTTTCCATTCCTATTTCCTTCTTATAGACTGTTTTATTTGTGACTGATGTAGTGGAGAAACACACACACTCTGGAAATTGGTGAACCAGTAACCACTAAAATCAATAATGTTTTTGGAAAATTGCAAAACCACTGGCAAAAGTCAAATATAGTCTTATAAACCCCTCTATAAGTTATTTTGTTGCATTTGCCCACCCTAGACCTGTTCAAACGCTGGACCGGGCTGGACCGGGCCTGAAAAGGCCGGTCTCGAATGGGCAGGCCCAAGCCTGGCCCGACCAGGCCTGAAAAATGCATTTTCCATTTAAAAATATAATTTAAAATTCTTTTTTGGAATAAAAATTAATATTTAATTCATTTTGAGAATAAAAATAGTTTTTATTATTTTAATTGCATTTCATCGGGCTTTCGGGTCGGAATTCAAGTCCCGAGACCGGGCCGGGCCACCCCTGAACAGGTCTAGCCCACCAATAACTTTCCTCTTATTTTTTTTGCTCTGTTTGGGTTTATCAAACTCACTTTGAGCTGTGGGTGTATTTTTTCCAATTTTCCCTAATGTTTTGTTTGATTCCAGATGAAGAACCTTATCAGTTTGCAATTAAATCATCAGTCTTTGTGTCTTAACAAACTTAGAATGTATATAACATCGTGATCCTTGCTCAGGTTGGGTTTTCCTCTCTTTGTTTTCTTGGTGTCTTGATAGAGCTAACTTCTGTTGTGCTACAGAGTATGAATTAGAATAAGTAAAACAACACTAAGCAAGTGTATGAGATCATATACTGTTTCAACTTAGATTAGTCACTCATGGTTAAGACTTGTTCTTCAATACCACCTATAGAACTTAAGTTCAAACAAATACGGGCAATATGCTGATGCCATAGCCCAGAATGTTGCACAGCAGTTAAATATAGCCACCATTACCAAAGGGACTGACTTATACCATATTCCACTAGTGTATGTTACTCATTTTTTTGGCTCCACATATCTTCTTTCTTTAACCCTTGCGATTCAAATCTTGCTTGGCATTGCAGTTGCACAGCGTGGATGACAACATTGGCAAGAGCAGAAGGATCATGGGAGCCATGGTGAGGAGGATGGATAGGAACAAGTGGATTATCGGTTTCATTGTAGCCCTCCTTGTCTTGGCGATCCTAGTAATCCTGTATTTCAAGTTTGTGCACTGAGGGATTCCTTTGCAGCGGACAGTAGTTTTCTACTTCAATCAGGACTGAGGAAGATAGTTGTGAATTTTAGCTTCTATCTGCACTCTTCAACCTGCGTGTGTGTTTTCCGATCTTCCTTTTTACCTTTTGTCGAGAGCATCATTATTCTATGGTTGTGCTGAGTGTGTTGTGAGAAAACAAAGTTCAGTTGATGGGACAGAGTTGTGTAAATCTACTGGATTTTTATTTTGAGTCGGACGAATCCGAAATAAGCAGTTTTTGGGGATATTGCTCTCATGTCTTTGGTGTGCTCGCTATCAGAAAGTACAATGTACCACTTCATCATCTGAGAATAGGCGAGTGCATGCGCATCTGAAAAGATTTTACCCTACACATATCCTTATGCTGCCGGTGTTCAGAAATCAGACCCATGTGCATGAGAGCATCGAAAATCAAATGACATGCTTGGATGCAAACTCCGGGCACAGAATTTTATCATCCATGTGTTAGAGCCGTAGAAGATCAAAGACAAGCTCGGACGGACCACAGTGAATATTGGCAAAGTTAATACCACTGATAGGCACAATATTCGATGGCTCCTAACATGTGGCCATATCAACGAAAGCTCAACCAAATTCATGGCGTCCCCACAGAATCAACAAAAGGACGTCAGATACGTCACGGGCTTAGTTCAAGTACGAGATTAACAGCGAGGTTTCATTTTGTAAGCATGCTTTATACGTCTCCAGTTCCAATGCTAGACGACCCCAGAAGACACTGGATCTAGACATATCTAGTTTTCCCATGCCCCTCTTGCTTCTTCACCTGTAATCACGCGCAAAGATGTCAAGAATTGACGGGTACAATTGCAACAATGATCTTAACTATGAATTATTCACGTTTGCTAATGAAGGGAACAAGTGCTTGCTTACCACTTTGAATTCTGACTGCAGCTTGCCTAAACCTACAGGGCACTCTCCCTTCTCATCATACTCAGCAAACTCCCCTTCAGAGCAGTCAATGTCGAATGGAGTCCCATCCACCTTAAAAAAACATGGACTGTTAGCGCATCATAGACCATAACAACCGGACGAAATCTGACAGTGAGGCATAGAAAACATTGGCAAATATTATCTTTCGGGTGATGCTTCTATGCTCTCCTAAACTAGATCCACTTATCTTAACAATACAGTTAGTAGGGAGTATTGGGTAGCTGCAAATCAAGCTCTCAATTTGCTTTATAATTGTGCTTTTCACTTTTGGGAGAGCATTGGATAACTTCTTTATCTTTTCTTATACTACATACAGATGAAGAAAACGTACATTTTCAAATGGCCCCAAAAGAACATGAAGAATTCACAAAGTTGTTAATGCGAAAGAAACAAGGCTTGTTGTTCTTCCTTTTCCTTTCTTCACAAATAGTCAATGGATGTGTAAATTTCAAGGAAACATCTTTGCGACTTTAGATGCAATACAAGCAGTGATATCTTTCTAATGTAGCGCACAATGTTAAACATAAAAACACGAATGACGCAGCAACACACAAAATACAGAAGCAACCTTGAATTTAACAAACATAAGTGTACTAGTATCTTCCTTTCTTCATAGGGTATAGAAGCATAGAACAAAATGAACAGACAGGGCTCATTTCTAGCATATAAACTCTCTTGACAAGATTAATTGTTCGTTACTTAGAAGCTTAAAAGATTAGTTCAGTATATGTAAGCAGCAAACAAACAAAATCCAGCATTAGAATAAAAAACAAAAAACAAAGTGAAAACAACAGTACAACACTCCTAATACTCATGATAGAAGACCAAGAAATACTTACAGATTCAGCCTTCCAGCCATCACCAAAACCGAAGTCAACAGGTTCATAGCCTCTGCAGTCAAAGACCATCAAACAAGTTTTCTCTCCTTTCTGGCTCTGCTCAATAGTCAGTGGTGTTCCCTGCCCAGGAATCATCATAATTGATCCATCCCTCCCACAAAGCTTGCACTGAGAGAAAACCAAAACATCATACAAATACATGGTACAACAAAACATATGACATTTAAGCAAATCATGGAGAATCTATCGAAACAAGTTTTTTTTGCTCCTTTGTACCTCCGCTAGAAACCTCAAGGGAAAACTCAGAAAAAGAACCTTTAAAAAGCCATTCAGCAATATAATCTTGCATCGGGCATTGAAAAAAATTGTAAATCATAAAGTGGATTGCTAAAATATTCAACATTATTTTGCAAAGAAATGGAATGGATCCTATGGAGCCCCTAAAAGCAGAAAATAAGAAATGCTTAACCTTCCAAGGAAAAAAAATACACAACGGAATTATGAGGTCTACTGCATATTGATATGTGCAGATGTAAGTAGTGATCTAGCAAGGTGCATACATAATGATTCCAAGAAAAGAGTGTTCTCTAGCTGTTGCATTTGATCATTGAATAATAATAAAATGAGATCTTTTACATTCGGCGAAGTTCAATGTCCTTATAGTATTATAGATACAAAGAGGGTTCATGCAAAACAGTCATGATAACACATATTCACCAACAGGGGGGGGGGACCTATCGTGCAAGTATACTTTTTGTCCTCTGTTACAACAAACAATAAAGGTCGCGGTAGCAATAATGATAATAACCCACGTTTGCAAAAAACAGAATGTGCACAGAAAAAATAGCTGTTTAAAGGGAAATCTGAGCAATGCAGGTGAACTATTTTCAGCAAATAACAGTTCAGAAGAGTAGGATAATAGTTATCACTTAAAGAAGTGGGTTAACAGGAGACTATGATTGAAATTGGTGACCAAACATGATGAGCTGACTGTCTCAGTATAATCACGGCCTAGAGGTGTCATGACACATATATGCAAGACAAAATATACTAAATAAAACTGACATAAGAAAACATAGCATCAATAATCAAATATCCATGTGCATAAACAGAGACACAAGATATAGCTATGATTTATTATGTTGCAACCAGACAGATCTACATAAAAAAAGAATCTAATGGAAAGGAAGACAATAGTACAGAAACACTAGTAACCGACAGATTAACTGGAGGAAATGTGTAAACAAGCCTAGACAACACAGATGCAAAAAGAAACCCAGATGGCAACATATGGAAGTCCAAAATTTTGAAACAGCACTTGTCCCATCATGAGCATCGGGCAGTCGAGGAGCCACCTTAGGTCCAATGGGCTCACAGGAACCCACTAGAATTTTTGCATCTCTGCATATCGATTGTAGGATATATAAAGTAAAGCCCCCAAAAGTCCATTTTAATATAGAGAATGACCACATTGGAAAAAACGATATTATAGCAAAGGGGAGTAACAAGTTCAAACTTCAACCAATTTCTAGCCAAAAGGGGGAGACCTATGTCTATCCACTAATCACTGGTTCAATGAAGGTCCATAAAAATAAGGAAAAAAGAAAAAAGGGGACATAGACACCACCCAAGGTTCAGGAAAAAAGGGGACATAGACACCACCCCACCCAAGGTTCAGGACTATCATTCCAACACAGGGAGTAACAGAACAAATGCCAGAAATAAACCCACGCAAGGGTGCAGATCACACATAAAAACACAGGAGTCTCAGTTCTTAACTAATACAACGATATAAACAGTCCTTGGAACAAACCAAAATGGTTGTTCCATGTCTGTCAATTCATCTGGGAAGAATTTTCATCTATAGGAGTGTAAATTTTTGAAAAAATGGAGCTTGCCCCCAGTGTACGGATCAAAACTTCCCATTTGTAGTGCTGCTAAGTGCCACACTTTCTCAATATGCACAGGAACATTTAAACATTATCTCAATCAAAATTCAAAACATGTACAAGCTATCTGCGTTAAGACATCAAAGCCCTTGTAAGACACTTTTAACTATTTTCACATGAACATACCTACAAAACAGGGGGGGGGGGCATCAGACTAAGATGACATTCCCAAGGGTGAACTAGTACTAAAATTGGAATTGTCTGTTCTTCACTTACCAAATTACATGAAAATAACATTATTTGCCATCCCATAAGCATATATTTACAAGGGCATAACCAAGTTCACACACACAATAAACAAGATTACTCACAATCTAAATGACTCCTAGAAGGCAACACGCCTCTGTCCTTAACTTTCTATACAAACATGACCCTCCACATTTTAACCAAAGAAACAAAAAACCCTTCATCAAATCCCACAATAAACAATGTAGGCAAGGAGGAAATAGGTACAGGCACAATAGAATCCCCATTAACCATATCTAATCATCTCATGGTTTTTTCCTCAAACCCTGCTAGTTCCTACAAACCCCAGAAACAACACAATAACAAGCCGATCGATCTCATCAACCACACAAACAAGCACTTTCCGTCTCATCAACCATAGGAACATTACCGGACACAAAAAAAAATTCCCACATAGAGAAAGCCAAAGCCACAGAGGAGAGGAGGCATGCGATGGCATGATACGGTACCTTCTGGACGAGGTTGACGGTGCCGCGGCCGGTGGGCAGGTCGACGACCTCGTCGAGTGAGACGCAGGTGGCCTTGGCGCTGGTTTCCCCGCAGTTCTCGCACCGCAGCTGCAATCCACCACAGAGACACACGCACGCACCCCGATCAGCACCATCCGAATCGAGAGGTCGAGATAAGGTAAGCGATCGAGCTGAGAGAAGCAAGCAGGCGAGCAACGAACGAACCTTGAAGTAGTAGGGGTAGCTGGGTTCGTCGCATCCGCCGCGGGGCTGCAGGTTGGTGAGGCCGTCCAGCTCCGCCCCCACAAACAGCGCGTAGAACACCATCTCCCCTCCGGTCCTTGGAATCCTCGCTAGGGTTAGGGCTTTTGGTTCGCGCCAGTCGCCCACGAAGACGAAGAGGAGGAGCAAGGGGTGCTTAATGGAGTAAGACGGAATGGGAGAGGAATATCGAGGCTGTTTGGTTTGTTACCTCGAGCCCCCGACTCCGAGCCCCCTCGAGCTAAACCAAAATTCGGTAATACTCTAAAATTTAGCTATGATTTAATTTAGTATCAAAATTTAACATTATCCCCACAAAATTTGGTAAAATTCATACTCCTCCACACCATTTTGTGGCAAAATCAGGGCGAGCTATTGATTTTGGCTCGCCAAGCGCTCCCTCGGGATATGACGTGACATGGGTAGTTGGGCGGCCTTAATTAGTTTTTTACTTGATGACGCAACATCAAATGAAGTTATCTCCTAAACAGATTTGCAATCCATTTGAACACGATCGTTGTCACAAGATCAACAAAATAAGACCTATATTGACTATGTTTTTGATATTGTGAAATAATAGATGATGTATGACTTACATGTCGAGTCCCAAATAGAAATATTTGGGCATGGTTACAATCCAAACACATCAATTTATACCTTAATTTTGGTATTGCCTACGAATTGATATGGTCAAAATCCATACACTTTTTTTTTTGCCTGGGTTTTGGCATTGCCAAAATTTTGGTTTGATTACCCGGGGACACAAACCAAACAACCCCATCATGTTCTGTTGTTGTTTGCACGCCCATCTTCGTTGCGAGATGCACGCCGTTTGGGCAGGAATGGCCCTGGATTTGGAGGGGCTCTGTTGGGATTCGCTAGGTTTCCAAGGGTATTTTAGTCATGGGAGAACTGGCTAGTGGGGGTTCACTGTAGGGATGCAAACGGAGCGGATAATTCTCGTTCGACCGACTGACTGAAGGCTTGCGGAGCGAATACGGAAGGGATAAATGGATATCCGATGTTATCCATTTAGGGGTGCAAAAGAAGTCGATAATTTTTGTCTGACCGACCAACCGAAGGTTTATAGAACGAATAAAGAATCCGATATTGTCCGTGTCTGCTCTGAGAAAAAAAATACAAAATAAGATAGGAGATAAAACGATATCCGGGTTCGCTCGCGGCTCTGGTTGATGGTAATCTGATGGCATCCATGGAGCATCTAGTCGTTTTAGAACTCAGAAGCCGTAGCATGCACATTAACCCAGACAAGGCGCTCATTGCAATCGACGGCAGGTTGCAGAGCTTGCTCCCGTTGCCGACCAAACTTGAGTTAAAACAAGCAAGGCCAGTAATTCCAGCCGTACAAAACAATTGATTAGAGTATACAACTGGTTGGTTTTTCTTCCAATCTGTCGTATGAATCATGATCGTCTCATATACTTCGTTTTGGCTCTGAATTAGTAAGCTCCAACTATACTTAGTTTCGCACTCCATCAAGTTTTATGACCTTTTCCACTCTGATTCTAGTACTTGTTATTTTCTAATCTGGTTAACATCTGCATAAGATTTCACTCAGGGAGCAACTTGCTTATCACTCACTGATCGATGCGCGTAGTAGCAACTTGTCGGAACTCTAAACAATCAAAAGGCACAAACACGCTCGTGAAAAACCAAGATTACAATTGCTCCATACAACAAGAAGAGGAAGAAGAAGAACAATGAGGAAGAAGAAGAACAATCACTGATACTGGTCTGCACACGAATTCCGGAGCAGCAGCAGCAATTTGACTGGAACTGAGCAATAGAGGAATGTTCCGTACAAGGCAGACCACAAGTTCACAGAGATTTGTATCTGAAGCAGCAGCAGTAAGTAGGAATGCCCTTTCCTCTGTTTACTTGGGGTGGCCAGCGCCGCCGCCGCCGCCGCCGCGGAGGGAGCGGAGGCGGTCGAGCCACTGGTCCTGGGGACGCTGCCCGCCCACGGCGGCGGCGCCCCGGGAACGCCACGCCGCGCATCGCGTCCACGATCAGCGCCGCGGCGCCCGCGGGCAGCGGGGCGCGGCGCCGGCGCTCGTCCTCCGAGAACGCCCGCGCAGCCGCCTCCCCCAGCCTGAGGTCCTCGTCGTCGTCGGAGGAGGCGAGATCCAGGGCGGAGATGCCGTTTCCGTTGCCGATCGTGTCGTCGAGGCGGTGGTGAGATGCGAGGTCGGGATCGGGGTCGGTGTCGGTGTCGGAGTGGGAGTCGGAGGTGGCGCCGGAGATGGGGCGGTAGTCGGCGTCGGCTTCGGCGTCAGAGTCTGAGGCGGAGGAGTGGTCGGGGAGGTCGGTGGAGGCGGGGAGGTGGCCGTTTTCGGGGGTGGACATGCTGGCCGCCGGCGAGGAAGAAAGGGGGAGAAAAGTCGAGGAAGAATTTGGGAGCCGAAGAACGAAGGGCCGAAGCCCCGTGTTTATGTAGTTGCCACGCCACGCGGTGGGCCTATTTGGGCCGTGTAAACGCCTGATAGGAAGATTTGGAGTCTAGGGAGTGGGCAGGACTTCACATCACAGAATTCTTTTTTAATTTGGCCCCGATGTAAAAATGGTCTCGTGCATCAAAAATTTTAAATTTAGCCATTTTTCGAGCGCGGAATAACCGAAAACCGACACGTATCACTTTCCGCGTTCGGAGAGCGCGGAATCTTGATGCTACGTGCAGAAATCGGTCGGGCGCGGAAGGACAGATGTCCGGCACATTCCACGCCATTGCAGAGCGGAAAGGAGTGGCAGAATGCTGTTTTTTATTGTTTTTTATTCATATTTATTGTTGCTCAAAAGTGAAAGCCGTACTTTTTTATTGTTTTTTTTTTCACCATTTCTGTGGCGTGAAGGCTCAGCCGCGCGGCATGTGAATTTTTTAATGTTTTTAATTCACATTTACTGTTGCTTGAAAGTGAAAGCAATAAATTTTTTATTTTTCTCGCGAGCGGATTGCGGTTAGTTACTTACCGCTCTCGGTTAGTCTTGAAGCAACTGGCCCTACCACGCTTCACACCGCCTCAGCTTCGCCTTCATTACCAAGGTTTCAAGGCCCCGAGCGCGGAAAGTGACACGTGTTGGCCTTCGGTTATTCTGCGCTCGAAAGGAGACGCCAAATTTAAAATTTTTGGTACACGGGAGTCATTTTTACACTTAATGTGGTGTTGGGGGCCAAATTAAAAAAAAATTCCACATCACATGATCACATCTCACTATGGAATTATGGATTGGTATGGTCTATATTGAAGCTGTCAATGCGAGGTGCATTGAAGCTGTCAATACAGAGTGCTATAATGGCATGATATTAAGAGCGATATTTATTATCCGATCGAAAAGCGAAAGTTCAAATCAATTACTACAGCACGGTACATATATCTGTTGCCACAAGATTTTCTGCGATAATCGAGGGAACTGTTCACCTTCTCACAAGAATGCTGTTGTCACGTGGACCTCTGCAGTGATGCAGTGGATCGGGATCCCACTATGTACTAATAAGCTCCCCTAAAAATTGTACTAATCTAAGCAGATCCTTTTCTTTACGCTGGAAACTGATACTAATGATTTCATTTAATACCATGGACACAGCGGAATCGCTGGTCACCAAATCCATTTCAAACTCCGGAAAATAAGAAGAAAAATAATTTAAAAATAGCCTTTTCTATTCCTAGTAAGATTCTCGTGTGCACGTAGCGGAGGTCGAAAAAAAAGGCGTTTGGTATTTCTGTCACTCTAATAGGGGTGGATAACGAGCCAATTCGGGTCGACTCGGCTCGTTAAGACTCGTTAAGAAAACGAGCTCGGCTTGTTAAGCTAACTAGCAGAAAACCAGGCTCGGCTCGGCTCGGCTCGTTAAAAAACTCGAACTCGGCTCGTTAGGCTCGTTATCAAAAAACATCTATGTAGTCCACAATTCACAAGCTCACCCATGCAGATCACAATTCACAAGCTCACAATCATCAATAAACATCTATAGCATTGATCACAAGTTTACAATCATCAACAAACATCTATAGCATGCTAAATGTCGAAATCAAGAGGCGACCAAGGAACCGCCCCGTCCGCAGAATAACTCGTGCTTGCATCTCAACCCCTTCGTCATCTCAATTTCGCCCAATCGGGCCAAACTGGTACTTCGAACCCAAGCGCACACACAATCTTGTGATCGTAATGTAAATGCTCAAACCAAATTGGCACAATCGAAACACCAACTGCAAAATTGGAGGAACAAGCAACACATTTACCCAAAATCGCATCTTTTGACATCAACTCACCCCGTGAGTGGGCTGCAAAGTGACTTGAAGTAGGAAGAGGAGGAGGAGGAGGCGCAGGCGCCCCATGAGGGAGGAGTTTTGAAGGAGGGCGGTGCTGCGTGGGAGAAGGAGGACGAGGGCGCCAGGGGAGGAGGAGGATGAGGGCGCCATGTGGGGAGGAGGAGGGCACCCCA